>CM031623.1:22051021-22192801 GCA_018398815.1 Conus ventricosus
ATATCATGCCATGTTATATCAGTGCCCTTTTTACTAAATTGAACAGATCTTCTGACTCATAGAAATTCCTTCTCTCCTACCCATGCATTGATCAGTACAAAACAAATGGGGTTGCTCTGGACCATATGTCTGGAACTCACTTCCACCAAGTCTACAAAATATGAGTACATTAAAACTTTTTAAAAAAACCATTAACATTACTAGATTAAAATCATTAATGTCCGTTTGCAAAGTCTTCTTTACACCATACATTGAATACACCGTCTGAACATGTAACCTACTTGATTAAATCGCTCATCCCCACTCCCACTGTCTCCCGTCCCTCTTGACCTACTATCCTCTCTCCCCTCCCCCGCACCTCTCCCTCTGTTTTTGTTTGTTTGGTTTGGTTCCCTCAGTTTGACTACCTGCCATGTCATTATTATGTTTATGAATAGTCTGCTTGTAATGTAATGTAATGTAAAGGATATTTATAGAGCGCTTTACCTCGCAAGAGCCCAAAGCGCATATTACAGAAAAACATGATAAAAATTATAATTCTAATTCAAAGCGCGCGCCCACACACACACACACACACACACACACACACACACACACACACACACACACACCGCCGGGGGGGGGGGGGGGGGGGGGACTCTCACACGCAGACAGACACAGGAGCTCGTTCAACACCAGCAAACACGCGCTCAGTGGTAACTGGATATCGTTAATCAGTCCGAGGGAAAAGATGTGTCTTTAGGGAGGTTTTAAAAGTCTCTAAAGAGTCCGTGTTACGCAATGAAGAAGGGAGACTATTCCACAGAGCAGGTGCCTGGTAAGAGAAAGATCGTTGGCCTGAAGTTTTCAGGCGAGCGGAGGGAAGCCGAAGCAGACGAGAATCGGTGGATGAGCGTAAGCTGCGAGACGAAACATAGAGATGGAGGAGGTCAGAGAGGTAGGAGGGAGCCAGATTATTCAGTGATTTGAAAACCAGGAGGAGAACTTTAAAGTCAATGCGAGACTGAATTGGGAGCCAGTGTAAGGAAGACAGAATTGGTGATATGTGATCAGATCTAGAGGAGCGGGAGATCAGACGGGCGGCATTGTTCTGAACTTTTTGAAGTTTAGAGATGAGCGTTAAGGGACAACCGGCAAGGAGGGAGTTACAATAGTCGAGCCGAGACATTGTATAAGTACATTACAGTGTTACTACTTTGAATTGTTAGTTTGAATGGTGTGTTGAAATAATGTATGTATGACAGGACAGATTGTAAGATTAGGCTCCACCCTTGCATATTAAGATCAGTCTCTCTCTCTCTCTCTCTCTCTCTCTCTCTCTCTCTCTCTCTCTTCTCTCTCTCTCTCTCTCTCTCTCTCTCCATCCTCTTCCTTTTTGCACCCATCTTGCCGAGTCAAATATTTCTTATATAGCATGTAAATAGGTAATGTTGGCTGATCAAGAAAGAATAATTGAGAGTACAGGAATTTTGTATTCTTTGAATTCTCTCAGACTAGCTAGTTTGTTGTTGACAGGTGTTAATCTGCTGATCGGCACAGAGAATGGACTGATGTTACTGGACCGCAGTGGACAAGGCAAAGGTAAAGGAGTCACATCTATTCTACTCTTGTCAAAACACTAGCCACCAGTCTCTTCAGATTTGTCAGGAAAGCACAATTTCAAGAAACATTTTTCCATAGTTATCCAAATTTGGTGAAAAAACAACTGAATTTCAGAAAGTTTAATATCATGTAGTCTGACTGTAAATATAGTTAAATCTCTTCTGCATGGGTAAGTGTGCTGTCGGCACAAACAGATTATGCACCTAACTGATTCTTTCATATTTGCCAACTGCATTGTGAACACACACACACCAACACAACACACACACACACACACACACACACAGCACAGCACAGCACAGCACAGCACAGCACAGCACAATACATATTGGAGCTTTTGTTCAGAATCTTTGTTTACGAAATGAAAACTTTACATATGTACAGATTTTTTTTTTCTTTTTGGGGAGATGGGTGGGGGAGGAGGGGGGTGGGCACAGTTATGTGCTACAGTGATGAATGGAAATGGCGATTCACCTCTCTTCACACTCTGCAAAGTAATAGAGGACACAATGTGTGATGCAGATAGTTGCTACAGTGGTGACACAGATTTCAGCAGACCTTCATCCACAGTGTTTCAAAAAAGAGAAAAAGAAAAGATTTCAATAGAAATGGCCAGCTCACATTCTACAAAGTGATAGTGAACATAATGTCTGACGCAACTGTTGCCACAGTAAAGATTTGAATGGAAATGGCCATACGCCTGTCTTCACAGTCTTCAGAGTAATTGAGAACATAAGTGGTGATGAAAATGCGAAGAAGAGTACAGGGGAGAAAATGTACATATTGCTTTGTTTCCTTAATGGTAAAGGCCATTCATCTGTCAGGTTAGAGCCTCAAGCTCGCATTACTTCAGAGAGTAGCGCTGGCATCCAGACTGGGAAAACCAGCTTCTATGGCAACTCACGGTTGAAGGAGGAACTGTTCTCTGTAATAGTCGTCCAACCTCTGGAATTGCAGCCCATACACCCACCAGTGCTTCTCCCTGGCCTGTTCTTTCCTTCCCTTCAGGGAGGCTTTCGCATTGGTTACCTGTGGGGAGCGGGTTTTCAAGTGGCTAGTGCCCAGTGGGCAATGGGCAGGTCTTTAGACCTGCATGGGTAGATAGGCTACTCCACCTCCATGAATCTCCCAACCAGGGGTAAATTGGTCCTGCTGCCTTGCAGGCTGCCTTGGGAAAGGCAAAGGCTTTGGGAGTAAACCTCTAACGAAAAATCCGGAGTGGAGCCCCTAAGACGGCTTGGTGGTGAATTCCATCATCACTCTGGCAGCTCCTGCAGTCCAGTCATGGTCAAGATGTTATGCCCTGCATCCCTCTTGGCAATAGCACACGCGCACATTCTTATGTCTAACTGATACACACGAAAGAAAGGAAAAGGGGACGCACGCACGCACGCACGCACGCACGCACGCACGCACGCCACGCACCACACACACAACACACACACACACACACACACACACACACATCCCTTTCACTCTCACGGTTGAAAAGAATATTTTTTATGAAAACAAAGTCATTCACGTGCCTGTTGGTTTCTGGAACTTGGGGAGCTAATCAAGCTGATCATAATTCCACTCAACCACATCTCTGCTGCTGATCTCTGACATGTGTCAGTCGGCCACTCCCCCTTAAACCTCAATCTGAAAGCCAGCTGTGTTTGAAGTTCATTGCCTTTTACTAGTCTTAGCTATTCGTCTTGCTCGCCCCCTTACATACACTTTGAACTGTCAGTCACTGCTAGTTGGCTTAACGCCAAAACACTGGCACATGCGCTGAGCCTGCGTCTGGTCTGATCTCTCGTCTGATCTCTCGTCTTCTCTTTCTCTCCCCACCACTTGGCACGCGTCCAACGCCTCACTTTGCAGTAATTGGGTCAAGCTCTCGCTATTCCATAATGTTTACTAGTCACTACTGGGTCTTCTTTATCTTTATCTGAATCAGGATCAGCTGATGACTGTTTAATATTTCCAGCACCTGATAACGATAGACGGTATCGGAACAGTACGTGTTTGGAAAACATTGTTGTCAAACTTACCGGAAGTAATGAAACTGTAACTAAGGAAGTAACTTGGCAACGAGAGAAGCGGAAACGAGCGAAGAGTCAACAAATCTGAACGAGCCGAGGAGGCAACATATAAGTACATTTATAGTTTAACTTTTCATGGTAGCAGAGCGTAAGTATGGTGCAAAACTTTAAAATACCGCTGAGTCTAGGACCGGACACAGCATATGAGATGTGGAAAAAACGAACTTGAAGTTTGGAAGCTAGTGACAGACATGAAGCCTGAGAAACAAGCATTAGCGGTTACTTTTATCGCTAACGGGACAAGCTCGAGCGAGAGCTTTGGAGATTGACGCTGCAGAACTGAACACCAGAGATGGTATGAACGTTTTAATTACTGCTCTTGATGCTCTCTGTCTTCAAGATGAAGCTGATCTAGAATATTCTTCATACTCGATTTTGAGTCGTTTAAGAAAGGGCAACGCATGTCAATATCTGATTACATTGTAGAATATGAAAGAAGATACACGATCTGCAAGAATACAAGATGGAGTATCCAGATGCAGTATTGACATTCAAACTATTGGACAATGCAGGTTTGACAGAAAAAGAAAACAGTTAGTGTTGACTGCAGCATCTGATAGGAAAATTTTCTTCAATGAAGTCTGCTTTGAAGAGAATTTTTGGAGGTCATTCAGGACCCAAAGTTGAGGATGAAATCATAGTGAAACAAGAAGAAGTGTTTGTGACAAGGAACAGTACAAGATACAAAGGAAGTAGATTTTCAGATCCAGTTAGTTCGACGTGATCAAAGAACATGGCCAAAGAACAAAGTTCAAGAGGCTCTAACCCACTGGACAGATATGGAAGGAGAACAAAGTGTGCTGTTTGCCGGTCAGTGTTTCACTGGGCCAAACAATGCCCACACAAAGAAGAAGTGAGAATGACAGCCCACTGACACTGAATATTATGAAGGGAATGTGAAGAACAATGCAACTTGGCATTATTCACTAAAGAACACAGAACAGAGAATGAGATACTGATGACAGAATCTTATGGCTGTGCAGTTACTGATACACCAAAACTGTCTGTGGCAAGAAATGGTATGAGGAATATGTGAATAGACTACAAGAAGATCAAAAGGAAGTCGTCAAGAAAAAGGCAAGTACAAGATTTTCAGGTTTGGAGATGGTGCTCAAGTGCACTCATACATGAATGCGACAATCCCAGCTCAGATTGGCATGACAAAGTGTAACATTGAAACAGAAGTTGTGGATATAGAACTTCCACTCTTGCTGAGCAAGGATTCTTTGAAGAAAGCAGGAACTGTTCTGGATATGTCCAATGACAAGGCCCCATGTTTTAACACCCTGTGGAGCTAAACTACACTTCAACTGGACATTATTGCATTGTCAATGTCGGAAACAAAGGAGCGATGCAAAACGATGGTGAAATCCTGCTGACCTTGGAAAATCTAGATGAAAAAGAACGAACAAAATCACTTCTGAAACTTCACAAACAGTCTGGGCATGCTTCAGCAGAGAATCTGAAGAAGTTAATGCAGAATGCAGGAGTCGAGGACATAGATTTGTTCAAGAAAATTACAAAGTTAGTAGAAGAGTGTGATGTACGTGCTCGGACACAGAAAAACACCACCAAAACCATCAGTAGGAATGCCTTTGGCAGACGACTGCAGTCAAGCAGTGGCTGTTGATCTTCATGAGCTTGGCAAAAATGTCTGGTACCTTCACGTGATTAACCAGTTTAGATTCAGTGCTGCTGCAATAATCAGAAGCAAACAGTCATCAGTCATAGTGCACAACTTCATGAAGTACTGGATTGCAGTGCATGGCCCACCAGAAGTACTGATAAGTGACAAGGCAGAGAATTCAACAATGATGAATTCCATGACATGTGCGAAAATTCAACATTGAAGTGAAAACTACAGCAGCCTACAGCCCGTGGAGCAATGGTCTGATGGAACATCACAACCAAACCCTTTCCAACATTCTGCTGAAAATATGTCTGACAAGAACGATCTGCATTGGGAGACAGCACTGTGCTGGACACTGGCAGCCAAGAACAGCATGGTCAACACCCATGGCTTCAGTCCCTGTCAGCTGGTGTATGGGAGAAATCCAAACTTTCCGTCTGTAGTCAGTGACAAATTGCCTGCTCTGGAAGGCACACCAGAAGCAGATGGTTGGAGAACACATCAATGGTATGCATGCGGCCAGAAAGGCATTCACAGAAGCTGAAAGTTCAGAGAGACTGAGAAGAGCTTTGAGAACACAGATACGATCCTCATATGATGTATATCAGATGGGAGACAAGGTCTACTACAAGCGCCCAAATAATGAAGAATGGAAGGGACAGGAAATGTGATAGGACAAGATGGAAGTGTGATTTTTTTGCGTCATGGTGGAACTCTAGTCCGAGTACATCAAACTAGATTAAGAAAAGTGAAAGAAGAACAAGAGAAAACAAACCCTGAAGCTGAGTTTAACTTGCAGTCTTTCACAAGCAACAGTTATGAGGAGAACAAAAGCTCACAGTACACCAAACCTGCTTGTGAAAACGACACAAAGAACAGCTGTACGAAACATTACCAGACTTTGATACAGAATCAGACACTGAAGCAGATGAAATGAATGAAACAAATGAAATAAACACAAACAACTTGATTTCAAGAAACTCAAAACAGGCCAGATGATTTCATATGAACACAAAGACAAAGGAAAAGGCATATCTGCAAAGATAATAAAGCTGGAAAATCAACTGGGAGAAACAAAAACTGGTACAACATTGAGTGCACAGAACCGAAAGAATATAAAGGAGAAAGAATGTCAGTGGATTTAACCAAGGTCAACAACTTGTATCATCTGCAGAGTGTGACTTGGCATTGTGCTCCGAAGACACTGTCATGATGATAGAAGGAGTTTGCTTTGAGAAAGCCAAACAAGAAGAAATGGAGAGCTGGCAAAGAAATAATGTATATAGTGAAGTGGAAGATACTGGACAAAGATGTGTTTCAACTAGATGGATATGTACAATGAAACAAAATAAACAAGGAATGACTCCCAAAGCTAGACTAGTGGCGAGGGGATTCGAAGAAATTGGAAATGACGACATTCAAAAGGATTCCCCCACTTGTGCAAGTGAATCACTGAGAGTGATTCTCTATTTTCGCCCAAAGAAAATGGAGCCCGTGTTCTATGGACATTAAGACAGCCTTTCTGCAAGGAAAGAAATCAAGGGACATTTTTGTGAGGCCACCGAAAGAAGCACACAGCAAAGGGAAGTTGTGGCATTAGAGTAATGTGTGTTGACAAATGATGCTTCTCTGCAGTGGTACAACGGGTCAAAGCCCTCGGGGGTTGCGACCTTGTTGTGGTCGGAGGGCTTGCGCGGTCCAGTGATCCTTAGGGTTTGCTGGCGGGGGCATCAATATTTAAGATAGGCTGGTTTTTTTAAAACTGCTTCTAGGTCCAAAAAACCCCAAGATGCTGTTGGCCTAAGCAAAAGTGGAAGGTTGATGCTTGGTGGGTTTCCATGTCGATAGGCAAAGGGTGAGGATCCTGAAAAGAGTAACCCCCCTTTCTCCTTTTCTTGTTTTTGCCTTTCCCTTATTTCCCCCTTTTTAATCTTCGTCTCCCTTAAAGTCTTCTTTTCCACACTCTTTTCTCTCTGGGGTTTCCCCTTAAAAGTCCGCCGCTTTGCCGTCGGTGCGCCCTTTGGTCGGGGGGGGATGAGACCTGGTGATTTAAAAGGGCCAGCGCTTCAACACATCATTTGGCTCGGACCTCCCCTAGACGGAAGTACATTTGGGCCGGGGGTTTGTAAAATGGGCCCCCCTTTTTGGGGGCGGGGGTCAAGACAGGCATTTTTCCCTGCGGGCCAAGAAAACCCCCTCAGTGTCGCTCTCTGTTCCCGGGAGTTGAGCGATCGGGGGGTTGGGTTGGAGTTTTTTTGCGTTATCCCCCCCGAACCTGGAAGGGGTCAAGACATTTTTTTCGGGGCCCGGCCCCCTTAGTTGCTCCAAAGGGTGGGGGGGTGGGGGGGAATGAACATAACAAACAAAATATGGCATTTTAAAAAAAAACTTCCCCCCCAAAAAGGGAAGGGAAAGGGCAGCCCCCTATTTCGGGGAAATTTTCAAAGGGGACGTGATTCCGATGTGGGGGTAAGACAGAGGACGGGTTTTCTGGGCTTCCGGCTCGTGATGGAGGGGACGTGGCAGGAAAGCCCCCTTTCGCTCGACCCCTTTTCCCATAAAAAGGGCTTAAAGGGTTTGGCAGGTGACCCTCGGTCTTCAAAAGGTTAGGAATGGCTATTTCTCATTAAAATGAAATCACAAAACAATCTGAATTGTGGGGGGAAAAAAATTTAGGGGACGGGAATAAAGGGTGACCCCCCTAAGCAGTTGAATTCGTAAAAGGTGTGATTCGCTGCGAGAATTAGCAGGTGTCTCAGGGGAAAAAATAAAAAGGGAAATGGCGCCCCAGGGTGCGGGGTGCGCAGGGTGACAGTAAAAAAGGTGCAGAGGAGGGCCCCAACACCTCTTTTGACCTTCTGCAACCCTTGCTGCCCGGTTATCAAGTGGGTTCCCTAGATTTGTGTTCAGCTGTATGTGGTTCCCGTTGAGGGTTTCGATGAGGGTTTTGGCATGTCAGAGCCCGCGTTCGGGGCAGGGGGTGTGCGTGTTTGCTAAAGGAAACCCCATGAGGGCCGTGCAAAGACCGGCACTTGTGCTAACGCGGGGGCGACCATCCCCCTCTTAAAGAAACTGACCTTTTTGGGGATTCAGGAATCCCCCATTCAACGTAAAAACAGAAAGAAATCCCCTTTTTTTGAAGCCCCGCCCAAGCTGGTTGTGGGCAGTCGACTCCAACACTTATATGCTTCGGCCGTAAAACGTTCCAACGTTCCCCGGTCGCTGCTGAGACTGAGACTTTACTTTTTCCCAAGCATTAAAGGGTAAAATTTGTCAACTCGGTGGAAGAAAGTCCACCCCCCCTTCCCAAACCCCAAAGGACTCCCCCTGGTGGAGGCAAAAAAACCCGCCCCCCGTCAGACTGCCCCGCTACAACATCTGCTGCTGGGCAATTAAAAAACCAGCAATTCCCGCTAAAAATCTCCTATCCAGTCCCGTGCGGGAAAGGGAGTTCCACCCAGTGGGGAGGGTGGAGTTGAGGAAAAAACTCCCCATCCCCAAACCCAGCCTCCACCATCCCCAAACTCCAGGCCTTTGCACCTGGGGGAAGTCTCCCAGGGGGGTCCAAAGACCAACCAGTCCAGTGAAATTTAATTAATAAATTGCCCATTAAAGGGGCTTTGGAAGAGGAGATATATTTTTCCCCTTTTTCCCCTCTGCCCCATGGATAGTAAAAATATTCCTTTGGAATACCCGTGGATTAAATTCCAATTTGGGGAGCTGCAGCTCTGTGTCAGTCTGTAAAACCTTTCCGCGGGGCTCTTCAGGAAACTCAAATTCAAAGCCAGAAGACCTTTCTCTTTCTGGGTTTAATTTTCTTTCAAATCCTGCACAACCATCCACGTTGGGACGGTCGGGCGGTGTTGCCCTTCTCTACACAAAACTCTGTGTATAGTCCTTCGCTCGTCTCCTCCCTTTTAAGCGTTGTGCAGGTCACTTCCCCAAAAACTGTAACATTGTTTTATTTATCTACCCCTTCAGTCCGGTTTGTGTCAGGGGCCTTGTCAGTCTGTAGGGAACTTCCCCGCCTTTTTTGTGTTGGGTGACTTTTTAAAGGGCCAATCCTCTTTGGGTGTGTAACGTATCCGAGGTTTTTAATTGAGGATGTCCTTTCGGATTTGGTTTGTGTTGTTGAAAGACGGATCTGCAAATTACCTCACTTTCCACAGGTTCACTTTGTGTTTTGATTTGTGGTTTGTGCCCCCCGCTGGTCCTGGAAGAGTGGTCTGTCCATGCGATCTGCCAAGTGACCCTTTCCCTGTCCTCTACAACCTGTAATTTTAACAGTCTCTTCTCTCAAAACCTAAAAATTATAAGAAAGCAAAGGGATCTATTTTCGCCCCTTTTTTTTCGGAATTCCGGAGCTGATTTTCTTCAGAGTGGGCCCAGAGAATCACTGACTAACACTATGATCAATGTGCTAAAGTTTTTTCCAGTGTCTTTTCCCATAAACTTCACTGCCCAAAAAACACCCCGGTTTGATTCAGCTGCCAACAAATTTCCCCCGTTCGAAAAAAAAAAAAAGGGGTCGCGTAGGTTACCAACGACTTTGGGTCCCAACGCCGAGCCCATCAAAAACTCCGTGCTAGATCAAAATAAACTTTTAAAATCTAAACGTCGGTCCTGGGAAGTTTTTCTGCTCGGGTGACATCAAAAACTTCCCAAAAAGAAAGTGTGGAACATCTAAGAAAATCAAAGGGAAGAACACCCGTCCCACTGGGAAAACCCTTAAGTTTTGGTTTTTTTAATAAGGAGAGAAAGCGTTGTAATCTGCTGTTCAACAATTTAAAAAATTCCCCCCTTCAAAAATTTAGCCACTTTTTTCAAAACAAAGCCCTAAAAGAAAATCACCCTGCAACTTTTCGTCCGCAACAGGAAGACTACAATCTTCCTTTCACTTTTAAACGAGTGAAACTGCCTTCTTTTTCCGCGATTCCTCTCCAGGTATGGATGGAATTCATTATCAATGTTGAAACATCTTCCCAAAAAAGGTTGAACATACTGCTACAGGTATACAACCCCTGTGTGGGGCTCGGGGGTTTTTTCCACCCCTCTTGCGGAAAGCCCTCATTTTCCCTCCCCAAACCTGCAAAATCTTTTAATCAAAACACCGTCCCATAGCTTTGACCAGCTTTGGGCTGCAAATTTATGGAGAAAAAGGTCAATGCTAGGCTCATGGGAAACTCGAAACGATGGGCCCTTTTTGGGGAAAAAACAGGTTTTTTCCGCAAAAAAATCGCTACAGTTTTCCATTTTATTTGTTGGGAAACTACCCTTTTAGAAGCCTTTTTAAAAAAACGCATGCTGGCAATTTTTTGATTTGGAGAAGGTACGATACCACCTGGAAGTCGGGGATACTTTATGATCTCCATGATCTGGGTTTTCGGGTCATCTCCCCCTTTTCTTCAAATTTTTGGAGAACGACAGTTTTCAGGTCCGGGGTTGGCACCCCTCTCTCTGATGTCCCACGGATTTTGGGGGTTCCCAGGGGACATACTGTCCTGCCCCTTTAGTATTAAAATCAACAACATTGTTCAATCAGTTCAGCAGGGTTCAGACTGCTCATTGTTTGTGGATGATTTTGCTGTCTACGCACTGGAAGCCTGTACCCGAGTGTCCAGCGCAGGCTCCAGCTTGCGTAGATAAAATCCATCGGTGGGCGGATGAAAACGGTTTCACACTTTTCTCCAACAAAGACGCAGTGTATTCACTTCCATAATTTCCGTCAGTTTTTTCCAGATCCGGAACTTCAAGTAGGGAAATCTCCCATTCCAGCTGTTAAAGAGGCCAAATTTCTGGGAGTCATTTTTGACCAAAAACTTAACTTTCTCAGCCATATTAAAAACCTCAAAACATGCTTGCCAGAAAGCACTGAATATTTGCGGGTCGTAGCGCACACCGACTGGGGCGCTGATAAGAAAACTTTGTTGCACCTCTACAGAGCCCTGGTCCGTTCTAAACTGGATTACGGTTGTGCTGTGTACGGTCCGCAAGATCATCTTACCTCAAACTCTTGGACCCTATCCACCATCAAGGGCTTCGTCTCTGTCTTGGAGCGTTCCGCACCACCCCTGTGTACAGCCTGTACGCAGAGGCGGGTGAACCTTCACTGTCCAACCGCAGGCTGAAACTGTCTTTGAATTATTATATCCGACTGTTCTCAGAACCGCAGAATCTGCCTATGACTGTGTCTTTGATCCTCCGTTCCAAAGTAAGTTTGTAAACAACCCTAAATGTATTCCACCGTTTGGTCTTCGTATGCAGCCTCACGTGCGGAATGCAGGTCTAGACCTAGGTGTAGTATCTGATTTTTCCAAGTTTCCGGATCAACCACCGTGGACCTTCTTCACGCCAGAGATTCGTTTTGATCTTGCAGCTTTTCGCAAAGAGTCTACCAGCTCTCTGGCGTACAAGGCATTGTATGCTGAGCTCTGTTTGAAATTCCCATCCTGTCAAAAAGTTTTTACTGACGGTTCCAAATCTGAAGATGGAGTGGCCTGTGCAGCCTACTGCCCTGGGGCTCCTTCTCAGATACTGTTGGAACATATTCATTCAGATGCTTCTGTCTATTCTGCTGAACTTACTGCTCTGGTTTTGGCTTTGAAGATAATCTCACATTCTTCAAAGAGGGACTTTCTGGTTCTGTCGGATTCGCTGTCGGCTTTGGAGGCCATAGCTGGCCGCAACCTTCAGCATCCAGAACTTTTACTTTTTTTTTGAACTTTTTAGTAAGTTGAAGGCGGACGGTTACAACATTACTCTTGCTTAGGGTTCCTGGTCATGTTGGCATCGGCGGGAACGAAATGGTTGATCGTTTAGCCAAGAACGCCACAAGAGAGAAACTGTCCAACACTTATATCCCCTGCTCAGATGTGAAACCCAAAATTAACGATTATGTGAGAGACCTCTGGCAGGAGGATTGGAACACACAGACGAATAACAAACTCTTTCAGATCCGTCCAAACCTTAAGGACTTCCTCCATCTACGTCGGGTGGTCGTAAAGAGGAAACGGTTCTGTGCCGGCTGCACACCGGCCATTCGTATTTACCCATTCTTACCTTTTAAAGAGTGAAGAAGCTCCGTGGTGCATTCCATGTCATGCGCCACTCACAATGAAACATGTTCTTTTAGAGTGTTGGGACTTGCACGATGTGAGACACAAACATTTACAGCGGAGTCCATGAAGATCTGTTCAGGGATGTCCCGCCTGACGTGATCCTTGAGTTTTTGAGAGAAATTAACATTTTTCATCTGATTTAAGATTTTACGGAAGAAAGATTTTTAACAAGTTTCTGGTGCGTTTGTAGACGATGTCATTTAACGAGATGTGGTGAAGTTTTTTTTTTTTTTTTTGTTTTTGTTTTTTTTAAATGACTGGTGAGTTGATTTTAACGTGGTGACAGCCCTGATGTGGCCCTCTGCGGTCGGCTGGGCTATAAGCAACATTATCTTTATCTTATCTTTCACTGACGGTTCCAAGTCTGAAGATGGAGTGGCCTGTGCAGCCTACTGCCCTGGGGCTCCTTCTCAGATACTGTTGGAACATATACATTCAGATGCTTCTGTCTATTCTGCTGAACTTACTGCTCTGGTTCTGGCTTTGAAGATAATTTCACATTCTTCGAAGAGGGATTTTCTGGTTCTGTCGGACTGGCTGTCAGCTTTGGAGGCCATAGCTGGCCGCAACCTTCAGCATCCAGAACTTTTAATTTTTTTTAACTTTTTTAGCAAGTTGAAGGCGGACGGTTACAACATTACTCTTGCTTGGGTTCCTGGTCATGTTGGCATCGGCGGGAACGAAATGGTTGATCGTTTAGCTAAGAACGCCACAAGAGAGAAACTGTCCAACATTTATATCCCCTGCTCAGATGTGAAACCCAAAATTAACGATTATGTGAGAAACCTCTGGCAGGAGGATTGGAACACACAGACGAGTAACAAACTCTTTCAGATCCGTCCAAACCTTAAGGACTTCCTCCCATCTGCGTCGGGTGGTCGTAAAGAGGAAACGGTTCTGTGCCGGCTGCACACCGGCCATTCGATATTTTACCCATTCTTATCTTTTAAAGAGTGAAGAAGCTCCGTGGTGCATTCCATGTCATGCACCACTCACAATGAGACATGTTCTTTTAGAGTGTTGGGATTTGCACGATGTGAGACACAAACATTTTGCAGCGGAGTCCATGAAGATCCTGTTCAGGGATGTCCCGCCAGACGTGATCCTTGAGTTTTTGAGAGAGATTAACATTTTTCATCTGATTTAAGATTTTACGGAAGAAAGATTTTTAACGAAGTTTCTGGTACGTTTGTAGACGATGTCATTTACTGAGATGTATGAAAGGTTTTTTTTTTTTCCTTTTTTTTTTCCAAATGACTGGTGAGTTGATTTTAACGTGGTGACAGCCCTGATGTGGCCCTTTGCGGTCGGCTGGGCTTTAAGCAACATTATCTTATCTCCTAAACGGTCAAAGATGTTCTGCAAAAACTTGGAGGAAGGATGTCTTCTATTGGATGACTGGAGATGAGGTGATTGGCATCTTAGCATGCCATGTGGATGACTTCATCTGGGAGGCACAATGGCCTTTGAACAGAATGTGATCAAAGAAATCAGAAAACATTCAGGGTTGGTAAGGAAGAAAACAAAGCTTTCAATACATTGGCATGGAGCTGTCCTCTGACGGACACACAGTGTGTCTACAACAAACCAAGTACAGAGACACTCAGGAACCCATACCCATTGACAAAAGAAGAACAAAACAGAAACAGGACAACATGACAGCTGAGGAGAAACAGATATACAGGTCCAGAGTTGGTCAGATTTTGTGGATATCTCGTCAGAGTCGTCCAGATGTAGCATTTGATGCTTGTCAGCTTTCTTCTAATGTGAAAGGTGGGAAAGTGGAACATCTATTGGACGCAAAGTCATCAAAAAGATCAAATCAGAACATGTTACGCTGAAATTTCAACACTTTGAATCTGAAACACTGAAACTGATGGTCTACACGGATGCTTCTTTTGGCAACCTGAAGGATGGAGGAACTCAAGGCGGCTATATCATCTTCCTAGCCAATGAGAAAGGAGAGGTCATTCCTATTTGCTGGAACTCCAAGAAAATTCACAGAGTGGTACGAAGTACACTAGCTGGTGAGAGACTGGCTATGGCAGAAGGACTTGATGTAGCAATATTTGTGGCAATGTTCACTGAAATCACCACAGGAAAAGCTTCCACTGACAGTCTACCTCTTGTCTGCCTGACTGACTGTAAGTCACTACATGATGCCTTGAAATCCACAAAGCAAGTGACAGAAAAACGGTTGAGGCTAGAAATCAGTGGGATCAAAGACTTGATGGAGAAAGGCATTGTGGAAGAGGTGAAATGGTCTGACACACATCAACAGTTAGCGCCGCTGACTGCCTTACCAAGAGAGGAGCTTCACCCACACTGCTGCTGAGAACACTGGAAGAAGGAATAATCACTGCATAGGCTTTTGAATTTTTTTTATTATGTTTTTTTTAAAAGACAGAGATGAGTATGATAATGATAGACGGTATTGGAACAGTGCGTGCTTGGAAAACATTGTTGTCGAACTTACCGGAAGTAATGAAACTGTAACTAAGGAAATAACTTGGCAACGAGAGAAGCGGAAATGAGCGGAGAGTCAACGAATCTGAACGAGCCGAGGAGGCTACGTTATAAGTACATTTATAGTTTAACTTTTTATATGTCGAGGTCAAGTACGTGAAGTGTGATGTCATAGTGAATGGAAAAACAATCGGTATAAATCAGTAAAAAATAAAAACATAAAAACATTTAACTGAACAGCGCTCTGATGAAGCAAGTGGCTGTGAGCACAGGTCAGGGAATCCCCCAACTATAACGTTTATTGATGGCTTTCTGTCTTATCAACTTGGAGAGTGATAGTATTGGGAGTTAGGTAACCCTAGTTGGTCGCATTTCTGCGATGTCGGCAGTGAGCCACATGGTCGCAGAAATGCGACGTCGGCGGCGTAAGGGTTGAAGAGATGTGTGAAAGGTGGTTTTTTTGTTTGTTTTTTTTGATGACTTGTGAGTTGATTTTAACGTGGTGACAGCCCGGATATGGCCCTTTGCGGTTGGCTGGGCTATAAGCAACATTACCTTTCCTTGCCGACACACTGATCTGAAACCCCAAACACAGGCTTATTTCAAAGACCTGGCAAGAGGAACAGAACTCACAGACAGATAATAAACTATTTAAAATCTGTCCAAACCTGAAAGTGTTTTTTACCATGTTCCCGAGGCACCCCTAAAGAAGAAATATTTTGTGCCATTTACATACAGGCCACTCCTTTTACACCCATTCTTATCTTTTAAAAGGTGAAGAATCTCCATGGTAAATTCCATGTCATGTACCACTCACAGTGAAATATATTCTGTTAGAGTGTTGGGACTTGCATGATGTGAGACATAAACACTTTACAGCAGACTCCATGAAACCCTTGTTCAGAGATGTTCCACCTGATGAGATCTTTGAATTTTTGAAAGAGATCAACAATTTTCATCTGTGTTACAATTTAACCGTCTTGTTGTAGTTGGTGATGACTGTCGGCGTCACACTGTCCTCTACTGTTGTCATACCTGGCGGCTGGTTGGTGCTGAGCAGGTAGATCTGACGGTTGTCTTTGTAGACAGTGGCCATCAGCAAGCTCTTCTGCACCTGCAGTAATTCTCCCTTCTCTTTCAACTCGGCAGTCTTGACCTCCTTTGGTAAGCCCTTGCGGTTGACGTTGACAGTGCCACAGGCATATGTCCCATTTCGGGACAGGTGTGTCATCAGGGGGACACTGGTAAAAAAAATCTATCAAAATACAGGTGCCTGTTTTGATGGTAGAAATGTGATGCCAGCATGTCAACTACTTCATGCCTGAGACTGATGGTGGTGTCTCTGCGACTTGCACAGCCAGTGTAAATATTAAAAGCAACACAATACCCTGTGTTTGCATCACACATCTCCCACACCTTGATGCCCCATTTGGTTGGCTTTTCAGGCATGTATTGCTTGAAAAATATCCGACCCTTGTACCCGATCATTGCCTCATCAGTGCTGAGTTCATGACCTGGATGGTAGTTGGTCCTGAACAAAGGGAGAATCATGTTGAAGAAATCTCTCACCTTGTACAAAGGGTCATAAGCAGGATGATCTCGTGCAGGTGTGTTAGATGTGTCACGCAGATGGAAGTACTGGTTAATTTTGAAGAAGCGTGTTTTGGGCATAATATCGCTGATCCAGGGATCATTGAAGTGGCGATTGCTTGACCAGTAGCACCATGTACGTGGCAGACGCCTACTCCCCATCATAATCAGTACAGAGACATAGGCCCGCATTTCGTCAGGTGTTGTATTGAACCATAGGGAGTCAGGTATGCCCTTAGCTGTTTGTTTTTGTTGAGCATATCTGTTGGTTTCTTTTGCTGCTAGTTGAAAAAGTGTGAGAGGTATAAACAAAAGAAATACTCCAGTGGGGTGGCAGTGAGTGCACAGGGCCTGTCGGCTGTTGGAATGTGGCCACATTGGCAGGATGTGTAGCCAGTCACCATGTGGTTTGCAGAGCGGCAAGTGGCACGTTGTCCTCGGGGTCGCTTTCACCATTTTCCTCTCCTTCATCAGTGCCAATTTCGACATCTCACTCTTCTCGGAACTCTCCATTTTCATACTTCTCTACTTCCTGCATAATTTGATCCTACTCCTCTGCTAAATACTCAGGAAAATCATCAAATTCGCTGTTGTTAGCTGACGACGCCATTGTGAAAATCGGTCAGTCTTACTCGCAACTCTCCGCTCGCAGTTTCCCCTCTTTCTTTGTGAATGGAAGTGGTGCCAGCATCCAAAAATAGTGGTGCCAGATTACTGGGCTATAGTGGGAAATCCCCACCTACTTTTAGTGGCTGTCTGAGCATTTTCACAGCGTCAGCATGTGATGGAAAAGTACCGTACACATGTGGCTGGCAATTCCCGTCTGCTCCCATTATGAAATGTAGCACACTGTCTGAGGGCTCCCATCTGCTCCTGTTACGAACACAATGGGTTGAAAGGAGGAGGATCTTATAATGACAAGTTGCAAGACTTCTTTTACTGATCGCTTTTAGATCTCAGTACTTTTGATCAATGTAGTGCTGTTGTTGATTTGTTTAAAACATTTAGAAAGTGAATGTACGCATAATTGTTCAGTTTTGTTTTCGGATCGATTGATAATGCGATTGAAATATTCGAGATAATGTTAGAATGTTTAGCAGGTCTCCGTAAGTTGCTAGTGCATTACAGAGGGTTCGAGAAGGTTGTAGACACTGATTGAATCACATTTGCATAAGGTCGTCGTTATTTCATTGGTTGACCTTACCGATATGCAGAATATTTTAGAAAGAATGATTGAGTATGTATGAGAATATTCTTTAGATAACATACAAAAGGATGATATCTGTGCAACTGGTAGGCAGAGAGAAATAAGAGTGGCTGAAGAGTTCAAGTCATTGTCAAACACGGAAGCGTTCATGTCATCACTGAGTTTGAATCCAGTCGATGAAAAGCTGCCATCAGTTAAATATTGGCCGGTGCATGTACGGTTGAGTTCCTGTATTGAACCTGAAAGTCAGTTGATTGCTGTTTGTTGTTCCTATATTCTTCAACGTTTGTAAATAAAAGGACCCTCTTCGTTTCAATATGGCCTGGTGTATTTTGTCATCTGCAAGCTGAACACCTACCACAGGATCTACAACAAACTCTTAAAAGTTACTGCACTTACCTGTACATGTTCACTTATCTTGTACTGAGGAAGTCAGCGGTCAAGCGTGTAGCATTTGGGGGCCAAGCAGTAGATCCTGCTACATTGGTGTTTATTCCTGAGACATTATTCACTAGCCTGTCCTAGACAAACTGCTATTTTGAAGGCGCCAGTCCAGATCTACATTGAAAAACACCATCATGGACTGCATCGGCTGTTGTCAGACAAGAAACGAAACAGACCAAAATGTTCAGCGTCAAGAAAGTCTTGAGCCATGTTTTTGTACACACAGAGGGTGTGTACAGCATTTAGTGCATCAAGCAGGTCCAAGGAAGTGGAGAAAAACTGCCCCCTGTGTCAGCAAGAGCAATTAGGGTTCTACAGAGCTAGGAGAGTCAAACAGAAGACTGCTACCTGTGTCTGTAGTTGAACATTGGAAAATATTGTTTCAGTGACAGATTTCTGACGTTAGTCTGAGTTACCATGGAATACGTGAAGATTGAAAAGGAACTAGGTCTTGCAGGTGATGAACTCATGAAATATGTTCAAGAGGCTGAGGCTGTAGAAAGAGAACTGGAAAGAAGAAAAATAGAATTGGCAGCTGAAGAGAAGAAAAGACAGGAAGAAGGTGAAGAGAAAAAAAGACAGGAAGAAGGTGAACAGAAGAGAAGAGTAGAAGAAGAAGAACGTGAAAACAGGAAAAGACAGCAAGATTGAGAAAGAGAAGAGAGAGCTGCTGAAAGAGAATTAAAAAGACTTGAATTAGAACATCGAGAGAAGGAGAGATGAAGAGAAGTTGAACTGCGGATGGCTGAAGTGAAAGCTCAGAATGGCGAACGCGTTTCCCAGTCAGAAACTGTAGTTGCCAAGAAGCCGTGTCTTCCAGCATTGGTGGTTGGAAAGACAAGCTTGACAGTTATCTGGAACATTTTGAACGCCATTTTGAAGCAATGAAATGGCCAAAAGAGCAGTGGGCTACCAACTTAAGTGCCCTTTTGACTGGTCAGTCCCTTGAGGTATACTCCAGACTACCCTGAGAAGAAGCAATTGAATATGAAACACTGAAAACTACTCTTTTTTTTTGTTATGATTTTTCTGAACAAGGCTTCCAGAAACATTTCCGGTCCAGTAGGCCAGAGAAGAACAGCCAGAGAAGAACGAAAGTCCAGCTCAATTCCTAACCAGGATTCAAAACTATCTGGAGAGGTGGCTGGAGTTCGCTGGAAGAAAGAAAGACTATGATGGCTTGTCATGTCTGGTCCTGAAAGAACTGTTCGTAGAATTCTGCCCTAAAGACCTCGCATCCCACCTTCTACAAGAGAAAGACCAGAGCCTGAAATCCCTGACTTGAGGTGCGCAGAGGTTCCTGGAGTCTCATACCTGGACCCTTAACACTAGATATGACCAGTCCAGGTTCCAAGTATATCAACCCCACCTATAAAATGCTTCAACTGCGGACGCCTGGGTCACAAGGCTGATGAATGCAGACTGCCCAAGTATTCAGATAAACGCAGCCCACCACACTTCAGTTATGAAGACCAGAAAGACCAGCATCAGATTGCTATCAGAGAAAGTGGTCTGGAGAGACGAACATTGCAGAGGGGAAGGGCATGAGAAAGCAGTGCAGAACTGTGCCAAAAGTGATTTGAGTGTCATGCATGTGGTGAAGGAGCATTATGATAAAAAGAAAGTACAGGGTGCAGTGGAGTTAACATTAAGAAAGATCTTGTTCCTTAACTCTTCATCACTACAACCCGGTTTTTTTTCTTCTTCTCTAAATCCAGGAATGAAGGGAATACTCGTATTATAAGAATCTAGGAACAAGAGGAAGTAATGGTTCATAGAAAAGTAGGGTTCATAGAAAAGTAGGAATGAAAGAGTTGAAAACAGTTTACTGGCAAGAATCGCTACCTACGATACATATTGAGGCCATCCCCACAGCTGACATTGAAATTTCTACACCTTCTTTGTTGGGAAGGTGAATGCTTTGTGCCTGCCCAGTCCACCTCATGATATCATCATCGGCAATATTGAAGGTGCCCGTGCAGCTGATGATCCTGACCCAGAGTGGTCACACACCTGTGCAATAACAACCCGTGTGCAATCCAAGGAGAAAGTAGAGAGGTCTACACCATTTTTAAGATCAGCAGTCCACAGAAATTCCAGAAGTAACCAGAGAGAAACCAATCCGGCTATACAGCAAGCTGACCCTTCTCTGCAAAAATATGCCAGCAAAACAGACGCCATGACCAGGGGCAACACCAAAGGTAGTTTTTGTTAAGAAAAATGGCATCATGTACAGACAATACAAGAAAAACAGTACAAACCGATGGGGGGCCAAATCACTTGCCAGATTGTTGTTCCAGGCAGTCTGCGAAAACTTGTGATGGAGTTGCCCCATGACTCTATCCTTGGAGCCACGTGGGTGTCAAGAAGACCATAGACAAAATTGTAGCAGCCTTCTCCTGGCCAGGTATCCAGGGCGATGTTGCTCGCTTCTGCAGATCCTGTGACGTGTGCAGAAGACTGAACCCGAAGGAAGAACTCCAAAGGTACCCATGGAGAAGATGCCACTAATTGACAGACCTTTCAAGAGGGTGGCTATCGACCTCATAGGAGAAATCAAGCCAGCCAGTGAATTAGGATACCGGTACATCCTCACTTTGATAGACTATGCCACAGGTATCCTGAGGCAGTCCCACTGAAACGCATTGATACTGAGACTGTTGCTTATGCCCTGATGGACATCTTCAGCAGACTGGGTGTGCTGATGAAACTTTAAGTGATTTAGGGACCCAGTTTGTATCTGACTGCATGAAAGAGGTTGTTCATGTGCTTAGTGTCTGCCAGTTGACCACCACACCCTATCATCTTATGTTCAGTGGCCTGATAGAGAAGTACAATGGAAGAAGTTGTGTGCTGACCAACCACGACAATGGCACTGGTATATCAGTGCCTTGTTGTTTGCTTACAGGGAAGTCCCTCAAGAATCTACTGGGTTTTCGCCCTTTGAGCTACTGTATGGCCGCACTGTGCGAGCTCCAATGCACATCCTGAAAACTTTGGACAAAAAAAGTGGAATCTCCAGATATCAAGAACAGCAAACAATATGTATTGAGCTGCACGAATGCATTGAAGATACCTTACAGTTAGCTCAAAGTAAACTAGAAAAGTCTCGAGAAAAACACTATTATGACCGGAAGACCAAAGTCAGAAAATTTCAGTTTGGTGACAAAGTCTTTGTCCTGCTGCGTACTGACAATAACAAGTTGCTGATGCATTGGAAAGGACCCTATTCTGTAGAAGAGTCAAGGGCTGAATGATTATGAAGTGAAAATCAAAGGCAAGCAGAACATTTTCCACGCAAATGCAAGTGTTACTTTGAACAGGAAGAAAAGCCAGCAACAGATGCACATGCTCCTGATTTCCAAGAATGGGAGCCACCTTACCCCTCTGGTGATGGTGACAACATTACTGAAGAAAATTCTATGAATGATGAAGAACTGTTGGTGCTGAATGATTTCAAATCCCAGGAAACCGTTGACTGTGTAGCTTTTGGGCCACAACTGAATAGCCAGCAGCAAATAGAAATATGTGGACGATTAGATGAGTACTCAAGTATCTTCACCAAGTTCCCGAGAAAAAGAGATCTTATTCAGCATGAAGTGAAGCTGACGTCACCTGAGCCTGTCAGGTCAAAGCCCTACCCATTGCCTTATGCTACAGAGTCACTGAAAGAGGACATCAAAGACATGTTGAAACTGGGAGTTATAAGAGAGTCCCAAGGGTCGCCATAACGCGTCACCAGTTGTTAAAAAGAAAGGTGATGCCAATTGGATGTGCATCGATTTAGGCAACTCAAGCTGACTTACCTAGATCCTGAACCCATGCCTAGAGCTGCTGATGTATTCCAGAGACTGAGTGGAGATTTCCAAGATCGATCTCAGCAAGAGGTACTGGCAAGTCCCCATTCCAGAATAAGACATTCCAAAGACTGCATTTGGGACTCCAGATGGGACATACAAGTTTCTTCAGATGACCTTTGGTATGAAGAAGTCTGGAGCAACACTCAAGAGGGGCATGAGAAAACTATTGGGCAACATGGAAGGTGTCATATACTACTGGGATGACATCCTGGTCCATTCCAAAACATGGACAGAACACCAGGAAATTCTTTGGAAGCTGTTCAGATGGCTTTCTTCTGCGAACTCAAACGCAAGACCCAAAAAGGGTGCAGATGATATTGACTTCATTGGTCACCGTCTCCAGGAAGGAATGAAAGCTCAAGGACAATGTGGCAAAATTCTGGAAGTACCTCGTCCCCAGACTAAGAAATAATTGTGACCCTTTCTCAGCTTAGTGGGGTTCTACAGAGAATACATGCCTCACTTTGCAGCTGTGACTGCTCCATTGTCGGACCTTCTGCGCAAGGGGAAAGCCCAACCAGCTAGAGTGGGGAGATGCACAAGACCGAGCCTTGAACACTGTGAAGAACTTCCTGTCCAAGGAACCTGTGCTACAGTTGCCTGACCCTAACGAGACGTTAGTGCTCAGAACAGATGCCTCTGCAGTCCTCATGCAGGAACATGATGGGAAGCTGTTCCCAGTCTCATACGCCAGCAAGAAACTATCAAGGGCAGAGCGGAGGTATGCTACCATGGAGAAGGAGTGCCTTGCTATTGTGTGGGGTGTACAAAAGTTTGAACTGTTTCTCCAGGGGGTTTGCTTTGTGTTACGCACTGACCATAAACCTTTATCTTTTTTAGACTGCTGAGTTTGTGAACAATAGGGTGATGTGTGGGCGATGTGCCTTCAGAACCTTGATATGAAGGTTGAATATGTGAAAGGCACAGACAATCTGGTTGCAGACTTTTTTAAAGTCATGTAGGATTAAATGAGACTTGTACTAGTTGTAGACTTTAAACTGGGTGTATGTTGCCAGTTGATATTTGTTTTAAAGTTGTTTGACATTTCTTTTAAATTGTAAAAGTTTATAGAAATTCGGGAAATTTCTTTAAGTGGAGGGTTGTATTACAATTTAAAAGGGGGACAAGAGAGGAGGAACTTTCACGAAAGATGTCATTGCAATAATGACAAGTTGCAAGCCTAATATTTAGTTACCGCTTTTAGATCTTTGTATTTTCGGTCAGTGTAGTGGTGTTGTTGGTTTATTTAAAACATTTGGAAAGTGAACGTATGCATAATTGTTCAGTTTTGTTTATGACTGTTATAGCCGTTACTAACTAATGATGCCCGATGTTTACCAGAATAGCCATTACTAACGGTTACACCAGCCCAAGATGGTTTTTTCTCTTTATGGAATATCTCGCGCGTATTCAAGATAAACTGGGAGTACGTTTATATACGTTACTAACGGCTATAACGGTTTTTTCTTTATGGAATATCTCAGAAAGTACTAGGCCGATCTTTCTGAAAATTTGTAGGTATGTTTATTATGGGTAACGAATAATGCCTGATGTTTTAGTTTACCGTTATAGCCTTTACTAATGGCTGTAACGGTTTTTCTTCTTTATGGAATATCTCAGAAATTGCTTGGCCGATCTTTCTGAAAAGTAGCAGGTATGTTCATTATGGGTCACGGATAATGCCGACATTTTAGTTTACCATTATAGCCGTTACTAACGGCTGTAACGGTTTTTCTTCTTTATGGAATATCTCAGAAAGTACTTGGCTGATCTTTGTGAAAATTAGCAGGTATGTTCACTGTGGGTTATGGATGATGCCCGATATTTCAGTTTACCGTCATAGCCATTACTTATGGCTATAACTGCCCATAATGGTTTTTCTTCTTTATGGAATATCTCAGAAAGCACTTTGTCGATCTTTCTGAAAATTTGTAGGCATGTTCATTATGGGTCACGGATGATACCTGATGTTTTAGCTTACCGTTATAGCCGTTACTAACGGCTATAATGGCCCATAACGGTTTTTCTTCTTTATGGAATATCTCAGAAAGTACCTGGCCGATCTTTCTGAAAATTTGTAGGTATGTTCATTATGGGCGACGGATGATGCCCGACGTTTTAGTTTACCGTTATAGCCGTTACTAATGGCTATAACAGCCCATAACGATTTTTCTTTTTTATGGACTGTCTCAGAAAGTACTTGGCCGATCTTTCTGAAAATTTGTGGGTATGTTCATTATGGGTCATGGATGATGCCCGATGTTTACCAGAATAGCCATTACTAACGGTTACACCAGCCCAAGATGGTTTTTTCTCTTTATGGAATATCTCGCGCGTATTCAAGATAAACTGGGAGTACGTTTATATGCTTTGCATCTTGTTTTTTTAATATTTGCTCATTTGTTAATATCCTAAAATAGTTACGGTGGTTGCACAATAAAGAACCACTTTAGACTATTTATCTTAGTAGGTATTTATAACATGTACAAATCTATTCATACTTACATATGCAAACACCCCCTACTCTCTCTTAGTCTCTGTATCTCTCTCTCTCAATCTCTGTCTCTGTCTCTCTCACCTTCTCACACTCATACATACAAACACTCATGCACACATATCCATATACACTGCTGCTGTTAAGCATGTTAAAAGTTTGGAAACAAATATTGACAGAAGATTGATTTTTCTGCGAGTCAGAAATGTAGTGTTTTGTGTTGTTACAGTGTACACTCTGATCTCGCGAAGGAGATTCCAGCAAATGGAGGTGTTGGAGGGACAGAACATCCTTGTCACCATCTCTGGCAAGAAGAACAAAATCCGTGTATACTACCTGTCCTGGCTTAAAACCAAGATCTTCAAGTCGGACGGGGTACATTCTACAATTATGATGATGATATTGAATGTTCCATACAAGATCTTTACATATTGTTTACTGTGTGGCCTTTTTATGACTCAAACGTTACAGGATTCAGTTGTTGTTCAACTCTTTTAACTAAGTTTTGTGAGTGTGTGTAACTTCAACTCTGTGTGTGTGTAACTTTGTGTGTGTGTGTGTGTGTGTGTGTGTGTGTGTGTGTGTTGAGCATGTATGCACGCGCATGTGGTTTCATGCATCTACTTGATAACGGTCTGTCTTGTTGTGTCTTTTTTGTTTGTTTAATTCACACAGAAGCTTTGTTCCTGTTAAATCACACCAGATGTTGAAGAAGAATCTAGCACTGAAGGTAGTCTGCCACACATTCTTCTGTTAATGTTTAGAATGGACCATAATTGTCACTCACCTCTTTACATAGAATCCAGAATACATACATTCTTGGTTCACAAAACTGCTGCTATAGTTTCAAGTGAGTGTGAGGATATACCAATACAATCTATGTTGTTTTCTGAATCGTAATTATCAGTTGTTCTTAGAATGCTATATTGTCCTTAGTCTTGGTAATTATCTCAGTCGTTCGTCCACAGTCATGGTGATTGAAACTGTCTTGATCTTTCATAGTCAAACTCAGCATTAGCTTAATCGTAAAAAAAGAAAGAAAGAAAGAAAAAAAAAATCAACTTTCTGATAGAATCCCCATACAGATGGTGGCATCATGTAGGTTTAGCTTTTATCTTCAAATGACATGTCTTACTCACAGTTTCACTAAAAACAGTATGGAATGAAACATTTGGATGAAACATGAAGGATGGTAGAGAATGGAATATTAGCTACCTGGTGATGGCAGATGAGTGGTATGGGGTGAATGGTAAGGGCTGCAAAAAATAGTATGCGCACACTTGCATATAAATGTACACTGTGCCATGATTTAGTGGTGCGATTTGTGACCAATGTGTTGGTTTGTTTTTGTAGGGCCAAATTTTATGGCATTTGCATAATGGAGACTTTTGACCAACAGGGTAGTAAGAGGGAATCGGGAAATGAACTTAAAAAGAAAGCTGTTTTAGAGAGAATGTGAAGAGGAAAGACTTGATCTGTACGTAGCTGGCCAAAATAGCATCTGTTTGTTGCAACTCACACCAGTGTTTTGGAAAATTTTAAGTGGGAAGATGACATTCATTCAGATCTCCACAATGGACTAGCGCAGCCAGGGGGATTTGTTTTCAAAGGTTGCCTCCCAGAAAGTGCAGTTGCATTGAAAAGTTGAAGAACAAATCACTGATACAGTTTTAGGAAGCTACCTCCCACCATTGATGACAGTGCCAGGAGGCTGTTAAAGAAACTGGAGAAACCTTCACCCATTTCTTTCAGTGCTTTGAGCATATCCTGCACTTTGTTTTCTGGCAAGGGCTTATCCAGTGCAGCTGATATTGTAGACTATTTCTACAAGACCTGATTTTTAAATATCATCCTGACCACTTAACTGGTAGATCATATTAACAAGTAGTAAGCATGTGATGTGAAGATTGCAGAAGCACATTGGGACCAAGTGTTCTGGTCAGATTGTAAGTGTTTGCACCGAGTGAGGAAAATCTGAAGACCAAAACTGAGCATCAGCTGCTCAAACCCTTACCAAGAAGCCAAGGCTGTCGGGCTACAAGAGGGCAGTTCGCCATCAAAACTTGTGAATCAGCCAGCTCTTCCAGTGTTGCTCAGTGCATTTCACCAAGAGACATTTTGTTTTCCAGTTGGGCAGAGTGGACCATGACAACATGACAGCCTCCCCTAACATTGTTGAAATTCCAACAACTGGCCATCCCAAGATCAGGAGTGGCATACCCCAAATATCATTGGGATAAGTTGAAGCTGTTTATTCCTTCAGCAGTTACATGTTGCATATCAGTTCCCCATCCATGATGCATGGATGTCTTTTATTTTCAAGTGAGAACAGGTTGATTGTCACAGTAGGAAGAAAATTCAGGAGAGCTTGACAGCAGAAGGTCTTCAGAGAAGAAACCCCCCTCAGACAAGTGTTTCAGCCCTGAACTCCTTACACTCTAAGGGGGCCGGGCCGCATCCAGGTCATGACTCCCAAATGCCCTTCTACTGCCAGCTTTTTTTTCTTTTCCTGGTGCTGCGTGGATTCAAACTCGCAACTTTTGGATTGGTGGGTGTTTGAAGGCATGCCTTTTTAGACGGATGTCTTACCCTACTGTTAATGGGACACCAGTTCTAACGAAGCCTTGTGACATTCACTTTTGTTCCTCCTTGACCAGATCCAGCTGGAACTCTTCGGCTGCCTCTGCCATTGCTTTCAGGGTTCTGATCTTCTTCTTACTAGAAATCTGGAGCTGTTTCATGAGGTCATAGGCTGATGAGCCTACAGATTCCCTCAAGCTGCTTGCTAGACTGGCATACTTCTTAGTCTTGTAAAGGTGTGCTTGCTCCGTTCTGTTTTCGTATGGCGCAGTGAGTTTGATTAAAATCATTTGTTTTGATTTACCTGGGTGGAGAACATTTGCATGAATGATCTGCGTGGAAACGACCATTTTCCCATTATGTTAAAATCCATAACAACTGAAAACGCTTCTGTTCCACAACACCTAAATTATAAAAAGGCCAATTGGAATCTTTTTGCTGCAAATATTTCAAAGGAGCTCCAGGAAACTGACATTCTTCAAAGTTGAGGCCCAGCAGAATCTCTAACTTACACTTTGATTAAGTCTGCAAAAACCAGTATTCTGATGTCTTCCAATAAACTCTAACTGCCCAGAGCACCTTGGTTTAATTCTGACTGCCAACAAATCTCAAGAGAACACAAATGAGCTCATCGTTGGGTTTATCCATCAGCTCCCAACACAAGAGCCCATCAAAAACTCCGAGCCAAAACAAGCCACACCTTAGTCAGTAAACGTTGGTCTTGGAGAGACTTCTGCTCCAAGCTGACATCCAGTACATCAAAGAAAGAGGTCTGGAGGATATTAAGGAAATCAAAGGGAAGAAGACCAACCCACCATTTCATCACCTGAAACTTGCCGATGCTCTGATAACTGACAACCAAGCAATTGCCAAACTGCCACCGTTCAACAAAATTCATTCTCCTCAGACAGCTCTGAAGTGTACAACATACCATTTTCAACTGATGAACTTGAGGTCAGCTCATCAAACCTGCAGTGATTCTGCTCCTTGCCTGGATGATATTCATTATCAGCTTTTGAAACATTTCCAGAGAGCTGTCTCCAGACCCTTCTGAAAGTCTACAACCATATCTGGATCTCAGGGTACTTTCCGCCCTCCTGGCAAAAAGCCCCGATCATTCTAATCCCTAATCGTAGAAAAGACCTTACCAACCCTTCAAATTATCATCCAATAGCTCTGACCAGCTGCCTCTGCAAGCTAATGGGAAAGATGGTCAACTCCCATCTGATGTGGAAGCTGAAAACTGATGGCGGTTTGGCCAGTGAACAGTGGGGGTTCCAGAAAAACCACTCTGTCATTGACCATTTAATCCGCCGTGAAACCAACATCCATAAGCCTACATAAATAAATAGCATGCTATTCTTAACCCCTTCACTGTCACAGTATAATAGCACATTTGAATACTGTGTGCCAAGGTAAAATTTTGCTTTTTTGGGTTAGGTTCAGTAAAATGGGTACTGCTCATTTGTTTCTTGACAAATCGTTCAGATTTTGGCATGTTTTGTTGTTATGCATTGATCTATAATGTCCTGTCAAAATGACTTGATTATGTTGATAATTAGTGTAGCAGAAATTGACATAATTATAAAATTTTACCAAAAATAAACAGTTTTCAAGTATACAGCACATGAAAGCACACTAAACACAGTAGCAATACTTTTGGTGTTTGCTCAACAATATTACAAACACCTGGGATTCATATTGTTGTCAGTAAATGTCCCTCTGTGTAACAATCTGTATGTTACTGGGGGTACCCCAATTCTACTACAAAGGGGCATGATTTTACTATTTGAGGTAGGTTCAGTATCTCAATTACTACTTATTTGTTTGTTGATATATGACTTAGATTTTATGGCTTCCTTTTCCCTATACCCCAAGCTATGATGCTATATAACAATAATCTAATTTTGTTGGCCATTAGGGGATGGACAGGGATATAATGAATGGTGGTTTTACAAAAAGAACAGTTTGCAAGTTTACAAAAAACAAATTGCATCATATAAAATCAGTGAAAACAATAAAAAAAAAAAGAAAAGTGGTGTGACTAATTATTCAACATCAGCACTAACACATGACAGTCATATAAATCCCAAGGAATGTTGTTCTGCTCATGATTGGGGGTACTATTTTTTTTAGGTAAAAAGGGGCATAATCATGCTTTTCACAGTATACAGTAAACAAGTGGGGTATGTTTGCTCCCTGTGTAACAATCTGTATGTTACTGGGGGTACCCCAATTCTACTAGAAAGGGGCATGATTTTACTATTTGGGGTAGGTTCAGTACCTTAATCACTTCTTATTTATTTGTTGACATATGACTTAGACTCTATGGCTTCTCTTTCCTTTTACCCCAAGCTTTGTTGGCCATTAGGGATGGACAGGGATGTAACAAATGGTGGTTTTACAAAAAAAGAACAGTTTCTGAACACATATACATGTTACAACACATAAAACCTGTAAAACACTGACAAAAACTTCTGTTGTGTTTACTCAGCATCACTGTAAGTATACAGTGTGGTCCAAATTGTTATAGTATAATATTTATTGGTAAATGTTCAAAATGACAACCATGGAAAAAAAAAGTCTGAAGAAAAAAATAAACAATTGTCTGTTGAAAAGAAAAAACACACACACATTGTATGCATTTGTTGTCACACAAAACACTGTAGGAAGTGTGTTAGAGTTTCTGAACAAGTACTTGCATTACTGCCACACTGTTCTATATAGGAATCTATCACTTGCTGTACAAAGTCTTGGACATAATCCCCAGGTTTGCATTCCCTGCTTCATAATTTTTGGAGACGGTGCTCTTTTTTTTGTTATGTCTGTCCAAATTGTGGTTCAAGGAAACACACATTGAGATTCATTCTATACTCCACTTGGTCTTCACTCGGTCTGGTCACAGCATTGACAAATCATGAACACACGTGCAGGTGAGAAAAAACCAACAACTGTAGAATGGAAAAATAGATTTCCCGGAACTTTTCATGCAGATGATCCAGAATGGGTTGAATCTTGTAGAGCGGTCGTATCCTGGATCACCTTCGACTGGCATGGCTGCATTGTCATTGAAATGCAGAAACTGAAGAAGAATCTGAAATACAGAATAAAAGTTTCAAGATAAGTAAGCAGACCCACAATTGGGCACACACGCTTACACACACACACACACACACACACACACACACACACACACACACACACACACACACACACACAAACCACACACAGTAAGCAGACCCACAATTGGGCACACACACACACACACACACACACACACACACACACACACACCACCCACACACACACACACACAAACACACACACCCACATCACACAGTAAGCGGACCCATAATTGGGCGCGCACGCACACACACCACACACACACAGAGACACACACACACACACACACACACACACAAACCACCACACAGTAAGCAGACCCACAATTGGCACACACACACACCCCACACACACACACACACAACTCACACAGTAAGCGGACCCATAATTGGGCGCGCACGCACACGCACACACACACACACACACACACACACACACACACACACACACACACACCACACACATGCATACACACAAACAGCCACACACACACCACACACTGTAAGCAGACCCACAATTTGGCACGCGCACACACACACACACACACACACACACACACCACACACACACACACACACACATGCATACACACAAACAGCCACACACACCACACACACATCACACACACACACACAACACACACACCACACACACACACACCACACTCATGTACACATATGCACACACAGACACTTATAGTATCACACACACATGAATGTAAAAACACCACAATGGTACAAAAAAAAACAACCTGCTGTAGATGAGTCTTCTGTGTTTTACAAAATGAACAAACTTATGTGGAAAACTTGCATACAGAAATAAATAATGCTTAGGCACACATGTGCACAGGTACGTGCCAGTTTGCCGCGTGCCAGATTGCCGACTTATTGAGCACTCTCTCAGCCCTCGGGCTTAAAATGTGAGCACGACTTGGCCTACGGCCTTCGTTCATTCGTCTTCGTCCTCTCTCGGGCTTCGCCCTACTCTAATCTAAAGACCATCGATTCTGTTTGGAGTAGACTGGGACACGGTTACGCCAGGGGGAGCCTTGCAGTATGGACGTGTTCGGCAATTGGCACGCGCAAACTGGCATGTCCCCTGTGCACAAGCACACACACACACACACACACACACCACACACACACAGTCCCATCTATCCATACAGTCCATTATTTGCCATAATTATGTGGTTTCGGTAGGAAATACGGCAAAGAAGAGAAATACAGAAAATAAAGGAATGAAGAATCAAGTAGTCAAAAAAAAAAAAAAAAAAACCAACAACAACAAAAGAAAAATAGAGCTACTTGCTGAAACCGGTTTCTGGTCATGAAGGAACTGAAGACTGAACTTTGTACAGCCGAAAATTGGTGCAGTTAACAACAGCAAGTTTGAAGGGCTGTACACCTCTTTCTCGCCGTTCTTTGATCAGCTGTTGCTGACCACGCCCCATGCCACGCCCCTGGCCGCTTCCACGGGACCCTCACCGTCGTCCTGAGCCCGTACCATGTCCACGACCACGTCCCTCGAGACAGGAGGGGGTGCAGTGCTCGCTGACGGCACCCGTTTGGCTATTTCCGCTTCGTCACCCACGCTAACAGCGCTTTCTTTACTGCTGTCTTGTGCACAGAACAATCAAGCCACGTCATCACCAGCACTTACTCCGATAAAAGTGGATGGTACTGATTACCATCCATCTGCTCCTCATTGCTAGTATCAGGATACGATCCTCAAAGGTCTTCTTCATCACTATCTTGATACTTTAGAGCATCATCTAAAACATCAAGCGCAGTGTAACGCTTGAAAACGGAACGCGTCGATGAAGTGCTAGGTTGAGCTGCCATCTTGAATATGCTTATCAGCTGATACCTCTCAACTCGCAATTTGCGTATCATGTGGTCAGTTGGGCGGTCGCTTGAACGAAAAGGGCCCGTACCTTGACATCAGTAGAAGAAGTGGAAACATTTTAGAGGGTCGTCTCCCAAGTAGATTTTTCTGCTTTCCGTGATGAAGTTGCTACGTGGCGTACTTGTATACGGGCGTAGCGATTTTTGGTTTTCATTACGAACAGCACTCGTAGCAGGCAGGGAACGGGTTAATGTGGGACATGGAACATTTTACTGCAGACTTAATGAAAACCTTGTTCAGAGATGTCCCATCTGATATGATCATTGAATTTCTGAAAGAGATTAACATTTTTCAGTTGATCTAAGATTTTATGGAAGAAAGATTTTTAACAAAATTTCCCGTGTGTTTTAAGGTGTATTTTAAACAGTTGTGTGAATAAGGTTTTTTTTTTTTTTTTAATGACTTGAGTTGACTGTATCACCGTGACGACCCTGATATGGCATTTTGTGGACAGATGGGCGATAAGCAACATTGCCTTAGCTTACCTGCAGAAAGTAATATGGATCACTCATGAAAAATGCAAATACCCTTGCCAATTTTAGATTGAAACATTTTTCATGTTGGTTTGGATGATTGATTGAGTCTTTTTTTTTTTCATTTGCAGAGTGACAAGAAAAATGGTTTTGTCAATGTTGGTGAACTGGAGGGATGCGTTCATTTCAAAATTGGTAAGCAGCTGTTCTGTGGGTGTGGTGTGTGTATGTGAAAGGGAGAAGGTGGGGGGTCTTGCCTCTGTGTGTCTTATATTGTGCTTTTAAAGTTATTTTATAAATAATTATATATATATATATATATATATATATATATATATATATATATATATATATATATGAAGAAAATTTTATTTTGTAAAACTCTTTCAAAATAATGATGTCTGATTCCAAACAAAACATTGTCATAGTTCCCCAGTTTGAAGAATAAAACGTATCCACTAATGAGATGTGGTAACCATGATATAAAATAATCCCTTTTAGGCGTTCACTGTTTCCAGATTGTTTTATGGTTTGCAAAATCACGTGTCATTAGGAAGTGATCACATGCATTTGGCTTGCTAGATATGTGTTAATGAAGCTGTGCATTGCTGTTTAAGCTAATGATTCTGCTAATTAACTTAATGTTTGTTAAAAAAACAAGGACAGTAACAAAGGACTGTTCAAATGAGACTATAAACTGAGGTTTTGTATGTGAACTCATGCATAGGATCTTGCACTCATGTAAAATCCCATCACCAACTTTTTGAAGAGAAGGCCAGTTTGGCCATTGGCGCTGATACCTAGCATGCTCCCTGCGTGAATAAAAGTGAAAGAATGAAGGAAGAAAATTGAGTGAATGATATTGATTGAATGACATGGGAAACAAGTGAATGAAGCACCAGTGACTAGAGATTTATCATTCAACTGCATATTATTTTGTGGCTTCAAGATAAATTTCATGTGTCTTGAACCCCTCGTTTGCGCATTTCTGATGTTAATTTGGAATAGTTTTATTCCAGTTCAGTATGGATGTATGACTTTGATGTGGTATCATTTTTTGTCTCTGTGACACAAGCAGGCAATTTAAACAAAGGAGGTGCTCCTCCATGCAGCACCGCACTACAATCCTCAAGGGAGATCATGTTAGAAATATGGGTTGTTCATCTGTAATGGCATTGAGACAGCTTTTGCAGTTGATTGAGTGGATGAAATCAACATTGATAGCCACTGATGTGTCAAAAATTACAGTAAGGTGGCATTGTTGTCTGCAGTGAAATATGAACGGATCAAGTTTTTGGTCATTGCACTCCAGGACAGCATTGAGATCTATGCCTGGGCACCCAAACCCTACCATAAGTTCATGGCTTTCAAGGTGAGAACTGCTTTGTGGGATTTTCTCCAGGCTTGAAATAGTGTTATGTTCATGATAGCCTTTGTTTACATGTCTGTGTGTGGTGAAAATGTGAAAGGATTTTACTAGTCAGGAATTAATTTGAAGTATTTATTCTCATGAAGTATGTCTCTCATGATACAGTTGTACAGGCATACAAGGCATTGTTTGCAGATCTCTGTACAAAATTCCTATCCTTTCAAAAAATGTTTACCATGGTTCGAAGTCCAAAGATGGAGTGGCTTGTGCAGTCTATTGCTCAGGTGCTCCTCCTGAAAAATTAGCAAAACATATTCTGTCAGATACTTCTGTTTACTCTGCAGAACTTAACAGCTTTGGTTCTAGCACTGAAGATAATCTCTCAATGTGCAAACAAGGACTTTTCTGATTTTATCTGTCACCTGTCAGCTTTGGAGGCCATATCTGGCCATAACCTCCATCATCCTTAACTTCTATAATTTTTTTATAGATTTTTACCTCTTTGAAAGTGGAAGGTCACAACATTGTCCTTGTGTGGGTTCACGGTCATGTTGACATTCACGGAAATTAAATGGCTGATCGTTTTGGCCAAGAATGCCACAACAAGGAAACTGTCTAACATATCTATCCCCTACTCAGATTTGAAACAGAAAGTTAATGGTTGTGTCAGAGACTTCTGGCAGGAGGACGGGAATACACAGATGGATAACAAACTTTTCCATCCAAAGCTGAGATAGTTCTTCTCTTCCACCTCTGGTAGTTGCTGTGAAGAAATGGTTTTTTGCCACCTGCACACTGGCCATTCGTTTTTAACTCATATCATACCTTTTAAAGAGTGAAGAAGCTCCATGGTGCATTCCATGTCATGTACCACTCACAATGAAATTTATTCTTTTGGAGTGTCGGGACTTGCATGATGTAAGACATAAACATTTTACAGCATATTCCATGAAAACCTTGTTCACAGGTGTTCCACCTGATGTGGCCTTTGAATTTCTGAAAGAGATTAACCTTTTTCATCTGATCTAAGATTTTACACTAGAAAGATTTTTAACAAAATTTCAGGTGTGTTTTTAGAAGGTGTATTTTGAAGGGTTGTGTGAATGAATGACTTTGGAGTAGATTTCAACGCGGTGACAGCCCTGATATGGCCCTTTCACGGTCAGCTGGACTATAAGCAACATAACCTTAACCTATGTAGGTTTTTGCTGTGTCTCATTTTCACTCTTTTGGTTTAACAATGCTCATTTGTTTCTCTTCTCTGCTTTTATATGACTTTTTTTTTTCTTTTTCTTATCATTATCTTCTTCCCTCAACCCACTACATACCTTTAACTTGATCATCATGCCTCTCCAAGACAAAACACAACACGTTTCAACATCTTAGGTCTTCTTCAGGCAAGATACACAACACTCAGGACAATGAAAATGAATGTGCATTCACTTATTTTCATCCAATTCAGCGCAAGACAAGTGATTGCTGGTTCATTGTCTTTGCCCTGAGTGATGTCTGTCTTGCCTGAAGGAGACCTAAGAGGTGGAAAGGCATCGTGCTTCATATTATAAGTCGTTTGTCTGCATTTTACAGCACAGCCTTATAAATGATTTTTTTAAATTATCACAGGAAAGTTCAGAAGTTTAACATGCAAAAGAAAGAATGCTGAAACTAAATGAATTGTTTAACTGGTGGAATAGAGACACAGGAAACAACATGGGAAGAGAAACACAATGCAGAGAGAAAGAAAAAAGCCTTGCCCTAATCCAGCTGTTGGAACAGACATGAATCAAAAGACTGAACAGTACAAAATAGTAGCCGAAGAAGGTAAAGAAACTAAATGGCAACACAAAAGCAATAGTCCTCCAAAGGGAAGAAAACAGTATAGAAAAATCACAATACCACTCATCTAATTTTCAGCCACGTGGCCTTTTTCAAGAGACAAAAACAAAAACAATGCAACTATGTAATGTCCATCTTCGGTGACTGGTCAGGGCAAAGAATTGACGTCATAAATATCTTACGCAATTTCTGACATCATAATGTGTGATATCATCAACAAGGGAACAAAAAAAAAAAAAGGGGGGGGGGGGGGGGGGGGGGGAGGAAGGGGTGCAAGTTGTGTGTGTGTCTGTGTGTAGTTATGAGTTTGCTAACAGTTGATAACATAGATAGGAACCGACTTCTTCAGAAAAAAAAGAAAGGAAACACTGAAAGAGTACCACTAGTGTTGACATTTTCAAGATTATTGCCAGATGTACAAGCTGTACTAAAGAGACATAGTGATACACTCTATAATTCAGAATACATGCGCAAAGTATTCCATAAACTACCAATGCCTGCATACACACGGGATAAAAATTTATGTGATACGTTGGTTCACCAGAAAACTGAAAGAGCAGTGACGGGAAAAGCAGAAATTTGTGATTGTGACACCTGTTCTTCACTAGCAACTTCAACAGTGTTGGACACAAAGCAGAAATCTTCGCACAATGTTATGAGTAACGTGACATGTGCGGATAGAAATTTGATATATGCTCTGTTGTGTAAACGGTGTAATAAGACAGTTTATGTTGGTGAAACCGGACGTTCATTGAAAGAAAGAATAGCGGAACACAGACGTGACATCAAGTTCCAAAGAGAAAAGCCAATACTGCGACATTTCCTTCAGCATTCAGTGGGAGACCTTGCTGTTGCAGTGTTGGCAAAAGCTTACAGTGAAAGCAAAAGCTTCAGACTTATTGCTGAAGAAAAATGGATAAAGGACATTGGGTGCCAAATGGATGTAATGTTAAGACAAATTTGTAACAACCCAATCCAGATTTACCTGTAAACAGCATTGATGAATTGCAGGAAATTTATATATATTTTTCAGGTGACAGTTCTTGTATGCCATGCACAGTCACAGACAGGACTATGGTCGCAGTTTCATTGTGATTTATGGAGCGTGTTGTTATGTTTTTGGAGTACATTGGTTACTGTATAACTACACACAGACACACACACAACTTGCACCCCTTCCTCCCCCCCCCCCCTTTTTTTTTTGTTTTTTGTTCCCTTGTTGATGACATCACACATTATGATGTCAGAAATTGCGTAAGCTATTTATGACGTCAATTCTTTGCCCTGACCAGTCACCGAAGATGGACATTACATAGTTGCATTGTTTTTGTTTTTTTCTCTTGAAAAAGGCCACGTGGCCGAAAATTAGATGAGTGGTATTGTGATTTTTCTAAATGGCAACAGTTTTGTGAGTCACTTGATTATGACACTCACTTAGTTCTGGCTGTGTTATCATCGCATGGAGGGAAAATGGTGCAAATACACTCCAGAAATCTTCAGTGCCAATGGGGCCACAAAGTTCAAGACAAATGAGAAGAAAGTGTCAGCTCTAGTAAAACATTTAATAGAACAGAGGATTTGGAGTAAAAGAAAGAGTGAGACTAGATTAAATCAACATCTAGCTCAAACTGGTACTGATGATGAAATTACGTTATCCAGATATCACACGGCTCTCAGAAGAAGACAGAACCCAAACCTTCAGTCTCTACCAGGACAGTTTTGAGAAAGGCTATGTCCAGGAAGACTGGGCACACACTTGACTTGCGATCTGTGCCAAAACCAGAAAGAGATTATAATCAGCATAGTGGCTATTACGTACTCGCCATGCAAAATATAGTGGGAATGCTCATGGAATGCATCATAACAAGAAAACTCACAAGAGACCTTGAAAACGGACAGATCCTGCCTGCCAGGCAAGGAAGCTACAGAACAGGTAAACGTGCAGGGAAGATGCAGCTACCTTTGCATATGAAGTGTATGAAAAATTCCAAAGAAAAGAAGAAACACTGGCAGTAGCAGTGGTACTAAAAGATGCGTGGAACAAAGACCAGGTTCTCATGGAACTACTCCTTGACTGTGGAGTCGGCAGGACATTTACACAATGGATTGCAGCAGCGCTTCAGTAGTGAACTGTGATCCTGTGATTTGGAGACTGGATGTCTGAACCTCATAAACACTCTCTGTGATTATCTCAGGGTTCTCACTTCATTCCTGTTTTGTACAATGTTTACACTAAAGGCCTTGCAGACCTTGATAGAAATGGAATTGCTTGAGTGTTGACACTAACAGATTATGATCTGATCTAATAGATCTATGTCAAACAATGGTCAAGAAAGAACGAAAGCAGTCTAGCAGCAGTTCAACAACGCTACAAAAGCCCAAACATTGGTCTGCATTCTCAGAAACATTAGGAAAATTACCCTCACCAGTTTCCTCGCAGCGAAATACAAATCGATTCAACTAACAGTTTACGCTATATAGATTTTGACACAATGCTGACCTTTAGAAAACATGTTTAGAATATCATAACTAAATTCTAAAAGGGCCTGTCAAGCATGAAAGCAATGGCAGCTGAAAGCATTGAACATTGCTATCTGTATCAACTGTATCATGGAGTTGTATTCAGTGTCATTGATTATGGATTAGGGCTAACAACATTGTCTTAGAGCAATCTTCTTAGATTAGAAAGAATTCAAAATGAAGCTATGACACCATATAAAACTAAATGTAGGTACTACCAAGCAAAATCAAATAATTAAAAATGCTTAGTTAGATATTACATCATTTTAAAATGTTTGTTGAAAGAAATTCCCATGTGAAATTTCAAGGCTCTGCTCAAATAGTTGTTAATTTACAGCAGTTTAGGGTTGAGGTATTTAGTCGTGGTTTCATCCAAAAACATCATTTTGGAAAAAACCTTAATATTCAGAATTTCACTGTGGTCTACAGGGAGCATGTAGAAGGGGAAGCATTTATTTGGGTACAATGCTTTAAGCATCTAACTACTTAAAGTAATATCTTAATGCCATTAGAACACACTGACTGCCTAAAAAATTTTAAAAGAAATGTGTGTGTCACAATTTCTGCTGAATTGCCATTATTTTAAAAGCTAGACCCCACAGGCTGAAAATGGTGAAAAAGTGTTCAGACATCACTTTTGGGTTTACTGCATTTTTTGATAGGTTTATATGTGTACTTTCATTTTTTGTTGATGATTAGTTATAATAAAGCCAAGAAGTGTGAAAATAAAGATGTTTTGCAACCCTGGTGTGTTCACTTTTTTGTTGAAAATGCGAAAGATTGGCTGTTTTGTCCGTTTTCAAGCCTTGGTTACAGCTAGAACGATCGACAGCAACAAGCAAAGTGACACACCAAAATGTGCAAAAAGTCCGCACTTTCCAATGACGTCATCAGAAACTGTGAACCTTGAACAATGAGAGCACACAGGGCCAATGAACGACCCTGTCGTTTTCCCTGTCTGCTTCGTAAACTTGACGCTGATTGGTCAACCTCAAAATTTCTGATACGGAAGCGTTTCTGTTGTGGACTGCGCATGCTCAAATATGCAAATTAGCCACTTCGGGTATTTCCACCATTGTCGGAGATTCACGAAGTTACAACCTCCGGGTACTTTTAGTAAACAACTGCGGTTCGATCTAGGGCCAAATCAAGTCGATTTTTGTTGTTTTTTCACAACAAACATGCCGGGAAAGAAAAGTAACACGCTGAAAACGGCTCGAATAGGGTCTACTTCAAAAAGACAAGCATCTCGAATGCAGAAAATGCGCGAGGCAAAAAAACGCAAGGCAGAAGTGAGCGAGACTGAGTCTTGTTTGCAAGAATCCGATGCCGTTTCGTCAGCACCAGTCGAAATAGAAACTGAAGCTGTTGCCAGCTGTTGTGGACTGATTGCAGAGTCAGCTTCAGCTAAAAAACTGAGACGTGTGCACGAGTTCAAGGAAAACACGAACAGTTACAACGATCAGGAAATTTTCGGACGACATCAGTGGTGCTTGATGGAAGTAGGTCAGCTCAATCGTTTGTTGGGTGATATCGAATGTCCAATGTGTCACGACTCATCAGTCGAACTTGTTCTTGGAGAAAAAATGGGACTGTCGAGACAAATTGTCTTGAAATGCAGGAAATGCAAATATAGTAAAATGGACTATTCATCTCCAAGAATTTTTGATAGTGACAGAGGTGATCGGCCATTTGATGTAAATCAGAGAGCCGTGCTGTACTCCATGGAAGTAGGTGGGGGGTATGCTGTCCTCAACAAATTTTGTGCCATTTTCGGTATGCCGAATATGTGTGAGAACTCCTTCCAGCGAATTCACAAACTGGCATGCACCGTTTCATGTGACAGTACTGCCATTTTACAGAGTAATGTGCACACAATTGTAAAAGACATTTACAATGAACACCATCCAAGAGAACCTGACCCTGGACAAGCTTTTCCTGATCCAGCTGACTGTTGGGACATTGATGATGGGGTACCCTGGATCGATGTGTCATTTGATGGGACATGGCAACGACGTGGCTTCGTCTCTCATTATGGCCTGGGAGTGGTGATAGAGGTGATGACTGGCTTTGTCATAGACTGGTACGTTTTATCAACATACTGCCACAGATGCAGGCTGAAGGAAAAGGAAAACCTCGGTGGGGCTCAGTGGAATGCTTGGATGGTTGAGCATGAAGCAGAGTGCCAGCGCAACCACCATGCTTCAGCCAAGGCGATGGAGAGAGATGCTGCATTGTTTCTATGGAAAAACTCTGTGGAGAGGACTGGCTTTCGTTACAGGTACGTGTTGTATTATTTATCACTAGGATTTCTTTCACAGTAAACTGTGAGAAACTGATGGTGTATGTGTGTGTAGTGTCATTGTTTGTGTATGTCATCGTATGTACCTATGTATGTGTATGCATTTCTAGTTGTTTTCTTTTTTTTTTTTACTTGTGGATTATGTACTTTTGGAACTAGGGAGGGGGAGGAGAACTGAACTGTATTTGTTGTTTTTGTGGAACAAAAGAAAGTGCTTTTTTCTGTATATGTCAGTGTGTGTATCAATACATACATATGTGCCTTCATTTTGTTTTTTTCCTTTTGGTGTTTGGTTAGTAATTGTGGGGTGGGAGTGGTAGGAAGGGACTTTTTGTTGTTGTTGCTAGTGGTTAGCTGGGGAAAAGTGTGCTCTGTATGAGTAAGTACAGGCCCTTTTATATTCTTTTTGTGTGTGTGGTGGTTGGTTGGTTATGAATAATGGCGAGGGGGGAGGGGGGCATTTTGAATTTTTTTTTCTTTTTCCCTGCCAGATCCCATGTAAAAGGAACTAATAGCCACAAGTAACAGTCAGGGCTTAAAACGTTCCGCGTCTGGGCGGAATTCCGCGATTTCGGTTTGTCACAAAAAAAAAAAAAAAAAAAAAAAACCCGACAGGAGCAAGGTATCCGTGATCGGCTTGAATTCGTTCATAGCAACTGCACGCAAGTTATGGCCCCTGATTATTCTTGGAAGAAGTTTCCGGTCGGACTTCCGGAAAAAAACAAAATGGCGGAGCGCGCAGTCATTGTTCATGCGGGTCGATCTTTTGACGAATCTGCAATTAAAAACAAGTGGAAATGGGAGTGGACGCTTCAGAAAGTTGACGAAGAAGTCATTGGAGACTTTCTTCGCAAAGTTATTGCACCAGGTTTAGCTTGGTGCAAACTGCTTAAGGGAAGTGTTACGGTGGTCGCGGGAAGAAAGCTCTTGATCACATTCGTTCAGCGAAGCACGTGTCAAACGTCAAGGCGCTGAGTGGAACTACAAGAAAGGTCACTGAAGACACTTTAGCAGCAGTAAAACGTGCCAGGATAGAACATTGCAATCCTGTGGGGAAAAAAGAGGGTGATATAGAAAATGTGGAGAGTGCAAGCCAGGCGGGAGGCAGCAAGGAAAAAGGGAGGGTTCAAACTAATCAAAGTCAAGTTGTCAGCAAGAAGGTGGATGAGAATGAAATAAAAATTGTAGAGTGTGAAAGCCAGACAGGAGAAAGCAAGGAAACAGCAGACAAAGATAGGGTTGAAATTCAAGTAAGCAAGAAGGTGGATGGCAAAGACAGTGCAGACAATGCAAGCACCAAGAAGAAACAGAGTTCCTTGCTATGTTTCTTTAATGCCTCCAGCACCCAAACACCCAAACGACAAAGGTGTGTGTGTGTGTGTGTCCTTGTGAAATCCTGTATTTCAGTGTTTATTATAATTTAGGAACTTCAAAATTTGACTTTCAGTATGTGCTGATTCCACAAGTTTCTCGTTTATCAAAATTTGGATATTGTGACTTTCAAAATGTGCTGATTCCGCAAGTTGATCTCTGTTATAAGAGACTGAACTTTAAAGTGTTTGATGCAGTTACTGACTTTGTGTGCACCAACTTCAAACTTGATATTGTGTGATCATTTAAACCTGAAAAGTGAAACTTATTGAGCAACCCCAGAAGTGAGATTTCATCCAAAGACTATAGTTGGTGAACACCTGTAAAACACTCAAGTTAAAAGGGGAGTGTTCATTTTATTATGTGTTTAATCCCTTCTCCCCTTGTCCCAAATATGTCTTCCTGTAATAATTATGTGTTTACAGCAATTTTTATGCACTAAATAACTCTTGAAATTATGTTCAGAAAGCGCGAAATGGCATAGATTTACACTCGTTTTTTTTTTTAAATTTCCCGGGGGAGCATGGCCCCGGACCCCCCTAGTTTCAGTGGTTTTTTCCTCCTCCTGTTTTAAGCCCTGAACAGTGTTCACTGAATAATTGGAAAGAAAGCACACGGTTTGGTTCTGAATTGGGTGTTTTTTTCCCTTGAGCAGTTGAAGACTGCAGAATGTTTCTTTTACAATCTTATACACACACATGCACACACACGCTCACAGAAGATCGACACAGTGACAGCATGATGGTATTCATGCAGTTTTTAGCAACCTTTTTCCAGCAGCCTTTTTATTTATTATACATGATTTCATATTTTGGCACTTACACAGTCACTTCTGCATTATGCTATTGCAGAACAATGCTGTCTGATGGCGATTCTGTGGCCTTCAGTGCAGTGGAGCGGGAAAAGCCATATGGGGTCACCAAGCTGGAGTGCACAAACCATGTGCATAAGCGGATGGGAACTGCACTACGAAAGCTCGCCAAGGAAGCCAAACTGGGCGGCAAAGGATTTGGACGCCTTACGTTGCCCAAGTGCACCAGGCTCCAGAACTACTTCCGGGGAGCCATACTAGACCTGAAGAACACGACGGAAGCAGATTTGTGCAATGCCATTTGGTCAACTCTGTTTCACTGCACCTCTACAGATGCTGACCCCCACCACAGTAGATGTCCACCTGGCCCAGACAGTTGGTGCTTTTACAACAAAGCTAAGGCTCTTGGACAGGACCTGGGCCACATGAAGAAAACATTGGTACAGTTGTCTCTCGAGAGGTGTTCGAGAAACTTGTGCCTCTCTACAAGAGAATGACAAGTTCTCAGCTACTGCTAAGGATTCTGCATAAAAAGACCCAAAATGCAAACGAATCCTTCAACTCCATGCTGTGGACAGTGCTTCCCAAGAACCGTTTCTTTGGCAAGCAGCGGGTTGAAGCAGCTGTTGCAAGTGCGGTTGGAAAATTCAACCAAGGAAATTTCCATCTCACGGAAGTGATGAACATGTTCAGCATGGATGTGAATGAACACACTGTGGCCATTGCCATGGGGCTGGACAACACCAGACTCAAGAAGGGGGAAGCAGCATCCCAGGGTTTGCTGCTCGTCGTCGTCGACAGCGCCTGGAAAATCAAGCAGAGCACGCTCAACAAGAGGCTGAAGAGGGAGCTGTTTATGGCCCAGGACTACTTGCTGATGATCAGACATGACCAAGGAGACTTCCACACTCATGTGATATTACCAAGAAGTGGTTGATGTCAGAAAAGCTACAAAAAATAACGTTTCTTTTGGTAGAGAACAGTTACAAATCTTTATCGACAGTTTTCTCAGTTTCAGCATTTTCGTCGACAGTCACCACCTTGGGACATTCATTTCTCAACCTTGAAACAAGATAGAAACATACTTTTTTTTTTCCTTTGAAGGAAAATAATTCTTCTTGGTCTGTAAAGAGGGGTTTTCAATTTGAACATGTGAGTGAATTTATTTTTGGACTGGAAATATCATTGTGGTAACCCCAACCCTGATAAATTTTGATAAGATCATGATCCATTTTTTTTGGCAGTTCTATATTTTTGTTCTAAAAAAGCTTCTTTGTGGACATAGACAAAGGGACATAGAAAGCACATGCAAAAAATCAGGTCTCTACATTACTTTTTTCTAGTGGAAACTGTGTTCCAAAATGTGGTTGTTTTTTTTTGATTTTGCATCATTTTACGTTGTTTTCTGATCAAATTCATGAACACATGTATAATTTGGCTAAATTTGTCCTTTTTTCTTATTTTTACTAGTAATTACATATAAAAAAACACAAACCACTGTTAAAGAACTTGAAACAAATTTTGCCTGTGGGGTCTCACCAAAGTCTCATGAAAGTCAATTATCCTATCAGTACTGCGGGGGGGGGGGGGGGGGGGGGGGGGGGGGCTCAAATTTGGTCAAATTGTTGAAAAACTAAGCTTTTCTGGATTGGTGGGGATTTGTTAATTGCTTCAGAATGTTCAGATCATATACCTGAATGTTCTATATACTTTAAACAAGCAAAAAAAACCCAACTTGTCTTTGAGAGGGTTTTGTGCAGTTCAAAGTGATGTCTCATGCAGAATTTTTTCTGAAACTGTGTGTAGAGTTTTACTAATTTTTCGTATTCGATGACAAACCATGTACGTCCATTGTTGCTGCTTATTTTCACATCCAACATGAACACATACTGCCTTTCAACAATGTCAATGTCCTCATGTTTCCATATGAAGATGTTTTGGTAGGAACTTGGTCCATGAAATTCACAACGGCCTTGAACTTTAAGAATTTCACCAATGTACAGTGCATTGTCATAAAAAGTGGCGGTGGTTTGCCCTTGAGAAAATCTTCCAATTTCCAGATCCAGGTCAGTTTCAGCTTGTTCTGTTTCTTCATCCTCAGGAAACAGTTTGCAAAAAATATGTTGAGTGTCAGACCAGGCTTTTCCTTTTGTAACTTTTAATGCATTGAGCTACAGCAGATGATGGTTGTCAAAATGTACTGCTGGCGGTCTGTATGGTTTTCCCACTTTGCTGAACCAATCCAAACAAGCCTCCAGTGGTCATCAACTGTAAATGTATTTGTTCACAAAGATACACTGGGTAAGTGATTGTTACTGTGGCTGTTGTGGATTACAGTTATATAACAGAACACATATGGCTCATGTAGTGGAAAACGGCACTGTGTCTGACCCCTTCCCCGTGTCCAGGGGAGGTGAAGCAAGGATGTTTCCTCGCACCAGTCCTGTTCAGCCTCATGTTCGCCACAATGCTGTTCTCTGCTCTGTCCAGTACCAACGCGGGGATCACTGTCTGCTACAGATGTGACGGCTGCTTCTTCAACTTAACCCTCTTGCATTTGTTTCGCCTGTATCCGGCCGCTCTGTTTGTCGCCCCTGGTGTTCGTTACAGCCGCAACCGGCCGCACATGCTGCATTACTTTCCCTCACATACTGCAACCTTGTTTGAAGTCAAGGCTGGCTAAAATGAATGGGCATACCTGAGAGGTGTCCAATGAAATCTTAGCAGTAGTATGGGGTGTGGGAAATGATTCATTCGCACAGACTATGGTTGTGAACTACTACTTCTCCTTCTTCCTAAAAGACTGGTTCACTCAAAAACGATAAGGTCACCAGAACTGAAAGCATTGCAGTGATTTCTCAGAAAATACGAATACTAGGAGCAGTGTTGGGTTGGAAAATGCAAATGCAAGAGTGTTAGGGCGCCTGAAGGCCAGAACAAAAGTTCTTGAGGCCCAAGTGAGAGACTTCCTGTTTGCCAATGACTGTGCACTCGCAGCACTCAACGAACCAGACCTGCAAGAGCTTGCCAGTTGCCTGTTTGCAGCAGCAAAGGTCTTTGCCTTGACGATCAGCCTGCAGAAGACAGAAGTGATACTCCAACCAGCACCTGGCCTCTCTCCTCCACAACCAAAGATCGTGATTGAGGACACGACCCTGAACAATGTTGACAGCTTCACCTACTTGAGGAGCTGCTTGTCTTCATCGTGTGGCTTGGATAAAGAAGTGTCGAACAGACTGGCAAAAGCAGGAGCTTCCTTCAGCTGGCTTTGGAACAGAGTGTGCGGAGACCGCGGCATCACTCTTAAGTACCAAACTGGCAGTCTACAGAGCAGTCATTGTCACCTCGCTGCTCTGAGGCTGTGAGACCTGGACACTGTACAGGAAACAACTGAAGACTCTGGATCAGTGCCACCTCCTCTGCCTGCGTAAGGTCATGGGCATCTCCAGAGAGGACAGGATTTCCAACACAGAAGTGCTTCGCAGAGCAAAGATGCCTGGTATCGAGGCACTGATCATGAAAGCGCAGTTGAGATGGGTTGGGTATGTGGTACGAATAGATGACAGGCGACTTCCAAAAATGGTCTTCTTCTCTGAGCTGGCAGCTGGAACAAGGAACACTGGGCGGCCACTCAAACGCTTCAAGGACTGCCTGAAAGTATCACTGGCGGCCTGTGGCATCCTGCTTCAGGGCTGGGAAACACTTGCAACAGACCACAGTGCCCGGCGACTTGCTGTCCACAAAGGAGTAAACAGCTTCGAAGAGAAGCGTTTGCAGGAATTGGACCAGAAGTGCCAAGCCCGCAAAGAGAGGAGACCTGACCCAATGACAGCTGTCGCATGCCCAGAGTGCGGATGTATCTGTGTGTTCAGCTTTGGCTTGCGCTCACACATGCAGAGTCACTGACATCCAGAACACTAATACATGCATTATAAATTATCATTGACCAGCTGTGCTTTTTACTCTCCCCCTCCCATTTTTGTGTATACATGCAATAATGTGTGACTCCATGATTTGTGTGTGTATGTGTTTATCACTGTGTGTCAAGTCAAGTCAAGTCAAAATTATCTTTATTGAGGGTTAAAGAATAAGCTTTCCAGCTTTTTTACATCCTGCCCTCATAAACGAGAAAGAAACTAATTCAACATATAACCACAAGCTCAAAAATTTTTTAAAGCACACAATTTCTATCTTGCAAATACATAACTCTCATAAGAAATATGAAACAGTGATGAAACTATTGTTGGAACTTCAAGTTAAAGCACAAAGAGAGAGAGAGAGTGTGTGTGTGTGTGTGTGTGTTTGAACTATCATGGTATATGCAGCACTGTGTTTAACAAGAATCATGAATGGGAAGGAGTGTCCGAGAGTTTGTCTTGTGAGTGAGCATGTACAGTGTGAACAGGTATAGCTTGTGTACAAATGCCCTTGCAGTTATGTAATGTGGAAAATAAGAGATGGTCAGCAACTGAAATACTGTACTTTGAAAAGAATGTCAGTTTATGAGAGAGAGTGTGTGTGTGTGTGTGTGCGCGCGCACACATGAGTGCATGTGTGCATGAGTGTGTGTGTGTGTGTGTGCATGCATAGTATGTCATGTGTATACATCGTACAAGATTCATGTCAACAGGTATGTACATGTACCTGTATGGGTACTGTCCGAGTCTTATTCCATGATTAATCATTTGTGCATGCGCGTGTGTTTGTGTGTGCATACAGTTATGTGGTGTGTGTGTGAGTGATGTGTGTGTGTGTGTGTGATCGTTCACATGATCCAGCGTTGTGATTTAAGTAAAAAAATTTCAGTATTTCGCAAACGCCCTTGAAAGTGAAAGTAAGAAAAGGAAAAGCACACAGATATAAATGGATTTTATTTCAGTCGTTCAAATAATTCAGCAATTATTAATGGAATTTAAAGGCATATTATATCTTTGCCTTTCCAATCATTTGGCATGTTTTATAATAAAAGTTCTTTCAAGACTTGACTACTGTAATTCTCTTCTTGCTGGCTGTCCACAGAATCTTCTTGCAAAATTGCAGAAAGTCCAAAATAATGCTGCTCGCCTTGTCTCGAAATCTCCGAAAACCTCTCATGTTTCTCCCTTGCTTAAATCTTTGCACTGGCTTCCTGTTGAAAAACGCATCAAGTACAAACTTTCTTTGCTCTGTTGCAAGGCATTGGATGGCCTCGCTCCATCTTACCTCTCTAAACTTCTGTCGACCTATACTCCTTCCAGACAGCTTCGCTCTTCCTCTGACACTCGCATTCTGCAGATCCCTCGTTTTCGGGCCAGAACACTTGGTGAACGTTCTTTTTCTTTTCAGGCTCCTTCCTGCTGGAACAATCTCCCTTCTGCACTCCGAAACTCAAACAGTCTTTCTTCTTTCAAGTCCTCCCTCAAAACAACTCTCTTCAAAACATAATTTTTCTGCTCCTTCGCTGGTGTGTGGTGTGTGTGCGTGTGTGTGTGTTTTGTGTGTGTGTGTGTGTGTGTGTGTGTGTGTGTGTGTGTGTTAGGGCTTATTGCTGTAAGCGCTTAGGGCTTTTGTTTAAGATTAAGCGCACTAAATGTTCCTTATTAATTAATTAATTAATTAATTAATTAATTCTTCAAATATGACCTATAAGTTGCATGTCGTTGATCAATAATGAATGTTGCTACACAAATCGAAAGTAGCATTATCTGCCCTTGTCATTCCTCCTCGGTCTTGCACAAACTTTTCCTTTTTCATAGTTGCATGTAAATGATGCAATTACGGCATATGAAACAATCTTCATTCGAATTTTATAACATTTACCTTAGTTCGACAATAACTGTTTGAATGTCGTAAAGTATTGAGCTCAAAGAATGAAAATTGCAAGACGAGCAGTCATTCTTGCTTCACTTGCCGTCTGCAATCATATGGGGTGCGCCATTTCGAAGTTTTAAAAATAAAAGTCTCTCACTGCCACACAAAACTCTGCAAACATTAATATTTCATATAAATTTTAACATCTAGACATATTTTGGACACACTTACTGATCAGAGCAGGAACAGCGATTTGCTGACTGGTTACAGTGAAGCCGCTGGCAGCAGAAGCCATTCTTACCTGAAACTTGATCGGCTGCTCCGTTGGGTAGTTTATTTCGGAACAATATTGCGTCACATAGTTACATCCAAGCAATACAGCCCTGATGTGGCCCTTTGCGGTCGGCTGGGCTATAAGCAACATTATCTTATCCTAACTAACTACATCCAAGCAATGAAAGGGACATCTTATCTTTCTTTGATTAAATTCTTAAATAAATCCCTCAAGTTTCAAATGGAGTGACTGAAGCCGGAGAATGAAGCAAAATTTAGAAAGAGAAGGGGTTAGTTACCGCCAAGGACATTGACAAACAAAGCACAGGACAACACACAATGCATTTCAAACTCTTGGGTCTTCTTCAGGCAAAAACGGGTAACATTTAACATTTAGGACAGTATGAACAAAGAATGAAGAGTCACTTATCTTTCCATGTGTTCAAATAATGTATTGCGTCTTGTCCTGTGCTTTGTTTGTCAATGTCCTTGGCGGTAACTAACTCCCTCTCTTTCTAAATTTTGAATCCCTCAAGCCGATCATGAATGGCAGCACTTTAAAAATGTCAACACTTTTGAACTCGAGATTACCCCAACTTCTACAGAGAACTTTAGTTCACTTTTTATGACCAACGGAAAGAGCGGATCTTCTACTTCTGCATGACCGAATATCTAATTTCTGTAATGACGTTGTGCAATGCACTAGCGAGTTTGGTATTGAAACTAGAAAGCTGGTCACAGCCTATGACTCTGCGAAGCGATGCAGGCTGACATTTTAGCATATCGGCAACCTTTTTTTCATCATAGCAGATTCACATTTTTCAACGGCGCAAAAAAAGATTTAAACAAGCAGGTAGAATAAGAAGTTAACTTTTTTTTTTACATGAATCTTATTAGGAAGGTTTGATGATTGATAGAAGAAAAGAGAGAGAAAGGTAGCCCAATGTGGGCAGAACAGTCACATGTCAACGGCAAACAGCCAAGGTTGGTAGTACCTACTATAATTTTTATGTTATCTGCTTGACCTTCTTTCAGTGCAGGTCAGACATCAACTATGAAATATTACAGCACTGGAAACCAAAAAATAAAACTCACTACATCTGGCAGTCAAGAAAGCAAAATGCGCATGTCTAGAAAATTAAGTGATAACCAGTGGGACAGGTGAAAGAGTATACAGTTTGTGTGCCAGTTTTCAGACCCTAAAGAAACTAAGGAGCAGGAAAAATCTCCAGACCACTTCAAACACCTCAACCAAATTGCTGTCACTCTAGAGTTTTGGAGGCACTGTCAAGAATGGCCAGAGAGCAAAACTACAAATTCATATGCAAGAGGAAGAACTTGGCATAAAAGTAGATATCCGTATACACTCCGAGTTTGGTCATCAGTGATAAGTTGGGCTGAGAATACACGGTGTGAATCAATGATGCATACAGCTTAACAACTTCAAGTCTGACAATGGAGGTAAAAGCAATTACAGATGCACTCCACTGGCTCTCATGTGCAGACCAGCTTCATATTGACTTCATGAACCTGCTTCAAAAAGTGGAATGGGAAGCCTTGCTTCGCGTTAAGTGGACAGAGGACAGGTTTCTGGGCTTCCTGGCTCGTGGTGGAAGGGACAGAGCAGGAAAGACCCCTTTCAGCTCTGAGCCCTTTTGCTGTCCAAAAGGGCTTTCATGGTATAGCAGGTGAACCTAGGTCCATAAAAAGGTTGAGGAATGGTTCGTTTCTTGTTCAATGTCGATCACAGAAACAATCTGAACAGCTGTTGAAAGCAATAAAACTAGTGGATAGGGAGATCAGGGTGACTCCCCATAAACAGTTAAATTCATCCAAAGGTGTGATTCGCTGCAGAGATCTAGGGGGTGCCCTCAGAGGCAAAAATAAAAATGGAACTGGCGTCCCAGGGTGTGACGGAGGTGCGCAGGGTGACAGTCAAGAAAGGTGCAGAGAGAGTGGCCACCAACACCCTCTTTCTGACCTTCTGCAACCCTGTGCTGCCCCCGGTCATCAAAGTCGGCTACCTGATTGTCCGGGTTCAGTTGTACTTTCCCGTCCCCGTTGAGGTGCTTCCGATGCCAGAAGTTTGGCCATGTCAGAGACCGTTGTTCGGGGCAGGGGGTTTGTGTGGTATTTGCTGCAAGGCAACCCATGATGGGCCGTGTACAGATCCGGCACATTGTGCAAACTGCGGTGGCGACCATCCCTCCTCTTCACGGAATTGTCCTCTGTGGATTCGGGAATCTGCAATACAAAGGGTTAAGACAGAAAAAAAAGATCTCCTTTTTTGAAGCCCGCAAGCGGGTTTTGTGGGCAGTCCGTCGCCGACAGCTTCTTCATATGCTTCGGCCGTAAAGAAAGTTCCAACAGTTCCAACTCGGTCATCTGCTGTCAGACTGATAACTTTACGTTTTCGAAGACATTGCAAGGAAAAAACTGTCAGCTGTGGTGGAAGCAGGTCCACCACCTCTCATCCCAAAGTGAGTGCCCCTGGTGGAGGCCAAAAATCCGCCACCCCTCAGACTGCCCAGCAGTCTACAACATCTGCTGCTGGCAGATTAAAAAACCAGCACCCGACCTCGAACTCCTCTGTCCAGTGCCCATGCGGCAAGGGAGTTCAACCCAGTGTGGAGATGGTGGAGATAGGAAGAAACCTCCACCGTCTCCCAAACCCAGACCTACTTCACCTGTTGGCAAGTCTGCCAGCGGGTCTGCAGATAGCCCAAAGTGAAATTAAGCAACAAATTTACAGCTTTAGCGGCAAAATGTTGAGGAGGAGATGACCTGATCTCTCCCCTTTTTTCGCCCTCTGCACCATGGATAATACAATAATCCATTGGAATATCCGTGGTCTAAATTCCAACTTCGGGGAGCTGCAGCTTCTGTGTCAATCTATGAAACCTTCTGTCGTGGCTCTTCAAGAAACCCAAATTCAAAGCCAGAAGACCTTTACTCTTTCTGGCTTTAATATTCTTTCAAAACCTGCACAACCTTCCACGTTGGGACTGTCGGCGGTGTTGCCCTTCTCCTTCACAAAACTTTGTTGTATAGTCCTGTCGCTCTGTCTACCTCCCTTCAGGCTGTAGCTGCGAGAGTCACCTCTCACAAGACTGTCACAATCTGTTCTCTTTATCACCTCCATCTGTCCCGGTTTGTCGTCAGGACCTTGTCAGTCTGTTAGGGGAACTTCCTCGACCTTTTTTGCTGTTGGGTGATTTTAACGTCACAACCCTCTTTGGGGTAGTACCGGTTTCGTCACCCAGAGGTCTGCTGATTGAGGATATCCTTTCGATTTGGATTTGTGTTGTCTGAACGACGGATCTGCAACTTACCTCATTCTTCCACAGGTTCACTTTCGTGTTTAGATTTGTCGGTTGTGACCCCTCGCGGGTCCTGGACTATGAGTGGTCTGTCCATGACGATCTGCACGGAAGTGACCATTTCCCTGTCCTTCTACAACCTGTAATAACTGAACACGTCTCTGTCTCTCAGCATTTAAATTATAAGAAAGCAAACTGGGATCTCTTTGCAGCCACTGTTTCTAAGGAGTTCCGGGACACTGATTTTTTTCAGAGTCCTGACCCAGCTGAATCACTGACTAACACTATGATTAAATGTGCTAAGGCCTGTATTCCAGTGTCTTCCGATAAACTTCAAATGCCAAAAACACCCTGGTTCGATTCAGAATGCCAACAAATTTCCAAAGTTAGAAAACGGGCTCAGCGTCAGGTATACCAACGACCTTCGGGTCCCAACGCTCGAGCCCATCAGAAAACCCGTGCTAAATCACGACACACTTTTAAAATCAGTAAACGTCGGTCCTGGAGAAGCTTCTGCTCCAGGCTGACATCAAAAACTTCCAAGAAAAAAGTGTGGAACATCATTAAGAAAATCAAAGGGAAGAACACCTGTCCCACTGTGAACCATCTCAAGTTTTCGGATTCTTTAATACAGAGAAGAAAGCAGTTGCTAATCTGCTTGCTTAAAAACCATTGAAAAGAATTCCTCCTCTTCTAATAAATCAGTCACTTTGTCAAAAACAAAGCCCTAAAAGAAAAATCACCCTGCAACTTTTCATCCGACAACATGGAAGACTACAATCTTCCTTTCACATTAAACGAGCTGAAATCTGCCTTACTCTCTTGCAGCGATTCCTCTCCAGGTTAGATGACATTCATTATCAACTATTGAAACATCTTCCGCAAGAAGGTCTGAACATCCTGTTACAGGTATACAACCACGTGTGGACTACAGGTTGCTTTCCACCCTCTTGGCGAAAGCCCTCATTATTCCCATCCCCAAACCTGGAAAAGATCTTTCTAATCCATCTAACTACCGTCCCATAGCTTTGACCAGCTGTGTCTGTAAATTGATGGGAAAAAAAGGTCAATGCTAGGCTCATGTGGAAACTCGAAACCGATGGGCCTTTTGGTGAAAGAACAGTGTGGTTTCCGCAAACATCGTAGTACAGTTGACCATTTGATTCGTCTGGAATCTACACTTAGGAACGCTTTTTTAAACAGACAGCATGCAGTGGCAATTTTCTTCGACTTGGAGAAGGCCTACGATACCACCTGGAAGTCGGGATACTTCATGATCTCCACGATCTGGGTTTTCGAGGTCATCTTCCGCATTTTATTCAAAATTTTTGGGGAGAACGACAGTTTCAGGTCCCGGGTTGGCACCACTCTCTCTGATGTCCACGAGCAGGAGTTGGGTGTTCCCCAGGGGAGCATACTGTCTCCTGCCCTCTTTAGTATTAAAATCAACAACATTGTGAAATCAGTTCAGCAGGTTCAGACTGCTCATTGTTTGTGGATGATTTCGCGTCTACGCAACTGGAAGCCTGTACCCGAGTGTCCAGCGCAGGCTCCAGCTTGCGTAGATAAAATCCATCGATGGGCGGATGAAAACGGTTTCACCTTTTCTCCAACAAAGACGCAATGTATTCACTTCCATAATTTCCGTCAGTTTTTCCCAGATCCTGAACTTCAAGTCGGAAATCTCCCATTCCAGCTGTTACAGAGGCCAAATTTCTGGGAGTCATTTTTGACCAGAAACTCAACTTTCTCAGCCACATCAAAAACCCTCAAAACTTCTTGCCAGAAAGCTCTGAATATTCTGCGGGTCGTAGCGCACACCGACTGGGGCGCTGATAAGAAAACTTTGCTGCACCTCTACAGAGCCCTGGTCCGTTCCAAACTGGACTACGGTTGTGCTGTCTACGGCTCCGCAAGACCCTCTTACCTCAAACTCTTGGACCCTATCCACCATCAAGGGCTTCGTCTCTGTCTTGGAGCGTTCCGCACCACCCTGTGTACAGCCTGTACGCAGAGGCGGGCGAACCTTCATTGTCCAACCGCAGGCTGAAACTGTCTTTAAATTATTATATCCGACTGTTCTCAGAACCGCAGAATCCTGCCTATGACTGTGTCTTTGACCCTCCGTTCCAAAGTAAGTTTGAAAACAACCCTAAATGTATTCCGCGTTTGGTCTTCGTATGCAGCCTCACGTGCGGAATGCAGGTCTAAACCTGGAGTAGTTTCCGATTTTTCCAAGTTTCCGGATCAACCTCCGTGGACCTTTTCACACCAGAGATTCGTTTCGATCTTGCAGCTTTTCGCAAAGAGTCTACCAGCTCTCTGGCGTACAAGGCATTGTATGCTGACCTCTGTTCGAAATTCCCATCCTATCAAAAAGTTTTCACTGACGGTTTCCAAGTCTGAGGATGGAGTGGCCTGTGCAGCCTACTGCCCTGGGGCTCCTTCTCAATCGAAAAGAGTACTAACACGCTGGTACTGGGAAGATCACCCAAAGAGACTGTTTCACTGTCGATTCGAGCAGCTTGTACCATAGTGGCCGTAACATTCCATTTCCGATCTTTTGCTTTCTGCTGAACTTTTACAGCTGAAGCGTACGGCTTACAAATACTCACTTGGTTCCGTGGTCTTTCTGGCGGTACGGAATCGCTTTTCGTTTGGAAGCACAAAAAAGCTGGCCCAACTTTTCATCACCAGAATTTTGCAAAATTCTTTTGAACTTTAGCAAGTTGAAAAGCGACGAGTAACATACTCTTGCAGGGTCCTGTCCAACTTTGGCTTCGTCGGGAACGAAAGGGAACGGGTTTGCCGGCTGAACCGCCACAACCCGAGTTAACTTTCCAAATTAAGAGCCCGTGTATTCAGATTGCAAACCCAAAAACAGCTTTAGAGTGTAGGACTTGCACGGGGGTTGAAAACATTTACAGCGAGTACCAAAGATCCTTTCAGGATCCGTCCAACCTTGATTTAGAGAGATCCTACCATTTCATCGGGAGTTAGATAAGGGAAAAAAGTTTTTGCACACCCCCATTTCGTATTTTCCAGCTATTTTAAATGAAGATGCAGTGGTTTTTTTTTTTGTTTGTTTTACTTCACTCGAAATGTTTTTGGGAAATGTTGGCACCTTTTCCGGTGGTGGCACAAACATTTTACCTTATCTGAAATTCGCGTTCAGGGAGCGCCTCCCTGATGTGATTCCTGAGTTTGAAGAGAAATTTAACATTTTTCACTGATAAAGATTTTACGGAAGATTTTAAAAGGGCCCTTTTAATAGAATTTTTTGGAAAATTTGAATTGGCTTTTACTAAACACAAAAAAGCCATCCTTGTTAACGGGGAACCTAAAGAATCTGAATTTATGCTGCTAAACACAGACCATCTGAACGTCACATCAAGAGGAAATGGCACACATCCATACTTAAAGGAAAAGGAAGAAACATCACAACCAGTCAAACGTTGGAATAATCTCAAGGCCAACACTGTAAAGGCTCCTTGCAAAGGGGCGGACACAATTGGGCCTTTCCAATGGCAGACATAAATGACTTGAGCATCAATTACCTGAGATAACAGACTTTGAATCTCTCTGGATCCCCCCCCTTTTTTTTACTGCAAATGTATGTGCACTGGTAAATGTGCACCAATGAAGTGATACAAGGATGTAGTGTGGAGTGCCCATAGATGTGAATGTGTATGCATCAGAGTGAGAGAGTGCGTGTGTATGTGTGTCAGTGTGTACACATGTGCACAAACGTTTGTTTGTGATTGTGTACACGGGGAGGGGGACATTAAATTGCAGTTGTTTGATAGATCTATTGATTTATTCATTGTTTATGTGGTGATGCATTAGTGGTATGGCATGAAAGAAATACATATTTGGGTTCATTACAGCATCATGGGATCTCAGCTTGGTAACCATTGGCCTTTGATGCCTCTGGGTGTGCAGGAGTGGATGGATGGAATGTGAGAATGAGGTGGACGTCCAGTGCGTGATCCAAAGGCATGCATACTTATGTGGGGTGGGGGCTATGGTGATAGACGGTATACATGGATGTGCAAATCATGTATTCCATGGTTATTTCTTCTCTGGCAGAGAGACATGTCTGATTTCATTTTCCCTTTCAGTAGGCCTTCTCCCATGGAGTGGAGTCATACCTTGCCCTAAAAAACTAACTTACCTCTTCTCCTCCTACTCCTCCCCCTCCAGTGGTGTGTGCAAGTTTACTATAAAACAGCTGTTGTAAGATATCAATGGTACATGTGCATGTATGATGTAATAACACTTTATGATTCTGTGTGGACAGTCATTCACAGAACTTGTCCACAAGCCAGTGCTGGTTGACCTCACCATAGAAGAAGGTCAAAGGTTGAAGGTCGTGTACGGGTCAAGTTTGGGTTTCCATGCCATTGACCTTGACACCTCTCAGGTCTTTGACTTATACATTCCATCTCATGTGAGTATTGCCATTCATATTTCATTATTGTTATTGTCCTTGTTTTAGTCTTGCCATCCTCATTTCAGCGTTGCTGATGTCTTTCATCAGTGCTATTCTTGTTTCAGTTGCCCCTCATCTTTTGTATTGCTGTTCTTCTTTCAGTATGGCAGTACTTGTTTGAGTAATACTTTCATGTTTTAGTATTACTGTTCTTCCCTTATTGCTGTTCTTGTTTGAGTGTTCTCTGTTATCACTTTATTATTATTGTTCTAGTTTTACTATTGCTGTTCTTTGATTACTGCTGTTCCTGTTTCAGTGTTTACTGTTCTTGTTTTACTGTTGTTCTTTGTTTCAGTATTGCTGTTCTTGTTTTAGTATTGGTCTTGTCTGTTTTTGTTGTTCTTCTTTCAGTGTTTCTGGTCTCCTTTCATGATTGTACTTTTACAACTGTACCTGTTTCAGTGTTCGTGCTGTTCTTGTTTCAGCACTTGCTGCTGTCCTTGTTTCAGCATTGCTGTCCTTTCTTTAGTGCTGTTCTTGTTTTTCATTGTATGTTGTATTTGTTTCAGTATCATTCTTGTTGTGATATTGCTGTTCTTGTTTTATTGGTGCTGTATTTTATTATTGTCATTCTTGCTTCACTTTTGTGTCATTTACTCCCCTCCGGGGGTTGCGACCTTGTCGTGGTCGGAGGGCTTGCGCGGTCCAGTGATCCCTTAGGCTTTGCTGGCGGGGGCATCAATACTTGGAGATAGGCTGGTTTTTTCCAACTGCTTCTAGGCCTGTGAAGTTGAGATGCTGCCTGGCCTAAGCGTTACGTGGTAAGAAGTTGATGCCCCTGGTAGGGCTTCCCATGTCAGATAGGCTAAGGGTGAGGATCCTGACTAAGAGTAACCCGCCTTTCTCCTTTTCTTGTTTTCTGCCTTTCCTATTTGGCCCTTTTCTATCTTCGTCTCCCCTTCAAGTCTTCTTTTCCACACCCCTTTTCTCTCTGTGGTCTCCTTAAGATCCGCCGCGTTTGCCGTGCGGTGCGACCTGTGTCGGAGGGGAATGAGATCCTGGTGATTGAGAGGGCCAGCGCTCTCAACACATCACTTTGGCTCGGACCTCTCCTAGACAGGGAGTACACTTTGGCCCGGGTGTACTAATCGGCTCCCCTTCTTGGGCTGGGTCAAGACAGACAGTCCCCCTACTGGCCAAGTAAACCCCTGCAGTGCTCAGCTCTCTGTTCCCGGGAGTTGAGCATGATCAGGGGGGATAGGGTTGGTGGTTTCTGTTTGTCGTATGTCTCATCCCGAAGCCTGGAAGGGGTCAAGACATTGGTTTCTTGGCCCTGGCCCCTTAGTTGGACTCCAAGGTGGGTGGGTAAGGGAGGGATGAATCACAATAAATCAAATATGGCTCTTTCAAAAACAATCCCCCCAAGAAGAAGAGGAAAGCAGCATCCCCTATTTCAGGGGATTTCGATTCTGACAGCGATTCGGGATACAGAAGTACGACAGAGGACAGGTTTCTGGGCTTCCTGGCTCGTGGTGGAAGGGACAGAGCAGGAAAGACCCCTTTCAGCTCTGAGCCCTTTTGCTATCCAGAAGGGTTTTCAAGGTTTAGCAGGTGACCCTCAATCCATAAAAAGGTTGCGAAATGGCTCATTCCTAATTCAATGTAGATCAAAGAAACAATCTGAACAGCTGCTAAAGGCAACGAAACTTGTGGACAGGGAGATCAGGGTAACTCCCACAAACAATTGAATTCATCGAAAGGCGTGATTCGCTGCCGGGATTTATCTGGTGTATCAGAGGCAGAAATTAAGACGGAGCTGGCGTCCCAGGGTGTGACGGAGGTGCGCAGGGTGACGGTAAAGAAAGGTTCAGAGAGAGTGGCCACCAACACCCTCTTTCTGACCTTCTGCAACCCTGTGCTGCCTCCGGTCATCAAAGTTGGTTACCTGAATGTTCGTGTTCAGCTGTATGTGCCGTCCACATTGAGGTGCTTCAGGTGCCAGAGGTTTGGCCATGTCAGGGACCGCTGTTCTGGGCAGGAGGTGTGTGGTGTTTGCTGCAAGGCAACCCATGATGGGCCGTGTCATGATCCGGCACATTGTGCTAACTGCGGTGGCGACCATCCCTCCTCTTCACGAAACTGTCCTCTTTGGATTCAAGAATCTGCTATCCAACGCATCAAAACAGAAAAGAAGATCTCGTTTTTTGAAGCCCGGAAACAGGTTGTGGGTAGTCGGACGCCGACAGCTTCTTCCTATGCTTCGGCTGTAAAGAAAGTTCCCACTGTTCCTACTTGGTCAGTCTGCTGCCAGACTGATGAATTCATGTTTTCGAAAACATTGCAAGTAAGATCTGTCAATTCTGGTGGTGGCAGGTCCACCACCTCCCAACCCAAAGTGAATGCCCCTGGTGGAGGCAAAAAATCCGCCACCCCTCAGACTGCCCAGCAGTCTACAACATCTGCTGCTGGGCAGATTAAAAAACCAGCACCCCTACCTCGAACTCCTCAGTCCAGTGCCCGTGCGGGCAAGGGAGTTCAATCCAGCGTGGAGATGGTGGAGATGAAGGAAAAACCTCCACCGTCTCCCAAATCCAGACCTTCTTCACCTGTTGGCAAGTCTGCCAGCAGGTCTGAAGACCACAGTCCAGTAAAACTAACCTATAAATTTACACCCTTAACCGCAGATGTTGATGAGGAGATGACCTGATCTCTCCTTTTCGCCCTCTGCACCATGGATAGTAGAATATTCCATTGGAATATCCGTGGACTAAATTCAAACTTCGAGGAGCTGCAGCTTCTGTGTCGATCTATAAAACCTTCCGGTAAAATGGGCTTTTTTTCAGGCAATATCTTCAAAATCAAACCACTGAATGTCCTTTCCTCTCTATTCTGGCTTTAATTATTCTTTCAAAACTGCACAACCATTCACGTTTTGGTAGGACTTGTCGGGGTTTGCCTTTTGCTTTGGGGACTAACACAAACTTTGTGATAGTCCGTCGTCTCTGTTCTAATACCTTTCGGTGCTTGTTTGTTGCGAGAGTCGCACTTCCACAAGCTGTCACAAGGTTCCTTTTCTTTACATTTGTCCGGTTTGTCTGTTCCTGGACTTAGTCTGTCCTGATAGAGGAAGTGACCTTTTTCCTGTTGTTACTTATAACGTAAAACACTCTTGTGTAAGCTAATTAGTACAGCATCAATGGTTCTATTTGCATGCCTTTCGGATTCAGAATGTTTGTTCAGGTCGACCAGGAATCTGCTAACCTTATCAATGCTTCACAGCCTTGTAGATAAGATAGATGTTATGGTTGTATAGCCCCCCGCAGGCCACTATAGTGGCTGTCCATACGTTAGAAAGTGCCAACTCCCTGTCTTTTACAACCTAAAAATAAAGAAAACAAACTCATCTCTCAACTCTCAATTAAATGAACATGTCAAACTGATCAGAAACTTTTTAAAAATCCTTACCTGAAATCTTATTCAGATGAAATGCTGAATCACTTACAAACACTCAGGGATCAAATAGGCTAAAGCCTGTATTCCAGTGTCTTCCGATAAACTTCAAATGCCAAAAACACCCTGGTTCGATTCAGAATGCCAACAAATTTCCAAAGTTAGAAAACGGGCTCAGCGTCAGGTATACCAACGACCTTCGGGTCCCAACGCTCGAGCCCATCAGAAACTCCGTGCTAAATAAGACACACTTTTAAAATCAGTAAACGTCGGTCCTGGAGAAGCTTCTGCTCCAGGCTGACATCAAAAACTTCAAGAAAAAAGTGTGGAACATCATTAAGAAAATCAAAGGGAAGAACACCTGTCCCACTGTGAACCATCTCAAGTTTTCGGATTCTTTAATAACAGAGAAGAAGGCAGTTGCTAATCTGCTTGCTTCAACCATTGAAAAGAATTCCTCCTCTTCTAATAAATCAGCCACTTTTGTCAAAAACAAAGCCCTAAAAGAAAAATCACCCTGCAACTTTTCGTCAGACAACATGGAAGACTACAATCTTCCTTTCACGTTAAACGAGCTGAAATCTGCCTTACTCTCTTGCAACGATTCCTCTCCAGGTCTAGATGAAATCCATTATCAACTGTTGAAACATCTTCCGCAAATAGGTCTGAACATCCTGCTACAGGTATACAACCATGTGTGGACTACTGGTTTCTTTCCACCTTCTTGGCGGAAAGCCCTCATTATTCCAATTCCCAAACCTGGAAAAGATCTTTCTAACCCATCAAACTACCGTCCCATAGCTTTGACCAGCTGTGTTTGTAAATTGATGGAAAAAATGGTCAATGCTAGGCTCATGTGGAAACTCGAAACCGATGGCCTTTTGGCGAAAGAACAGTGTGGTTTCCGCAAACATCGGTCTACAGTTGACCATTTGATTTGTCTGGAATCTACACTTCGGAACGCCTTTCTGAACAAACAGCATGCAGTGGCAATTTTCTTCGACTTGGAGAAGGCCTACGATACCACCTGGAAGTCGGGGATACTTCATGATCTCCACGATCTGGGTTTTCGAGGTCATCTTCCGCTTTTTATTCAAAATTTTTTGGCAGAACGACAGTTTCAGGTCCGGGTTGGCACCACTCTCTCTGATGTCCACGAGCAGGAGTTGGGTGTTCCACAGGGGAGCATACTGTCTCCTGCCCTCTTTAGTATTAAAATCAACACATTGTGAAATCAGTTCAGCAAGGTTCAGATGCTCATTGTTTGTGGATGATTTTGCTGTCTACGCAACTGGACGCCTGTACCGAGTGTCCAGCGCAGGCTCCAGCTTTGCGTAGATAAAATCCATCGGTGGGCAGATGAAAACGGTTTCACCTTTTCTCCAACAAAGACGCAGTGTATTCACTTCCATAATTTCCGTCAGTTTTTTCCAGTCCTGAACTTCAAGTAGGGAAATCTCCCATTCCAGCTGTTAAAGAGGCCAAATTTCTGGGAGTCATTTTTGACCAAAAACTTAACTTTCTCAGCCATATTAAAAGCCTCAAAACTGCTTGCCAGAAAGCACTGAATATTCTGCGGGTCGTAGCGCACACCGACTGGGGCGCTGATAAGAAAACTTTGTTGCACCTCTACAGAGCCCTGGTCCGTTCCAAACTGGACTACGGTTGTGCTGTGTATGGCTCCGCACGATCTTCTTACCTCAAACTCTTGGACCCTATCCACCATCAAGGGCTTCGTCTCTGTCTTGGAGCGTTCCGCACCACCCCTGTCTACATCCTGTACGCAGAGGCGGGTGAACCTTCACTGTCCAACCGCAGGCTGAAACTGTCTTTGAATTATTACATCAGACTGTTCTCAGAACCAGAAAACCCTGCCTATGACTGTGTCTTTGACCCTCCGTTCCAAAGTAAGTTTGAAAACAACCCTAAATGTATTCCGCCGTTTGGTCTTCGTATGCAAGCCTCACGTGCGGAATGCAGGTTTAGACCTAGGTGTAGTATCTGATTTTTCCAAGTTTCCGGATCAACCACCGTGGACCTTCTTCACACCAGAGATTCGTTTTGATCTTGCAGCTTTTCGCAAAGAGTCTACCAGCTCTCTGGCGTACAAGGCATTGTATGCTGAGCTCTGTTTGAAATTCCCATCCTGTCAAAAAGTTTTTACTGACGGTTCCAAGTCTGAAGATGGAGTGGCCTGTGCAGCCTGTTGCCCTGGGGCTCCTTCTCAGATACTGTTGGAACATATTCATTCAGATGCTTCTGTCTATTCTGCTGAACTTACTGCTCTGGTTTTGGCTTTGAAGATAATCTCACATTCTTCAAAGAGGGACTTTCTGGTTCTGTCGGATTCGCTGTCAGCTTTGGAGGCCATAGCTGGCCGCAACCTTCAGCATCCAGAACTTTTACTTTTTTTTTAAAACTTTTTAGTAAGTTGAAAGCGGACGGTTACAACATTACTCTTGCTTGGGTTCCTGGTCATGTTGGCATCGGCGGGAACGAAATGGTTGATCGTTTAGCTAAGAACGCCACAAGAGAGAAACTGTCCAACACTTATATCCCTGCTCAGATGTGAAACCCAAAATTAACGATTATGTGAGAGACCTCTGGCAGGAGGATTGGAACACACAGACGAATAACAAACTCTTTCAGATCCGTCCAAACCTTAAGGACTTCCTCCCATCTACGTCGGGAGGTCGTAAAGAGACGCCGGCCACGCATTCGTATTTTACCATTCTTACCTTTTAAAGAGTGAAGAAGCTCCGTGGTGTATTCCATGTCATGCCCACTCACAATGAAACATGTTCTTTTAGAGTGTTGGGACTTGCACGATGTGAGCCACAAACATTTTACAGCGGAGTCCATGAAGATCCTGTTCAGGGATGTCCCACCTGATGTGATCCTTGAGTTTTTGAGAGAGATTAACATTTTTCATCTGATTTAAGATTTTACGGAAGAAAGATTTTTAATGCAATTTCTGGTGCGTTTCTAGACGATGTCATTTAATGAGATGTGTGAAAGTTTGTTTTTTTTGTGTGTTTTTTTTAAATGACTGGTGAGTCGATTTTAACGTGGTGACAGCCCTGATGTGGCCCTTTGCGGTCGGCTGGGCTATAAGCAACATTATCTTATCTATCTGTCATTTACTCGCACAGGACTGACAGTTTTTTCCCTTTACTTTCCCATGGAACTGGCCATTTGTAAAGGTTAATAAAAATAATCACACACCAAACAAAAAACAACAAAAAAAACTGGTCAGAGGTAGGGCATGAAACTTTCAGAACTGATTTGAAACATAGTGAGTAAGTAGGGGTGAAAATATCGTATTACCTACCTTCATTTTTCATCTTCTAGAGAGAGGTAAAAAATATCCTCTTTTTGTCATCCAAATTAACACAGGCAGATGTCTTGTATATGTATGTATCCAGGGAAACACAATGTCTTTGGAACAGTCTGTTCATTCACAAAATAATCCAAGAAATGTCCAGATATGATTTTTAATTCATATGATAGCCTGTAGTTCTGTTTATGATCACTTTATGTACCCACAGCCTGTAGTTCTCTTTATGATCACTTTATGTACCCTCTGGCTTGTTCGATGTACCAGCCCATTCATATCATTCTGTACTAGTTTGTCACACAGGATGAGGCTTTTTTCCTTGTTCCAGAGGCGGCCATAAAGACAAAAACAGCCTTGTGCCGCTTGCACACAGGCCACTCGTTTTATACCCATTCTTATCTTTTAAAAGGTGAAGAAGCTGGGGTGCATGTCATGTTCCACTCAGCGTTAAACATATTCTTTTAGATTGTTGGGACTTGCACTTGGGACTTGCACGATGTGAGACATAAACACTTTACAGCAGACTCCATGAAAACCCTGTTCAGAGATGTTCCACCTGATGTCATCTTTGAGTTTCTGAAAGTTTCATCGGATCTAAGATTTTACAGAAGAAAGATTTTTAATGAAGTTTCTGGTGCATTTTTAAAAGATGTATTTTAAAAGAGATGTGTGAATGTTTTTTTGTGTGTGTGTGTGTTTTTTGATGACTTGTGAGTTGATTTATTTATGTGGTGACAGCCCTGATATGGCCCTTTGCGGTTGGCTGGGCTATAAGCAACATTAGCTTACCTTACCTTACCATCAAGAAATTTGAAGACATGCTGAGTCCTATTCCAGCTTTAGGAATTTATATTCTTCCAAATTTGAGCAGTGTAGACATAGACCTTGGAGTTGTAATTTGTCCATATTTCCAGACGAACCACTATGGGCTTTCTTTAGAGATCTGCTTTGATCTGGTCTTCACAGTGCGAAGACTCTACCAGCTCTTCGGCATACAAGACTTTTTTCACCAAACTTTGTTCTGTATTTCCTTCCTTCCAAAGAATATTTACCCATGGCTCAGAATCTGAAGAGGGGATTGCTGTTGCTCGTTTTGCACAACAGCTCTTTCTAAGAGATGTTCTTAACACATTCCGTCTGACAGCTCCATAAACGTTGCTAGCCTTGATCCTTGCTCTTCAAATGGTTTCTAAAGTAAAACATAAAGTCTTCCTCATTCTGTCGAACTCCCTTTCTGCTTTGGAGGCCACTGCTGGCCAAAACCTCAAGCATCCTCAACTGCTGAAATTGTTTGATTTGTACACCTCTTTGAAATCTGATGGATATCACATAGTTTATGCTTGGGTCCCTAGTCATAGCAGCATTCAAGGCAATGATGCTATAAACCAACTTGTCAAGAATGCCACAGATAAAGAGTTGGGCAGATTTTCTGTCCCACACACTTACCTGAAATCTCAAGTTCTGGGTTATGGCAAAGATCTTTTGTAAGAGGAATAGAACCCTTTTGTAAGAGAATAGAACCCTTCCAAATCTGTCTAAACCTGGGTTTTTACTGCATGCCATGACAGCCGAAAAGAAGAAAGATATGCACACAGGCCACTCCTTTTATACCCACTAGTACTTTTTAAAAGATGAAAAAGTTCTGTGGCACATTCCATGTAATGTATTACACAACATAAACATGTGCCCATGGAGTGTTGGGACTTACATAATGTCAGACATAAACCCTTTACAGCAGACTCCATGAAAATCATGACGTGATTCTTTTTTTAAAATTTTCTGAAAGAGATAATTTTCATCTGATCTATGATTTTATGGAAGAAAGATTTTTTTAACGGAATTCTGGCATGTTTTAGCAAACCTGATTTAATGAGTTGTATGTGTGTGTTCTTTCCTTTTTTCTTTTTTTAGGTCAATTTTGAGAGTTGACGTCAAGGTGACAGCCCTGGTATGGCCCTTTGTGGTTGGCTAGGCTATAGTCATCTCTCTCTCTCTCTCTCTCTCTCTCTCTCTCTCTCTGAGAGAGAAACAATTAGACATTTATAGATTTCTTCCTGTCTGCAACAGAGACAGTCAGATAACATGCTCTCTGTGCATATAACTTTGCGACAAAATGCACAGCATCTATGAGTTCATGGGGATGTTGATGGATGGATGTAGTGGTGCTTTCCCCAGAAGTATGCTCTGTGCTGGCTCAACAACTGATTAATCATTATCATCAGCAGGGGGTGTAGCTGGTGCTGTCATGCATATGATGGATCAAAAAAGACACCACTGAACATCAACAGAATAAAATTACTGCATTACAGTGCCTTCACTGATGGCTGTCTCATGATGACCTGAAATTAATTGCTTCCATTGGACAGTTGTGCTGGAATTACGACATGACAGACCTGAATATTAGATGACCTGAATGAGTGGCATGGGAGTAATGCCATTCAAGGGGTATGAAAGATGAGACAGTTCCACATCCACAGAATAAGACATGCAAAAGGCCTGCATCAAAGCATAGCTGGAAACAATTAGACATTTATAGATTTCTTCCTGTCTGCAACAGTGACGGTCAGACTTTTATCTAAATTAATGTACTGTTAAATTCACTTACTGAAATCACAACAGTCATGAATATGTACATAAAACAATACTTAGGGACAAATATGTTAACCTAAAATGTGCATTGTTTATGTGTGCAGACCCAAGGGATGATCATGCCACACACAATTGTTATTCTGCCCAACACCAATGGGATGCACCTTCTGTTGTGCTATGACAGTCAGTATACCTACAGAATGCGAAGTGTTGTATCATAATAATTATAGTGATGTATTTGCTCCCAATCATCTGTCCTTTTCTTTCTGCCTTCCTATTTTCTTTTTCTCTCAGGTCTTTCTCTTGTCTTGGGTTCTTTTATTTCTTTCTGGCTTGGTCACTTGTCTTCTTGTCTGGCTTGGTCACTTGTCTTTCTGTCTGGCTTGGTCTCATGTCTTCCTCTCTCTCTTGATGGCTTGTCTTCCTCTTTGTCATGATTTCTTATTATTTTCTCTGTCTTGATCTCTTATCTTCCTATCTTGTGCTAATGCCTTACTCTTCTTTACATTACTCTTTGTATTACTGTCGTCTCTGATGTTTCATTGGCTTTCTTGATCTCATGCCTTCCTATCTGTTTATGTCTTATCTTCCCAGCTGTCTTTGTCTTTTGTTTTTCTGTCTGTCTTGTTCACATATCCTCCTCTCCTCAACCTCCCTCTCCAGGGGTTGCAACCTTGGGCTTGCGCAGTCCAGTGATCCCATAGGCTCTGCTGGCATTGGATGATTGGTTAGTTTTTGAAAATGCTTCTTGGCATGGAAAGTCAAGCTGCTGAAAAGCCTAAGCACTACATGATAGGAGTTGATGCCTCTGGTAGGGTCCCCCATGTCAGAAAGGCTAATAGTAACAAACAGTAACCTGCCTTTTTCCTTTCTTATCTTCTGCCTTTCTTACCTGGCTCTTTTCTATCCTTGTCTCCACATCAAGCCTTCTTTCCCACATTCTTCTTTTCTCTGTGGTCTTCTTGAGGCCCACCATGTTTGCCATGCGCTGCGTCCTGTGATGGGGGAGAATAGGATCCTGGAGGTTGAGAACGCTGATGTGACTGCGGTGTGTTAAGTCAACACACCTCTTTGGCCAGGACTTCTAGACAGGTTGGTCGTGCACATGCCCTAGCTGAGGCTAGAAGACGGCAGCTTGGATCAAACAGGTTTGGTAGCTTTCGTGGCAGGGAAGCTTTCAGGCCTGTTTATACCTCTTTCGAAATCCTGGTGCCTTGATATACTGGATATCTATGAAATGGGCATCCCCCTTGTTGGGACTCAATGGCAGGTGGGAATCGAAGGAGATGAATATAAATGAATGTAGCATGGCTCCAAATCATAAAAAATGAGACAGGCAGGATTCAGAAACAGACTCGGAATGTGAGATAAGAAAAGTTTCAGGCTTCTGGCCCAGCTGGCTGATAGTTGAAGGAGTGGATGAGGACAGACCTCTGTCAGGCTCAAGTCCTTTTGCTATTGCAAGGGGAATTGGTGATCTCGGTGGGAAACCAAAGAACATGAAGAGACTGAGGAACAGATCTTTTCTGATTGAATATTCTTCCAAGCTGCATTTAGAAATGCTGTTAAAATCAACTAATTTTGTTGATCGTCTGATCAGGGTGTCTCCACACAAGACTCTCAACTCATCCAAGGGAGTAATCAGATGCAGAGATCTGAGAGGAGTGTCGGAGACGAGATAACCGCAGAACCGGCACTGCAAGGAGTGACCAACGTTCATTGGATTCTTGCGCGCAAGGGCCATGACAGAGTCACAGCTGACACCTTCTCTTGACATTTTGCTCTACATCTTTTCCAGAGTCAAGCAAGGTGGGCTACCTGAGAGTTTCAGTGTCACTATACATCCCGTCCCCTCTGTGTTGTTTCAAATGCCAGAGGTTTGGACATGTGAGGGATCGGTGCACAGAAGAAGAGGTGTTTGGTACCTGCTGCCAGCCAATCCACGAAGGTGTGTGCGATAGTCCACCACTCTGTGTCAACTGTGGAAGCAACCACCCATCATCATCAAAGACCTGTCCAAACTGGATGAAGGAAAAAGAAATTCAAAGGATCAAGACAGAACAAAGAATCCCGTTCTTTGAAGTGAAAAAGATTGTCATGAAGAGTCAACCAGTTGATGGACTGTTGTTTGCAGCTGCAGTAAAGAAGCCATTAGTGGTTAGTATTGGCATGCAGATGGTCGAATCTTCATTTACAGAGAGAGAGGGTCAGGAACAAAGTCTGTAGCCTCGGTCAGGAACACTGTGTGTGATGAACCCCAGTAGTCTTTGCCTTCGGATGCGGCTCTGTCGTCAAAGCCCACTCCTGCCCCCAAGGCCTTCAGGGGGCAAAAGACCTACAGGCCCTACAGGGAAGCAAAAAGTGGAAATTACTGAGGTTCCAGACAAGGCTACCTCTTCAAAATCCTCCAAAGGGTCATAACTGTAACCCCCTTGCCAATAGGGCTTATTTGCTAATGGCAATAAAAATGTGTCAGTGTCTCTGTCTCTCACACACACACACACACGCACGCACACACACACACACACACACACACACACACACACACACACACACACACACACTACACTTAACACACACACATACACACACACACATAACACACACACCTACACACACACACACACACACACACACACACACACACACACACACTCTTACACTAAAACCACACACACACACACACACACACACACACACACACACACACACACATCCTTAACACACACACACACACACACACACACACACACACACACATTTCTCAGATTAGTTAGTCAAAGTTTCTTACGGAGTCCAGTTGGCATTTACCTTTAATTGGTTTTATCTATGTTTTTTTTGGGGGGGGTTTCTTTTTTTTTTTAACACGTAGTTGTATTCAAAGTTCAACACACTTTTTTCCCCAATCCCTCCACCGTTCTTTTCATAAGCACGCATCCGCATACCACACACATCATTAACCCTCTAGCGCCGCATGGGTCATATCTGGTACACAGACTGCGAGCGCTCACCACAAAGCCGACGTTACTGTCGGAGTACAGTAAACTAAATTTAAGCAACAGCATGGAATGTCCAGCCTCTCTAGCACCATTGTACCACACGCTAGCTCAGAGTTAGAATTCCAGACCGCTTCCTGTTATCACTTACCTCTGCCAGCTCAGCACTGGTTTCATGGAGTCAACTTTCACCCCTCACTAAATCAACATGTGAGCACTGCCACCAGTCCTGGTGTGTTTATCTTGTCACTCAAGTGTCTGGGGAGGGGAACTGAGTAGAGATGGTGTGTGTTTAGTGTTTCCATTCCTGTAATGATAGCTTGAAGTTGTGCCATAAATGGTACATTCGGTCTTTCATGAAATTTTTTGAACAAAGACAGGAACTGCTTTGTGCAGTTTCACACTCTCAAATGAACCAACAAAAACACCGGGTGGAAAAAGAAACAAATGTTTTCAATTTTGTGACACAATCAAATTATATAAGCAGAAATCAGACTCAGTGTTCCATATATGGCACAAAAACTTAGTTCCACTTAGGCCTGATGGGTCATATTTGGCACACGCACCATTTTGATCAGTTTTATTGATTTTGTATAAAATTTTGGTTTAAATCAATCTTATATTTTGTCATGTACAGAAAAAATAATTTTCGCACGTTTCTTTCTCTCCTTAGGGTCTAGTGAGAAGACGTTAAATTGAAGAACACACACACACACACAGAGCTCTGGTATTTGCTTGTTTCATGAAATGGGCAAAGTGGCATTCATGTATTGTTCATTAGAAAATGTTTGCTTATTTTATGGAAAAAAAGCAGCAATTTTTTACTTATTTCATGAAATGAAGCACTGTGTTGGGTCATTTTACGAAACAGAATTTCTGCAGAGTTTGTTAAATGAGCGAAGTGGGCATTTTCACAATATAGTGTAATGTATAGACTGCTTACAGCTGTGTATACATTTCTTTCATTAAGTATTACAAAATAGCACACATTTTTTTAGGTTGAGGTGAAAGTTGCACTATCTGGTATATAAGTTACTTGGACTACTTATGCTAGTAGGAGAAAGCGTGTTTCAGATGAAGGAGTGTATGTGGACACCAATGGCAAAGTGACCAAGAACGTTGTTCTGCAATGGGGAGAACTTCCCACCTCAGTAGGTAAGTGTGGTTTGTAAAAGGTTTACAACAACAACAACAAAAAGATTTAAGTTCCCATAGCCTATCCGCTGTAAGAACAGTAAACTGTCAGAGGCATAGAGCTGTCTAGAGCAGAGCAGTATGGAAAGCAAGCCTGTTCCTCTCGTACCACAACCTTTAACCTTCCATGAACCCATGTACTTTTGAGAGGGAGGATTTTCAGGCCACAAAAATCCAACCAAATGGTTCGAACTCGCGATCATCAGCTCTGCGGCAAACATTCTAACCATTGGACCAGCCGCCGTGGCGAAGTGGTTAGCGTCGCAGACTCCCGGCTGGGAGGTCGTGGGTTCGAATCCCATCAGAAGTCATGTGGGTTTTTCTGCCCCGACCGGCTCCTACCCAGAGTTGAGTTTGCTGCGGACTCAGTTGGGAAGACTGGGACCACACAGTCGAGTTTCATCCACTTAATGGATGCGTTTCTGAGAGTGTTGCTCAAATTTCCTGACCAACACTGCAGGGCCTGGTTGATGCCGGGATATATTATGAAAGGAAGCGTAGAGTCTAGCCCTGTCATGTAGTCTCAAACTGAAATGGAAATCCGTAGCATCATCTTAATCATCCTCATTCTCATCGATCAGCATAAAAAATTTTTTTTAAATGCTCTCATGGTGACCTCAGTTTCAATGTCCTCTCCACGTCTGTGGCCTTGGTTTGGTTCCGTCGGGGTCACCTGTATCGGTGAGTCCATGGGGGCTGTCGTTGGACGGACATGGTGGCGCCCTCCGGAGGGAGAGCTCACTCACGCCGGCTCCGCGACTAAGCAATTATTGTCGTCAGTAGGGGGCTTAGTAGGTGGTGTCCTGCGTATGTTAGATCAGAACAGACGCCACTAAACAGCACCGAAGTGACTCGGCAGCAGTGCAGTGTCTCCTCCGGTGGGTTGCCTCTTGACGACTTGACATTGACTGCTCCCTATGGATTGCCGGTGCCGGGGCTGTGGCAGTGCCGACCGGGCTGTGGCTGTGGACGGGGTGTCGGAATGAGCTGCGTGGGTGCACTGCCTCTGAGGTGGCGAAGAGGTTGGGACAGCAAAAAAAAAAAAAAAAAACCATTCTAACCATTGGACTACAGGCTCCTCTAGGTTTTTGGCAGACATAATTGCTATAGTGGGTGTCAGCTAGCAATCTTTTCAACTGGTTCCCTCCGGGGGTTTGCAACCTTGCCGTGGTCGGAGGGCTTGCGTGGTCCAGTGATCCTTTAGGCTATGCTGACGGGGGCATCATACTTGGGAGATAGGCTGGTTTTTTCACACTGCTTGTAGGCCTGAGAGGTGAAGATGCTGTATGGCCTAAGCGAACGTGGTAAGAAGTTGATGCCCCTGGTAGGGCTTCCATGTCAGATAGGCTAAGGGTGAGGATCCTGACTAAAAGTAACCCGCCTTTCTCCTTTTCTTGTTTTCTGCCTCCCTTATTTGGCCCTTTTCTATCTTCGTCTCCCCTTCAAGTCTTCTTTTCAACACTCCTTTTCTCTCTGTGGTCTCCTTAAGATCCGCCGTGTTTGCCGTGCGGTGCGACCTGTGTCGGAGGGGGATGAGATCCTGGTGATTGAGAGGGCCAGCGCTCTCAACACATCACTTTGGCTCGGACCTCTCCTAGACAGGAAGTACACTTTGGCCCGGGTGTACTAATCGGCTCCCTTTTTGGGGCTGGGTAAAGGGACAGACAGTTCCCCTGCTGGCCAAGTAAACCCCTGCAGTGCTCAGCTCTCTGTCCCCGGGAGTTGAGCATGATCAGGGGGGATAGGGTTGGTGGTTCTCTGTTTGTCGTATATCTCTCCCAAAGCCTGGAAGGGGTCAAGACATTGGTTTCTTGGCCCTGGCCCCTTAGTTGGACTCCAAGGTGGGTGGGTAAGGGAGGATGAATTACAATAAATTAAATATGACTTCTTTAAAAATATCCCCCCCAAAAGGAAGAGGAAGGCAGTCTCCCCTGTTTCAGGGGATTTCGAAGGTGACAGCGATTCAGATACTGAGGTACGACAGAGGACAGGTTTCTGGGCTTCCTGGCTCGTGGTGGAAGGGACGGAGCAGGAAAGACCCCTTTCAGCTCTGAGCCCTTTTGCTGTCCAAAAGGGCTTTCAAGGCTTAGCAGGTGACCCTCAGTCCGTCAAAAGGTTGCGAAATGGCTCATTCCTCATTCAATGTAGATCAAAGAAACAGTCTGAACAGCTGCTGAAGGCAACAAAATTTGTGGATAGGGAGATCAGGGTGACTCCCCATAAACAGTTAAATTCATCCAAAGGTGTGATTCGCTGCAGAGATCTAATGGGTGTCTCAGAGGCAGAAATAAAAACGGAACTGGCGTCCCAGGGTGTGACGGAGGTGCACAGGGTGACAGTCAAGAAAGGTGCAGAGAGAGTGGCCACCAACACCTCTTTCTGACCTTCTGCAACCCTGTGTTGCCTCCGGTCATCAAGGTTGGCTACCTGAACGTCCGCGTTCAGCTGTATGTCCCGTCCCCATTGAGATGCTTCCGGTGCCAGAGGTTTGGACATGTCAGAGACCGCTGTTCTGGGCAGGAGTGTGCGGTGTGTGCTGCAAGGCAACCCATGATGGGCCGTGCAAAGATCCGGCACATTGTGCTAACTGCGGTGGCGACCATCCCTCCTCTTCACGAAACTGCCCTCTTTGGATACAGGAATCCACTATCCAACGAATTTAAAACTGAAAAGAAAATCTCCTTTTTTGAGGCCCGGAAACAGGTTGTGGGCAGTCAGACGCCCACAGCATCTTCATATGCTTCGGCCGTAAAGAATGTATCCACTCGGTCAGTCTGCTGCCAGATGATGAATTTATCTTTTCCAAGACACTGCAAGGAACAACTGTCAGCTCTGGTGGAAGCAGGTCCACCACCTCCCAAACCAAAGTGAATGCCCCTGGTGGGGGCAAAAAACTCCGCCACCCCTCAGACTGCCCAGCAGTCTACAACATCTGCTGCTGGGCAGATGAAAAAAACCAGCCCCCCGACCTCGAACTCCTCTGTCCAGTGCCCGTGCGGGCAAGGGAGTTCAACCCAGTGTGGAGATGGTGGAGTTGAGGAAGAAACCTCCACCGTCTCCCAAACCCAGGCCTCCTTCACCAGTTGGCAAGTCTGCCAGCAGGTCTGAAGGCCACAGTCCAGTGAAATTAAGCAACAAATTTACACCTTTGGAGGCAGATGCTGATGAGGAGATGACCTGATCTCTCTCCTTTTCGCCCTCTGCACCATGGATAGTACAGTATTCCATTGGAATATCCGTGGTCTAAATTCCAACTTCGAGGAGCTGCAGCTTCTGTGTCAATCTAAAAAACCTTCCGTCGTAGCTCTTCAAGAAACTCAACTTCAAAGCCAGAAGACCTTTACTCTTTCTGGCTTTAATATTCTTTCAAAACCTGCACAACCATCCACGTTGGGACTGTCGGGCGGTGTTGCCCTTCTCATACACAAAACTCTGCTGTATAGTCCTGTCGCTCTGTCTACCTCCCTTCAGGCTGTGGCTGCGAGAGTCACTCTCCACAAAACTGTGACAGTCTGTTCTCTTTATCTCCCACCTTCTGTCCCGGTTTGTCGTCAGGACCTTGTCAGTCTGATAGGAGAACTTCCTCGACCTTTTTTGCTGTTGGGTGACTTTAACGGTCACAATCCTCTTTGGGGTAGTGCCGGTACTTCACCCAGAGGTCTGCTGATTGAGGATGTCCTTTCAGGCTTGGATTTGTGTTGTCTGAACGACGGATCTGCAACTTACCTCCACTCTTCCACAGGTTCACTTTCGTGTTTAGATTTGTCGGTCTGTGACCCCTCGCTGGTCCTGGACTATGAGTGGTCTGTCCATGACGATCTGCACGGAAGTGACCATTTCCCTGTCCTTCTACAACCTGTATTAACTGAACACGTCTCTGTCTCTCAGCATCTAAATTATAGAAAGCAAACTGGGATCTATTTGCAGCCACTGTTTCTAGATTCCAGGACACTGATTTTCTTCAAGTCCGGACCCAGCAGAATCTCTGACTAATACTATGATTAAATGTGCTAAAGCCTGTATTCCAGTGTCTTCCGACAAACTTCAAATGGCAAAAACACCCTGGTTTGATTCAGATTGCCAACAAATTTCCAAAGTCCGAAAACGGGCTCAGCGTCAGGTATACCATCGACCTTCGGGTCCCAACGCTCGAGCCCATCAAAAACTCCGTGCTAAATCAAGACACACTTTTAAAATCAGTAAACGTCGGTCCTGGAGAAACTTCTGCTCCAGGCTGACATCAAAAACTTCTAAGAAAAAAGTGTGGAACATCATTAAGAAAATCAAAGGGAAGAACACCTGTCCCACTGTGAACCATCTCAAGTTTTCGGATTCTTTAATAACAGAGAAGAAAGCAGTTGCTAATCTGCTTGCTTCAACCATTGAAAAGAATTCCTCCTCTTCTAATAAATCAGTCTCTTTTGTCAAAAACAAAGCCCTAAAAGAAAAATCACCCTGCAACTTTTCATCCGACAACATGGAAGACTACAATCTTCCTTTCACATTAAACGAGCTGAAATCTGCCTTACTCTCTTGCAGCGATTCCTCTCCAGGTATAGATGACATTCATTATCAACTATTGAAACATCTTCCGCAAGAAGGTCTGAACATCCTGTTACAGGTATACAACCACGTGTGGACTACAGGTTGCTTTCCACCCTCTTGGCGGACAGCCCTCATTATTCCCATCCCCAAACCTGGAAAAGATCTTTCTAATCCATCTAACTACCGTCCCATAGCTTTGACCAGCTGTGTCTGTAAATTGATGGAAAAAATGGTCAATGCTAGGTCATGTGGAAACTCGAAACCGATGGCCTTTTGGCGAAAGAACAGTGTGGTTTCCGCAAACATCGTAGTACAGTTGACCATTTGATTCGTCTGGAATCTACACTTAGGAACGCTTTTTTAAACAAGACAGCATGCAGTGGCAATTTTCTTCGACTTGGAGAAGGCCTACGATACCACCTGGAAGTCGGGGATACTTCATGATCTCCACGATCTGGGTTTTCGAGGTCATCTTCCGCTTTTTATTCAAAATTTTTTGGCAGAACGACAGTTTCAGGTCCGGGTTGGCACCACTCTCTCTGATGTCCACGAGCAGGAGTTGGGTGTTCCACAGGGGAGCATACTGTCTCCTGCCCTCTTTAGTATTAAAATCAACAACATTGTGAAATCAGTTCAGCAGGGTTCAGACTGCTCATTGTTTGTGGATGATTTCGCTGTCTACGCAACTGGAAGCCTGTACCCGAGTGTCCAGCGCAGGCTCCAGCTTTGCGTAGATAAAATCCATCGATGGGCGGATGAAAACGGTTTCACCTTTTCTCCAACAAAGACGCAATGTATTCACTTCCATAATTTCCGCCAGTTTTTCCCAGATCCTGAACTTCAAGTAGGGAAATCTCCCATTCCAGTTGTTACAGAGGCCAAATTTCTGGGAGTCATTTTGACCAGAAACTCAACTTTCTCAGCCACATCAAAAACCTCAAAACTTCTTGCCAGAAAGCTCTGAATATTGTGCGGGTCGTAGCGCACACCGACTGGGGCGCTGATAAGAAAACTTTGCTGCACCTCTACAGAGCCCTGGTCCGTTCCAAACTGGACTATGGTTGTGCTGTCTACGGCTCAGCAAGACCCTCTTACCTCAAACTTTTGGACCCTATCACCATCAAGGGCTTCGTCTCTGTCTTGGAGCGTTCCGCACCACCCCTGTGTACAGCCTGTACGCAGAGGCGGGCGAACCTTCGTTGTCCAACCGCAGGCTGAAACTGTCTTTAAATTATTATATCCGACTGTTCTCAGAACCACAGAATCCTGCCTATGACTGTGTCTTTGACCCTCCGTTCCAAAGTAAGTTTGTAAACAACCCTAAATGTATTCCGCCGTTTGGTCTTCGTATGCAGCCTCACGTGCGGAATGCAGGTCTAGACCTAGGTGTAGTATCTGATTTTTCCAAGTTTCCGGATCAACCACCGTGGACCTTCTTCACGCCAGAGATTCGTTTTGATCTTGCAGCTTTTCGCAAAGAGTCTACCAGCTCTCTGGCGTACAAGGCATTGTATGCTGAGCTCTGTTTGAAATTCCCATCCTGTCAAAAAGTTTTTACTGACGGTTCCAAATCTGAAGATGGAGTGGCCTGTGCAGCCTACTGCCCTGGGGCTCCTTCTCAGATACTGTTGGAACATATTCATTCAGATGCTTCTGTCTATTCTGCTGAACTTGCTGCTTTGGTTTTGGCTTTGAAGATAATCTCACATTCTTCAAAGAGGGACTTTCTGGTTCTGTCGGATTCGCTGTCAGCTTTGGAAGCCATAGCTGGCCGCAACCTTCAGCATCCAGAACTTTTACTTTTTTTTGAACTTTTTAGTAAGTTGAAGGCGGACGGTTACAACATTACTCTTGCTTGGGTTCCTGGTCATGTTGGCATCGGCGGGAACGAAATGGTTGATCGTTTAGCCAAGAACGCCACAAGAGAGAAACTGTCCAACACTTATATCCCCTGCTCAGATGTGAAACCCAAAATTAACGATTATGTGAGAGACCTCTGGCAGGAGGATTGGAACACACAGACGAATAACAAACTCTTTCAGATCCGTCCAAACCTTAAGGACTTCCTCCCATCTACGTCGGGTGGTCGTAAAGAGGAAACGGTTCTGTGCCGGCTGCACACCGGCCATTCGTATTTTACCCATTCTTACCTTTTAAAGAGTGAAGAAGCTCCGTGGTGCATTCCATGTCATGCGCCACTCACAATGAAGCATGTTCTTTTAGAGTGTTGGGACTTGCACGATGTGAGACACAAACATTTTACAGCGGAGTCCATGAAGATCCTGTTCAGGGATGTCCCGCCTGACGTGATCCTTGAGTTTTTGAGAGAAATTAACATTTTTCATCTGATTTAAGATTTTACGGAAGAAAGATTTTTAACAAAGTTTCTGGTGCGTTTGTAGACGATGTCATTTAACGAGATGTGTGAAAGTTTTTATTTTTATTTATTTATTTTTTTTTTTTAATTTTTTTTTTTTTTAAATGACTGGTGAGTTGATTTTAACATGGTGACAGCCCTGATGTGGCCCTCTGCGGTCGGCTGGGCTATAAGCAACATTATCTTATCTTATCTTATCTTTCAACTGGTTAGCTGTCTCCAGGTATGAAAGAAAAAAATTTCTCATTGTTGCTATGGAACAGTCTACAAATGAATATGAAACAATTTCTGATTATGCCATAGAAAGAAATTGGAGAAAGCATGTCGGCTTTAAAACTGGGCAGATTGTCTTTCACTGGCTTTTGGTGTTGTGTTCAGAACTTTGTCAGTTTGAAGAAGTTGTAAATTAGGCTGCCTCCAAGCTCACTATTTTTATCTGTGGTTACATGGTAAAAGAGCGTGTGAATAGATGAATGGAATATCAAATCAATCCTCACTGCTCAGTGATTGATTTTGTCCATGGTTTTGAAGGCTTATATTTTCCATGATTTCAAGGGCTTTTCCATGTCCATGATTTCAAGAGCTTTTCTCTGTTCGTGATTCCAAGGGCTTTTCTTTTGTTCATGACAATAGTATTTTCTTTCTCTTGATTTCAAGAACTCTTCTTATTCCATGACTTAGAGGACTTTTTTTTTATTCCATGACTTGAAGAGCATTTATTGTTCCATGATTTGTAGGGCATTTTTTGTTCTCTGACTTGGGCTTTTCTTGTTTCTTGACTTGTAGAGCTTTTTTTGTTCCATGATTTCTAGATTTGTAGTTTCTTGTTCCATGATTTGTGGAGTTACTCTTGTTTTCTGACTTCACAGCTTATCCCCCCACCTCGCCCCACTCCCTCCAGGGGATTATTTTTCTCTTCATGATGAAACATTCTTAATGACCAGCGCTTTTATGTTATTCCATGAGTCTGGATGTCCTATTTGTTTACAGTGGGCTCATGTTCCTGTGAGGCAGCTCCTTGAGGTGTTTTGCTGTTTTTTGATACTGGTGTTCAACATGGTGGCCTCCATGTACCAGCCATACATATTGTATAATATATGGTTTTGTCATGAAGTAGTATTTCCATAAAATCAGTTTTGGCACCCAGGTACATTGAGCATAGAATGCAATTGTCTGTCAGAGTCTGTCAACACAACTCAGAGCATTATTATTCTGTTGTACATCAACCCAGCCCACACAGAGCACAACGTCTTTCCACTCAGCTTGTTCATATGGGATCACATTTGGATGGTCTTGTATAAGAGGCACCAAACGGACCTTTTTTCTCTTGCTGTTTTGCCATATTTTGCTCATATATTTGGCAAAAGTATGACGAATATGACAAACCAACAAAAAATATGCAGAGAAAAATTTGGGTACTTTGGTCAAAGAGCAACAACTCTCACTAAGTCTGGCTTGCAAAGTCACATCTGCCTTGTCTGCTTTTCCTTCTTTGTGACAACATGCCAATCAGTATGCAGAATAGCTGTGAGTACAGGCCCTGAAATATTGAGAGAAAAAAAGTCATCCAGAGAGTATGAATGTGAGCAAAAGTATGCTGATGAATCGGGTGCAAGAGTAATTTGTGTTGGAAGAACATGTTTTTACTGTAATTACTGCAAGATGGGGTATCCCTCTTTCCTGTGCTGTGTGATGGCAGGACCTCGCCCACTTTGGAAGATGAAAGGACCACACCCACCTTTACCACTGCTTTTTACAAACATGTTGCAGATCTCTTCTTCTTCTTCCAGATGGGGATGTTTAACCTGCCCGTGCCCACAGTCTTCACGTAGACTATTCTGGCACACAGGTTGCATGCATTGTGTATTTTCGTGTAGCCGGTACTCACCCGTCTTAGGACATGAGCATCGGGATCTTTAGAGTCCGTGTATGATCTTAGTGCATGTGACACAGACTAGACCTCGGTTTATAGTCCCATCCGAACGACTATATGGGGAATGGAGTCAGAACCAATGTTAACTCCGAGGGAAAAATCCCCTATACCGAAATTCGAACCCGCAACCCCAGGATCACGAGTCCGGCGCTCTACCAACTGAGCTATCCGGCCCTGTACTATTTGTAGAAAGTACACTCTTTTTTTGGTTGAAAAGTGCAGTGTTTTTAGGATAAACAGGTCAGCACAAACTGCAGATTTCTTTTTGTGTGTTTTTTGATTAATTGAAATTAATGCTTTAAGTGTAGATTTTTACCATAAACATCCAGGGCTTCACCATATATTGCATTGCATATTTTTTACCTGAAATTATAATTGTATCTTTGTGTTTGACAGGTCTTAAGACAAGTACATGTTGCTGTGACATTTTATGCTTCAGATATTAGCAGCTAGCATGATCATTAAAATACTCACTAATTGTTCCCTGACCGTCATTTCTTTTAATTGCTTTTTTGTGCTATGTGCAGCCTATATCAGTACGGGTCAGATTATGGGCTGGGGCAACAAAGCTATAGAGATCCGTTCGGCAGAGACAGGCCATCTGGATGGAGTCTTCATGCACAAGAAGGCGCAGAAACTGAAATTCCTCTGTGAGAGAAATGACAAAGTGAGTCGTTATTTGCTTGTCATATCTTAATGATGATCAGTAATTATTAATTGTTAATTACTGTGGGGTTTTCTTTTTGTTTTGAAAGCAAATTGGTTTTACAGAGAGATTAACAAATGTATTTACAGAGAGATTAACAAATGTATCAAACGGGGTTCTTTCAAGAAACAAAAATGAGGGGAAAAAATGAATTCATATTGCACTAGGAGAAGCAGATGACAATTCTTGGCCACCTAAAAAGCTTTTTTAGCTGTATCTACAATATCTGGTGTGTGGTTGCACATGCTCTTTGGAGGGTGACATGTAAAATTTAGTACATACTGTCCATTCGTTGTGTCGTATTTGGACTTCTAAATGATCAGCACCATTTAGTTTTCCAAAATGGAGAAAATTCAGTATCGGGGAATGATTAATTATTTGCAAAAGAAAGGATTGAGCACCAAGAGAATCCATGAGGGCATGAAAAGAAATTACAGGAAGGACGCCCCTCATATTCAGCTGGAAGAAATGATCAGCTGATTCAAAAAGAAGAAAGATGGCGCGTGGAAGATGAACCTTTCCTGGATGCCATTGAGTGCCAGAACTGAGGATCATGTTGAACCTACCTGGAAATTTTTTATGGCTGACAGGCAGTCGTCCATTAGACACATTGCTTCAACCCATGGTTATCACACACTACACAATACAAGATGTTGCTTCAAGCCATGGTTATCACACGCTACACAATACAAGATGTTGCTTCAAGCCATGGTTATCACACACTACACAACATATTGCTTCAAGCCATGGTTATCACACACTACACAACATATTGCTTCAAGCCATGGTTATCACACACTACACAATACAAGATGTTGCTTCAAGCCATGGTTATCACACACTACACAATACAAGATGTTGCTTCAAGCCATGGTTATCACACACTACACAATACAGGATGTTGCTTCAACCCATGGTTATCACACACTACACAATACAAGATGTTGCTTCAAGCCATGGTTATCATACACTACACAATACAAGATGTTGCTTCAAGCCATGGTTATCACACACTACACAATACAAGATGTTGCTTCAAGCCATGGTTATCACACTACAAACAAGATGTTGCTTCAAGCCATGGTTATCACACACTACACAATACAAGATGTTGCTTCAAGCCATGGTTATCACACACTACACAATACAAGATGTTGCTTCAAGCCATGGTTATCACACACTACACAATACAGGATGTTGCTTCAACCCATGGTTATCACACACTACACAATACAAGATGTTGCTTCAAGCCATGGTTATCATACACTACACAATACAAGATGTTGCTTCAACCCATGGTTATCACACACTACACAATACAAGATGTTGCTTCAAGCCATGGTTAGCACACACTACACAATACAAGATGTTGCTTCAAGCCATGGTTATCACACACTACACAATACAAGATGTTGCTTCAAGCCATGGTTATCACACGCTACACAATACAAGATGTTGCTTCAACAAATGGGTATCACACACTACACAAGATATTGCTTCAAGCCATGGTTATCACACGCTACACAATACAAGATGTTGCTTCAAGCCATGGTTATCACACACTACACAATACAAGATGTTGCTTCAAGCCATGGTTATCACACACTACACAAGATATTGCTTCAAGCCATGGTTATCACACGCTACACAATACAAGATGTTGCTTCAACCCATGGTTATCACACACTACACAATACAAGATGTTGCTTCAAGCCATGGTTATCACACACTACACAAGATATTGCTTCAACCCATGGTTATCACACACTACACAATACAAGATGTTGCTTCAAGCCATGGTTATCACATGCTACACAATACAAGATATTGCTTAGAACCATGGTTATCACGCACTACACAATACAAGATTTTGCTTCAAGCCATGGTTAGCACACACTACACAATACAAGATGTTGCTTCAAGCCATGGTTATCACACACTACACAATACAAGAAATTCTCGCCAACAATTGGGCCATGAGGCAGGTGATAGCAAGGTTGATTCTGAAAGTTTTGATTGGAGAAAAAATACTTCAGACTTGACATGTCCCATAACAACTTTGCCTTTTTCAAGCAGATCCCGCTGATACTGGCAGTGGATGAGACATGGATCAATCAGTGACAGTCTACTCTAAGCAGAGGAAGCATTTTGATTCTTCCCCCTTCAAAAAAGGCTGAGGTCATCCGTCATCTGGGATGCTGAAGGACTCCTGTGGGACTTTCTTGACTAGAGCCACACTATCAATGGGACATTATGGGACATCATGGGACATCATTGAGGTGCCATCGGGACAATCTTGTTGCTAAACAATGGAAAGCTGACCAAAGGGATGTAGTTTCTCCAAAACAATGCACCAGCTAACAAAATCAGCAGTCCCCTGGCAACTCTGCACTAATGTGCTTCCAGGCCTTAGATCACCTAACTCCCTTGACTTGGCACTGCTTGACTTCAGCTTTTCCCAGACCTTAAGAGAGGAACTGGCTGAAAGGCATTTCTAGACTGACGATGAACCATGGCTTCTGTGGAGGCATTTTATGTATGCCAAAGATGCCCTTTTTTTCCACCAATGGATCTATCTCTGAATGATTGCTGAACTGTGTTGAGAAATAAAATGAATAAAAACATCCTGCATCGATTCCTTCATAGATAGGCATCATCCACCCTCATACATGTTGTTTGACTGATTTCCATCTGAGGCAAAATTTCTTAAGTCCAGCTTCTGAGCTGAGAGCATTAAGAGCTCATTAGGCCCCTGATCTGAGCCTTTTCCCACTGTGTTGGCCAGTTTCAAGTTCCTTACATTAAATGTTTCTGAATTATTTGCTTTTTATGGAATGGCTGTTTGTTGAATATCATTGGACTGGATGTAAATTTTATGCAAAATGATGCTATTCAAATAAGATAAAAGTAGTATCATCACTTGAAAGTGAAAAGTGGATAGAAAAGATTACATTGTCCTGTTAACAGATACCATTTTCAGTGTTAGGGGGTGATTTTTAATGTATGTTTGTATACTGATAGATTGCAAATAAATCATTTTATTTTCATTTGCAAAACAAAATCTCGTAATTTAAGCTCAATTTGAAAACGGTTATATTAGATTTTATGAACCGAGTCGATCACAAAAAATGCTATGTTTGATGAAGTATGATTCATGGTCTGCACAGTAAATAAATAGTAAGTACATGTACTGAATTTTTAAGAACAGTACAGTATTGACACAAATTTGATCAACAGTTACATTCTCACTGCACTGAATCAGTCCGTTGGGCACTGCCTCCAGCATTGCTTGCATTTTTCATTTAACATTCAAATACCACAATGGATAAATGCCGTCACTTGAATTAAACTAAATCTAGGTCAGAAATAGATTTTCAGAATTCACTTGCCTTATTTCTTCAGCTTGTAACAGAATTTAATACAAAAATAATGGTTGGACAATTGGCATAAATTGATCAATCCTAGTATGAATTAGTAGATTTGACTTCAGCCTTTGGTTACGAATTTAAGATTAAGCATGTCATAACTCTTTATTGCCTAAAATAAATGCAGACGATTAGTAAATTTCAGTCAGAAGTGTCCATTAGAAGACAACAATTTTGCATTTTTCAGTGTTTTCAAGTAAATCTTTGTCATTCTGCAATTACATACTTGAATTATAAGTCTTTGTCACAAACTTCAAGTCGGCAATTTGACTGATTTTCAGCCCAACCAGATTGGCTTTGTTGATGTTCATCTCGAATGTTTATGCAATAAATAAATATGTTTTTACATGAATGTCATTAGAAACACTCCTATGACGTTTCGTTTGCTTTTTCTGGATGAAGCTGCCCTTTCTGTTTAATGGCACTGCTGCTGTCTCTCATCAACAGCACTTCAGCATCCACCCTTTGAAATCACCATTTTGATTTCTTTCTAAAAATCATCCAGTCAGTACATTTTAATTTGAAATGCAGGAAAACATTTGGTCAAAATGTTGCTGAATTATCACTGGTCCCAGTAATGTAGTCGGCTAATGTGTGTGACAAGAGCACAACTTGTGCTTTTCATTTGAATAATGACACCCTTACGTTACTAGTATATGTGTATCCAGAATGTTAGGGAGATTTACAAGCCAGCTTGTTCCCTGACGCCATGTTAAGCTACACACCAACTTCCTTTCCAAAGATCGGTTGAAAATTTAATATTGGAATATGTTTTTGGTGCATATGGCTATCTGTATATTGTTCATGTTGATAACTGACAATTGTGGTCAATCACCTTCCAGACCTATTGACATGAATTTTGCATAATTTCCACAAAACTTTTATGCCTGACCATGCCACTAAGCTACAAAGCCATAGTAAGAAGTTTTGGCATCTCCAACCACGATCTGGGTAAATTGCAATAAATACTCAAAATGTGTTGTAAAAAGAGGATTTCAGAAATATATATGCCATTTTGTTCCTGCTGACAGAATTGGTCTAAGGGTTACATCCACTTTTTAAAACTTACCAGCCGCCGTGGCGAAGTGGTTAGCGTCGCGGACTCCCAGCTGGGAGGTCGTGGGTTTGAATCCCATCAGAGTCATGTGGGTTTTTCTGCCCCAACCGGCTTCTACCCAGAGTTGAGTTTGCTGCGGACTCAGTCGGGAAGACTGGGACCACACAGTCGAGTTTCATCCACTTAATGGATGCGTTTCTGAGAGTGTTGCTCAAATTTCCTGACCAACACTGCAGGTGCCTGTATCTCTTGGGCCTGGTTGACGCCGGGATATATTATGAAAGGAAGCTTAGAGTACAGCCCTGTCATGTAGTCGCAGACCGAAATGGAAATCCGTAGCATTATCTTTATCATCATTCTCATCGATCAGCATTAAAAAAATGTCTCAAATTCTGTGGTCCTTCATGCCCTGCTCTCATGGTGACCTCAGTTTCGATGTCCTCTCCACGTCTGTGGCCTTGGTTTGGTTCCGTTGGGGTCACTGGTATCGGCGAGTCTATGGGGCTGTCGTTAAACAGATGTGGTGGCGCCCTCCGGAGGGAGAGCTCACTCGCGCCGGCTCCGCGACTAGTAGGTGGTGTCCTGCGTATGTTAGATCAGAACAGACGCCACTGAACAGCACCGAAGTGACTCGGCAGCAGTGCAGTGTCTCCTCCGGTGGGTTGCCTCTTGATGACTTGACATTGACTGCTGCCTGTGGATTGCCGGTGCCGGGGCTGCAGCGGGGCTGACCAGGCTTTGGCTGTGGACGGGATGTCGGAACGAGCTGCGTGGGTGCACTGCCTCTGAGGTGGCGCAGAGGTTGGGACAGCCAAAAAAAAAAAAAAACCTTTTTAAAAACTTGAGGATGTCCAGCCAAACATTCATCAAATCTAGCAGTGGACAAAAGCAAAATTCCACGCCTTTCTGGAAATCAGTTTATCTCATCGTATATGGATACATGACTTTGTTTTCTGTCAAGATAAATGAAGCCCAGGACCTTTGTTAATTTTGAGTACAAACTTGACTTATGTGTTGGTGTGTGCACAGCAGATTCTATTTGGCACACAAACTGACAGGAAAGAGTGTGTTTGCTTAACAGCAACAACAACAAAAAAAGAAAGATAGAAAAGAAAAGAAATGACAAGAAAAACAAAATCTCTCAGTATGACCATTTTCTAGTTTACGGGGTTTGAACCCAGTCTTCTCATTTCTGGTCATATCTATTTGAAGTTTTCTATCATTGTCTTTCATACCTCATGTCAGAGTCTTATCTTTTATCAAACCCCTCCTCTGGAATTTTTTCTCTCTCATCTAATTCCTCTACCCTTCCCTCCTACCCCCTCCTTCCCTGTCCTTCCACAACGCAGTGCTTGCGTGCACGCGCACATACACACACACACACACTCACGCACGCGCGCGCACACATACACACACACACACACACACATGCACACTCGCGTGCGCACACACACACACACACACACACACACACACACGCACACAACACATACACACGCACACCTACACACACACACACACTCTCTCTCTCGCACACAACACATACACACGCACACCTACACACACACACACACACACACTCTCTCTCTCTCTCTCTCTCTCTCTCTCTCTCTTCTCTCTCTCTCTCTCTCTCTCTCTCTCTCTCTCTCCTCACACACACACACACACACACACACACACACTCACGATTTACAATATGTGTATATGCAAGTGTGTGTGGGCATGTACACACACACACACACACACACACACACACACACACACAAAATTTATAAGGTTGTGTGTGTATGCAAGTGTGTGTGGGCATGCATGTAGGTGTGCTTGTTATGTGTGTGTGTGTGAGGGTAGGTAGGTGGATGGATGGGTGTGTATCATTTTGTGTTTGTATGTGTGTGTGTTGTGTGTGTGTGTCAGGAGAGGAAGAAAGTGGGGGTCAAATATGTAGTAGGGGCTGTGTGTGTGTATGGGAAATGGGCGGAGGGGGATACTTGTGTGTGAGAGTGTGTGGGTGGATGTTTAGGTGCCAAAATGTGGAAGAAGAGAAAAAGGAACTGGAAAGAGAGAGCAAGTGGGAGAACTTAGGGATGAGGGAGAGGAAGTGGAAGAAGGGGTTACTGAATTTTGTGTTTGTACATTGATCATGATATGCATCTGGCTCCTCCTACCCCCAACCCTCCACACCTCTCACTCTCCCAATGAAAATATGTTTTCTCTGTGGAATTTAGCAGTAAATTTTATTTTCCTGAGCTCTTGATCATTTACTGTAGCTGTGAAAAAAGTGTGTTTTGAAAATATATTGCCAAGCTAATGAAGCTTTTAAAAGCAAAAATTCTGTAGAAAAATGTAACTTGAAACTGGAACCTTTTAAGAATATACACAGACAGACACAACACACCACACACACACACCACACACACACACACACACACACACACACACACACACACACCTAATTGCACCAGTAACAAAAGCATTGTAGTCACACTCAAGCAGTAAAAAGAAAAAAATGTGAGGAATAATTTAAACTATCAGAATTAACCCCTAAATATGTTGGCAACCATGTTTCAGTCACACACACACACACACACACACACACACACACACACACACACACACACACACACACACACACACACACTCACATACACATACACATGCACATGTTCAGATACTTGGACCAGTAGTGAAAGTTTTCAAGGCGCACGCAAGACTGTTACAAGTAGTAAAAAGAAAGAATGTGAAGAATAAGTGACATATATTGGAGTTTACCCCCAAATATGTGGGTTACCGTGTTTTAGTTTCCCTGTACAGTTGTATTTTCATAATGGTGTGATGAACATCTCGGTTAATTTTAAACCTGTGTAAATTCTCCATCAGTAGTTAAACTTAGGGAATGTTGATGATGTTTTTGTTTTTTGTTTCTTTTCTTTTTGCAGGTGTTCTTCTCCTCTGTAAGATCGGGGTCATCTTGTCAGATTTACTTCATGACGCTGAGTAAACCAGGCCTTGCCAACTGGTGAACAAGCCTGTCTTTGCTGTCCTAGCACGAGCTGGCAGGACACATCTCCATGAAGGCAACAGTACATTTCTTCAGTCAGGCCTCTCCTCTAATTTAACTGCCACTGGACTTGATACGCTTTTCCACTCCCCATCCCGCCCCATTCTCCTTTTTTTTTTTCCCTCTTCCCTCTATTCTTTCATAATTGGATTTAGAACCTTTTCTGCTGTTGCTTTCTGTCTTCCTCTTTATTCTCTGATGCTCTGTGTCATTCTCCAAGTCACAGCAGAAGGTTTGCTAAAGGAAGCATGGGTACTCTTTACTGGTCCTATGTGGACGTACATTATTGGCAGAAAAATGATGTTAGTGCTGCAGCTTGAAAGAATGGTTTTCCTGGCCTGATGGATGCAAAGGAAGGAAGAGACGAGAAAGACGGTCTACTGAACTTGACAGTTTCATCTTGGTATCCTTTCGGTTCCCTCCTCCGCCGTCACCTCCTTCAGGCAGTGATGATGTCGCCAGCACCTCAGTTCATCACTGTGAAGGATAGGTCAATGACAATGAATGTTTATGTGCATAGGTATAAGTGGTGTAAGTGTGTATGGAAGGCACTATCTAAGCTGGATTCACAAGGCTGATCATATAATTTTCTCTGTTTATCCATCCTGTTTTCAGCATTTAGCATGTTGCGCGTCCCCACTTCACTTGGGAATAAACGAAAGTACCAGAATGTAATTAAATACAAGCACTTGTACAATGATGATAATATTGAGCACTTGTACAATAATGATAATATTGAAGATTCATAGGGTGCTTTTTCCCTAGTGAGGTCAGAGTGTTTAACATACATAGAAGTTGCAAAGAATATGGAAATCAGAAAATTTGATTAAACAAAGAAAATCAAATTTTAAAATTGGAGGCAGTCCCGCTCCCATACCCGTCCTCCTGTATGGTGAGCATATAGACTGCAGGTAGTCTGAGCTGAGTTGCAAGTAAGAAGAGTTTAAAAACAGAAAAAAAAGGAAGAAAGGAAAAGGAAGATGGAACAGCTTTGTGAACATTATGATACAAAGTCCAAACCAAAGGCATGATATTGATGCTCGAGCGAGATTTATTGTGTATTCACAACAAACTGGTTCATGGAAATGAAAAAAACTGTTCCAGGTGGTCAAAGATGCAGTCATAATGCAGAACCTTAATATGACCTCTTCAAAAGAGAGGTGTTGAATTGTTATAGGAGTGCAATTAGGGAGCTATAGCGAGTGCTACTAAACAAAAAAGCAATTGCAGCAGGCCTTTAAGGGATATTATAGGAGAAGTGGAATTAGAATTTTCGCCATATGCAGAACACTTCAGTCTTTCTCAAGTCTATGTTGAAATGATTTACTCTCTGCCTTCATTTTACTCATTGGAAAAAGGATGTCAGAAAAAAAGCTGAAACAAGATTTGAAGAATCTCGGATGAAATTGAATATGCTAGTGTTAATATAAGCAGATACATGCATTTTGTATGAAGAATTCATCTGTTGCAGTAACTTGCAAACAAAACTGTGATTTATATGTTTAAAGAGATCTTTAATCCTACAAATCAGGTTTTATGAAAAATATTTCCATGGAGCTACGTTCCCTGCAAGAAGTAGGATATGAAATAGTTTGCTGCCTTTGGTTGTACGCACTTAGCATGATTTCAGCTCAATAAGCCCAGATCAAATTCTGTTTTTAAGCGAAGTTGAATCTGTGACATGTTATGAAATAACGGTCAGTAGTTTATGTTTATTTGTAGTTTATGTATATTTTTGATGAATGGGGTTGTTTACCAGTGCATTGTTTCTGTTATTTCAGTTTCCTGTGGGTAAAACAGTTTTTGTCCAAATTTTTTGCATTTCTTTTGATAATTATTCAAGGAAGCAACTTTTTTGTCTCTTCTCTCTCACTGTTAGCTCCTAGGTAGTCTTAGAGGCACAGCACTGGAAAACAGTTGACAAGGTTCCTCTAGCTCTGTCTTTTGTGTGCTAAAGCTTGGGTCTCTGTAAATGTTTCCTGTGTCCATTCTGCAAGATTGTCAGTCGTTTTCTCAGTCACTCTCTTTGCCTCCCACCCGCAACAATTCCCTGGAGGATTGATTTAATAAGGCAGTTGTAGGAGTGATTTTCTTCAGGATTGAGACAGAAATCTGTACTGAAGAAATAGGCATTGGCTTTTTTCCTGTACAGAACTTATGGTGAAAACACACACACACACACATTCTAGACTGTCGGTTCAATCCATGTTTTCCCATCCAAGAATTGATGCCACCATTTTGAATTTAATCTATTGACTCGACACCATTTTTCAAGTCTTATCATCACTGTTCTGTCATGGAAACTGCATTCAAGTTGAAAATGCTGTTTGTAAGTGATAAAAATGAAAACAGAAGCTCACAGAATTGGCAGGACTGAACAAAAAACAAAATGGGGCAAAGAACAGCTGAACAAACATGACAGTATCAACTGGTTGATGTACAGAATCAGTAAAGCTGATGCAGCATTTTGCTGCCTTTGTTCAAAGCAGCACCTGCATGTATCAAATGGGTGAAAATATCTTGAAGCACAGGTAGTTTGCCATACTCATTTTGGAAGGTTCAGTACTGATATTGTGCATGCATGATCATGTCAATGGACAAAGTGATGGATACCAAACTCTGTACTTGTGCATTTTTGGCTGAAACTGTCTTCGGGTAGGTGGGGGGGGGGGGGGGGGGGGGGGTTGTTTGTTCAGTGTTGTTTTTGTTGTGTGTGTGTGGTTTTTTTGTGTGTTTTTTTTTTTGTATTATCTCTGATTGACCACACACATGCACATCACATTCTCTCTTCTCTCTCTCTCACTATCTCTCTCTCTCGCTTTTGCACTCTCTGTTCTCTCTCTCTCTCTCTCTCTCTCTCTCTCTCTCTCTCTCTCTCTCTCTCTCAGACACACACACATATGCTTATACACACACAAGCATAATACACACACAAGCACAGAAAGACATTATGGACATAACCAAATTAAACCAAGCAAATTTCAATTTTTTACACACACACACACACACACACACGCACGCACGCATGTACACACACTCACAGTTACACACACACACACACACACATACATATTTACACACGCACACAAAGAGAGTGAAAGAAAGGGTGCATGTAGGGGGTTTACAGCCAATAAAAACTGACGTAAATCAGGTTGATGTGAACCCTTCCCCCCTTTTCTCTCACACTTTCTCATGCACTCAAGTGCATGCATGCATGCACACATGCACACTCACGCACACACAGACATGCACGTGCACACACACAATGACAGCAAGAGAGAGAGAGAGCTCTACGCTATATCAAACTGATTGAATCTTCAAATGGATAACATTTAAATTAATTTCACATACATGCATACACACGCACACACACACTATAAATGCATTACAGTTACATTTTGCTGGGTACTCTCTCATTGTGGATTTTCAGCAAATGAGAGGGTCGATCAGGCTGCAAGAAAGGCAGCCCGAAATGTCGAAGGATCAATACCACTTGACATTCCCTTAGATTTAAGTGAATGCTATTCTTTAATAAATGAAGTATCCAGTAAAAATTTCAGAAATGTTTAAAAGAACTCAAAAATTAACTATTACCACAACTGTATTAAACCCAATTCTGGAAAAAAAATCTATTGGCCACATCAAGATCTGACCTTGCCTCCATACCTAGAGAAATACAAAGTTTAATGCATAGAATGTGTTTGAATTCACTTTGAACAAAATTCAGCAAAAATGTCACATGTATGTGTGGAGAAAGAGTTGGAGTTGAACATCTATTATTTTACTGTCCAAGAGCAAAGGAGGTTGTTAGCAAAACTGATGACGATATTTCATCTGAAGGATCCGGTTCCCTGTGTCTATCTAGATTGTTAAATGACTGGTTTTATCTTTACACAATTTGCAAAAGTTTTTTACATAGTTCAGTTGGTAATTATCTTTAAATTTGTATAAATTTTTCTGAGTGGTTAACCGTTCGTCCTTCTACACATGAATTGACCTGCATCGTACTACCTATCCCAATAGGATTGACAGTGCTCAAGAAATGACAAAGTGGTCCATTGCACGCTCTCCTTGCATCGTACTACCTATCCAAACATGATTGACAGTGCTCACGAACTGCAGAGTGGTCCATTGCACGCTCTCCTTGCATCGTACTACCTATCCAAACATGATTGACAGTGCTCACGAACTGACAGAGTGGTCCATTGCACGCTCTCCTTGCATCGTACTACCTATCCCAACATGATTGACAGTGCTCACGAACTGACAGAGTGGTCCATTGCACGCTCTCCTTGCATCGTACTACCTATCCCAACATGATTGACAGTGCTCACGAACTGACAGAGTGGTCCATTGCACGCTCTCCTTGCATCGTACTACCTATCCCAATAGGATTGACAGTGCTCACGAACTGACAGAGTGGTCCATTGCACGCTCTCCTTGCATCGTACTACCTATCCCAACATGATTGACAGTGCTCACGAACTGACAGAGTGGTCCATTGCACGCTCTCCTTGCATCGTACTACCTATCCCAACATGATTGACAGTGTTCACGAACTGACACAGTGGTCCATTGCACGCTCTCCTTGCATCGTACTACCTATCCCAACATGATTGACAGTGCTCACGAACTGACAGAGTGGTCCATTGCACGCTCTCCTTGCATCGTACTACCTATCCCAATAGGATTGACAGTGCTCACGAACTGACACAGTGGTCCATTGCACGCTCTCCTTGCATCGTACTACTATCCCAATAGGATTGACGGTGCTCACGAACTGACACAGTGGTCCATTGCACGCTCTCCTTGCATCGTACTACCTATCCAAACATGATTGACAGTGCTCAAGAACTGACAGAGTGGTCCATTGCACGCTCTCCTTGTAGTTCTACATATTGGGTAATTGGATTTTTTTTCACATAACATAATGATTTCCTGAGGTGGGGTGGGGTGGGGGGGTTGCTTCATTTGTTATTGCAATTAAAACAATACAGGCATGTGCTGCACATATTCACACACACACACTCACACTCACACACACACTCACACACACACACATACACACACACACACACAAAAGGTCTTTTGGTTAAGGCCTCGAGAAAATGAATTAAATTTGATATCGCATACACTGACATGCACTCTCAGGTAATCAAAATCTGTATCAGTAATTAGGAATATTTCATATTACAGTATCAATGTGATAATACATCTGTTGTGACATTAAATTCAGTTCCGTTCGGTTCGTAAATGTTGGCTGTGGAATGACATCGAATTTGGGTAACACCTGTGCCATTGGTTCTTGTTTTAACGCAGTTTTCTCTTCTTAGTTGTCTTCAGTAGACCCTCATACAAATATATATTTTGATAGATAGTGTGACGTGTTTGTTCACTGGTGATATGATCATTATATTTGCTGTTTAGTATTTTGCTGTCACATTTTGTTTCCTTAGTTTGGATTCTTCGTTCCAGAACTGCTGAGAGGGTTCATGTCTTGTATGAATACAGGAAAATGGAATATACTAATGTATGCAAGAACCTCATCTTGTGATACATAGAGCTGTTGTTTTCCTGTCTAGGTTGGAGTCTGGATAGTATAGATGTGGTCTTTGTCGCTGTTGAAGGATTTCTGGTTTGGATCCATTATTGTCCGTGATCAATCCAACATGAGTATATTGTTTAAAATTCCTAGCTTTTATCCACAGATAGTTTTGTCAGTAGCGATGGTGTTGCTGTGGCTAGCCATCAACTTGGTCTTCTTGGCGCCTAGTTTGATGCCATGTCTTTTTGTTTCCTTCAACCTTCTGACAAAATTGTCAAGTTTTTGTTCACCACCTCATTGTGATGTCATCTACCAAGTGGAGGTTTGTAATGGCTCTTCCTTAAGTGTTTACCATGTTGGCATGATCAAATGCATCAATCAAGTTGTGTTCCAGTAACACTTTGAAAAGTATAGGAGACGGAAGCCAGTCCCGGCAAACTCCAATTGGAAGCATGTGGCCAGTCTCTGTATGAGTGCTACGCTGGTCACTTTAGAGCAGGTTTCTGGAAGGTGTTGATTGCCTTTTCCCAGTGTTAATTTTTTTTTTTTTTCATCTGAACCGATAGCACTTCTTGCCAGACTCACTTGAACACCTCGATGTTTACGAAAATGTGCTATATATAACTCCGTCTGGTCTTGGCGATGCTTTTCACAAAGGATACATCGGTTTAAGATCTATGCAATGGTTCTTTCGTTGTGGAATCCAGCCTCCTCCACAGCAGTAATGGTATCAGCTTATGGACATTATCGATACAGATTTATTTCAATCATTTCTATACCAAGAAGGCAGTGCGGAGAGCCCTCTTGGCTGATATGGTCCCTTTTCAGTGAGCTGGCCTGTTTCAGTCATGGGTGGGTGTGTGTGCGCATGCTCTTTGATATGTTTCAGATAGAAAGATAGATTGATTCAACTATTAGATAAAGAAATGAATATATAAACATGTTATTTTTGCTTGATTAGTCACTCCGCAGCACCTTACGATAAGTAAAACTGCAAAGGCCAACAGTGTGGATTTCAAATTGAAGGTTCTTGATTTGGCTCATCAAAAGGGCAAACCATATAGCAGCACAGGTCAGTGGTCTGATGGTGGTGTATTAAGTGAAGACTAACATCAGATCTCTTAGTCGACCACACTGGCAGCAGACCAGTTATGCAGTTTTTTTAATTTCTGTTGTAAGCTTGCAAAAGAGTTATCTTCTCCTGATATACAGTTGATTAGCCAAACTGAGTACCAATATTTGTACACATCAGATTTTACCATTTTTTACTGAAAGAATGATGATTCATGCATGAGCAACATGTAAAATGAGCATCGTTAACTCATTGCAGACGTAACTTTCTGCCACAACCGTGACACGCTGAGACGCACTATTTTCGGTATTTTTACAAAAAATATACAGACAGAACCAAACCGAATACAACAATAAATATTATGTTTTTGAACTTCAAATCATGTTCTTTTAGAAAAAAAATACTACAGTCCCGTGTTCAGTACACACTTCACTCGCCACTGGTTTGAAAAGTGTAGGCAAACAGTTATGAGCAAAAACTTTTTCTCCACGTAAGTATGGATGAAAAATCAATATGATCATAACTGTAGTCAACACAATGTGTAGCAAACACATAAAAACAATGTATCTTTCACACACACAGTTGTGTGCATGGTCTAAACCTCAAACAGAGAGCTGCTGTCACATATTTGAAGAAAAAATGCGAAAATTTCATCATCATTTGATATGTGCAACTCACCATCGTCACTCATATCCTCTCTGTCCGATTGGCAAGTTCGGAAAACAGTTCGGAAAAGTTCCACAAATTCGGAAAACAGTTCCAGTTCTTCCTTTGATCGTTCTTCCATTATTCTTTCAATTACTTCTTGAAATACGATGTTTCTGTTCGCTATGACTCGGTGCCGACAACATGATGAACATGGGCAGCCATAGTTATCTCCAGCTATCCCATAATATGAGCGAAAAAGTAGAATCAAACGCGAGATAATATTCCAAGGGAGAGTACCACCTAATAGAGGAGATCCTCAGCTTTCTGTAGATACCACGATTGTCTCCCTTAGACCGCACAGCTGCATGCGAAAATTCGAGTAGATCATCGATCACCTGGCCGGCGACGTGTCTGTGCGAAGCACTCAACCCGTCGTCGGCCAGGTGATCGACGAGGCGGCAATGATTAACCTTTCCCGTACATTGCCTAAAATTCTGTGCATCCATACATCATGGGTCTCCAGAGACCCAAGCTTTTTGTGAAGGAATAAACCCTTGCCATTTATCGTGGGTCTCCACAGACCCTTCTTGTCTTCTCAAGGAATAAACCCTTGCGGTACATTGTGGGTCTACAGGGACCCTTGCTGTCTTCTCAAGGAATAAACCCTTGCGGTACATTGTGGGTCTACAGGGACCTTTGCTGTCTTCTCAAGGAATAAACCCTTGCGGTACATCATGGGTCTCCACAGACCCTTGCCTTCTGAAGGAATAAACCCTTGCGGTACATCGTGGGTCTCCACGGACCTTTGCTGTCTTCTCAAGGAATAAACCCTTGCTGTACATCATGGGTCTCCATGGACCTTTGCTGTCTTCTCAAGGAATAAACCCTTGCGATACATCATGGGTCTCCACGGACCTTTGCTGTCTTCTCAAGGAATAAACCCTTGCTGTACATCATGGGTCTCCACGGACCTTTGCTGTCTTCTCAAGGAATAAACCCTTGCTGTACATCATGGGTCTCCACGGACCTTTGCTGTCTTCTCAAGGAATAAACCCTTGCGGTACATCGTGGGTCTCCATGGACCCTTGCTGTCTTCTGAAGGAATAAACCCTTGTGGTACATTGTGGGTCTCCACGGACCCTTGCTGTTTTTTGAAAGAATAAGGCTTTACCATAGGTCATGGTTTTCCGAGGGAAACCCATCTTTTTCAGAAGGAATTAACCCTTTCACCGCCAGACGTTCTGTTTTGCATGAATCCCCATCGCCAGCCATTTTTTGCAAAAAACTATAATTTCACACCAGCATGTGTGAAACAATATCTCAGGAACTAGAAAACTAATTTTCATTCTGTTTTTTTTTTAATGGAGGAGAAAAAGTGTATTTTTGTAATATTACAAAATATTAGTAATGGTAAGTCAAGAACAGTTTCACTTTTTTTTTTTGTAATTTCAAGTTAAAAAAATGCAAAACAAAATTTTGAATGTTATCTTTCATCTCAACATGAAAAAGAAGTAAGCATGCCAACAAACTCTGAAGAAAGAAGGAAAAATACTCCACTCATCAAATGCAGACCAGAAAGTATGTAATATCCATCAGAAGAATGAAAAATACAGCCTCAAAACCATATACTCCAAATCAGAAAACTGGTGATGGTAGTGCACAATAGACAGGCAAGTATCAAGTTTGCGAGTGTGTCCAGGGTTCAGTTTTCAGACAGAATGAAAAAAAAAGAATTCTACAACTACAAATGACACTATTTTACTGTCTGTGCTGTGATACAGAAAAGCAATCGCACACGCACACACACACACACCACAACACAACACGCTCACACACACACACACTCACACACACACACCACACTTCTTACACAAAGAGGGAATAGCGCGCGCGCACACACACTTACATACACACACATGCACACACACACACACACAACTTATGCCCCACTGGTACACGCATGAAAGAAAGAACAAGGGAAAACGCACACACACACACTCTCTCTTTCTCTCACTCACACACACACACACACACAACACCACAACACAGCTCACATGCACACACACACATACACAACTTATGTCCCACTGTTACACACATGAAAGAAAGAACATGGGAAAACACAACACATAACACACAAAACACACACATCAAACACACACGCACTCTCTCTCTCACACACACACGCTACAGCACAACACGCACACACACACACACACTCTTACACCAAAAGGGAATGGCACACACACACACACAACTTGTTCCCCCACTGGTACACACATGAAAGAAAGAAAAAGGGAACACACACACATCTATCTTTCATTCTTACTTTTGAAAACAATAATTTTTATGAAAACAAAGTCATTCATTTGCCTGTTGGCCTCTGGAACCTGGGGAGCCATTCTCCCAGTCAAACTTTTCTGTGGCTGGCCTAGTTTGCCGTTGCTGCAGCTGTCGACCTCTGCCACGTGTCGCTCTGCCACACCCTCTTCGACCTTGACGCCTTTGTGCTCGCAGTCACTTGTCTCCGAGCCCTCGGTGTTGTACGCCCCACCGTTACACTGTCACACACCACTATCAGTTTTGAAACTACTATCAGCGTCAGATTGTGTTGGCTTGTCGCCAACAGCATGCGAGCCCACAGTGCGCAGGCCAGCCCCCTTCTGCTTGTCATGCGTGCAACTGGGTCAGCCACGCTTATTTCGACTGGGTCGAGCTTTCACTGTCCAATAATGTATCCTGGTCACCATCTGAGTGTTCTTGATCCAAATCAGTGTCAACTGACCGTCTACTCAACATTTCCAGCACCTGATCTGTAGTAAATGTGCGGCGAGGCCTAGTACCTGAAGTGCTTGGTTGTGATGCCATAATGAATGAAAAACTTAACAACAGAAATGGATAAAAACGCTTGAATGAACACCGCTCTGACGAAGCTAATGTGAGGCATGCGTTGGTGAATACCGGAACTATGACGGTTATTGCTGGCTTTCTATCTCATGTTCGAGAGTGAGAGTATCGGGAGTTAGGTCACCCTAGTTAGTCACCGAATGGCGACATTGGCGGTGAGCCACGTTGTTGCCGAACGGTGATGTCGGCAGCGTAAGGGTTAAACCTTGCCATGCACCGTGGTTGTGTATAGACCTAAACTTGTCATAAATTGTAAAGTGTAGAATGGAATACTATTCTTTATTATATTTGTTGTATAAATGTAGGCTGATTGGTAACTACGACATGAATAGGACATTTTGCAGATGTAAACAGCTTACATGCAAGTGATTCAACTTGCTTCTTTATCTCGATGTGTGCATGCTGGCACACATTCACACATGTAGAGATCTGGTATTCATTATTGGGCCACTCACAGCATGCTACTGATATTCAAACCAGTTGTGATGCTTTTCACTGACTGTATGTCAGTTCGGCGAAAACTTACTGTCTTTGGTGTACATGTGTGCGCTCGCACATGTGTGTGTGTGTGCGTGTCCGCATGCATGTGTGTGTTGTTGAAGTTGCTAGTGTGTGTGCCTCCATGCACACACGTTTGTGTATACGCGCACGCATTGTTATGTTGTTCCTTTTGTTGAAATCAGCGTGTGCATGTCAGTGTGTGTGTGAGTGCGCGCGTATGTGTGTGTGTGTGCATGGGCGTGTATTCTTGTATGCAAACTTGTGTTGGGCTGTATGTGTATACATCATAGGTGCGCATGCATGTCTGTTCACTAGAGTAAAACAGATCTGGCGTGCAATGCAGTGTGTGCAGGTTTGTGAAATCGGTGCTGTTTCCCACCTTTTCTTGTTATAGCTGTGTTTTGAATGATGTTCATAATTCATTGTTTTGAATGATGTTCATAATTCATTGTTTTGAATGATGTTCATAATTCATTGTTTTGAATGATGTTCTAATTCATTGTTTTGAATGATGTTCATAATTCATTGTTTTGAATGATGTTCATAATTCATTGTTTTGAATGATGTTCATAATTCATTGCTTTGAATGATGTTCATAATTCATTGTTTTGAATGATGTTCATAATTCATTGTTTGAATGATGTTCATAATTCATTGTTTTGAATGATGTTCATAATTCATTGTTTTGAATGATGTTCATAATTCATTCCTGAACAAATTGTTGATATATGTGTGCCCCGCACACATGCACTTTGTGTGCGCAGTTTTGCATGTATGCAAATGAGTGGGCATGCGTGTGTGTTGCTGTGATTGTATGTGGGTGAACATGCATGAATGGAAGCATGCATGTACACAAATATTATGAGAAAGGATAGAGTGGGCTTGTGGTTTACCTAAAAATTATGAGTATGCAACAGAGGAACTCATGTTCAGGAGTGGTTGACTGTGAATTCAAGCTAGATTTCAGTACTGAACTTCTGTTCAGTTAGGGATACACACAAATCACACTGAGCATTGGCCAAACATATATGTAGTCTATTCATTCTGTCATGGGGAAAAAGACACACTCCAGTATGTTCCCTGACAACACAGGTTTATTTAGGTATGTAGAAATGTATTTACGCAGACTTTGTTTAGTGAAAGGTTAGGAAAACACAGTCTGCAGAATATGGTGTTACAGCACAATGGGATATTCAGAAATGGCTACACTGCTGCTAGTGGGAGCAGCACAGGCTAAGGAAGTTATGTTACAAGCTCTGCCCTGCTGCTAATAAACACAAATGTGATGGAGGAAATGATGAAGGAAGAGGCGAAGATTTCATCCATGTAGTAGGTTCATTACTGTGTACATGTCCCCATGTTACTGTTTTTGTCATTTGTATCACTTCAAGGACAGTCAAATTTATTGTATCACAGTGCTCCATCTGAATCAATCGCTGCAGTCTGCTTCAAGATCAAAACTTCATCTGTTGGTATAGTTCCCTTTATGACAGGAATTTAAGTTTATGACCATAGAGATTAACAATATATGTTTCAATGAACAGTATGCGAAATGGGTTATAAAAACACATAACCCACAAGTTAAATAGCAAGATCAGCCGTAGGACTGGCAGAAAGCCCACTTGATCAGAAACACATGGGGGTGGCTACTCCACTTTCAGGATGTACGGCTCATGAGCAACACTCACAAGTTTGTAAGAGTGATGCCAGCCAGAGCTGGTTGGGTCATAGTCTGCATCTTCAGAATGCATGGGGCTGGCCAAACCCGCGACATATGGCGCTCAAATTTTCTTTTTGGAGAGAGTGGGCCTGCACAGACCCATGACATACTGGACCGGTTCTGTTTTTGTTTTTACTCTTCGTCTTTAGAATGCATGGGTCTGGCCAAACGCACAACATATAGCACTCAGCTTTTCTTCTTTGGAGTATTAGTCTGCTCGGACCCACAACGTACTGGGACTTTTTGTTTTCGTATACTGGTTTGTTTACTTACAAAAACAAATAATTTTTGGTACAGGTGTAGGGCCATGGTTTGTTGACAAAGTCATAAAATTTGATAGAAGTAGCTTAAAAATCAAGAGAAAATCAAGAGCACAAGTCATTTCAGACCCACAGTGTATGGAAAAGTTAATGATAGCTGAATCTTATCAGCATCATACAATATGCAAAAATACCAGTGTTGAGGGGCCAGGCCTACAATGTGGAGCTCAAATTGAAGGTTGTTGATTTGGATCATCAGAAGGGCAACCGTACAGCAGCACAGGTCAGTGGTCTGATGGTGGGGTATGAAGTTCTTTTCTTTCTTTCTGCGTACGCAGGCTGATACTCCTGCGGACACTCCCTGTATAGCCAGGCAGTGGAGTTTTGTGTGTACGACCCTTTTTTTTATCCCGCCATTAAGGCAGCCATACTCCATCTTCGGGGAAGGGGTATGAAGTGAAGCAGGCTTTCCTCATGCAAAATATTGAAGCAGTCCATGAATATTAACAGTTAAGAAAAAAAAAAACAACCTGGCATGGTCTTGACACCAAATGACTCAGAAGTCACAGTGTGCACAAATATAGAGGTGGTAGTGCCAGAAATCTGCAAACAACAAGGCTGATGTTGATGAAGTTCTTGAAATCCTTTGTGTCTTGAATCTGAAGACACTGGAGTCTTTTAGTGCCGCTGAGAAAATTCTGAAAACTTGATTTATTTTTCTTTCATTGTATATGTTGCTGTTTCAAGTTTTGTCAATGGTTTTCACAGCTATTTTCTTGCCACTTTCTGATTATTTGCAGCCTATATGTAATCTTTTTTCTGATGTCTAGACAAACTGGTGGGTGCGTCTTGCATAACAGTGCAGTTTACAGCCCGAAAATTACAGTAAATGGACTGTGGGTCTTCGAGCTCAGATACAATGGACACTTGGTCTGTTAGCTGTAGTACAGTGGTAACTAGGTCTGTGAGCTTCGTTACATTGGAGAGTGGGTCTGTGAGTTGTGTTAGAGTGGACGCTGGGTCTGTGACCTTTTTGTATTGACTCTGGGTCTGCAAGAACTGCTGCAATGGACAGATTGCGAGCTCTGTTACAGTGGGCGAATGAACTCTGTTACTATAGATATTGGGCCTGAGAGCTGTGTACATGACACTAGTCATGAGCTGTGTTACATGGACACTAGGTCAGTGAGCTGTGTTACATGGACACTAGGTCAGTGAGCTGTGTTACATGGACACTAGGTCAATGAGCTGTGTTACATGGACTCTAGGTCAGTGAGCTCTGTAACATGGACACTAGATCATTGAGCTCCTTTACATGGACACTAGGTCAGTGAGCTCTGTTACGTGGACACTAGGGCAGTAAGCTTTGTTACATGGACTCTAGGTCAATGAGCTTTGTTACATGGACACTAGGGCAGTGAGCTCTGTTACATGGACACTAGGTCAGTGAGCTTTGTTACATGGACTCTAGGTCAGTGAGCTGTGTTACATGGACTCTAGGTCAGTGAGCTTTGTTACATGGACACTAGGGCAGTGAGCTGTGTTACATGGACACTAGGTCAGTGAGCTGTGTTACATGGACTCTAGGTCAGTGAGCTCTGTTACATGGACACTAGGTCAGTGAGCTCTGTTACATGGACACTAGGTCAGTGAGCTCTGTTACATGGACACTAGGTCAGTGACTTGACTTGACTTGACTTGATCCCTTAGACGTCGGTCCGTGGGGGCACCCCTGAAGCAGTGACAACCATCCTTCTCCATTCCTCTCTGTTCTCTGCCCTCCGTAATGTATCTCTCAGCCGCAGGCCTGTCCACTCCGTGATGTTATCCTCCCATCTTTTCCTTTGTCGACCTCTTCGCCTTTGTCCTGGTACTGTGCCCTGCATGACTGTCTTGGCAAGGCCTGTCGATCGTATGATGTGTCCATACCATTTCAATTTGCGTCTTTTTACTGAGGTTAGGAGATCGACATATGGACCAATTTCATTCTCGATGCGCTTTTTAACTTCCATATTGCTGATGTGATCTCTGTATGAGATCCCAAGGAGTCGTCTGAAGCACCTCATTTCCATTGTTTGGATCTTTTTCTCAAGGTCTGATTTCAACGTCCATGACTCACAAGCATATAAGAATATCGCCATGACTAAGGATCGCATCAGTCTAATCTTTGAGCTGATGGAGATGTTTTTGTTTCTCCAAAGAGGCGTTAGCTTAGATAGCGTGGCTGTGGTCTGAGCGACTCTTGAGATGATTTCAGGTCTTGATCCTTCATCTGAGATTGTTGCCCCCAAGTACTTAAATGTGTTGACTGGCTCAAGCTTTCTGCTGTTGATGGTTATGTCGTGGGTAAAGCCGATTGGGTTGTTAGTCATGACCTTTGTCTTTTCCGCACTTATTTCCATACCATAATCAGCAGAGGTGTTGTTGAGTCTGTTGATCAGGTGCACTAGCTCTTGTTCGTTTCCAGCTAGTCCATCTATGTCGTCGGCAAAACGGAGGTTGGTGATGGTTCTCCCTCCAATATTTACGGTTCCTTCATGGTCTTCTAGCGCATAGGTCATAATTCTTTCAAGGAAGACATTGAAAAGTGTGGGGGAGAGTAGGTCAGTGTCAGTGAGCTCTGTTAAATGAACACCAGGTCAATGAGCTCTGTTAAATGGACACTAGGTCAGTGAGCTCTGTTAAATGGACACCAGGTCAATGAGCTCTGTTACATGGACACTAGGTCAGTGACCTCTGTTACATGGACACTAGGTCAGTGAGCTCTGTTACATGGACACTAGGTCAATGAGCTCTGTTACATGGACACTAGGTCAGTGAGCTCTGTTACGTGGACACTAGGTCAGTGAGCTCTGTTACGTGGACACTAGGTCAGTGAGTTCTGTTACATGGACACTAGGTCAGTGAGCTCTGTTACGTGGACACTAGGTCAGTGAGTTCTGTTACGTGGACACTAGGTCAGTGAGTTCTGTTACGTGGACACTAGGTCAGTGAGTTCTGTTACGTGGACACTAGGTCAATGAGCTGTGTTACGTGGACACTAGGTCAGTAAGTTCTCTTAAATGGACACTAGGTCAATGAGCTGTGTTACATGGACACTAGGTCAGTGAGCTCTGTTACATGGACACAAGGTCAGTGAGCTCTGTTACATGGACACTAGGTCAGTGAGCTCTGTTACATGGACACTAGGTCATTGAGCTCTGTTACATGGACACAAGGTCAGTGAGCTCTGTTACATGGACACTAGGTCATTGAGCTCTGTTACATGGACACTAGGTCATTGAGCTGTGTTACATGGACACTAGGTCAGTGAGCTCTGTAAAATGGACACTAGGTCAGTGAGCTCTGTAACATGGACACTAGGTCAATGAGCTTTGTTACATGGACACTAGGTCAGTGAGCTCTGTAAAAATGGACACTAGGTCAGTGAGCTCTGTAACATGGACACTAGGTCAGTGAGCTCTGCTACATGGACACTAGGTCAGTGAGCTCTGTTACATGGACACTAGGTCAGTGAGTTCTGTTAAATGGATGCTAGGTCATTGAGCTCTGTTACATGGACACTAGGTCAGTGAGCTCTGCTACATGGACACTAGGTCAGTGAGCTCTGTTACATGGACTCTACGTCAGTGAGCTGTGTTACATGGACACTAGGTCAGTGAGCTCTGTAAAATGGACACTAGGTCAGTGAGCTCTGTAACATGGACTCTAGGTCAGTGAGCTCTGTTACATGGACACTAGGTCAGTGAGCTCTGTAAAATGGACACTAGGTCAGTGAGCTCTGTAACATGGACTCTAGGTCAGTGAGCTCTGTTACATGGACACTAGGTCAGTGAGCTCTGTTACATGGACTCTAGGTCAGTGAGCTCTGTAAAGTGGACACTAGGTCAGTGAGCTCTGTAAAATGGACATTCAGACAATAAATCTGAAATTATTCAGGTAGTTTTTCTTCATTTGTCATTTCTGGTGTTTTCTGTACTACATGAAGACAGTTTCAATTTCTGCTTCATTGAGCATACACATACAACATGCACATAATTTTGCTTTCCTTTTGTAAGCCTGTTTATGGCCTCAGAGACTGTAAGATGCAGTTTAATTTCCCCAGTTTACAAAAACATGGTAATGTTACGTACAGCAGTCAGATATTCTTGCATTGTGCAATTTCATTTTAATATGCGGATGATATGACATGACATTGTTAATGTTTTCTTTTTACTGGTATGAACTGGTGACAGATATAGCCCATTTAGAAAGCCAGTTAGGTATTAGTTACATCTTGTCTGTTGTATTTGTTTACACCTTTATGATATTTGTCCAGTTTCTTGCACACCTGCCTTCTTTTGTCGTTCCTGTGTTTTCAGTATATGGCTGTCAGGAAGCATTTTGCAGCTGGGCCCAGTCTGGTTGGTGGGGTGAACCTATGGACTAAAAGCAAACTTGTTAAAAAAAAAAAATCTTCTTGCATTACAGTACCAAGCAGGAAATTGGTGTCCTTAAAAAAAATCAACTTTTTGAGAAAATCTTTTGAGCTGTGTTGAATTGATTACATTAGCAGAACTAGCAAAGAAAAGATTAGCGATATGGATCAAGAAGGTAAAGTATGTAGATTTAAGCATTGAAAGACCTATTCGGAGGGAGATAAATTGGAAACATTGACAGTTCATTGGATGCTGAGCAATAGTTTGTGAATTTAGTGACTGAATTCTGATAATCCTCTTCAAATGCTGTTGCCATCTGAAACTACATTTGAAGAAAAATAAGTGTGTGAATTGATTTAGTGACTGAATTCTGATAATCATCTTCAATTCTGTTGCCTTTTGACATTTTATTAAAGATATCTTCCAGTTCATTGAACAATGCACACATGAAACAAAAACACATGTACACTTCACCCCTATGAAGCCATCTGCTCCTCCTCTGTTCTCTTCCCCTTCCTCTTTTCTTTTCCCCCCTCTTTTCTTTTTTCTCCTACCCATCACTACTACAACACCACAAATGCCCTCCCCCAACTGATGTAAATACACAGATACATATTGAGAGTGGCAGCACATATTTGGAAGCAAGTGAATGCAAGTGTCAGTCTTTGAACCACTCCGTTGTGGTGGCAGTGGTTACAATGACATGAGTTTGGTTGTCAGTTCACCACTTCAGTTTACAGAATTTAGAGGAGTTGGCAGGTTTGATGGTTAGGAGATACTATATTTTTGATGGGTCATTCTCTATTGAATAGTGGTGACCGTAAAATGCTTCCTTTGTGCCCATTGATGCCCATTTTTGTATTAAATGTTTTCGTCCTCTCACTCCCATTCTCTTCTTTTGATTGTTTTGGTTCTGTTGATTATCATTTTGTACAAAATGACTGCTTTTTTGTTTTCTGTTTGAATAATTCATGCCTTTCATGTTCTGTATACAAAAACATGATATTAAGTCCAATTGCTATGATTTGTTTAGCTGCACGTTGTTTATGTTGATCAAAATGTTGTGTTTCTAAATGAATTAATAAGATGCCCTAGTATCGTTTTGAGGTTTATGATGCACTTTACATCATAAAAGTGGACACATTTTGACTTATTCAAAATGATCATTTTTTTAAATGTATGTTATAAGACAGCGTTCAAAAGACAGGTTTTATAAAGCATATAAGAAAGTTTTGAATACTTGTCACATGCTGTAACTGAATTTCACCACAGCAGATGTACAGTTGTGCTAGGCTTGGGTGGGAAAGTACTATGCTCAACCATCATGAAGTGTCTGGTCATTGCCCATATGGGACCATCTGCCCAATTTCAAGACAATAGTTCACACATGTTCTTTTCGTCTCATATCATAAATGTTGTTCATTCCCATTTTTAAATCAGAGATCGTCAGAGTATGTTTTACCTTTGATGTTTAGAGGATTTAAAAACCAGCATTCTATCATAGAAGCAGTATGGAGCTGTGCAGTTTATAGAAGCCAGTGGTAAAAGCAGTTTCCAAAGGTGCTGTCTGTAGACCTAGAGAGCATTGTTAGAGAATTGAGCAGTTTGTCTGGAGATAAGTATGAAAATCAGGATGCGAATGTGCAGTTTATTAAGAGCAGTGTTAGAGAAAAGTGTACTTATAAATGGTGCAGTTTATAGAGAGCAGTCTCAAAATCAGTAACAGAGAATAGTGCAGTTAAGTGAGAATCGTGTTCAGATCAATCTGCAAAGAAGTTTATAGGAAGCAGTGTTCTGCATACAAATGTGCAGTTTATAAAAGGCAGTTTTGAAATCTGTGTGTAAAAGGCGATTTGTAGAGTCCCTACTGGCCAATATGAAATTCAACATTCCTCTGTGTACTGGGCGTTTGTACACATTTTTCTAAAAATCATTAAAAAGTTATACCACAACAGAAATACTTGAAATTTGAACACATGATTGTGTTGTGATTGAACAGGGTCAGTCCAAAGTTTCAAGGCAAAGAAGAGGGTTTTTTTAATATTTTAGTTGCAAAGTGAGATGACTGCAGGTGGAAATCTAAACAAATTTTAGTGTTAGTGATAGCACACAGCCAAAAAAAAAAGTAGACAAACGAATCACAAGACAAAACATGATGTGTTTCAACCTCTTAGGTCTTCTTCAGGCAAGATATAAAACACAATTTTTTCATATTTTGTGAAACTCAAGGTAGTTACACAGGCATATAATTGAAATTTTCCCTGTTGTTGAAAAAGGCCCATTTTCATCATAAATCACTTTGAGAGACCCAGTAGAGTGTACAAAATAGCTACGTGACAGTTTCCTTACTAAGCAAAAAAGTAAAGATCAATAAAATATGACAGAGTATTTTGTAGTTTGTCATTCAGCATTCTTCACGAGACTGGGTAGTATAGTATTTGAAAAAAATCATGCACATTTATGTTGTGCACACACACACACACACACACACACACACACACACACACACACACACACACACACACACACACACACACACACACAATCAACACACACGCACACACATACTCACATTATGAAAGAGTAAATAATAATGACTAAATACCTTGGCATAAAGCATGTACGTACCTGATATGTCAAAAAAATCCAAGGGGGCATGTTCAGTCATGCCTAGCAACTTCAGTCCATGTGTTTGCTGGCTTGTGTATGGAGGCACTGATGGAAAAAAGAGAAAAATCTCCGTGTGAGTTTCCCATCATGAACTGGAGAAAGTCTTCCCCACTCTGATTTGTCGGTGGTTCATTTGCATATGCATCACCTTGAGCTTCGCCACCCTCACTAAAGTGTCACCCACTCTCTTTCTGAACGTCGCCATGTTCACTTACCATCTCCCTTTCACGCTCTGCAGACGGGCTAAATTTGCTGTCATCATCATGTTCAATATCTTCAAGGTCTGATTCTTCAGTTTGAACAAGTTCAACTGCTTCACATAAGCTGTAAACACGCGTTCCCTGTCTGCTTCTCACACCACTAGTCGAAGGCTGAGACGCCATTGTGATCTGACTCCAAAGAAAGGACTGGGTTGGTGTAAAAATAGGTCAGTGATTAGCAAACACATCACGACATCGCATATCATCAGTGAAAGGTCACTCTATGATAATGAGACTATCACATGGCACGCTTCAGTTTCCATGACTCTGCATGATGTTCGCTCTAAAAATATGCTAGTAAGTGATCCGCTATAGCGGATGTCAGAGAGAAAGCGTGTGCAGACATCAGAGTGGAGCGAGTTAAAGAATAGTGCTGTTTATACAGTGCAGTGCTGAAAATGGTTATTTAGAATGGTGCAGTTGATGGAGATGAGTGTTAACATGATTATGGAACAGTGTAATTAAAAAAGATCAGTATTCAAGAAGTTTGAAAAATGTTGTAGTTTATGATAGAAAGTGGTGTTACAATCAGTAGTTTGGATTGTACAGTAGATTGAGAGCAGTATTAAAAAATCAGTGCTTAGAAAGGATAATTGATAGAAAGCAGTTTTAGATCAGTGTGTAGGATGGTGCTGTTGATAAAGAACAGCATTTAAAATCAAGATATAGAGTGTTCAGTTGATAAAGGGCACTGTGAACATCAGTATGTTACTTTGTAGAATGTTGAGTTGATAGTGGGCACTGTGAACATCAGTATGTAGAATGTTCAGTTGATAGTGGGCACTGTGAACATCAGTATGTAGAATGTTCAGTTGATAGTGGGCACTGTGAACATCAGTATGTAGAATGTTCAGTTGATAGTGGGCACTGTGAACATCAGTATGTAGAATGTTCAGTTGATAGTGGGCACTGTGAACATCAGTATGTAGAATGTTCAGTTGATAGTGGGCACTGTGAACATCAGTATGTAGAATGTTCAGTTGATAGTGGGCGCTGTGAACATCAGTATGTAGAATGTTCAGTTGATAGTGGGCACTGTGAACATCAGTATGTAGAATGTTCAGTTGATAGTGGGCACTGTGAACATCAGTATGTAGAATGTTCAGTTGATAGTGGGCACTGTGAACATCAGTATGTAGAATGTTCAGTTGATAGTGGGCACTGTGAACATCAGTATGTAGAATGTTCAGTTGATAGTGGGCACTGTGAACATCAGTATGTAGAATGTTCAGTTGATAGTGGGCACTGTGAACATCAGTATGTAGAATGTTCAGTTGATAGTGGGCAGTGTTATAATCAGCATGCAGGATGTTCAGTTGATGGAGGGCAGTGTTAAATCATTAAGATGTTCAGTTGATAGAGGGCGTTTGTAGTCTAGTTAAGCATTTACTGTCAAATTATTTGCAGGTACATTGCAGGGATGTAAAGAGGAACATTTAGATAACCACATTTTGCATACACTTGCATAGTCACAGACATTCATGCCTTCTCTCCCCTCCCCCCCCCCCCCTCCCCCACCCCATCTCTCTCTTGTGTTAATATCACAGATGTGAACAGATGTAAAACTAAAGTACTACTTCTGAAACGACTCTCCATTAAGTTTCCATTCTGCATCCAAATTGACACTCTAGACTCCCTGGTTTTGCATGAGCAGCACAAATCCAGTCTTGGAGCTGCACCATGTCTAGATCACTTCTGTGATTTCATTACAGTTATAATGGAATGGGTAGTGTTAATATTGTTCAGGCAGCCTCAGTCATGTTGTCAATCATTAAGAGGATGTTTCCCTTGCAACTTTAATTGGAAACATATCAATGCCAAAAATATCTTCAACTCTTGATAATTATTGAGAAACTGTAACAACTGGCCTCCAGATTTCCAGCCCCCTGTGTACATCCCCAGCTGTCGAACTGGCATTAGATGTAATCACAGGATCAGGTTAGGGGCTGCAAATGTCACTGTATGCATCATGCACACTGTCAATTCACCACCTCCGTCTTTGATTACTCTTTATCTGATCATCAGTCGGATGACTGGCTTAAAGCCTCTGATCATCAGTCAGATGACTGGCTTAAAAGCCTCTTTTTGTCATTCTGTAAACTGTAATAATGCAGCAGGCCATATCTGATAGCACAGAAGCTTGCCACAGTTTTTCCAGTAAGCTGCTTCACTTCCATGATTGTGGGGGTATGTGCTTTTAACAATTTCTGGCAGCTCTGACTAAGACTGTTGACTCTATCAGCATCCATAACGAAGCTAAGGAATTCAGGATCTGCTGTCCGCCATTTCCAGTTTTGTGCATACATTTTTAATCTGCCAGCTTCAAAGGTCAACACATCATTTTTGATAGATTCAGTAATGTTAGGCAGTAACTCATGGTATTCACTTACTGAGTGATTTTCTGCAGCACTGGCTCTTCCCACTTTATAGCCTTCCGTGTATCTGTAGAACAGGTCCTGCAACTGTTGCTGTGGCCTTCTGAATAGCCTTTGACCATTGAGTTCTTCTTCTTCTGCGTACGCAGGCTGATACTCCTGCGGACACTCCCTGTGTAGACAGTATCAATCTCATCTGCTCAACAAAGGGAGTGGAGTTTTTGCGTGTATGACCGTTTTTTTTATCCCACCATTAAGGCAGCCATACTCCATCTTCAGGGAAGGTGCATGCTATGTGTAATGTGTCATCCATACCAATGGCCTTCTCTTCCGAAAGTTGGTGATGGGATTTTATGTGTGTGCAAGATGTTATGCCTGCATTCACACAGGGAACCTCGGTTTATAGTCTCATTCGAAGGATTGTGTGGGAAATGAGTCAGAACCAGTTATAACTCCGAGGGAAAAATCCCCCTGTACCGAAACGGCCTGGCGGAAATTCGAACCCGCAACCCTTGGATTACAAGTCCGGCACTCTACCAACTGAACTATTCCTGCCCCTGACTATGGAATTTAGGGGGCTTGTTTATCCCAAAAAAAAAATGCCGGCGGTAGACTTTCGTGAGTGCTAGTCCTTTCTGCTGTCATGGGGACTGGTGCCTGTCCAGCTCTTTTACTCCTTTCAGAGAAGTGGTGAGATCTTTGCCAAATGATACTTCTGTGACCGGTACAGTTTATATTTCTGTGACCAGCACGGTTTCCGTATCATCACAGATTCTGCGCAGTGCTTTGTCGACATGTGATTTGATCCACATGTCAGTGCGTTGACTTTTTTGAATGGCATGTCCAAGCATTGCAATTGCATCTGTGTATTGTCCATTTATTTTGCTCAGAGAATATATTGGATTTTTGTTTTTATACAATTCTGTACAGGACTTTGGTAATGGCTGCTGCTGCTGATTCGATGATGCAGTTTCAAACCTGTGCAAGTTTCAAGTCGGCTTTCCTTGCTTGAGTTGGCAGCTGAGTCCAAGTTTCTCTAATGACTGAGGGGGCAATGTACGCATCACAATTTTCTAGGCAATTAAGTGTGTCCAATCTTTTCTTCAATGTTACAGCCTAGCCAGATCCATCTCACACTTTGATATCCAAACTTTCATCCTCTGTCGTCAGGCAACTTTATTCTGACTTTCAAACAACTTCAACACTTGTCCAGACCTGCCTACCCTTCCGTAATCGTCCGTAATTTTACGGAAATTAACCCCCCATTACGGAGGTACGATTTTCCGTGCGAAATTACGGAAAAGAAAATTGAAAAACTACGCAAATTTCAGACTCGAAAAATTGTCGACTGCTAGACCTTTCCGAGACCGCAGAGTAACTTCCCTTGACTCAAGCCGAAACCACAGATGGTTCGGAACTTGCGATTGGTCAATGTGGTGCTGTGGGCCAACACGACACGCCATCACATCTGTGCGCGCCATTCGAAGCTTTTTGTTCAGCCATTGTAAGACAAAGTTTCAACCGATTTTTTGCCGGCGATTGTGAAAATGGCGGAGAAATCTTCTAAACGTTTGCATGAAACCGATGACGAGGGTTCGAAAACCACTGTGCCACAACGGAAGAAGGCGAAGAAGCAAGTGTTCCGAAGTAAATACACGCGGACTTGGCCTTGTCATGGACCTGGATTTGTATACTCATTTCTGCTCGGTGTGCAATTCAGACTTCTCCATCGGACATGGGGGAGCAAATGACTGCAAGCGCCATATCTCGGGGAAAATGCACAAAGAGACAGCTGCGAGTGCCTCCAGTCAGAAGATCACATCGTTGTTTACGAAATCCAGCGAGAGCAGCCGTCAGACCCACACACGGAAGATCACCAACGCAGAAAGACTGTTGTGTGAGCTGATCTGCGAAAACAACTTGTCCCTGAGCTGTGCTGACAAGATAGTGGCGGAAATGAAAAGGTCCTTTTCATTTTCGCCACTATCTTGTCAGCACAGCTCAGGGACACACACACACACATATTTTTTTTTTTTTTTTTTTTTTTTTTTTGGGGGGGGGGGGGGGGGGGTTGTACATTAGGTTCTTCATCAGTGGTGTCATCTGTGGTGACTGCTGTGTAAGTTACAAACTGTCAAGTATATCACCTTTGAATTGACCTGAAACTCCTGTCCTGAGTCCGTCATCTGCCATCATCCCAAGGTATTATAATTCTGCTTTGTTGTTTTTGTTCTTTTTTTACTGTTTATATTTTTTGTTAAAATGTTAAAAATGTAGTTGGAGTTTTGTACACATTATTTGTTCAATGTTAAAAATGTAGTTGGAGTTTTGTACACATTATTTGTTCAAAAACCCCGTGTATTACGCGTCCGTGGAATTACTGAAGGAAATGCAAAATTACTGAAAATCTCTGTGGTTATTACTGATGAGCACAACATGAGGTAGGCAGGTCTGCTTGTCCAGCTCTTGCATCACAAGCACAGCAATTGGCTGTTCATTGCTCAGGCAAACTCTCTCGACTCTGCACTCTAATCTGCACTTTGTCTTGGTGTGAAAATAGTTTGATTATCATGTCATGGTTTATGGTGACAGTGGCATTACGGCATGCAGAGACATGTGGTTACACCAAGTATGCACATTTAGTTAGAGTCGCATGGAATCTGAGGCCTACCAGACGTAATCTTTGCTAAGATTAAGTCTGAATATTTATGATAAAACCATCAAATATATTTGATGAGAACGACTTTAGTGCTTATTATGCTTCAACACAGCACTGATTGTAGCATTTGTGGCATACAGCCACGAATGAGGAGAGTAATGGAGCATCATTGAATGACCATACAGGGGCATTGACGTACATGCACACTCTTCTCGTGTGAAAAACACTGAAAACTGTTCCATAGCTCTCTCTCTTCCCTGGTGTGGCATGTTGTGTGGACTGCTGATTGTTGCAGATGACTTTTCTGCTTTCAGTGTAGAAACTGTGCTGCTGCAGTTCAACTGATAGTTGTGGATGTCTTGCTTACAGGGTCAAGGTGGTCCTTAGCCTTCTTTTCAAGATCCAGACTTATCAATCTGGATCAGTAGCACAGAGAGGTGGCCTTTGCTGTCAGCCCTGTCTCTTAGCCGTCTCTCCTTTACATCCCTGTCACTTTATATGGCAGAGTAGAGGTCAGCTGCTGACCTCTCCCATCGACTTCATCTGACCTCTTCCCATCCCCTCCATCCCACTCCCTTCCCTCTTCATCACCCTGCCCTTTTATCTCTAGTGTCGATGTTTTGTTCTTGCAATGAAGGAGATTGGTCTGTCAGATGAGATTCTGTTCATTCCGTCTCCCAAGTATAACACCTAACTTTGAATATCAGGGATTATCTTTTCATTGGCTAGGCTCTGACTGTGACTGGATGCTCTCTGTGTGGCTGATAGTGTATGAACGAACAGGATCAATGAATGGCAGCAGAGGAGGGTTTCTTTGTACTGTATGTCTCTTCTCAGACTCCCACCTACCAGTCTGTTGTTTGTTTGCTTGGTGAGCTCATGATGCTTGGTGTTCGATGTGACTGGATGCATGGTCATATTGAGGTCACTGTCACTTAGTTTTATTCATGGGGAAATAGTGATATTTGTTACAGCTGACTACCAAGCAGAAAACCTTAACAGTGAGGAACTTCAGTTTTACGATATTAAAACTATTCTGGAGACATGTGGAATGTTGTTTGAAGAGAATGGAGGGAGGACACAAAGCAAAGTGATACAAAATGGATCTCATTGAAGTTAGTGCATGGAAGAATGAGTAGGGTCTGCAACCAGGATTCCAAAATGTCACAGTTTATCAGTCTGGCCAACCATGTTAGTTTAATTTTGTATGTAACAAAATCATCTTCAGAGTTGAGATCCTGTGTAAATGTAAAGCAAGCGTAGCAGGACCTGCTGTGACGTCACATGTGGACAGTATGATGCAGTTGCAGGATGAAATCTCCAATAAGCAGAATATCTTCTTGACATGATATTGATGTGGAAGTAGAATATAGCCTATATCAATAATGTCAAAACTAGGTGTACAGTGCATGATAGTAATTGTACAGATTATAAACATTGATTCTTTGTTACATGAACGTTTTATTTCATCTTGTCAAAGATGTTGAAAAAAAACAAAGAAAGAAAGAGACCTGATCATGTCTTGAAATAACAATCTTGAATGATTGAATCAAAGTTTCAAGGAGAATGGGCTGAGAATGTGCACATATTTGTGTGTATGTATATGTGTACTCTTCATTCATATTTTGTAAACATTTATTGAGCATAAAGTTTGAAATGTTTTTCTATCAAATCCTCCCCCCCCCCCCCCCCCCCCCCTCCATCCCCCAATTGTCTTTAATTACAGAAAGTCTGTCTTTTTTTAATTAGAAGAAATTGCCTCAAGTGGCAAATTTTATATCTTGTTCTCAAGGTCACAGGGTTATCTGAAATGTCAAAATTTGAGGTGAGTTTGACATGTTCTTGACTTTGTATGTTATGTGTTTGCACATCGATTGTGTCAATGTGTGCAGTACAATTTTCTGCCAAGCATTTGTACACCATGTCCTTCAAGAGCACATTCTTCCACATTGCACATCATTACTACTGCTGCATAGTTTGTGCAAGGCCCAACTTGGTCTTAACTGCAAATGCTGCTTGTTTGGATAAAATGAGCTGCAACCACTTTATGACCAATTGTAATGGTAAGATTTTTACTTCAGTGCGAAATGGAGTGTTACACTCCACAGTGCAAATGGGCATACCTCATAGTTTATTCTGTTCCAGAAAAAAAAAAGTGAACTTGAAGGCAAGAAATAGAGTGATAGCTTTGAAAATAAGTATGCACATTTGTGTTTTATGATGCAGATCAAGGTGACCTGTGTTGAGGCGTTTTGTCACCTGGTAGGTTGTTACCACTTACTTTCAGACATACATTCAGGCTTAGACTTGACACTTGCGATGGATAAAGCTGGGAATGTAATGGTTATATTGAAACGACCCATCACAAAAACAGATTGTAGTCTTCAAAAGCAAGAAATAAAAGTTCTGAAAGATCACCTGTCTAGCATGTGTGTTGGGGGAAAAAAGGTTATGTAAGATTACCTTTTTAATATCTGTGTTTATCCAACAAACATTTTACGGTTTTTAAGCAGTGAAAATATGAATGGCTCGCTGCATATTGTTGAAATAATAGTTTTGCAGTTAGTTGTAAACACTCGAAACTTGTCATGTTACAGTCTGGGTATAGCTCATTAAACGGCGAGACATCTTGGGTCTGAAAGTAGTGGCGGCAGTTTGGTCATGCATGTGTGTATCTGATTACATGCGCATGTGTGTGCAAGATGGACCTAGGGCCATCCCTTCTGTCACTTCAGTGTAATGAAAGTGTTTGTGATGCCATCTGTTTTTGTATAGAGAGCAGTGAAGTCAGAAGATATGTGCAATGCTAAATGTTCTTGTACAGCGTCTCGCCCCAAGAGATTACCAGTCACTGTTGTGCGAGAGATTGAGTGTGACTATGTAATTTGGCGTCAGCATGTCTCCATTGTGCTATACAGAATGCCAACATTGCTTGCATCATGCTTTTTTTTTTCAAACTTAGCATTAAACTTTAATACAACAGTGTTTTTCTGTTGGTCTGTTTTCATACATGCCTGACTGAACAGGTGACAACACACTACTTGGATCTCCAAATTGGGTTAACAAGAAAACGACAAATAGACAACCTACTAACACAGATTTTGCAAGTCCTTCCCTACCCTTGCCTACCAAGTTACTGTAGCCAGAGTGACCATTTTATCTCTTCTTGTGATTGAAAACGCTCGATATTCTGCTGTATCTGGTTTGATGTTGTTGGCTATGGTCCTACATTAGTTATAGTGACAATCTCCACTGCTACACCTTCCATTGAATGCATTTCACCTGTAAGTGTTCAATGACTCCAAGTTATTGTGGCACATAATTCTGCGCAAAGGTTGATATATTCGTCAGATCTCTTGGTGTTTGTGTATACATGTAATTAGATCAGATACTGGTAATAACTGCTGCAGTGTGTTGGTCTAAGTTCAATTCAAGAAATGATGAAATAAGATCTTTCACTTTTTCTCCAACATGCCACATGTATGCTTACAGCAGCAACTAACCAGTGAGCTGATACATACTGCATATCAAACTTTTCCTTGTTTTAGCTCTTTCATCTTCAATGTCATTACTCCATGCCACTCATTCCAGCATCCTGTTCAAGGCCACTCCCTGGTTTGTCTAACCGCAGTCCCATCACCAAAATCTACAGGGGGTGGTCAGTGTAAAGTTCTGAAAAGACAACCTACAAGGGACTCTACTGCTGCCAAGTCACTTTTGTCGTGTCCAATAGTGCATGTCCAGCATATACAGGATATTACATACTCCTACTAATAACCACGACTGCTTTGTGTTTGAGCCATCGTTAGTGTTTGTCTCTCTCTGTAGACCATGTACATCCATCAACATTCTACATATACTTATATACTGACTTCCATAAAAAACGCGAAAAATTGAAAGGCTATTTTTCGGGTGAAAAGGGTGAATATACAATATTGAACCATTGTGGCAAGTTGTTTGGGTCCAAGACTCGCGTGCAGTGAAAAAATTGTGTGAGCAACACATCATTTCCGGCATTGGAGGGTCAACAAAAATGGCAAACTGGTTGCTGCATGTGAGGCACGTGCACGCCATGCAGAGCAAAGTTAACCAGCGACAAGTACGCAGGCATGCAGCCTTTATAAAGCCGCGCTACAAGGTTCAGATAACGACTTGCCGTCTGAGCGCTACAGAGATGCCAAGACTACGAGCAGAGGAATGCAATCGTGCCCTAGGCCATCTGGAGGCTGGTGTGGATGCCAGGCAGGTCGCCAACATCTTTAACGTCCACATCTCAACCATCTATCGTCTGCAGCACCGCATGCGAGTCACTGGTACCACTGATGATCGTCCCTGGCCAAGCTGTCCTCGGGTCACCACACCAAGAGAGGATCGCCATTTTGTTCGAACCCATCTGTGGGACAGGCGGCAAACAGCGCTAACACTGCTCAACAGGTGCCTGGGAATCTCCAGCAACGAATCAGCCTCAACACTGTGCGGCGGCATCTTCAGGAGAAGGCTGGCATGTAGGCATCCTCACAGAGGTCCGGTACTGACACCAAGACACCGGCAGGACAGGCTGCAGTGGGCACAAGCCCGAATCAACTGGCGCAGGCAGCAGTGGGAACGCATACTGTTCTCAGATGAGAGCCGTTTTTGTATTGACATGGCTGACGGTCGTGTCAGAATATGGTGTCGACCTGGTGAACGCTATGCCGACTCCTGTGTGGTAGAGCGGAACCCCTGGGGAGGCCCAAACGTTATGATATGGGGTGCAATTGGCATTAACCACGCCATAGGACCAGTCATCTTTCAGAACATTGGTCCTGGTCGCGGACAGGGTGTCAATGCACAGCGCTACATCCACCAGGTGCTCAGACCCCATGTCGTTCCTTTTTTTGCGCAACACCCAAACTGGACATTCCAACAGGACAATGCAAGACCACACACAGCCAGGGCCACCCAGCAATTTCTTCAGCATAACAACGTCAATGTGCTGCCCTGGCCAGCCCTCAGTCCCGATTTAAACCCAATAGAACATTTTTGGGATGAACTTGGCAGACGGTTGGACCTCCTGTGTCCACGACCAGCAACAGCGGCTCAACTTCACCAGGCCATCGTCCATGGCTGGTGTGCCAAGGGGACGCATCAACCACCTGGTCCACTCAATGAGCCACAGGTGTCAAGCAGTTGTCCATGCAAATGGTGGCCACACACGGTATTAGGACTTCAAGCTAGCTGGTTTGTCACGTGACCTTGGATTTTCCACACAAAGACATATTGCTGATGACATTTTCACACATTACGGTGTAATGAATCAAATCACGTTGAATTCTCGCTTCCACTCTGTACAATTGTGACCAATAAAATTCGCCCCTAACCTTCAGCTTGTTTTGCTTTCGCGTTTTTTTATGGAAGTCAGTATACAAATGACCAAGACTTCAAAATCCAGATCGCCGTGGGAGCAAGGCAGGAAACAGACGCAGAATTTAAGGCTTTGTGTCCACAGATCCGCACAGACCATACTTTTTGCGGGCCAGAAAGGTTTTGGACAGAAAGGTGCGGTTACCCGTCTCACAGGGTCCGCATAGTTCTGCCCGCTTTGCAAGATGGCGGTGACAAGGAAGCGCAAGATTTTTCTGCTCCCGTGGTGGTACAAAAGAAGATCTCTAGCATCCAAACGACGTTTTTGGGGTGCACCCAATTTGTAAGATCGGGGAGCACGCAAATCACGACCTTTCTGCCCGTACAGACCAGAAAATGTCTGGCATGCTTACGCCACCCAGATTGTGCGGAACAGGTAAAGTTGGCCGTAGGGACTGCTGCGTGGACAAGTCTAGTAGTAAAATATAGTGTTGAACGCAACCGCACTTTTTCTGTACGGTCTGTGCGGGTCTGTGGACACAAGCGCTAAGACTTTATTTTATGCTGACCAGTGAGGAGATAATGTTCATGCCATGGAACTCCATTTTGATGAGAGACGACATGACAGGCTTCACTCTTATTTTCTCATGTATCTCTTGAATCAACTAGGCCTAAGAAATACAGACACCCGCGTGTTAGTCATGAAATCTTAGCAGCACCAAAACTTGACTGTAGTTCCAGTCTTCCTATTTGAGCCAAAAGCAAGTTCAACTCTGAGAAGAAGCTGGTTGGGCCAAAACAACAGCTTTGGTGAGACTCGAACCGTATACTGTGAGCCAGATTTTGTGTGCCTCGAGGTGAAAGGTCGTGTCGCTGTCACCAAAATGTCACCAAATGTGTCACATGCGATGGTGGCAATTCTAATACTGCACACCAACATGCAGTTATCCTATGCACATGCACTTTAGTGTTGTAAAATGAAAGCTGCAGCCTACCTGAGATGATCTGTCTTTTGTCCGCCTGTTCAGTCCCCACAGGTAATGCACAGAATGTCACACACAACTAGTGTCAATTGTCGCTACTGAACTGTTACTGAAAGTAGATTCAAGCACAGTTCCTCATTGTTTTTCTGTCACTGCCCTAAGCACTGATTTACACAATGTATAGCTGTACAGTGAGGATATTGAGAACAGGGTCACTACCAAGTAGGATATGAGTACAGTGTCACTACCAAGTGTCATCGAAGCACTGTCACCATAAACTACAGGTAAGCACATATACACGTACACACAAACCCAGAGACTAGTGAACTGCCCTACTGTTGAGCCACATTCTGAGCATGGTAGTCACGGAAACAGTCATTCTTATGAAAGCATAGAGGCAACTGGCAGAAAGGTCAATAATAGTCAATGACGGCTGACCTACAATTTTGAAGAGAACACATATATAATGTTTCTACGCGTCGTCCCTTAGTTGTCATACGGCTGTCTTTGATGCACTGCCCACAGACCCTCGCCTTGCCTTTGATTTTCTCTAATTTGTGATGGTCGATGCTGGCCTTGGAAATGGGGGGATCAGGTACTGCTTTACTACACCCTGCTTTTCGCTTCCTGGAGGTGAATCCAGCATGACATTATTCGGCGATGTCAGCGCCAAACATCATGTGGTGTATGTCTTCTTTGACAAAGTGACGCCAGCATTCAACGCCAGCTATAACAAATACATGGGTGGCGTTGACAGGTCGGACCAGTACCCCTGTGGTCATCGAACAAGATCATGAGGGGATGCCACCCAGGTGAGGTAGGCCTGGACAATACACAAGTTGACCAGAGAATGGAAAATGTAGCGCCACCGTTTCTTGTTCTCATGACCAACAGGGTAGTAGGCACGGTACTGGTCCAATCTGTCAACGCCACCCATGAAACAGTGTGCCTCACATCTGGTGCCGTTGATTACGTCCATTGTGAACAAATCTCTTGCATCTGGTTGTGTCCCTCCACAGTTCAAACATGCTGTTGTCACACCTTTGTGTGGTCTTGATGCAAATGATATGAAGAATTTTAGACCAATATCGAATCTTCCATTTCTTTCTAAAATCCTTGAACTCTTGAAGCAGCTCCAATCCCATTTGTCAGATAATGGTCTCCTGGAAGTGTGTCAGTCCGCTTATAGGAAAAACCACAGCACAGAGACTGCAGTTCTGAGTGTCTTAGACTGCCGGCTTTGTAAATCAGATGATAAACTGGTCTCCCTTCTAGCATTGCTTGACCTCAGTGCTGCTCTTGATACTCTTGACCACTCTATCCTACTCAAGAGACTCAGGTTACTTTTGGATTTGACAATATGGCTCTCAAATGGTTCACATCATACCTTTCTGACAGAACACAGACGGTAATCGTTAATGGTGCTGAATCATCGCCTTCTCCTCTTCTGTATGGTGTTCCCAGGGCTCTGTCCTTGGACCAGTTCTTTTTACCCTTTATATTCTCGGCCCTTATCCGACGTTATTTCTGCCCATGGCTGTGACTTCCACAAATTTGCAGATGACACTGAACTCTCTAAGAGTGCATACCAGCGATTTTCAAGGTGCTCAATCAGATATTACCGCATGTTTTAGGGATGTAAAAGTCTGGATGACCAGCAACCAACTCAAGCTGAATAGTGACAAAACCAAGATCATGGCTGTTGGTACCTCCTCTCGTGTCAAGATGGTTAAAGTTGAGTCGCAGAAATTGATGTTGTTTTACCTTTCAAAGAGTCGGTGAAATATTTAGGTGTCAGCATTGATTAAATGCTCTCTATACAGAACCAAATATCTAATGTTTGTTGTGCATGCTTCCTGGAATTGCGACGTATTGCTTCTATCCGGTCTTACCTCTCCACATAGGCAACAATCAGACTCATCACTGCCATGGTAATGTCCCGACTAGACAACTGTAACTCTGTGTTAGCAGGACTTCCTTCAGAACAGCTTGCACGATTACAAAGGGTGCAAAACAGTGCAGCTCGGCTTGTGCTCAAAAAGCGTTAAAAATGAGCATATTACACCTTTGTTACATGAACTCCACTGGCTTCCCATCAAATATCGATGACAGTTCAAAATCGCAGTTTTTGCCTATCGTTACTTTGATGGGACACTCCCACAGTATCTTTCTGCTTCTCTGTCCACCTATCAAACTTCTCGGTCTCTTCGATCATCTTCTCAAAAACTTCTGATAATTCCTAGGCGCTCGTTAAAGACAGTCGGTGAGAGAGCATTTAGCTTTAGTGCGCCCACTCTGGAATTCTCTTCCCGACAGCTTACGTGACCTGCCTACATTATCTAAATTCAAGTCAAGAGTTAAAAACATACTTCTTTAGGAAAGCCTTCTTCAACCATAATATCTAAATGCTGTGTCTATTATTCTGACCTGATTTTTTTATGTACTACATGCAAAACTGTATTGTTTACGCTTGAACCGATGAACTTGATAAGTGCGCCTGTGTCGGTAGGTGTGTGTGTGTGTGTGTGTGTGTGTGTGTGTGAACACATGTTAGTGCGAGTGTTTGAGTGTGTGTTGAGCGCAATGAGTTGATCCCAAGAATTGCGCTATATAAAATCCATACATCATTATTATTATTATTTGTTATAGCTGGCAATGACTGTTGGCGTCACTTTGTCCTCTACTGTTGTCATACCTGGCGGCTGGTTGGTGCTGAGCAAGTAGATCTGACGGTTGTCTTTGTAGACAGTGGCCATCAGCAAGCTCTTCTGCACCTGCAGTAATTCTCCCTTCTCTTTCAACTTGGCAGTCTTGACCTCCTCTGGTAAGTCCCTTGCGGTTGACGTTGACAGTGCCACAGGTATATGTCCCATTTCGGGACAGGTGTGTCATCAGGGGGACACTGGTAAAAAAATCGATCGAAATACAGGTGCCTGTTCTGATGGTAGAAAGGTGATGCCAGCATGTCAACTACTTCATGCCCGAGACTGATGGTGGTGTCTCTGTGACTTGCACAGCCAGTGTAAATATTAAAAGCAACACAATACCCTGTGTTTGCATCACACATCTCCCACACCTTGATGCCCCATTTGGTTGGCTTTTCAGGCATGTATTGCTTGAAAAATATCCGACCCTTGTACCCGATCATTGCCTCATCAGTGCTGAGTTCATGACCTGGATGGTAGTTGGTCCTGAACAAAGGGAGAATCATGTTGAAGAAATCTCTCGCCTTGTACAAAGGGTCATAAGCAGGATGATCTCGTGCAGGTGTGTTAGATGTGTCACGCAGATGGAAGTACTGGTTAATTTTGAAGAAGCGTGTTTTGGGCATAATATCGCTGATCCAGGGATCGTTGAAGTGGCGATCGCTTGACCAGTAGCACCATGTACGTGGCAGACGCCTAATCCCCGTTATAATGAGTGCAGAGACATAGGCCCACATTTCGTCTGGTGTTGTGTCGAACCATAGGGAGTCAGGTGTGCCCTTAGCTGCTTGTCTTTGTTGAGCGTATCTGTTGGTTTCTACTGCTGCTAACTGAAAAAAATGTGAGGGGTATAAACGAAAAGAAATAATCCAGAGGGGTGGCAGTGATTGCGCAGGGCTTGTCAGCTGTTGGAATGCGGCCACGTTGGCAGGATGTGTAGCCAGTCGACGTGGGGTTTGTAGAGCAGCCAGCGGCACGCTGTCTTCGGGGTCACTTTCAACGTTTCCTCTCCTTCATCGGTGCCAATTTCAACATCACTCTCTTCTTCTTACTCTCCATTTTCATACTTCTCTACTTCTTCATGGGTGAAACCTACAAAACTTGATTTGACTGAAGTAAGGCCGGGGTCCAGGGGCCACCTAGGCCCTGGCGGAGTACAGGAGCAGTGCCCCATTGGAGGGTCCTGGGGGGCGATATTTTTTTTAATTTTTAGGCCAACTTCGTTGGCTCTCCTACACCAGAATTGCAGCATGATTTCTGCAGTAAAAAGCTTAACTGTAACTATAATTTTTTAATTTGATTCTAATTACTTTGACAAAGGATACAAAACTTTTAACTCGCCTTCATGTTTTTCTTATGCTCTGGGTGATCAGCATGGCTTCGAGGTTTCTTTTTTCCGTTCGCTCCGTAACTGATCGTTTTTGATCAAACGATACAGAAACACGTGCTGGCCACATTTATTTTCTTGCGCCACTTGCGATATTCATTGCCGTCGTCATCAGTTTCGTTTAGCCATTGCCATTTGTTTCTAATTTGGCCCTCGATGCATGCTACTGGATCTCCTTCTTTCAAACAAGCCATGACTACTTAATTTCCGGAGCACCATGCAAACTTGCATTGTCAGCCGTTTGGCCAATGTTAGCCTGTGAAGACGCCGGAAATACAGAAACAGCTACTTCCGGTAAGAGATCGAAAGCTTGGATCAAACACAAAATTGGAACCGATAAATCGTTATTTATTTTTTTTTTTTAAATTGACAGAAGTTCCGTCAAGACTGAAAGTCATTTTGACGGATTTCTATCCATAGACGGAAAAATTTCAGGAATTTCATCAAACTCGCTGTTGTTAGCAGACGACACCATTGTGAAAATCGGTCAGTCTCACACACAACTTTTCGCTCGCAGTTTCTCCTCTCTCTTTGTGAATGGAAGTGGTGCCAGCATCCAAAAATAGTGGTGCCAGATTACTGGGCTATAGTGGGAAATCCCCAACAAGTTTTAGTGGCTCTCCGAGCATTTTCACGGCGTCAGCACGTGATGGGAAAGTACCATACACATGCGCTCCCGTAAGATAAGATAAGATAATGTTGCTTTATAACCCAGCCGACCGCAAAGGCCACATCAGGGCTGTCACCACGTTAAAATCAACTCACATGTCATTTAAAAAATAAAATAAAAAAATCACTTTCACACATCTTTAAATGACATCTTCTAGAAACGCACCAGAAACTTCGTCAAAAATCTTTCATCTGTAAAATTTTAAATCGGATGAAAAATGTTAATCTCTCTCAAAAACTCAAAGATCACATCAGGCATCCCTGAACAGGATTTTCATAGATTGCTGCTTCCGTTATGAAATTTAGCACACAGTCCGAGCACTCCTGTCTGCGCCCGTTACGCATACAAGAGGGTTAAATCATGTTAGTAATGTGTGTGTGTGTGTATGTGTGCATGAACTCCCAAAGAGACAAGATTAGGTTGGTAAGATAAGATAGGATAATGTTGGTGTGTGTATGTGCACGCTTAGGTTGGTAAGATAAGATAGGATAATGTTGGTAAGATAAGATAAGATAATGTTGCTTATAGCCCAGCCGACCGCAGAGGGCCACATCAGGGCTGTCACCCACGTTAAAACAACTCACCAGTCATTTTAAAAAAAAAAAAAAAAAAAAAAAAAAAAAAAACCTTTCACACATCTCGTTAAATGACATCGTCTACAAACGAACCAGAAACTTTGTTAAAAATCTTTCTTCCGTAAAATCTCAAATCAGATGAAAAATGTTAATTTCTCTCAAAACCCAAGGATCACGTCAGGCGGGACATCCTGAACAGGTCTTCATGGACTCCGCTGTAAAATGTTTGTGTCTCACATCGTGCAAGTCCAACACTCTAAAGAACATGTTTCATTGTGAGTGGTGCATGACATGGAATGCACCACGGAGCTCCTCACTCTTTAAAAGGTAAGAATGGGTAAAATACGAATGGCCGAGTGTGCAGCCGGCACAGAACGTTTCCCTTTACGACCACCCGACGTAGATGGGAGGAAGTCTTTAAGGTTTGGACGGATCTGAAAGAGTTTGTTATTCGTCTGTGTGTTCCAATCTCCTGCCAGAGGTCTCTCACATAATCGTTAATTTGGGTTTCACATCTGAGCAGGGGATATAAGTGTTGGACAGTTTCTCTCTTGTGGCGTTCTTGGCTAAACGATCAAACCATTTCGTTCCCGCGATGCCAACATGGCCAGGAACCCAAGCAAGAGTAATGTTGTAACCGTCCGCCTTCAACTTGCTAAAAAGTTAAAAAAAAAAGTAAAAGTTCTGGATGCTGAAGGTTGCGGCCAGCTATGGCCCCAAAGCTGACAGCGAATCCGACAGAACCAGAAAGTCCCTCCTCGAAGAATGGGAGATTATCTTCAAAGCCAGTACTAGAGCAGTAAGTTCAGCAGAATAGACAGAAGCATCTGAATGTATATGTTCCAACAATATCTGAAGGAGCCCAGGGCAGTAGGCTGCACAGGCCACTCCATCCTCAGACTTGGAACCGTCAGTGAAAACTTTTTGATAGGATGGGAATTTGGAACAGAGCTCGGCATACAAAGCCTTGTACGCAGAGAGCTGGTATGACTCCTTACGGAAAGCTGCGAGATCAAAACGAATCTCTGGTGTGAAAAAGGTCCATGGAGGTTGATCCGGAAACTTGGAAAAATCGAAACTACTCCCAGGTCTATACCTGCATTCCGAACGTGAGGCTGCATACGAAGCCCAAACGGCGGAATACATTTCGGGTTTTTTCAAACTTACTTTGGAACGGAGGGTCAAAAACACAGTCATAGGCAGGATTCTGCGGTTCTGAGAACAGTCGGATGTAATAATTCAAAGACAGTTTCAGCCTGCGATTGGACAACGAAGGTTCGCCCGCCTCTGCGTACAGGCTGTACACAGGGGTGGTGCGGAACGCTCCAAGACAGAGACGAAGCCCTTGATGGTGGATAGGGTCCAGAGTTTGAGGTAAGAATGATCTTGCGGAGCCGTAACACAGCACAACCGTAGTCAGTTTAGAACGGACCAGGGCTCTGTAGAGGTGCAACAAAGTTTTCTTATCAGCGCCCCAGTCGGTGTGTGCTACGACCCGCAGAATATTCAGTGCCTTTTGGCAAGCAGTTTTGAGATTTTTAATATGCTGAGAAAGTTAAGTTTTTGGTCAAAATGACTCCCAGAAATTTGGCCTCTTTAACAGCTGGAAATGGGAGATTTCCCGACGTGAAGTTCAGGATCTGGAAAAAACTGATGGAAATTATGGAAGTGAATACACTGGGTTTTTGTAGCAGAAAAGGTGAAACCGTTTCATCCGCCCACTGATGGATTTTATCTACGCAAAGTGAGAGCCTGCGCTGGACACTCGGGTACAGGCTTCCAGTTGCGTATAGACAGCAAAATCATCCACAAACAATGAGCAGTCTGAACCCTGCTGAACTGATTTCACAATGTTGTTGATTTTAATACTAAAGAGGGCAGGAGACAGTATGCTCCCCTGGGAACACCCAACTCCTGCTCGTGGACATCAGAGAGAGTGGTGCCAACCCGGACCTGAAACTGTCGTTCTGCCAAAAAATTTTGAATAAAAGAGGAAGATGACCTCGAAAACCCAGATCGTGGAGATCATGAAGTATCCCCGACTTCCAGTGGTATCGTAGGCCTTCTCCAAGTCAAAGAAATTGCCACTGCATGCTGTCTGTTTAAAAAGCGTTCCTAAGTGTAGATTCCAGACGAATCAAATGGTCAACTGTACTACGATGTTTGCGGAAACCACACTGTTCTTTCGCCAAAAGGCCATCGGTTTCGAGTTTCCACATGAGCCTAGCATTGACCATTTTCTCCATCAGTTTACAGACACAGCTGGTCAAAGCTATTGGACGGTAGTTAGATGGATTAGAAAGATCTTTCCAGGTTTGGGGATGGAATAATGAGGGCTGTCGCCAAGAGGGTGGAAAGCAACCTGTAGTCCACACGTGGTTGTATACCTGTAAAGGATGTTCAGACTTCTTGCGGAAGATGTTTCAATAGTTGATAATGTATGTCATCTATACCTGGAGAGGAATCGCTGCAAGAGAGTAAGGCCAGATTTCAGCTCGTTTAATGTAAAAGGAAGATTGTAGTCTTCCATGTTGTCGGATGAAAAGTTGCAGGGAGATTTTTTCTTTTAGGGCTTTGTGTTTGACAAAAGTGACTGATTTATTAGAAGAGGAGGAATTCTTTTCAATGGTTGAAGCAAGCAGATTAGCAACTGCTTTCTTCTCTGTTATTAAAGAATCTGAAAACTTGAGATGATTCACAGTGGGACAGGTGTTCTTCCCTTTGATTTTCTTAATGATGTTCCACACTTTTTTCTTAGAAGTTTTTGATGTCAGCCTGGAGCAGAAGCTTCTCCAGGACCGACGTTTACTGATTTTAAAAGTGTGTCTAGATTTAGCACGGAGTTTTTGATGGGCTCGAGCGTTGGGACCCGAAGGTCGTGGACACCTGACGCTGAGCCCGTTTTCTAACTTTGGAAATTTGTTGGCAGTCTGAATCAACCAGGGTGTTTTTGGCATTTGAAGTTTATCGGAAGACACTGGATACAAGCTTTAGCACACTTGATCACAGTGTTAGTCAGTGATTCAGCTGGGTCCGGACTCTGAAGAAAGTCAGTGTCCTGGAATTCTTTAGAAATAGTGGTTGCAAATAGATCCCAGTTTGCTTTCTTGTAATTTAGATGTTGAGAGACAGAGACGTGTTCAGTTATGACGGGTTGTAGTAAGACAGGGAAATGGTCACTTCCGTGCAGATCGTCATGGACAGACCACTCATAGTCCAGGACCAGCGAGGGGTCACAAACCGACAAATCTAAACACGAAAGTGAACCTGTGGAAGAAGGAGGTAAGTTGCAGATCCGTGTTCAGACAACACAATCCAAATCCGAAAGGACATCCTCAATCAGCAGACCTCTGGATGACGAACCGGTACTACCCCAAAGAGGGTTGTGACCGTTAAAGTCACCCAACAGCAAAAAGGTCGGGGAAGTTCCCTAACAGACTGACAAGGTCCTGACGACAAACCGGGACAGATGGAGGTAGATAAAGAGAACAGATTGTGACAGTCTTGTGGAGAGTGACTCTCGCAGCTACAGCCTGAAGGGAGGTAGACAGAGCGACAGGACTATACAACAAAGTTTTGTGAAGGAGAAGGCAACACCGCCCGACAGTCCCAACGTGGATGGTTGTGCAGGTTTTGAAAGAATATTAAAGCCAGAAAGAGTAAAGGTCTTTGGCTTTGAATTTGGTTTCTTGAAGAGCCACGACAGAAGGTTTCATAGATTGACACAGAAGCTGCAGCTCCTCGAAGTTAGAATTTAGACCACGGATATTCCAATGGAATATTGTATTATCCATGGTGCAGAGGCGAAAAGGAGAGAGATCAGGTCATCTCCTCCTCAACATCTGCTGCTAAAGCTGTAAATTTGTTACTAATTTCACTGGACTATCTGCAGACCTGTTGGCAGACTTGCCAACAGGTGAAGTAGGTCTGGGTTTGGGAGACGGTGGAGGTTTCTTCCTTATCTCCACCATCTCCACACTGGGTTGAACTCCCTTGCCCGCACGGGCACTGGACAGAGGAGTTCGAGGTCGGGGTGCTGGTGTTTTAATCTGCCCAGCAGCAGATGTTGTAGACTGCTGGGCAGTCTGAGGGGTGGCGGATTTTTTGCCTCCACCAGGGGCACTCACTTTGGGTTGAGAGGTGGTGGACCTGCTTCCACCAGAGCTGACAGTTTTTCCTTGCAATGTCTTCGAAAAATGTAAAGTTATCAGTCTGACAGCAGACTGACCGAGTTGGAACTGTGGGAACTTTCTTTACGGCCGAAGCATACGAAGAAGCTGTCGGCGTCGACTGCCCACAACACTGCTTGCGGGCCTCAAAAAGGAAATTTTCTTTTCAGTTTTGATTCTTTGAATAGCGGATTCCTGAATCCAAAGAGGGCAGTTTCGTGAAGAGGAGGGATGGTTGCCACCGCAGTTAGCACAATGTGCCGGATCTTGACACGGCCCATCATGGGTTGCCTTGCAGCAAACACCGATACCTCTTGCCCTGAACAGCGGTCCCTGACATGGCCAAACTTCTGGCACCTGAAGCACCTCAACGGGACGGAACATATAACTGAACATGAACCATTCAAGTAACCAACTTTGATGACCGGAGGCAGACAAGGTTGCAGAAGGTCAGAAGAGGGTGTTGGTGGCCACTCTCTCTGAACCTTTCTTTACTGTCACCCTGCGCACCTCCGTCACACCCTGGATGCCAGCTCCGTCTTAATTTCTGCCTCTGATACACCAGATAAATCCCTGCAGCGAATCACGCTTTTGATGAGTTCAACTGTTTGTGGGGAGTTACCCTGATCTCCCTGTCCACAAGTTTCTTTGCCTTCAGCAGCTGTTCAGATTGTTTGGTGATTTACACTGAATAAGAAATGAACCATTCCTCAACCTCTTGATGGACCGAGGGTTCACCTGCTAAAGCTTGAAAGCCCTTCTGTATGGCGAAAGGGCTCAGAGCTGAAAGGGGTCTTTCCTGCTCCGTCCCTTCCATCATGAGCCAGGAAGCCCAGAATCCTGTCCTCTGTCGTACCTCCATATCGGAATCACTATCTGAATCAAAATTCCCTGAAATAGGGGATGCAGCCTTCCTCTTTTTTGGGGGGATTGTTTTTGAAAAAGCCATGATGTATTTTATTTTATTTCATCTCTCCTTACCCACCCACCTTGGAGTCCAACTAAGGGGCCAGGGCCAAGAAACCAATGTCTTGACCCCTTCCAGGCTTCGGGAGAGACATACGACAAACAGAAGCAACTAACCCCATCCCCCTGATCATGCTCAAACTCCCGGGGACAGAGAGCTGAGCACTGCAGGGGTTCACATGGCCAGCAGGGGAACTGCTTGTCTTGACCCAGCCCCAAGAAGGGGAGCCGATTAGTACACCCGGGCCAAAGTGTACTCCCTGTCTAGGAGAGGTCGAGCCAAGTGATGTGTTGAGAGCACAGGCCTCCTCAAGCACTGGCCCTCTCAATCACCAGGACCTCATTCCCCTCCGACACAGGTCGCACCGCACGGCAAACACGGCGGATCTTAAGGAGACCACAGAGAGAAAAGGAGTGTGAAAAAGAAACTTGAAGGGGGGAGACGAAGATAGAAAAGGGCCAAATAAGGGAGGCAGAAAACAAGAAAAGAGAAAGGCGGGTTACTCTTAGTCAGGATCCTCACCTTAGCCTATCTGACATGGGAAGCCCTACCAGGGGCATCAACTCCTTACCACGTTACGCTTAGCCAAACAGCATCTGCACCTCTCAGGCCTAGAAGCAGTATGAAAAAAACAGCCTATCTTCAAGTATGATGCCCCCGCCGCAGAGCCTAAGGATCACTGGACCACGCAAACCTCCGACCACGACAAGGTCGTAACCCCCGGAGGGATAATGTTGGTGTGTGTATGTGCACGCATAAACATCCTAAATACAATCAACAAATTCTCATACGGAGAGTAGTACACATTACGCAAGGATCTCTTTCATTATACAAGGGATCTCTTTCATCTATACAAGAAACTGATATTTCACATATACCAAAAATACTGTAAGTACATATGAAAAATATTGACAAGTATATTTGAGGCAATGAATACTTGTCATTTCACATTGTTACACAGCTGATGGCTAATCAAGATATGGATTTGAAACTTTCCTAGCACAAACACCAACCCTGTACCAATAGTAAGATCTTAAGAGCCACTCTTCACCCACTTGAAGGAACAGAGCAAAAGAAAGATTACAACTGGTAAGGTAAGATGTTGCTCACAGCCCAGCGACAGCAATGTGCCACATCAGGCTGTCACCACGTCGAAATCAAATCACAAGTGATTACAATTGAAAGAAGTCTTTATTCCTTCACACAGAAATATAAACAAACAATATTAGCAAGGTAATAAAGAATTATTTCCACTTAGAAATCCACCCAGCCTTACACATTCCTCTTCATGCAAAAACCTGCTGGTTCAAAACACATGACAGATCTGGAAAAAATGGAGGAAAAGAATGTGGTGGGTTTTAACCGAGGTGACAGTGAGAAGACTGCTCAGGTGGACAACAAAATAGTTGAAAATTTTTATATTTGTGTTTGGAAATTGCATTTTAAAAGTTATCTTTCGGCCACAGCAAGCTGGTAGACCCAGTTGTATATGATATGGGCTCAAATGGGAATACACTGAATTGGATGTTAGGGAGCCGGAATAGCTCAGTTGGTAGAGCGGCGGACTTGTGATCTCAGTGATCCTGGGGTTGTGGGTTTGAATCTCTGCCGGGCGTTTCGGTACAGGGGGATTTTCCCCTCGGAGTTAACATTGGTTCTGACTCCTTTTCCCATACAGTCCTTCGAATGAGACTATAAACTGAGGTTCTGTGTGTGAACGCACGCATAATATCTTGCACACACGTAAAATCCCATCACCAACTTTCATAAGAGTAGGCCAGTTTGGCCGTTGGTATGGGCGACACGTTACACATAGCATGCACCCTGCGTGAGAAATGGAAAGAATGAAGGAAGTAAGGAAAATGAGTCAACGATATTGACTGGATGACACGGGAAACGACTGAATGAAGCGCCAGGTGGCAGCTCTTCAGTCGGCACTACCCAGGTAGGCAGCCCATTGTGTAAACGAGTGCTGATTGTAACGCACTTAGAGCTTGGCCTCCAGTTGAGAATAGGCACTATATAAGCATTATTATTATTATTATTGGATGTGGTATGGGCTCAAATGGGAATACTGGAAGCAAATGGTTGAGCTTCAACCACTTTCCATTTTATGGACTGGTTCTGAGTGTGTTGCTCAAAGTGATTCAGGTCTGGTTGACAGAGAGATGTTTCCTGAAACAAAGCTTTGAGAAAAGCCCTGCCCTGGAATGTCAGACCAGAATGGAACTCCAAAGTATCACCTCCATTGGATTTGATTTCCTCCACATGTCCATGCACATAATGACTTTGTATTAAACTGTTCACCTGACTGTCCATGAATGGTGCATCCATAGGGTAATGCTCACTTACACCAGCTCTTTGATTACGCAATTACTGTCATCAATACAGGGCTGACTAGGTCATGTCCTGCCTAATGGATCAGAGCATCACTGAAGTGACTTGGTGACAGTGCTATCTTTACTCTGACATGTTGTCACATAACATTTTGATGACGACTGCTCCCTGGGGCTTCAACAGGCCAAGCCTGGTTACAGTTGTGTATCACTATGCATGAATGGGTGGCAGGAGAACAAGGCAAATGCAAGACAGAAGGAAAAAATCTACCTACATACAGTAAACATTTTCACATCTTAAGATTTAAAGAGTATGGTTACTAGGACATACAATAAACATGTTCACATCTCAAGATTTAAAGAGTATGGTTACTAGGACAATCTGTTTATGTCAGCATCATCTTCTATAAGACTTAATTTAAACAACAACAACAAATGAAAAAGGAGTATTGTTGCCAACCAGCACATGTCAGCATAGCCTTTTAATAATGAATGCCACTGACCGGTTTGATCCTCCCTTCATATGAAAAGCTAAAGTGACCATTTTTTTCTCCATAGAGAGCATCCTAAGGAATAACCTTTTCAACACAAATGATCTACTTGTGAGAGTGCATAGAACTCACCGTCGCAGCATTGTGTCATTTTTATTGATCACTTTGATGTAGCTCATGAGAACTTGGTAAAGCAGATGAAGAGGAATATCAACACTCTGTACTTTTTTGGAAAAAAATATCCTCTTGCCACTTGCAACTATATAAGACGAGAAGAGTCCCAAAACTTTGTGGCCATCACTTCAGTCTGAAACTGAATTATGGCTATACTTACAATCCTGAAAATTATTATGGATAACAAAATAACTCTTTAAAAGAGCAAAAGTAAAGTTACAAAACAACTAAACAAATAGAACAAAAAAGTCACAAAAGAGACACAAAATGTTTGGACTTTTTGGTCTTCTAAAAACTCACACACACACACACACACCACACACACACACACACACACACACACACACACACACACCAGGAAACAATGACAATTTTTTTTCATGTTAGTGTGATATATGTTAGTGGGTCCACTAAAATTGCAAAATGGTGCTGAAGAGAAATGGGAAAAGGCAGGAGGGAAGAGAGAAAATATTTGTTAAAATTAATACTAAAACAATTCCAATCGTAATTATAAAATAGAAAAGACAATAAATTAAACAAAAATGATAAAGCAAATTCTCTTCTGTTCTGTTCCGTAAACATAAGCTGATCTGAACACACATTTCCCACTGGCATAAAAAAAAACCTGCTAAATTACCATTAGCTTGGAGGTGGATGGGCTGTGGAGAGAGAGGTGAACAAGAGTCCATTTTACACAATTGTCCTGCATGAAGAAGGCAATTAGGTTGATACACAAGCTTGGTTTGTACTTTGTAATCCCTTTTCCTCTCTTGTTTGACTGCCCTCATACTGCTTTGAAAGCAGCTCTTTTTGCTGCTGAAACCACATTTTTCAACATATAATGAACCTTTGAACACAGAACAGTTACAGCCATGTTACATATGTAAGCACTTTCAAATGCACCCTACTGTGATTGTAAGAGTCCCTGAACAGTTTAAGTTTTCTTGAAGTCTATGAAGCTTTGGAAGCAAAAAATGGCAGTCCTCTGACGTATTCATCCATTTTTTGTTCTGAAAAGTTCACTGGTGATGGGTTCTCCCAGTTCTGTCAATGGGTTCTTCACAACATACTCCACATAAATCTGTAACACACAAACACACAAATCTGTTGACAGAGAAACTGTGCACACAGTTACAGTACATGTTTTCCTGGTTGCCTTTGTGTGTGTGTGTGTGTGTTTCAGGATGTTTCAGGTTGTTTGTTAGTTGTCTAACTTTAAAATGTAGCTTGTAATTTGTAGCTTCATATGTTTACCAACATTTTGCACACATAACTGGTCATTTGTTTTTTAGGATGGTTGATTTCTTGGTTCAACTGAATTCATATTAACAGCTAAGCTAACCAAAGGGGCCATAAAGGTCTATCAATTCCATATGGTTGTAAAAAAATAAAAAAAAACCATCAATAAACCAGATTCAAACATACTCAAAACACCTTTATCAGTTCCATTTTCCTTAGTTATAGCCAACAACTGCAGGAGGCCATCATATCGGTGTCACATAAGTCAAAATCAAAGAAAACAAAAACAATATAAAAAAGAAGCAATTATTTTCAAGTAACCTTTCTTCTTTTTCATCTGCATTCGATCTTTTTTGTTTTTTTGTTTATCAATTCTTCAACCCTGTTGCCACAATGAATCCCAGTCTTCTGAAGGTCTTGATGGCTGCCCCAAAGCTGCATCTTCAGTTCTGCAACTTCTGGCCAGGTTTGACGTCGTAGAATAACAAAAGCATACTCAAAATGCCTTACAACAGTTGGGTATTTTCCACGTCTTATTCCTAATGATAATATTACAGGGGATGGAACATCCCTAAATATTAGGTCTTCATGGAATCTGCTCTAAAGTGTTTGTATTGAATCCTGACACTCTTTAAGTACATCTTTTTAAGTCTTTAGGTTTTGATGGGAGGGTGTACTGGCAAGTACAGGGGACAGCGATGGGCACGCCCATGGCACCTGCCATCGCTAACATCTACATGGGGTGGCTAGAGGAAGAACTGCTGACCTCTTCCCCTGGAAGATCCCGGTCCGACACTGGAGACGCTACATCGATGATGTGCTGATGCTGTGGCTTTAGGGGGAGGAATGCCTTAAAGACCTCCTAGCATGGCTCAACCAGCAGCATCACAGTGTGAAGTTCACTTCAAACTACGGCAGGTCCAGGGTGCCCTACCTGGATGCGGAGATAAGCATCACCAATGGGAAACTGACCATGGATGTGCACATCAAAGAAACGGACGCCAGCATGTACCTTCCCTTCAACTCATGCCATCCACGCCACTGCGTCCGTGGCATTCCCTTTGGGCAGAGCCTACGCCTGAGGAGACTATGCTCTGAGGATGAAGTATTCTTCAAGCGTTGTGTGGAACTTAAGGGACGTCTCATGAAGCGGGGCTACCTCCCTGGCCTGGTGCAAAAAGCCATTGACCGGGCAGCAGTAATACCAAGGCAGCAGACCCTCATGTACAGGAACAGGCAGCAGACCCTCATGTACAGGAACAGGCAGCAGACCCTCATGTACAGGAACAGCAGCAGACCCTCATGTACAGGAACAGGCAGCAGACCCTCATGTACAGGAACAGGCAGCAGACCCTCATGTACAGGAACAGGCAGCAGACCCTCATGTACAGGAACAGGACCAACTCCACAGGACGCATCTCCTTCATAATTGCACACAACCCCACCCACCCTCCCATTGCCCAGTGGCTACGGGAGCTCCTGCCCACGCTCCATACCAGCAGAAGGATGAGAAAGGCCATCCCCCAAGTCCCTGTGGTAGGAGAGCGGAAGTGCAGAAACCTGCGCAGTCTGCTCATGCCCTCCCAGCTTCCCCTGTGCAGGTGGCAGTGTTCCCAGGGCCTGCAGGCTGCTACAGGTGCCAGTCAAAGAGGTCCTCTGCGCTGAACATCTGCAAGAGACCACACAGTTCACCAGTGTCCGCACCGGTCAGGTGCTCCAGGTACGCCATAGACTTGACGTGCACCAGCAGTGATGTGGTGTACCTCATCAATTGTGCACGCTGTGGGGACACGCAGTACGTTGGGGAGACAGGACAGCCACCAAAGAAACGCTTTTATGGCCACAGGTCAAGCATAAAGAATGAAGGGACCAGAGAAATGGAAGGCTGCCGTGCTGAAACCTGGTAGCCAAACACTTCCAAGCTAACAACCACTCCATGGCGGACATGAGGGTTATTGCAATAGAACAGTGCCACTCCAAGAATGCGTGCAAACGCAAAGTCAGGGAACGATTATGGCGCCACAAACTGAAAACAAATTACCCTGACGGCCTAAATGTATGGGACTAGAGCTCAGGTGGTGTCCACGATTCTTCCCCTGCTACCACTCGGACAAACTCTGTGTGTGTGTGTGTGTGTGTGTGTGTGTGTGTGTGTGTGTGTGTGTGTGTGTGTGTGTGTGTTTTGTCTTTTTTTGAAAGAATGAAAAGAAAGAAAGAAAGAAAGAAGGAAAGAAAGAAAGAGAAAAAGGAAGAAAGAGAGAGAGAGAAAGAAGAAACAGAGAAAGGAAGAAACAGAACAAAAATCTTCCAGGTTTGACGACAGAAACGAGAGACCACTAAATACGTATAGACAATGATGTATGACAAGATAGACGTCAAAGGAGGACACAAAAGAGGTGTTCCAAGGTGACAATCCTGAAGAAGTCCATTAAAGACTAAAATTTGGCAGAGAACAACTGGTGTTTTTTTGTTGTGATCAAGTGCAAGTACATCTTTTTCAAAGTGAGTAGCCCATCACATGGAATGTACCGCTCAGCCTCCTCATCTTGTAAAATGATGGAAGTATAAAGTGTGTTTTAAAAAGGAATGAAAAAGTGTGTGCAATTGTCTGTCTCTTCCTTTCGGATACTTGTGGCAGATGGTAGTTCTTTCAGCTTTGGATGGTTCTGAACAAAGTATTTCCACTAGCTAGTTCCAGTCCTTTTGCCAGGTCTCTGACATAACTTTTTAACTTTGGATTTCAGATCTGTGAAGGGAATAGATGATCTGAACAATTTCTTATAGAAAAGTGAACCAGCCACCTCACTGGCTTGAACACCAACATATCACCTCATTGTTTTTTATGTCAACACAACCAATACCCAAGCAAGAACAATGATGCAATCATCAGTTTGGCATCATATACTCTACCATGTCAGACAGCATTCTACGGCAGTTAGTTAGCTCTGAAGGCCGAATTTTTGTGTGGCTAACGCAGTAATCAGACACCCACCCTACTTCCGTCTTTGACAGAAAGCCGATGCAAACTTCCTGTTCCTCATTCAGCTACAGCCTTCCACCACGAAAGGACAGGTTTTCTTGCTCTGACTCGCCTATCTTCTTTTTTTTAAGCAGATTGCTTGTGTATTGCTTTTTGCTTGTTCTGTTGTGGCTTGCGCCAACCCTCGTTGATGACAGCTGTTCGAGGTTACGATCGCTCGCACGTCACGTTGCCTTTTCACACTTGACGTTCGATCGATCATCCCTCCTTCGCCACACACTTCGCCATTTTGTCTCGACTTTGTGTTCGTACACTCCGTGTTTGTTCCGTCCACCACAGCTCAAGATGGTGAGGTGAACGATGGGTCAAGAGACGACACCTTTCCGTCGTCTCTCTTGCCCCGGAGGCCCAGCATTCCGTACGGCCTACCTAGAGGGGGGTTCAACGCAGGGGACGTATGACCATGACCACCATCATGCTTCCTCCTCTAATAGGCCGGCGGAGTTACACTCACAGCGTTTGTGTAGAAAGGGGCAAGCTGCACAGGCTACAGATAAAACCAAAATAAAATATAATAAAAAAAGACAAGGGGAAAGCGTCGCATAAACGCACACGGTTTTCTCCTGTACCTCGCTCTCCTTCCCCTTCCCGCTCGCGCTCTCATTCCCGCTCACCCCAACACTCTCCCCCCTGTTCGCCATCTTTACAGCATCAGTCCAGCTTGCCCCTACTTCACAACCGTCTATGGAGACAAACAAGGGAGAGGGTGGCCGGCGCAATGACTCAGCACTTGGCCACCCTCTCTTCTCGCTATCATGCTGAGTCACGCGGCCAGCAGTACCCAGATAATTTTCCGCACTCTGACTTTGTTTGCCTCGGGATCGGCACAAGTCACTCACTCACACGAGACTCAGGCTATCAGCCTTCCCCCACTGATAGCACTCAGTCTCATGGCGCTCCCCTCTATAGCTCACGGGTGCAGCCACCACTTGTGTACTCTGAGAGCCCTTTTTCCGGTGGCAGGGTGGAGCCCCCTCCCTGGCAGGACCAAACTGGGCAAAACCCTGGGTCTGGCGCGCAGATCCCGACACATCCGGACCTGCGTGAGCCAGACCCACGCCGATCGATTCGCCCAGATCGACTGGCGAACTATCCCCTAGGGGCACAGGACGTTGGGGATCGGACTCATTTTATTCCCCACTTGGGCAACGTCCATGGTCCCATTCCTCGGGGGGGAGGATTGACCCGCGGGACATCGGGTAACCTACCGGGTCCGTCATGGCGTGATCCGGAAGCTGGTGCGGGCGATCTTCGATCCCCCCACCACTCCGGTTACCGACATGAAGGGGGTTCGGCTGGCACTCACTCCACCGCCCCCCTAGGCAACCGTGGGACTACTCTCTCTCTCTCAACCATGGTTCCCGCACGGACCGCACTCGGGATGTGCATGTGGCGGTGCACTCTGTGGGCGGGGCGCTACAAGCCCATCGGCTTCCCAACCCCCCCCCTCCCTCCCTCCCCCCCCGGTGCTTCAGGTTACCCCGGGCCCCCATGGAAATTCCGCCCCAGGCCGCCACAGCCCACTTTCCTCCATGGGGACCGGTGGCTCTATGCCCCTCTGAGGGACCAGTGGCTTGGTGCGGACACTCATTGGCTCTCCGGTCGTCTGTGGCATACAGCTTCCTCTCGCTGGTTTGACCTTGGTCCGCCTCCCTCTCACGTGCTGTCCGATTGGCACGACAAACATTCCCCTTGCTTGTCTGTCGCCGATCATGGAGCTACCACAGGCCCACCCTCGCCTCTCCCATCGACCTCTCGGCTAGGGCGGGACTCCTACACACTCATTCGTTGCCTCCTCCGGTTGATCCACCTCAACCCGCCCAGGACGACTCCCTCCCGCTTATAAGGACGGTGTGGAAGAGCAATTCTCCTCACCTTCTAGTGACTTCGCAGCCATTAAACAATGGAGCCCCAACAAGGAGACCCTCCCTTCAGACTAAATCTTTTCCGTGTCACGCTTTGCTCCGGCCGTCCCCCAAAGCGTGCACCCCCCAAACTTGTCATACCTCAAATTCTATCTTCCATATGGGAGCGTCCGGCAACTTTGTCCTGGGGTGCACAGGTCGTCCCTCCTCCAGGAAGGAATCATTTTCTGCTCCAGGGGCAGCCCCTGTGGGCACCTTCCTCAGGACCCCCCAGCAGCCCCACAATCTCTCCCTCTTTGGTAAGGACAACCCTGCGGCCAGGGAACTTGCTGTTTCCCCATCTGACTGCTGGTTGTTCCCAAACTCAGCCCCTCCCTCTGCTGCATCTATTCTACTTAAAACGTTGGCAGAATGGATCGCACCGCCAGATTCGGCATACAACACGTTATGGCGAGTCATGTCTTCTTTGACCTGCTCACCCAACGTGCTGCTGAAATTTGGCCTGAGGAGGACGACTCAGCCTCTGTGTCGTCCGACGCACCTGCCTCTGACACACAACAAGAGACTGACATACGGTTCTATCGGACTGATGATGCAGATCTTGGTAAACAGGATATCCATCTTTCGGCTGCGTCAGACAGCGTAGCCAAGAGCCATTACAAACTGTATGCTTGCACACAGCGACACTTTCTTCACAAAGCTAATCTCTCCACCAAGCAAAAAGCGGCCCTCTGGTGTATTCGGGACAAGACCAGTCGCTCTTTGGCGATTATGCGGCTGCATTTAACACACACACTGCTGAACAGAATAAGGAGGCAGCTTCCTACGCGGCCAGTCCTACGCCCCCCCGTCTATTCCGACCCCCTGGCCCCTTTAAATGCCCCCCCTCAGCCCTTCCTCCAGAGCCCTACCCCATAAACGCAAGCCTGCCCCCACGGCACTGCTCGCTCTGTTCAGCACACATCCACCTCGCTCAACCAAACAAGAACCCATGGAATACAAATTTTTGGTTTGGCCGACAGAAAAGCCCCCACGGAAATGACAATAGGTCTTCCACCTCTGACAACCATGCTCGGGTCGCACCCACTCAAACCCACAGATGCTCCGCCTATACGCTTGGCTTCTGTGTGAACCCAACTGCGAACATCTGCCCCTCCCTCCCAACAGACAGATCCCAGTCCGTCTAGACAGGCTCTCTGTTGGAGGCACCTCGCAGGACCTTCAGGACTTAGCGAGCCTCTCGCAGATCCAGCACAGAGTACCTCTACGCCTACCGCTGGGTAAAATGGGTCACCTGGTGCTCAGATAACTGCATCCCGCATGAACACCCATCCAATATTCAATTGGGCAATTTCCCATCTCACCTTTCCTCTGTCAAAAAACTATCGGCTAGCTCTATCCGCGGCTACAGGTCCACCATCTGAACCACCATTCGTCAACTCGGGGGGGGGGGGGGGGGGGGGGAGGGGAGGTCCTCCTTTGCCAATGACTTCCTGCTCAGGGAGATCTCTAGGGGCGCGGCCTTATGCGAGGTCCAAATCCGCTAGACGCGTCCCACTTTGGGATCTCTTCGTCGTCCTCGAGTACTCAGGAAGATGCCGTTCAAGCCTTTAGCCTCCATCCCCTTTGACCTCCTCTCTTTCAAAACAACCTTTCTCTTGCACTCGCTTCTGCTAGCCGACATAGCGAGATCCATGCCCTCAGTGGTGATCCAGGGACATCGCCTTCCATAGGGACGGCTCTGTCTCCCTCCGGTTCCTCCCGAGTTCCTCCCTAAGAACCAAGAACCGGGCACAGGGGGGGGGGGGGGGGGGGGGAACGACATGGACTTGTGCCCTTCCAGGTGCCTAAGTAAAGATACTACTGGAACGAACGCAACGTAGGCGCTCCTCCCAGAGGTGTCTCCTCATATCCATCAATCCGAACAACTCCAAAGACATCTCCTGGGCACCATCTCCAGGTGGCTCTCGAACACGGTTAAGACCGCATATGCACAAGCACATGAGGTTAGAGCCCTTGCCACTTCCACAGCCTTCAACACTCAGTACCCTTACACCACCTTCTGGAGGCAGCCTACTGGCGCTCGGAGAACCCCTTCATAAACTTCTACTTGAGGGATATCCGCATGACCAGGGCTGATGGTTCTAAGGGATTTCTTTTGTTACGGCTACACAGCCATTTCTACCCTCCTCCAATTCCTTTAAATTCTGCTACTGTCTGACATGGTAGAGTATATGACGCCAAAATGGGGAATTTTTATCATACTCCCAGTTTGGTAGTATACCTACATGTCAGACTCTAACGCCCGCCTGTCCTTCCCCTCTGCGCTATGGTCTCGGGAGTTTACCTTACACTTATGCCTCGTTGAATGAGGAACAGGAAGTTTGCACGGCTTTCTGTCTAAGACGGATAAGATAAGATAAGATAATGTTGCTTATGCCCAAACCGACCGCATGAGGGCCACATCAGGGCTGTCACCACGTTAAAATCAACTCACCAGTCATTTAAAAAACTTTCACACATCTCGTTAAAAGACATCGTCTACAAACGAACCAGAAACTTTGTTAAAAATCTTTCATCCGTTTAAAAACTTAAATCAGATTTAAAAATGTTAATTTTCTCTCAAAAACTCAAGGATTCACGTCAGGCGGGACATCCTGAACAGGATCTTCATGGACTCCGCTGTAAAATGGTTTGTGTCTCACATCGTGCAAGTCCCAACACTCTAAAAGAACATTTTTCAATGTGAGTGGCGCCATGACATGGAATGCACCACGGAGCTTCTTCACCTTTAAAAGGTAAGAATGGGGGAAATACGAATGGCCGGTGTGCAGCCGGGACAGAACCGTTCCTCTTTACGACCACCCGACGTAGATGGGAGGAAGTCCTTAAGGTTTGGACGGATCTGAAAGAGTTTGTTATTCGTCTGTGTGTTCCAATCTCCTGCCAGAGGTCCTCTCACATAATCGTTAATTTTGGGTTTCACATCTGAGCAGGGGGTATAAATGTTGGACAGTTTCTCTCTTGTGGCGTTCTTGGCTAAAAAGTCAACCATTCGTTCCCGCCGATGCCAAATGACCCGGAACCCAAGCCCGAGTAATGTTTTAACCGTTCCCCCGTCACTTACTAAAAAGTTCAAAAAAAATAAAAGTTCTGGATGCGAAGGTTGCGGCCAGCTATGGGCCCCCAAACTGGGCAGCGAAACCGACAGAACCAGAAAGTCCCTCCTGAAGAATTTTGAGATTATCTTCAAAGCCAGTACTAGAGCAGTAAGTTCAGCAGAATAGACAGAAGCATCTGAATGTATATGTTCCAACCCAAAATCTGAGAAGGAGCCCAGGGCAGTAGGCTGCACAGGCCACTCCCTCTCAGGGCTTGGGAAACCCTCAGTGAAAACTTTTTTGATAGGTGGGAATTGGGAACAGAGCTCGGCATACAAAGCCTTGTACGCCAGGGGAGCTGGTAGACTCCTTACGGAAAGCTGCGAGATCGAAACGAATCTCTGGTGTGAAAAAGTCATGGGGTTGATCC
>CM031623.1:22192901-22226061 GCA_018398815.1 Conus ventricosus
CTGAAATCAAAATAGGGAAATCTCCCATTCCAGCTGTCAGAGAGGCCAAATTCCTAGGAGTTATTTTTGACCAAAAACTCAACTTTCTCAGCCACATTAAAAACCTCAAAACCTCTTGCCAGAAAGCTCTGAAAATTCTGTGGGTCGTAGCACACACTGACTGGGGCGCTGATAAGAAAACTTTGCTGCACCTCTACAGAGCCTTGGTCCGTTCAAACTGGACTATGGTTGTGCTGTGTATGGCTCTGCAAGACCGTCTTACCTAAAACTCTTGGACCCTATCCACCATCAAGGGTTTCGTCTCTGTCTTGGAGCATTCTGCACCACCCCTGTGTACAGCCTGTATGCAGAGGCAGGTGAACGCTCACTGTCCAACTGCAGGCTGAAACTATCTTTGAATTACTATATCAGACTGTTCTCGGAACCGGAAAACCCTGCCAATGACTGTGTCTTTGACCCTCGGTTCCAAAGGAAATTCGAAAACAACCCTAACTGTATTCCACCGTTTGTCTTCGTATGCAGCCTCATGGCAGAATGCAGGTCTAGACCTAGGAGTTGTGTCTGATTTTTTCAAGTTTCCAGATGAGCCTTCTTGGACCTTTTTCACACCAGAGATTCATTTTGATCTTGCAGCTTTTCGCAAAGAGTCTGCCAGGCATACAAAGCATTGTATGCTGACCTCTGTTCAAAATTCCCATCCTGTCAGAAAATTTTCACTGACGGTTCCAAGTCTGAAAATGGAGTGGCCTGTGCAGCCTATTGCCCTGGTGCTCCTTCACAAATATTGTTTGAACATATTCCTTCAGATGCTTCTGTTTATTCTGCTGAACTTACTGCTCTGGTTCTGGCATTAAGGATAAGCTCTCAATCAACAAAGGACTTTCTGGTTTTGTCAGATTTGCAGTCAGCTTTGGAGGCCATAGCTGGTCGCAATCTTCAGCAACCCGAACTTTTACACTTTTTAAAAACTTTTTACCAAGTTGAAAGCGGATGGTTACAACATTATTCTGGCTTGGGTTCCTGGTAATGTTGGCATCGGAGGGAATGAAATGGTTGATTGTTTGGCCAAGAATGCCACAACAGAGAAACTGTCAAACACACCTATTCCTTGCTCAGATCTGAAACCCAAAATTAATGATTACGTCAGAGACCTCTGGCAGGAGGATTGGAATACACAGACGGATAACAAACTCTTTCAGATCTGTCCAAACCTTAAGGAGTCCCTCTCATCTACGTCTGGTGGTCGTAAAAAAAGAAAACAGTTCTGTGCCGGCTGCACACCAGCCATTCGTATTTTACCCATTCATACCTTTTAAAGAGTGAAGAAGCTCCGTGGTGCATTCCATGTCATGTGCCACTCACAATGAAACATGTTCTTTTAGAGTGTTTGGACTTGCATGATGTGAGACACAAACATTTTACAGCAGATTCCATGAAAACCTTGTTCAGAGACGTTCCGCCTGACACGATCTTTGAGTTCTTGAAAGAGATTAACATTTTTCATCGGATCTGAGATTTTACAGTGGAAAGATTTTTAGCAAACTTTCGGATGGGTTTTTCGATGTATTTTAAAGAATTGTGTGAATGACTGACTTGTGAGTTGATTTTTAACATGGTGACAGCCCTGATGTGGCCCTTTGCGGTCGGCTGGGCTATAAGCAACATTATCTTATCTCATCTTACACACACGCACATGCGCACGCACGCATGCACACATGCACTCGCACACACACTCACACAGGGGCACACATGCCGGTGTGCATATGCTGGCACACATGCAGGTGAATATCATGCATGCAAGCACTCATGACTGCATACACATGTGCACATACACACACACACACGCATGCACGCATGCACGCACACACTCTCATTCTCATTCTATGTTATGGCTTGCCCATCAAATGAGTTAAGGCAGACACTAATTATGGTCCATGAAAATAAAACACACACACACACACACACACAACACAACACATGTGCACGTACGCATGCACGCACACACTCACACACACAAACACACCCAGCCACGTACGTTGTTGTTCATCCTTCGATTTCGAAGATGACCACGACTTCAATCTCAGATGGAAGATCACTGAGTGTGGGTCGGCAGGTGACTGGTAAGGCCGATCTGGGCCTGGAAGGAACGCCCACATGTGGGACACATGTGGATGGGTGCTATAGTGGAGGTGGAGGTAGCTCTGGCCTTGTGCGCGGTTCGCTTTTTCTCAGCTTCTGCTGTGCGTCTCTTCTCTGATGTACATGCACCCTTTGTGAGGCTGCTTTGCCAGGCTGGGCGGTCCAGGGCAAGCGACACCCAGGTGTTGAGGTTGAGGTTCAGGCCTTTGAGGGACACGTTGAGGCAGTCCTTGAAATGTTTCTTCTGCCCCCAGCTGAGGTGAAAATGGTTGAGCTTTTTGGCGTGTCTGCTGTAGACAGTCCAGGTCTCACGGGCGTAGAGGAGAGTGGTTAGTAGCATGGTAGACCTTCAGCTTGGTGGTAAGGCTTAGTCCTCTCCGCTCCCTGACATTTTCATGGAGTCTCCCAAACACAAAGCTGGCTTTGGCAATCCTGTTCCTGACCTCTGCGTCAATGTTCACAGCTTTTGGAAAAGTGTGGCTGCCCAGATAGGTGACAGTTGTCAACTGCCTGTAAGTTCTGCCTCTTTACCGTGACACTCCGTATGTCACATGATACAAATGACTGATGAGCTACTAATAGATTGAGAAAGCTGCTTGTGTCACAGGAGAGAGTAAAGTGTGTTGAAATGAATATGTACTGAACTTAAAGGTATGAATAGCTGTCTTTTTTTCATAATATATAACTACTTGGAAGGCTATGGATCTTTAAAGCTTTACTAGATACTTTGTTCTGGTTTTAGGCAGTTTTCACTGCTCTTGACAATGTGGGCAACAACAGAACAAACAGATGAAGCACATATGGGTAGTTGTTTGAAATGGCACAGACAAGAAACTGGTTGTTAGAATTTTCCTTTCAAGTTACAAATACATTTCCTTGTTTGTTACATAAAGGAAAAAACGAGGAAGGAAATTGAATTAAATGAATATTTTTTGATAGAGAAACTGGCCTGTTTAATAAAGGACAAACAGTTTAAGAATTATGTCAACTTTCAGCAAGAATAAATTCAAAAAAACTTCTAAAAGGAAAGTTGAAATATTTTTTTTTGTTTACAGACATAATCTTTTCATGCAAACCTATCCAACTTGCACAATTGCCTGTGGATATTCATTACAATGTGAAAACCAGGTACATGGGTTACTCTCATTCAACCCACACACGCACACCCGCACACACTCGCTCACACACACACACACACACACACACACACGCACACGCACACACACAAGCATACATGAGGGTGTATACACACACACATGTGCATGTGTGTACATGCACATGTACATCTTGAAATGTCTGTGCGCATGTCTTTAAATGTGAAAGGGATGATGATAGATTTTTGTTGTTTGAAATGAAGTATGTGCATGAAAGTCTCTCTGGTAAAGGCCATGATCTTCACACAGGTGGACTTTGGGCTGTGGAAAGCGTCTGCTTTGTAGTATTAATCCCTTTTCCAAGCTTTGTTGCTGACCAGCAGTAGAGGCCATAAACATGCTTGGTATTACTAATCATAAATTGGCAGCCATTTTCACTGTTGTGGATGGTTTTGCTTTGGTGAAGATATTGTATGTGGTTGCTTTCTGTTTCACGTGGGCGTTGTTTGGATTTATGAATTGATTCCTGTCGTGATTAAGTGTGGATTTTGATGGTTTGGATTCCTCATTTGCCTCTGTTAATTTCTTGGCTGACCTGCAGGAACTCAGCTGTCTGCAAGCCATCATGTTTCGTGCTCATGGTGTGGTATTTTGCATTGATTCCTGATGTTTTGCTCCCTCGTGCTCCTTACCCTTGGCTTTCAGTCATGTTCCTCTGTCGCACTGGCCAGTCTCTCTGTCTGTCCATCTGCCAATCTGTTCTCATCTCCCATCACCCCCTGCAGTATCGGCAGGCAGTGAGCCAGCAACCTTCCATGCGTCATCAGAGATCCTTTTCGGCGTTTGGCTTTGGAGCTGGTGGAGGCACTGGTACCCTGACCTCCTTGTCGTCACAATCCAGACGGGGGTCACAGATCAATGTCAACGTCACGCATCACAGACCACGGAGAGTACCGGCGACACGCCAGAAATCAGGAAATACAAGAAACGCTTTGGATCGGACATACTGTGTGCAGCATTGTGGGGTATGTAATACTTTGCCTCCACTTTCATGTTCATTTATTTCATTGAAGAAGTGATAATAGATGTAAATTAGTGGTTTGTTTTTAATAATATACACTCATTTCTTATAGTGAGATGGGAAAGAATACAATAGTGTAAATGGTCAAGTTTTCCCTGTTCCATGTATCATGTAGATACATGTCTTATAGCAGAATTTCACATTTCATCAGTGTTTTCTTATTGTGTGTGAAGAATCATAAGAACATTCATGAGTGGCCAGTGAGATGGATGAATAGAGAAAAAGAAACTATATGTCATAGAGGCCTATCATGTCATTTCTAAGTGAATTTTTAATAACTTGTGCATAATAATGATCCTTCATTTTTTTCTGTGTTTAATGCATCACATCTCATTTGTTGTATTACTTTCATGTCACTCGCTCTGGTTCACCCATTCACCTGTGTATATCATCTTCAGTCATATTGTTAGCACAAACAGCTCATAGGGAGCAGCCAGTTCAGATTGTCATGTGGCAACCTACCAGAGAAGGCTCAACAGTGCGTCATTGATTGTGGTGCTCATTTGTACCTGTTCTGATCGTGTATCATCATCATCATCATCATCATCATCATCATTCTCTTGCCCATGATGGGCGTAGAGGAGAGATGAGAGACACTCTCGAAGCCGGGCACCGCCATCCGGCCCTGTCCTCTGCCTGTTGCATCAGCGTGGGGCCATCCCTCCTGGTCCATTCTTCGATGTTGTCCTTCCAGCATTTGGCTGTGATACGTAGGACAAATAATAACTGCTAAGCCTTGAAATTAGAATCTGTGTTTTGTTGTTGTTGTTGTTGTTTTTTTTTTTTTTTTTTTTTTTTTTTTGGGGGGGGGGGGGGGGGGGGGGGGGTTGGAGTGCCATCATGTCCATGCAAGAACACTGTCCATGAACTTACTGACACCAAAGACATTACATGAAGTTGGCACCATGGACAGATGATTAAAATTGGGGTTTTACGTAAGAGCTGGAGCAAAAGGGAACACCCAATTTATGAACTGGACATGTCAAAAAGGATGTTGCGAAGATGATATTGAAGGTGTCGTTTGGACAGACAGTTGTGACATTGCTCCACTTCAGGGTTTCTTTAGCCAGTTCAACCTGGGCAGCCTTTCCAGTTTATCCCATTTGATCTGATATGTGTGAGATAGGGTACTTCTTCTTTTAACCTCAAATATCGGTTTTAAAGTGACAGGCTAATTATATCGAATGGGTATTTGTAAAATGATTTTTTATCAACATGGTTGAAGTTTCATAGAATAAGATGATTTAAAAAAAATTGAAACTTTTAATATATTCTTTTCATAACTCTATATATGAAATGTAAGCATGTAAGACAGAAATTACTTGCTAACAAATTAGCATTCCTACAAGGAAAGAAAGTTTCCTTCAAGTTACCTCCATGTATTGCATGGTGTGCGTGCGTGCCTGTTTTTTTTAATGTGTTTTGTTTTGTGCGCGTGCACTGGTGTATGTATTGTGTGCGTGTGTGTGGGACCTGTGTGCGCCTTTTATTGTTTGTGGTAAATGAATGTTTAGAAGATGACTTTGGATCAAGAACAAGAACATAAAATGCAACATACACATGCATGCACATGCAAAACACACAACCAATAAGAACAACCCCCGCCACACACACACACTCTCCTCTCTCCCCTCTCTCTCTCTCTCTCTCTCTCTCTCTCTCTCTCTCACACACACACACACACACACACACACACACACACACACACACAAAACACCACACACACACACACACACACACACACACTCACTCACTCACTCACTCACTCACACACACATTTGCACACTAAGGGTCTGTGGACCCCTAATTAACATGCCTGCTTCACCCCACTGATGAACACACACCAGTGCACACACGTCTTACAGTATACGCTTGGGTCTCTGAGAAAATTAAAAAGTCTTATATCAGTGACAGGGTTTTTCGACCATTTTTTGTCTGTTGTTGGAAAAGGGCCCAGTATGAGTTTGCCCCAATCTTTGGGAGTCTTCGCAGTGTTGGCCTTGAGGTTATTCCAATTTTTGGGTTTGGGTTTGGGTGATTTTTTTTTGGGCTCTTCCCTTAAGTCTGGATGTGCAGCCAGTTCCCCTCTTGATAGCGATCTGCAAGATGGTCTGTGGTATAGTGGCTTTGCTCTTGTTTGCTAAAGTGATTCTTCAGATTTTTTTATCACATCAGATGGGCCAAGCTGTAATCCAGTCCTTATCGTTGCCTTGCCAAAGCCAGTGTGTTTGCTCACTCTTTCTTTACTCCTATCCGCATGTACAGGGGGGTACACCCCAAATGAGTTTTTTCCAATGGACGGTTGCGCATTAGTTATGCCAAGCAGGGCTTCCCTTTCCCACTCTTCACTTTTTGAAATAGGTTCATGGAGTCGGCAGTATTGATAGATGTGTTGCTTCGATACGACGATAGCGACCCGGAAAAGTTATTACCGGAAAGGGAAACTGAATGGAGGAAGAAATACGGTGGAAAAAAGGAGGCTTGACACGAGCGATGGCTTTAGGACGCTGTTTAACGAGTACGAGTGAAGTGATGCGATAAAATTGCAGTCGAGGAGACTTTTAGTTAGTCAGAAGGGGACTTTTCTGGTAGCAGAGCGTGGATCTACAGATAATCACATCGGCAGATCTACAACTGACGTTGTTGACGAAAGTACAGATTGAAATACAGACTAGCCAACAACGAAGTTTGACGGTCCGACTTCAACGAAAAAAAAGGGTGCAGGACATAATTATAGTAGTCCACCAGTTTGTAAAAATCATGGCGCAGAGCATAAAAACCGCCGAGCCTAGGGCCAGTACAAGTTATGAAACGTGGAAAAACGAACTGGAAGTATGGAAAACTAGTAACGGACGTAAAGGCCAGAGAAACAAGCACTACCGTTACATTTTTCATTAACGGGCCAAAGCACGGCAAAAGCACTAGAAAATCGATGTTGCACGGCTAAACACAGGAGATGGGATGGATATTTTATTGACTGCACTTGATAGTCTTTTCTACAAGATGAGGTTTGACTTGGCTTAAAACAGCAAAATCAGACTTTGAAAGACTGAGGAAGGACAAGACATGTCAATGTGCGATTTCATCATTGAGTATGAAAGAAGATACAATATTTGCAGAAAATACAAAATGGAATATCCAGATTCAGTGCTTGCATTTAAACTGCTGGACAATGCAGGTTTGTCAGTGAAAGAAAGACAATTAGTTTGACAGCAGGTCTGACAGGAAATTTGCTTCAATGAAATCTGCTTTGAAGGAATATTTGGGACAGTTCGACAGAAAAGCACGTGAACGAAATCAAGATCAAAGAGGAAAAAGAAGAAGCATTTCTGGTAAAGAGTTACAAATATCAGCAGTTCAGAAAGAAACCTTCTAATATCAGCAAACAGGTTCACAACATAAAACAACAGAACAAAAAGGAACAAATCCATTAGACAGGAATGGCAAAAGAACCAGATGTGCTATTTGTGAGAGGTGTTTTCACTGGGCTAAGGATTGCCCCACAAGCATCAAAAACAAGAAGAAATCAAAATGACAGATGCAAAGAAAATGAAGAAGAATGTCACTTGGCTTTTTTACAAAAGAACAAAAACCTAAAAAATGAGATACTCTTAACAGAGCCCTTTGGATGTGCGATCATTGATACAGCATGTACCAAGACTGTGTGTGGAAAAAGATGGTACGAAGAATATGTTGATCAGCTGGGGGCAGAAGAAAAAGAAGCAAATCAAGACTGGTGCAAGTGCTAAGACTTTTCAGATTTGGTGATGGTGCAAAAGTCAAGTCCTACATGAAGGCAACAATACCAGCACAAATTGGTGATACCAAGTGCACCATTGAAACTGAAGTTGTGGACATTGACTTACCACTTCTGTTGAGCAAGGATTCACTCAAAAGAGCAGAGGCTGGTGTTGGACATGTGAAATGATAAGGCTACTTTGTTTCATCAACCAGTGAGTTGAACTACACATCAACAGGGCATTACTGCATCGACATTTGTGGCAAACAGGAAACAAAAAACGGTGAGGAGAGTGAAATCCTGTTACTGGAAGGAAAACTGCATGAAAGTGAAAAGAAGCAGACTATTTTGAAGCTTCACAAGCAATTTGGACATGCCTCTACTGCAAACCTGAAGAAACTGATGCAAAATGCGGGATAAAGGATCCAAGTGTACAGAGATATGAAGAAATTGTTGAAAAAATGTGATGTGTGTGCACGTCACAAGAAGACCCCACCGAAGCCAGTGGTAGGGATCCCCTTAGCAGAAAAACTATAATCACACAGTGGCTGTGGATCTGCATGAATTGGATAAGAAAGGTCTGGTACTTCCACATGATTGATGAATACACAAGATTCAGTGCTGCAGTAATCATCAGGAGCAAACGGGCTTCTGTCATTGTTGACAGTTTCATGAAGCACTGGATTGCAATACATGGCCCACCAAAAGTTTTTACTCAATGACAATGGTTCAGAGTTCAACAATGGAATTCAGGGACATGTGGTGAAAACTTCAACATCGAAGTCAAAACTACTGCTGCTACAGTCCATGGAGCAATGGTTTGTGTGGAGAGACACAATCAGACGCTGACAAACATCATGCAGAAGTCAGGGCAGACAAGGAAGACAAAGGATTTTGAGACTGCTTTGTGTTGGGCTTTGGCAGCGAAAAACTCCATGGTGAAACACACATGGTTTCAGCCTTATCAGCTGGTCTTTGGGAAGAATCCAAATTTTCCATCCCCCACTCACAGATGAACTACCTGCTTTGGAGGGAATCACCAGAAGTAGGACAGTGGGAGAGCATATCAAAAAGTTTGCATGCTACAAGGAAAGCTTTCACAGAAGCAGAAAGCTCAGAGAAAATCAGAAAGCCTTGAGGAAACAGGTTCGACCATGGTCAGGTCAGTACCAGATGGGAGGACAGAGTGTACTACAAGCGACCTGATGGTCATGAATGGAAAGGAACGGAACCGTCATTGGACAAGATGGGAGGTGAATCTTTGTGCGTCATGGTGGAACTTTGATTCGTGTTCACCAGAGCAGACTACAAAAGGTCAAAGGTGATCTAGAGCAGGAGAAGATGGCAAGGAAAGACCCTCAACTGGCGAGTGAGGCTGCACATGATTGTCAGCAACATCGAAGTGATACAGGAACTAAAAATGAAGAAATCTCGCACAGTGAAGAAAATTTCCTGAATCAACGTCAGATCTAGACACAGAATCAGAAATCTTGAAGAAGATGAAGAACATCATCCACATGACACGAAATGGCTATTAGAATTGAATCCAGCAAGAATTGAACCAGGACAGATCATTGCTATGATCATGTGGACATGGAACAAAAATATCAGCAAAGGTGCTGAGCAAAGCTGGAAAAGCAACAGGAGAAAATAAGAACTGGTACAATATTCAATGTTTGGAACCAGAAGAATATGAGGGTGAAAGAATGTCTGTGGATTTACAAATGTGGGAGTGGGCTTGTACTGTCAAATACAGAAAACCTACACAACTACAAATTCAGATGAAACTGTTATGTCATGGATTGAAGTTTCTTTTGAAAATGCAAAGAAAGAAGAACTTGAAAATTGGAAAAAGAATCACGTGTACACTGAAATAGAGGACAATGGACAAAGATGTGTTTCCACCAGATGGATCTGTACACTCAAAGAAACAAAGGATGGAGTAAAAACAAAGGCTAGACTTGTAGCAAGAGGTTTGAAGAAATTGAAAATTGAAGACCCTGCAGAAGGATTCGCCTACTTGCACAAGTGAATATTGAAAGTGATTCTCTCTGTCTTTGCACAAAGAAGTGGACTCCATGCTCTATGGACATCAAAAAAGCCTTTCTCCAAGGAAAAAAAAATAGACAGAGACATTTTTGTGAGACCACCAAATGAAGCGAATAGCAGAGGAAGTTTTTGGCATCTGCAAAAATGCGTATACGGACTGAATGATGCTTCTTTGCAATGGTACAAAAAGAGTGAAAGATGTACTGCTGAAACTCGGAGGAAGAATTTCAAAAGTTGACCCAGCAGTCTTCTTCTGGATGAAAGGAAATGAAGTTACAGGTTTTTCTTAGCATGCCATGAGACGACTTCATCTGGGGCGGAACAAAACACTTTGAAAAAGGTGTTGTTGATGAAATCAGAAAAAAACGTTCAAGGTTGGAAAGGAAAAAAAACAAAGCTTTCCAGTACATTGGCTTGGAACTGTCTCTGATGGAAACAAAGTCCCTCTACAGCAAACCAAGTATGCAGATATCTTGGAGCCGATCCCATCAAAAAGAAAAGAAATCAACGAAAACAGGATGAAATGACAGCACATGAGAAAACGGCTTACAGATCAAAAGTTGGACAGATTCTTTTGGACAGCTCGACAAAGTCGTCCTGATGTTTTCATTCGATGCTTGTCAGCTTGCTTTTAAATATCAAAGATGGTAAGGTAGAACATCTGACAGAAGCAAATAAAGTCATCAAAAGAATCAAGTCAGAACATGTGGAGTTGAAGTTTCATCATTTGGGATCAGGACCATTGAAACTGATGGTATACACTGATGGGTTCACTTGGAAAACTCAATGACGGAGGAAAATCAAGGTGGATTCATCATCTTCTTAGCAAACGAGGAAGGAGACATTTTTTCCAATTTTCTGGAGTTCAAAGAAAATTCGCAGAGTAGTCAGAAGCACGTTGGCTGAGAGACACTGGCGATGGGAGAAGGAAAAATTTATGAAGCAATATTCATTGCAACATTGTTCATGGAGATCACAACAGGAAAAGCAACCACGGATGGTCCTTTCCTTTAGTCTGCATGACCGACTGCAAGTTCTTTACATGATGCTCTGCAGTCAACAAAACATGTCACAGAAAAAGTTCTGAGGCTGGAGATCAGTGAATAAAAGACTTATGGAGGGAAAAGGGATTGTGAAAGAAGTGAAGTGGTCTGGCACTCATAGACAACTGGCAGACTGTCTCACCAAGAGAGGAGCTTCATCAACAGTATTGCTGAAAACTCTTCAAGAAGGGAAAGATTTCCCTGGCTGCTGAATTCATTTGCATTTACTAAAGCGGGAACGATTTTTGGAAAATAAGTCATTTGTTAGACAATTAGTCATTTGTTAAGACAATTAGTCATTTGTAAGACAATAAGTTATTTGTTAGACAATTAGTTTTTCAGACGTTTTAAAAAAAAATAGAAAGAGATGAGTTTGATAGATGTGTTGCTTCGATACGACGATTAGCGAGCCGGGAAATTATTTTCCGGAAATGACTGAATGGGAGGAAGAAACGGTTGAGAAGAGGAGGCTTGACAACGAGCGATGGCGTAGGACGCTGTTTAAAAGAGTCGTTTCCGAGTGATGGGGATAGATTGCAGTCGAGGAACTTTTTAGTATAGTCGAAGTGACTTTTCAAGTATCATGGCTTGTTGAGTTTTAAACTGGCCTGTCGATTGAAAACAGTGGAGCGCTTGTGTCACTGCTTCTGCCTCCATTGTTAGACTTGAAGTTGTTAAACTGTGGGGCGCCATTGTCTTCCGGAGAGTTCGGCCATTTTGCTTCACTGTGTATCCCCAGTCTGACATACCTTTGGTGACAGAACAGTCAGTGTTATAACTGTATCATCTTTTGTGCCAAGGTCTTCTACCTGCATCTGAATTTCTGCGTTGGTTTTTCCTTCTGGCCATTCTTGACAGTGTCTTCCAAATTCAGGAGCGATGGCAGTTTGGTAAGGTGTTTCAAGTGATCTGGTTTCTTCTTCCATTCCTTTGTTTCTTTGATTCAGCTAACTGGCACACAAGCTGTATATTGTCTTCTGCCTGTCCCAGCCTGATTTCCATGGTCCCTAACCGAGCGCCTTTTGTTTACTTGACTGCCGCGTGAAGTGGGTTTTGGGGATTTTCAGGTGCTCTGAAATATGCCTTCACCTGTTCTAGCTTTGTGTTCTTGCCTGCGTGAAAGAAGGTCAAGCAGGTATCACATAGTTTCAAACTGGTGTATCTTACATGGTTCCCAGGATCAATCCCATTGCTTCATTTTGAATTCTTTTAATTTAGGAAGATTGCTGTTGGACAGTGTTTAAGCCCTAATCTATAATCAATCATACTGGTACAAGTGTGTGATACAGTCGGTAGAGATGGCGTTGTTCAAGGCCTTTAGCTGCCATTGCTTTCATAGCAGATAGGCCTTTTTTGCATTTAAGAACAATATTCTCAAGTGCTTTCTTAAAGGTTAGGATTCTAATAGAGCCTACACCCAAATACCGTAGGTTGTTAGTTGATTCAATTGGTATTCCATTGAAGGAGACTGGTGAGGGTACTTGTCCCCGAGGTCTTCTTGTTGAGAGTGTGGACTAGTATCTGGACTTTTGTAGGGTTGGGGCGATTCAGTTTCTTGACAAACCCCTGAGCAATGTTGTTCAAAATGTTGCTGAATTGCTTTCCCTTTTCTTGAACATTCTTTGATGTTTTGTAGATCAGACTGTCATCTGCTAGTGTCAACACTTCAGCAATTCCATTTCTGTTGAAGTCTGCAAGGCTTTTAGTGTAAACATTGTATAAAACAGGGGAGAGAGGAGAACCTTGAGGTAATCCCTTAGAAAGTTTATGAGACTTGGACGTCCAGTCTCCAAATCGTAGGATGATGGTTTGCTCCTGAAGTGCTGCTGCTATCCTTCGTGTAAGTGTCCTGATGACTCCATAGTCATGGAGTAGTTCCATGAGAAGTGAGAACTGGTCTTTGTTGTATGCATCTTCTGACAGCCAGTGTGCTGCTTTTCATTTTGTTTGCTGAATCGATGGCATTTTTAAGATTCGGCATACATGAAAAAAAAGGAGGGTAACAAAAGGAAATCTTTAACTTACCAAAAAAGAACAGTGTCCCCAAGAACAAATGTCTTTACAACAACATTTGTACCAACCCCTGAATTTTAGAGAACACAAAAAAAATATGTGGTATCACTAAAAATAAATTAAAAAACGATAGCAAACCACAAACAATCTTTCCAAAGAAAGATATAAAAACCAAACAAAATTGAAAAATACTTTTGGAAATTTAAAGATAAAACATGAACAACAATCTTGGAAAATTTTAAAAAAAGAGCGCACCAACAACAACATTTCAAAAAAATGTAATCTAGTTTTACAGGAAATACATTATCGTAAAACCCGGTATTTTGAATGGCAGGGACCGGGAAGCCCCTTCAATAACCGGAATTTTCAATAAGCCAATTCTGGGTATATTAATTTCCTCCTTTTCCTTCAAAATTCAATATAACCTAACTTTTTTTTTAAATTAAAAGGTTCTTTTTTTCCGTGTCCACCATTGCGTTGATGTGAGATATATTCCCATTAATTTTCCCCTGTTGGTTTCTTGGGCCCCCTTGCTTTTTTCCCACACACACACACACCACACAAAACCACACACACACACACAAAACTCACCACACGCACCCCCCCCCCCCTTACACACCAAACACAAGCCTTCACCATGCCCGACCCCAAAATTAAGCTTTTTGATGAAAATTTAAAATGAAAAAAAGACATATATTCCGGGTTCTTTTTTTGATCGGGGGGTTTTGGCAAAAAGCTGCAAAAGCTTAGGAAAAATGTTTTCCCCCCCCCAAAAGGATTATTCCCAAATATGTCTTATAGCTTGGGGCACAACTTGGAATTACCCAAAAAAAAAAACAAAAAAAGAGAGAAAAAAAAATTTCATAAAATATAATTCGCCCCCAAAACTTTTAAAAAATGATGGGTTTTTTTTGAGAAACAAGATGGGGAGGAAAGGGTAGGCAAATTAAAAAATGAAAAAAACAAGGCAAAAATACCAATTTGGAATTAACATTTAAGAAAAAATTTGATAAATCCCCTGTCAAAACCAAAAAAAATTGGGGGTTTAACAAAAAACCCCCCCCCCCCCCCCCTCCGGGAAACTTTTTCCCAAACCCCCCCCCCCCCCCCCAAAACCCCCCCCCCCCCCCCCCAAAACCCCCCCCCCCCCCCCAAAAAAAAAAAAAAAAAAAAAACCCCCCCCGGGGGGGGGGGGGGGGGCCCAAAAAAAAAAAAAAAAAAAAACCCCCCCCCCCCCCCCCCCCCCCCCCCCCCCCCCCCCCCCCCCCCCCCCACCCACACACCACACAACACCACACCCCCCACAAAAAAGAAGGCATCATGCCATTAAGCTATGTTGAAAACCCTTTCCGAAAGTTTCGGATCACACTGAAACACGGGGTTAAAAAGTAGGTACAAAAACCCCAAAAAGGGGGGGGGGAACCCCGGGTTGACGCGGTTTGTTTTTTTCCCAGACAGACTCCATGATAGTCGGCAATTTCCTGGAAGGGGTTGACTCATTTTGCAACAGATGCGAGGTGCACAATCTAGGAGGCCCTTTCTAACATTAAAACCCTCCTTTTTTTGGGGGTACAAAGAGGGGACGGCCACCCGTCACACTCAAACCTGGTTTCCCCCACAATCTTAGGCCCGGGCATGGGCAGTTCTCACTCTTTTTGAAAGAGGTTTTTTGTCTTTTTCCCCGCCAGTTGATGGAAAATGCGGGCCTAGTATGGATTAAGTCTTCACCAAAAATCTAAAGACCCCCCCCCGATGAAGGAAATCTCAAAAGATAAGGCTAAATTTTTGAACCACTAAAAAATGATAGGCCCCCGCCTCAGTGTGAAATTTTAATTCCATATGCTAGGAGAGACCCGCACCGGGGAGAAAATTTTCCGCACCAGTACCTGCACGGGAAACGTTTCGGGCATCATCGGATACAGTCGGGGACACTAGCCCACGTTTGGTTTCCTGCAGGGTTGGTTTTAGGGGAGGGGCGTTTGTGCGAAAGGAATGCGTTTCGCAGCAACAATTTCCAAGTTTCCCCGTAGGGATGCATCTTTGATCATGTTGCAAGATTGTCAAAAAACGCGAAAAAATCATCTGTTGATGCCTGGTGTAACCTTTCTGGTTGATGACGAGGCGTGTCCTTGCTGGTTGATGGACGGGCTGCCTTTCTGGTTGATGACGAGGGGGTGTCCTTTCTGGTTTTTGGACGAGGGTGCCTTGTGGGTTTACGGGTGAGGCGTGTCCCTTTCTGGGGGATGACGAGGCGTGCCTTACGGTTGATGGGGAAAAGGGGTGTCCTTGGGTTGACGGACGAGGCGTGCCTATGGTTGAGGACAGGGTGTCCTTTTGGTTTACGGAAAGGGCGTGTCCTTTTGGGGTTTATGGCGAGGGGGTCCTTCTGGTTGATGGGGGAAGTGGAATGGCTCCCTTTAATGAATGACTTGCCTTTCAGGCTTTTATGTGACGAAAAGAAACGTGATTTGCTTTGTATTGTGGAAGTTGTTAGAAGCAAATGTTCCAATGACCCCTGAAATTTTTGAAGTCCCCTTCTATCTCTTATTTGCTCCCCGTTGCAACGATACAGCTCATAGTTGAAAGAGAGAAAAGCTCCACTTTGAGATAGAGGAGGTTGTCCCCCCTCTTTCCCCCTCAGAGTCGTTTTTGTGTTGATGGTCCTCGGTGTCACCTCTGGTAGAGCTAAGTGAGACAAAGTTTCTGTTAAGGAACCGCGCATTACAAACAATGTCCGTACAAAACTCTTCCGGACCACCAGCTCCTTGTAAGTCGTGACAGGACGGCTCCTGTCAGCAGTCCCCCGATGTCAGCTCCCCCGTCGCAGGATCTTGTGAGGGGTTCTCCCCTTTATCCCGGGCATTCGATTAAATCCTGCTTTCCGGGGAAAAAGTTTTACGTGGTGGTTTTATTTGTCCCATGCGTGCTTCAGGTTCCCGACGGGATCGGGAGGGTGACGCTGAACTCATAAAGGGGAGGCCTGAACAACGTGAAGAATGAGCCTGGAGAGCATGTGTTTGAAAAAAAAACCCCTTTTAAAACCCAATTGTGTGCTAGTGTGGGGGTTTTTGTGTTGTTTGGGGGTGTGTGTGTGTGTTGTGTGTGTGGTGGGGGTTGGGGTGTTGAAGAGTGTTTTAAGGTGTGTTGTGGGGGGAGAGGGAAAGAGAGGAGAGCGCACACACACACACACACACACACACACACACAAAAACACACACACAAAAACACACACACACACGTACTCACCTGTGAAGAATTTCAAATTCTTTACACACCACAGTCCAAAGGTTGGGTTTGGATGTGGCATTTTGTGGGAGGAAAAGCACTTCTGTGCCAGGAGGCCGAACTTTGAATGATGCAATTGTCGATCACAATAAACCTTTCGGTTGCAATTTTCCTGGACCGGTCAAAATCGCGCAACCATTCTGAATAGGGCGGTGTCATCCAGGGTTTCTTTGTGTATAGCGAAGTGGCAACTCATGCCCTTTTAACACCCGGGGTTTTACAAACTTCCCCCGACCAAAAGGACTGTTTCCGACCCCCCTGTTACAGCAAAGACCACAGTTATCTTTCTTAGACTGCTTTCCTCCATGGCACTTCTTAGATTTGAACTCAAAGGTTCTATCAGGCAGCATGCGGAAGAATAGAGCGCATTCATCCATGTTGAAGATGTCCTTCTCCTTATACTTTTGAAGAGTTGGGGTCAGCACTTCGCTAACTCATGCATCTGTGGACACTTCATCTACGCTTTCACGTTCGCCGCACACTTTTCGGCAGTTGATGTTGTGTCGCTTGTTGAATCGGCTAAGCCAACCGTTCGTGCACTCCCAGTCATTTAAGCCGAGTTTTCTTGCAAACTCTTCAGCTTTCGTCTTGAGCACTGGCCCACTTATAGGAATGGCATTACTCCTGGCACCTTTGAACCACTGAAGAAGTGCATGCTCTATTTCTTCCTGTCGAGCTACTCTATGTGGTCTCTGGATTTTTGGATCTATCTCTCCGCTGTAGTAAAGACTTTTCAGTGTTTCTTTTTCTTTCATAATCTTGGTCACACAACCTGCCGAAATTCCATATTCCTCAGCTACTTCCTTTCTTTTTTTGCAGCCAGTTTCCAGCTTCTGAATAAGCTCGATTTTTCTTTTAATTGTCAGACTCACCCTTTTTTGTTTTGCAGCCATTTTTGCTAGTGTACAAAGGGAAACTACTCGCATGAACAAGAGAAATTAAGTCGGGGAGATCTACGCACCACAAGACTACATGGCGTGGCTGTCAGAGGCCCGCGGCATTGTTAGACCGTAATTGTTATCAGAGACCTCCTGACTCGAAAGTTGATGCTGATCTGGCCTCTCCCCTTCCTCAACTGATTGCGCTGACAGAGGCGTGTCATATCATTCGGCGCCCGCGCAGTCATTGTTCTTAAAAATAAAAAGTTTAAAAAATCTTTTGAGCAAACATTTAATATAGCCGGGTAAAAACGCCCCTGGGCTGAATTTTTGTTTCAATATAGCCGGATTTCAATATAGCCGACTTCAATGTAGCCAACATTTTTTAACAAAGAAAAAGTAGAGCTTCGGCCGGGACCTGAAAAATTCTTCAATATAGCCGGGATGTCAATATAGCCTACTTCAATATAGCCGGGTTTCACTGTACTATGTAAACCACAGTTGGCAACTCTAAATGTTAGAACAGGACACTCCCACAGTATCTTTCTGCTTCTCTGTCCACCTATCAAACTTCTCGGTCTCTTCGATCATCTTCTCAAAAACTTCTGAAAATTCCTAGGCGCTCGTTGAAGACAGTCGGTGAGAGAGCATTTAGCTTTAGTGCGCCCACTCTTTGGAATTCTCTTCCTGACAGCTTACGTGATCTGCCTACATTATCTAAATTCAAGTCAGAGTTAAAAACATACTTCTTTAGGAAAGCCTTCTTCAACCATTAATGCTGTGTCTATTATTCTGACCTGACTTTATATGTACTGCATGCAAAACTGTATTGTTTACGCTTGAACCGTTGAACTTGATAAGTGCGCCTGTGTCGGTAGGTGTGTGTGTGTGTGTGTGTGTGTGTGTGTGTGTGTGTGTGTGTGTGTGAACACATGTGTGCAGTGTTTGAGTGTGTGTTGAGCGCATGAGTTGACCCCAAGAATTGCACTATATAAAATCTATTCATTATTATTATTATTATTATTAAATGGTTGACAATTGCAGACACAGATGGAAGTTCCTATCAGTGAATAAACCCAACACCTGAGAAACACATGTAGCACGGGGAAAAAATAACAGCAAGCCAGTTTAGCTATACGTGGCACTGGCAATACAAGCTCATCACATCCTGACGACCGCACAGCGTGAAACAAATTTGTAGATTTTTTTTAGCAGCTTGATTTTAACTTGCTTTTAATATAACAAATGTCGCTCCCACTGTGTTTGAGCACTCTTTTTAAGATGCGCTGATCCTCAGTACCATTCTCTCTCTCTCTCTCTCTCTCTCTCTCTCTCTTTTTTTTTTTAATATATATATATTTATATATATATATCATCATCATCATCATTCTCTTGCCAATGATGGGCGTAGAGGAGGATGAGAGACACTCTCGAAGCCAGGCACCGCCATCCGGCCCTGCCCTCTGCCTGTCGCATCAGCGTAGGGCCATCCATCCTGGTCCATTCTTTGATGTTGTCCATCCAGCATTTGGCTTGTCGTCCCCTTCGTCTGCCACTTCCAGCGTGCCTGGATGACTGTTTTGGGCAGTGAATTGTGGCGTATGACATGCCCGAACCACGACAGCTTCCTCTTCTTGACTGTTGCCAAGAGGGGTTCTTGGGGGCCTGCAAGTGATGTTATTTGGCTCCTCACAAGGTCGTTTGTCTTCCTGTCTTGCCAAGAGATCCGAGCAAACGCCTGAAGCATTTAGTTTCAAACGTCTGGATTCTCTTGGTGGTCTCTGCTGTCATGGTCCAGCTTTCGCAGCCATACAGCAGGATGGACAGCACCAGGGACTTGTACAGCTTCATCTTTGTAGGAAAGCTGATCTCCCTGCTCTTCCAGATCTTGTTTAGCTTTGCCATTGCTTCTGTTGCGATCCCTCCGGGGGTTGCGACCTTGTCGTGGTCGGAGGGCTTGCGCAGTCCAGTGATCCCTTAGGCTTTGCTGGCGGGGGCATCAATACTTGGAGATAGGCTGGGTTTTTTTTAAAAAAAAATGCTTCGAGGTCCGAAAAAGCCAAGATGCTGTCTGGCCTAAGCATAACGTGGTAAGAAGTTGATACCCCTGGTAGGGCTTCCCATGTCAGATAGGCTAAGGGTGAGGATCCTGACTAAGAGTAACCCGCCTTTCTCCTTTTCTTGTTTTCTGCCTCCCTTATTTGGCCTTTTCTATCTTCGTCTCCCCTTCAAGTCTTCTTTTCCACACTCCTTTTCTCTCTGTGGTCTCCTTAAGATCCGCTGCGTTTGCCGTGCGGTGCGACCTGTGTCGGAGGGGAATGAGATCCTGGTGATTGAGAGGGCCAGCGCTCTCAACACATCACTTTGGCTCGGACCTCTCCTAGACAGGGAGTACACTTTGGCCCGGGTGTACTAATCGGCTCCCCTTCTTGGGGTTGGGTCAAGACAGGCAGTTTCCCTGCTGGCCAAGTAAACCCTGCAGTGCTCAGCTCTCTGTTCCCAGGAGTTGAGCATGATCAGGGGGGATAGGGTTGGTGGCTTCTGTTTGTCGTATATCTCTCCCGAAGCTGGAAGGGGTCAAGACATTGGTTTCTTGGCCCTGGCCCCTTAGTTGGACTCCAAGGTGGGTGGGTAAGGGAGGGATGAAATATAATAAACTAAACATGGCTTTTTCAAAAATATCCCCCCAAAAGGAAGAGGAAGGCAGCATCCCTATTTCAGGGGATTTTCAACCAGACAGTGATTTGATACAGAGGTTAGACAGAAGACGGTTTCTGGGCTTCCTGGCTCGTGATGGAAGGGACGGAGCAGGAAAGACCCCTTTCAGCTCTGAGCCCTTTTGCTATCCAGAAGGGCTTTCAAGGTCTAGCAGGTGACCCTCAGTCCATCAAAAGGTTGAGGAATGGCTCATTTCTAATTCAATGTCGATCAAAAAGCAATCTGAACAGCTGTTGAGAGCAACAAAATTAGTGGACAGGGAGATCAGGGTGACTCCTCATAAACAGTTAAATTCGTCAAAGGTGTGATTCGCTGCAGAGATCTATCAGGTGTCTCAGAGGCGGAGATCAAAACGGAACTGGCGTCCCAGGGTGTGACGGAGGTGCGCAGGGTGACAGTAAAAAAAAGGGTGCAGAAAGAGTGGACACCAACACCCTCTTTCTGACGTTCTGCAACCCTGTGCTGCCTCCGGTCATCAAAGTCGGTTACCTAAATGTTCGTGTTCAGCTGTATGTGCCGTCCCGTTGAGGTGTTTCAGATGCCAGAGGTTTGGACATGTCAGAGACCGCTGTTCTGGGCAGGAGGTGTGCGGTGTTTGCTTTTTCATTTCTTTCTGCGTATCGCCAGGCTGATACTCTGGGGGACACTCCCTGTATAGCCAGCAGTGGAGTTTTGTGTGATGACCCTTTTTTATCCGCCATTAAGGAGCATACTCCATCTTCGGGGAAGCGGGTGTTTGCTGGGAAGGCAACCCATGATGGGCGTGCAAAGATCCGCACATTGTGCTAACTGCGGTGGACTACTCCTCCTCTTCAAGAAACTGTCCTCTTTGGATTCAGGTAATCCACCATTCAACGAATAAAAAGAAAAATCTCCTTTTGTGAAGCCCGCAAAGCTGGTTGTGGGCCCGTCAGACTCCAACAGCTTCATTGCTTCGGCCGTTAAAGACAGTCAACAGTACACACTCGTCAGTTTCTGCCAGACTGGATTTCGTTTTCCAAGCATTGCAAGGAGAATGGTCAGCTTGGGAAGCAGTCCACCACCTTCCACCCAAAGTAACACTCCCTGGTGGAGGCAAAAATCCACCACCCTCAGATGCCACAATTTACAACATCTGCTGCTGGCAGTTAAAAGCCAGCAATCCGCCTCGAACTCTTCTGTCCATGCCCGTCGGCAAGGAGTTCAACTCCGTGTGGAGATGGTGGAATGAGAAAAACTCCACGTTCTAACCATATCCTGACCACCTTCACCGTTGCAAGTCTGCCTCAGGGTGAAGACCAACAAGTCCAGTACAAACCTCAATAATTTTACACCTTAGCAACAGACGTTGGAAGAGGAGATGACCTGATCTCCTCCTTTTTTCGCCCTCTGCACCATGGATAGTCAATATTCCATTGGATATCGTTGACTTAAATTCCACCTCTGTGGAGCTGCAGCTTCTGTGTCAATCTCTAAAACTTCCGTCGTGGCTTTCAGGTAAACTCAAATTCAAAGCCAGAAACCTTTACTTTTGGCTTTAATATTCTTTCAAAACCTGCACAACCATCCTCGGTTTGGGATGTCGGGCGGTGTTGCCTCTCCTACACAAACTTTGTTGTATAGTCCTGTCGGCTCTGTACCCTCCTTCAGGCTGTAGCTGCGAGAGTCACTTCCACAACACTGTGACAATCTGTTCCCTTTATCTTCACCTTCTGAATCCTGGGTTTGTCGTCAGACCTTGTCAAGTTGATGAGGGAACTTCCTCGACCTTTTTGCTGTTGGGTGACTTTAACGTCACGATCCTCTTTGGGTAGTGTCAGTACGTCATTCAGAGGTTGCTAATTGAGGATGTCCTTTCGGATTTGGATTTGGTGTCTGAACGAGGATCTGCAACTTACCTCCAAATCTTCACACAGGTTCACTTCGTGTTTAAGATTTGTCGGTTGTGACCCCTCGCTGGTCCATGAAAGAAGTGGTCTGTCCATGACGATCTGCACGGAAGTGACCCTTTCCTGTCCTTCTACAACCTGTAATAACTGAACACGTCTCTGTCTCTCAACATTAAATTATAAGAAAGCAAAACTGGGATCTATTTGCAGCCCTATTTCAAAGGGCATTCCAGGACGCTGATTTTCTTCCCAAGTCCGGACCCAGCAGAATCACTGACTAACACTGTAATCGAGTGTGCTAAAGCTTGTTTCCAGTGTCTTCCGATAAACTTCAATGCCAAAAACACCCTGGTTTGATTCAGACTGCCAACAAATTTCCAAAGTTCGAAAACGGGTCAGCGTCAGGTATACCAACGACCTTCGGGTCCCAACGCTCGAGCCCATCAAAAACTCCGTGCCAAACGAGACACACTTTTAAAATCATTTAAACGTCGGTCCTGGAGAAGTTTCTGCTCCAGGCTGACATCGAAAACTTCCAAGAAAAAAGTGTGAACATCATTAAGAAAATCAAAGGGAAAACACCTGTCCCACTGTGAACCATCTCAAGTTTTCTGACTCTTTAATAACAGACAAACAAGCAGTTGCTAATCTGCTTGCTTCAACCATTAAAAAGAATTCCCCCTCTTTCTAACAAATCAGCCACTTTTGTCAAAAACAAACCCCCTAAAAGAAAAATCACCCTGAAAACTTTTCGCCCGAAAACAGGGAAAGGGACTACAATCTTCCTTCACTTAAACGAGCTGAAATCTGCCTTACTTTCTTGCAGCGTTTCCCCCCCGGGGGTTGCGACCTTGGTTGTGGTGGGAGGGCTTGCGCGGTCCAGTGACCCCTTAGGCTTTGCTGGCGGGGGCATCAATATTTGGGGAGATAGGCTGGGTTTTTTCCCACACTGCTTGTAGGCCTGAGAGGTGAAGATGCTGTATGGCCTAAGCGAAACGTGGTAAGAAGTTGATGCCCCTGGTAGGGCTTCCCATGTCAGATAGGCTAAGGGTGAGGATCCTGACTAAGAGTAAACCCGCCTTTCTCCTTTTCTTGTTTTCTGCCTTCCTTATTTGGCCCTTTTCTATCTTCGTCTCCCCTTCAAGTCTTCTTTTACACACTCCTTTTCTCTCTGTGGTCTCCTTAAGATCCGCCGCGTTTGCCGTGCGGTGCGACCTGTGTCGGAGGGAATGAATCCTGGTGGTTGAGAGAGCCAGCGTTTCTCAAACATCACTTTGGCTCGGACCTCTCCTAGACAGGGAGTACACTTTGGCCCGGGTGTACTAATCGGCTCCCCTTCTTGGGGCGGGGTCAAGACAGGCAGTCCCCTGCTGGCCATGTAAACCCCCTGCAGTGCTCAGCTCTCTGTCCCCGGGAGTTGAGCATGATCAGGGGGATAGGGTTGGTGGTTTTCTGTTTGTCGTAATCTCTCCCGAAGCCTGGAAGGGGTCAAGAATTGGTTTCTTGGCCCTGGCCCCTTAGTGGACTCCAAGGTGGGTGGGTAAGGGAGGGATGAATTACAATAAACTAAATATGGCTTCTTTAAAAAATATCCCCCCCCCAAAAGGGAAGAGGAAGGCAGCATCCCCTGTTTCAGGGATTTCGAAGCTGACGTGATTCGATACTGAGGTACGACAAAGGACAGGATTCGGGGCTTTCTGGCTCGTAATGGAAGGGACGGAGCAGGGAAAAACCCCTTTCAGCTCTGAGCCCTTTTGCTATCCAGAAGGCTTTCAGGGTTTAGCAGGTGACCCTCAATCCATCAAAAAGATTGCGAAATGTCTCATTCCTCATTCAATGTAGAACAAAAAAACAGTCTGAACAGCTGCTGAAGGCAACGAAACTTGTGGACAGGGAGGGTCAAGGTAACTCCCCACAAACAGTTAAATTCATCGAAAAGGGGTGATTCGCTGCGGGATTTATCTGGGGTCACAGAGGCAGAGATCAATCGGAGGGTGGCGTCCCGGGTGTGACGAGGTGCGGGAGGGTGACAGTAAAGAAGGGTGCAGAAAGAGTGGGCCCCCAACACCCTCTTTCTGACATTCTGCAACCCTGTGCTGTCTCCGGGCATCAAAGTCGGCTACCTGAATGTTCGTGTTCAGCTGTATGTGCCGTCCCGTTGAAAGGTGCTTTAGGTGCCAGAGGTTTGGCCATGTCAGGGACCGCTGTTCTGGGCAGGAGGGGTGTGGTATTTGCTGCAAGGCAACCCATGATGGGCCGTGCAAAGATCCGGCACATTTGTCTAACTGCGGTGGCGACCATCCCCCCTCTTCACGAAACTGTCCCTTTGGATTCAAGAATCTGCTATCCAACGTGTCAAAACGGAAAAGATCTCATTTTTTGAAGCCCGGAAACAGGTTGTGGCAGTCAGACGCCGACAGCTTCTTCCTATGCTTGGCTGTAAAGAAAATTCCCACAGTTTCTACTAGGTCAGTCTGCTGCCAGACTGATGAATTCATGTTTTCGAAGACATTGCAAGTAAGATCTGTCAGTTTGGTGGTAGCAGGGCCACCACCTTCCAACCCAAAATGAATGCCCCCTGGTGGAAGGCAAACAATCCGCCAACCCCTCAGACTGCCCAGCAGTCTACAACATCTGCTGCTGGGCAGATTAAAAAACCAGCCTCCCTACCTCGAACTCCTCTGTCCCCGTGCCCGTGCGGGCAAGGGAGTTCAACCCCCTGTGGAGATGGTGGAGATGAGGAAGAAACCTCCACCGTCTCCCAAACCAGACCTTCTTCACCTGTTGGCAAGTCCCCAGCAGGTCTAAAGAACACAGTCCAGTGAAACTACAAAATAAATTCACTCCATTGGAAGCAGACTTTGAGGAGGAGATGACCTGATCTCTCTCCTTTCGCCCTCGCACCATGGATAGTACCTTATTCCATTGGAATATCCGTGGTCTAAATTCCAACTTCGAGGAGCTGCAGCTTCTGTGTCAATCTATAAAACTTCCGTCGTGGCTCTTCAAGAAACTCAAATTCAAGCCAGAAGCCTTTACTCTTTTGGCTTTAATATTCTTTCAAAACCTGCACAACCATCACGTTGGGACTGTCGGGCGGTGTTGCCTTCCCCTACATAAAACTTGTTGTATAGTCCTGTTGCTCTGTCTCCCTCCTTCAGGCTGTAGCTGCGAGAGTCACTCTCCACAAGGACTGTGACAATCTTTTCCCCTTTATCTCCCACCTTCTGTCCCGGTTTGTCATCAGGCCCTTGTCAGTCTGATAGGAGAACTTCCTCGACCTTTTTTGCTGTTGGGTCCCCCCGGGGGGGTTTGCGACCTTGTTGTGGTCGGAGGGCTTGCGCGGTTCCAGTGATCCCTTAGGCTTTGCTGGCGGGGGCTTCAATATTGGGAGATAGGCTGGGTTTTTTCACACTATTGTAGCCTGAGAGGTAAAGATGCTGTATGGCCAAGCGAAACGTGGTAAGAAGTTGATCCCCCTGGTAGGGCTTCCATGCAGATAGGTAAGGGTGAGGATCCTGACTAAGAGTAACCCGCCTTTCTCCTTTTTTGTTTTCTCCCTTTTCCTTATTTGGCCCTTTTCTATCTTCGTCTCCCCTTAAAGTCTTCTTTTACACACTCCTTTTCTCTCAGTGGTCTCCTTAAGATCCGCCGCGTTTGCCGTGCGTGCGACCGTGCGGAGGGGAATGAGATCCTGGGGGTTTGAGAGAGCCAGCGCTCTCAACACATCACTTTGGCTCGGACCTCTCCTAGACAGGGAGTACACTTTGGCCCGGGTGTTCTAATTCGGCTCCCCTTCTTGGGCTGGGTCAGACAGGCAGTCCCCTCTGGCCATGTAAACCCCCTGCAGTGTCAGTCTTGTCCCGGGAGTTGAGCATGTTCAGGGGGATAGGGTTGGTGGTTTTTGTTTGTCGTATATCTCTCCCGAAGCCTGGAAGGGGTCAAGACATTGGTTTCTTGGCCCGGGGCCCTTAGTTGGACTCCAAGGTGGGTGGGTAAGGGAGGGATGAATTACAATAAACTAAATATGGCTTCTTTAAAAATACCCCCCCCAAAAGGGAAAGAGGAAGGCAGCATCCCCTGTTTCAGGGGATTTCGAAGGTGACAGTGATTCAGATACTGAGGTACGACAAAGGACAGGATTCTGGGCTTCCTGGCTCGTAATGGAAGGGGAAGGAGCAGGAAAGACCCCTTTCAGCTCTGACCCCTTTTGCTATCCAGAAGGGCTTTCAGGGTTTGCAGGTGCCCCTCAATCCATCAAAGATTGCGAAATGGCTCATTCCTCATTCAATGTAGAAAAAAAAAACAGTCTGAACAGCTGCTGAAGGCAACGAAACTTGTGGCAGGGAGATCAAGGTATCCCACAAACAGTTAAATTATCGAAAGGCGTGATTCGCTGCCGGGGTTTATCTGGTGTCACGAGGCAGAGACAAAACGGAGTGGCGTCCCAGGGTTTTGACGGAGGTGCGCAGGGTGACAGTAAAGAAGGGGGCAGAAAGAGTGGCCCCCAACACCTCTTTCTGACAAATTTTGCAACCCCGTGCTGCCTCGGTCTTTAAAGTCGGCTACCCGAATGTTCGTGTTCAGCTGTATTGCCGTCCCCCTTGAGGTGCTTTTGGTGCCAGAGGTTTGGCCATGTCAGGGACCGCTGTTCTGGGCAGGGGTGTGTGGTATTTGCTGCAAGGCAACCCATGATGGGCCGTGCAAAGATCCGGCACATTGTGCTAACTGCGGGGGCGACCATCCTTTTTCACGAAATGTCCTCTTTGGGTTCAAGAAACTGCTATCCCAAGTGTCAAAACGGAAAAGAAGATCTCATTTTTTGAAGCCGAAACAGGTTGTGGGCAGTCAGACGCCGAATTCTTCCCATGCTTCGGCTGTAAAGAAAATTCCCACAGTTTCTACTTGGTCAGTCTGCTGCCAGACTGATGATTTTTATGTTTTCGAAGAACTGCAAGTAAGATCTGTCATTCTGGTGGTTTGCAGGTCCACCCCCTTCCAACCCAAAATGAATGCCCCCGGGGAGGCAAAAAATCCGCCACCCCTCAGACTGCCCAGCAGTCTACACATCTGCTGTGGGCAGATTAAAAAACCAGCCCCCCTACCTCAAACTCCTCTGTCCAGTGCCCCTGCGGGCAAAGGGGGTTCAAACCACTGTGGAGATGGTGGGATGAGGAGAAACCCCACGTCTCCCAACCCCGACCTTTTTTCACCTGTTGGCAAGTCCGCCAGCAGGTCTGAAGAACACAGTCCAGTGAAACTACAAAATAAATTCACTCCATTGGAAGCAGTCGTTGAGGAGGAGATGACCTGATCTCTCTCCTTTTCGCCTCTGCACCATGGATTGTTCTATATTCCATTGGAATATCGTGGTCTAAATTCATACTTCGAGGTGCTGCAGATTCTGTGTCAATATATAATAAAACCTTCGTCGTGATCCTTCAAGAAAACTCATATTCAAAGCGAGAAGTCCTTTACTCTTTCTGGCTCTTTAATATTCTTTCCAAACTGCACAACATCCACGTTTTGGGACTGTCGGGCGGTGTTGCCCTTCTCGCTACATAAAACTTGTGTTGTATAGTCCTGTGCCTTGTCTACCTCACCTTCAGGCTGTAGCTGCGAAGAGTACTCCTCACAACAAGATCTGTGACAATCTGTTCCCTTTTTCTCCCACCTCTGTCCCGGGTTTGTCGTCAGGACCTTGTCAGTCTGATTGGGAACTTCCTCGACTCTTTTGAGCGGTTGGGTGACTTAACGGGCAACAATCCTCTTTGGGGTTAGTGCCGGTTACGTCATCCAGAGGTTGCTAAATTGAGGATGTCCTTCAGACTTGGATTTGTGTTGTCTGATACGACGGATCAGCAATAACTCCACTCCTTCCAAGGTTCACTTTCGGATGTTTAGATTATGTCGGTTTGTGACCCCTCTCGCTGGTCTGGGACTATGAGTGGTCTGTCCATGACGATCTGCACGGAAGTGACCATTTCCCGGTCTTCCTAAACCGTTATAACTGAACTCCGGCTCTGTCTCTCAACACCTTAATTATAAGAAAGCAAACTGGGATCCTATTTGCAGACAGTATTTCTGCGGATGCCAGGACATGTTTTTCTTCAGAGTCCGGACCCTGGCAGAATCACTGACTACCACTATGATTCATAGTGTGCTAAAGCTTGAAATCCAGTGTCTTGCCGATTATACTTCAAATAATGCCCAAAAACACCTGGTTTGATTCAGACTGCTCCAATCAAATTTCCAAAGTTAGAAAACGGACTCTGCGTCTGGTTGTACCCAACGACTTCGGGTCCCAACGCTCGAGCCCATCATAAAACTCCGTGCTAAATCAAGACACACTTTTGAAATCCAGTAAACGTCGGTCCTGGTGAGAAGCTCTTGGCCAGGCTGACATCAAAAACTTCCCAGAAAGAGTGTGGAACATCATTAAGAAAATCAAAGGGAAGACACCTGTCCACTGTGAACCATCTCAAGTTTTCGGTTTCTTTAATATACAGAGAAGAAAGCAGGGTGGCTAATCTGCTTGCTTCAACAATTGAAGAAGAATTCCTCTCTTTTATAAATCAGCACTTTTGTCAAAAACAAAAGCCCTAAAAGATAAATCACTCCGCAACTTTTCGTCCAGTTACATGGAAGGACTACAATCTTCCCTTTCACGTTAAACGAGCTGAAATCTGCTTACTTCTTGCAGCGATTCCTCTCCAGTATAGATGAAATCCATTATCAGCTGTTGAAACATCTTCGCTAGAAGGTCTGAACACCCATGGTACAGGTTACCCCCCATGTGTGGACTTACAGGTTTTTTTCCACCCTCTTGGCGGAAAAGCCCTCGTATTCCCATCCCCAAACTGGAAAAAAGACTCTTTCTAAACCCTTCAAACTACCGTCCCATAGCTTTGGTCCAGCTGTGTCTGTAAACTGATGGAGAAAGATGGTCAATGCTAGTCTCTTGTGGTAACTCGAAACGATGGCCTTGTGGGCGAAAGAACAGTTGGTTACGACAAACATGGTCTACAGTTGACCATTTGATTCGTCTGGAATCTAACACTTCGGAAACGCCTTTCTGAACAACAGCATGCTGTGGCAATTTTTTTTTCGACTGGAGGAGACCTTACGATACTACCGGAAGTCGGGGATACTTCATGATCTCCACGATCTGGGTTTTCGAGGTCATCTTCCGCTTTTTATTCAAAATTTTTTGGCAGAACGACAGTTTCAGGCCCGGGTTGGACCACTCTCTCTGTGTCCACGGCAGGGTTGGGTGTTCCACAGGGGAGCATACTGTCTCCTGCCCTCTTTAGTTTTAAAATCAAAAACCCATTGGGGAAATCAGTTCAGCGGGGGTTTCAGACTGCTCATTGTTTGTGGATGATTTTGCTGTCTGCGCAACTGGAAGCCTGTACCGGAGTTTTCCAGCGCAGGCTCCAGCTTTGCGTAGATAAAATCCATCGGTGGGCAGATGAAAACGGTTTCCCCTTTTCTCCAAAAAAGACGCAGTGTATTCACTTCCATAATTTCCGTCAGTTTTTTCCAGATCCTGAACTTCAAGTAGGGAAATCTCCATTCCAGCGGGTTAAAGAGGCCAAATTTCTGGGAGTCATTTTTGACCAAAAACTTAACTTTCTCAGCCATTTTTAAAAACCTCAAAACTGCTTCCCAGAAAGCACTGAATATTCTGCGGGTCGTAGCGCACCCCGACTGGGGCGCTGATAAGAAAACTTTGTTGCACCTCTACAGACCCCTGGTCCGTTCCAAACTGGACTACAGTTGTGCTGTGTAGGGCTCCGCACGATCTTCTTCCCTCAAATCTTGGACCTATCCCCCATCGGGGGCTTCGTCTCTGTTTTGGAAAGCGTTCCGCCCACCCCTGTCTACAGCCTGTACGCAGAGGCGGGTGAACCTTCACTGTCCAACCGCAGGCTGAAACTGTCTTTGAATTATTATATCCGACTGTTTCAAAACCCGCAGAATCCTGCCTATGACTGTGTCTTTGACCCTCCGTTCCAAAGTAAGTTTGAAAACAACCCGAAATGTATTCCGCCGTTTGGTCTTCGTTATGCGGCCTCACGTGCGGAATGCAGGTCTAGACCTAGGAGTTGTGTCCGATTTTTCCAAGTTTCCCGGATCGACCCCCGTGGACCTTTTTCACACCAGAGATTTGTTTCGACCTCGCAGCTTTCGCAAAGAGTCTACCAGCTCTCTGGCATACAAGGCATTGTATTGCTGAGCTCTGTTCCAAATTCCCATCCTGTCAAAAAGTTTTCCCCTGACGGTTCCAAGTCTGAAGATGGAGTGGCCGTGCAGGCCCACTGCCCTGGGGCTCCTTCTCAGATACTGTTGGAACATATACATTCCGATGCTTCTGTCTATTCTGTTGAAAATTACTGCTTGTACTGGCTTTGAAGATAATCTCCCATTTTCGAAGAGGGACTTTCTGGTTCTGTCGGATTCGCTGTCAGCTTTGGAGGCCATAGCTGGCCGCAACCTTCAGCATCCAGAACTTTTACTTTTTTTTGAACTTTTTAGCAAGTTGAAGGCGGACGGTTACAACATTACTCTTGCTTGGGTTCCTGGTCATGTTGGCCCTCGGCTGGGAACGAAATGGTTGATCGTTTAGCCAAAGAAAAGCCACAAGAGAGAAACTGTCCAACACTTTATATCCCCTGCTCAGATGTGAAACCCAAAATTAACGATTATGTGGGAGAAACCCCTGGCAGGAGGTTGGAACACACAGACGACCAACAAACTCTTTTTAGATCCGTCCAAACCTTAAGGACTTCTCCCATCTACGTGGGTGGTCGTTAAAGAGGAAACGGTTCTGTGCCGGCTGCACACCGGCCATTCGTATTTTACCCATTTTTTACCTTTTAAAGAGTGAAGAAGCTCCGTGGTGCATTCCATGTCATGCGCCACTCACAATGAAACATGTTCTTTTTTTTTGAGTGTGTTGGGCTTGCACGATGTGAGACACAAACATTTTACAGCGGAGTCCATGAAGATCCTGTTCAGGGATCCTTGAGTTTTTGAGAGAGATTAACATTTTTCATCTGATTTAAGATTTTACGGCAGAAAGATTTTTAACAAAGTTTCTGGTGCGTTTGTAGACGATGTCATTTAACGAGATGTGTGAAAGTTGGTTTTTTTTTTTTTTTTTTTTTTTTTTTTTTTTTTTTTATTGACTGGTGAGTTGATTTTAACGTGGTGACAGCCCTGATGTGGCCCTTTGCGGTTGGCTGGGCTATAAGCAACATTATCTTATCTTATCTTATCTGCTGTTGCGATCGCTAGTCTGGTCTTGATTTCTGTTGTAGAGCGACCGTCTTTGGTGAGAGTGGCGCCAAGGTATTTGAAAGCGCCCACTTCTTCAAGCTGTTGTCCGTTCATGTAGATTTCAGCATGGGTGTTGGTTGTGCTGTTGACCAGGACTTTGCTTTTTTCTGTGCTCACTTCCATTTTATATGCACCTGCCCTTTCTTCCAGTCTCTTTGTCAGGTCTTGTAGTTCTTCGTTGCTGCCTCCCATCAGGTCGATGTCATCTGCGAACCTCAGATTATTGATGGTTCTTCCTCCGATGGAGACAGTGGAGTGGAAGTCGTGGAGGGTTTCACGCATGATGTTTTCCAGGAAGAGATTGAACAGTACGGGAGATAGCAGGCAGCCTTGACGGACTCCAACTGTGGTCTTGAAGTAGTCCCCTATCTGGTTGTTGAGGAGGACTGCGCTGCTGGCGGTGTTATACAGCGCCTGGATGGTTTGGACGAGACCCTCCTCTATGCCAAACTTTCTGAGCACCTGCCACAGACCCTTGTGCCACACCCTGTCAAACGCTTTCCTAAAGTCAATGAAGTTGTGGAACAGGTCTCTCTGATGTTGCAGATGTTTCTCCATCAGTATCCGGCAGGTGAAGATCTGTTCTACTGTGCTTCTGCCTGCCCTGAATCCAGCTTGTTCTTCTGCCAGGTGTTCTTCCGCCTCTTTCTTCAGTTTATATATATAAACAGATTTTTGACAGCAGACCTTCAAGTAAAAATGAATAATGTATGTCTTTGAGGATTCTCAGAAGATTTAAAAAAAAAAATTTTTTTAAAGGAAAACAGAACAAATATCGACAATGTTTTGTTCATAGACCATCTTCAGGACTTTTGACATAAAAAGAAAAGAAAAACAAATAAATACGTATGGGAAATGACGCATGAAAACATATACATAAATGGACGATGACGTGCTTAAGGTGTGCGAGTGTGTGTGTGTGCATACGTGCACGCGCACGCCTGCATGATTGCGTGTGTCCCTGCGCATGCGCTCGTATGTGTGTGTGTGTGTGTGTGTGCGTGCATGCATGTGTGTGTGTGTGTGTGGGGGGGGGGGCGGGGGGGGAAGAAAATTCAGTGTCCAATCCCATTTCACCTCAAGGAGAAAGAGAGGCAGATAGAGGGGAAAGACAAACAGAACCAGAGACAGAGAAAAAGAGCGAGTGGTAGAGAAGTCTTATGTTTGGAAGGGGGTGCTTGAGAGAGTGTAAAAGAAAGTGAGAGGGTGGTAGATGAGGAGTCTATTCTTGGAAGGGGACACTTGAGGGTGTGTATGAGGGGAGAAAATTACGTATATATATAGGTGCATAGGGATTGTGACAGGAATATTATATATATATACCTCTAATTATATTATCTAATTATTATATATATGCCTCTAATGATTTTTCCACCAGTGACCTCCCAGCACGCAGCCTGTAATGTTTACCATTGCCTGTAATGCACCATTGCAGTTGTTGACTCTTCTTGGGAATGGCTTAGAAAGGAAATAGTATGAACATGCTCTGATCAAGAAATTGACTATATTTGTTTTATTGATTAAATGGTTTTATTCAAGCTGGGACCTTGCACTTGGATTTATAAGTGGGATTTAATTCTCAAGGCAGTATTATCTCAAAATTGTATAGAATTTTAAGTAAGCATGTCGTCCATCTTCCTCCCTCATCTCTCCTTACCTTCACTCTCCTCCTCTCATTTGTCTCTCTCTCTCTCTCTCTCTCTCTCTCTCTCTCTCTCTCTCTCTCTCTCTCTTTCTCTCTCTCTCTCTCTCTCTCTCTCTGTCTGTCTGTCTGTAAGATAAGATAAGATAATGTTGCTTATAGCCCAGCCGACCGCAAAGGGCCACATCAGGGCTGTTGTCTGTCTGTCTCTCTCTCTCTCTTTTATCATTTATGATAACAGGTACTACTTACGTTCACAATTTCGACAG
>CM031623.1:22227061-22262956 GCA_018398815.1 Conus ventricosus
AAGCAGGAACAATAACACAAGTAGGGTACTTTTGATCCATAAGGAAACAACACAGGGAAACTACACAGAGTAACTTTTATTCAGACTGGCACAGCCTTTTAAACATAATAAAGTCAGACAAATACAAGACATCGATCTATAGTGGGGGAGAAACAAGTGCAGGCAACAACTCCCCCGTCATCATAATAATGACTTGGAAAGATTTGGACTTGGGGGGGGGGGGGGGGGGGGGGGGGGGGGTTGAAGATGAAGAAAATGGGAAGATAAAATTAAGAAAATATATTATAGATATGAAAACTCTTCACTAGCTGCATGAGGGAACCATCGTTATCCCTTTCGAAGGCAGATCTATTTGTATTCCCTCCTCTAGGCCTTTTATACGTTGGATTGGAACTCATCAGGGAGACACGGCTGGTATGTTTGTGCTCCTGGCGTCAAATAGAGACATTCCACAGTCCATAATACCGTAGTGTTCTCACCACCAAGGGTTCAAAAAAGAATCCAACAGCACCCCTAAAGCAGCCAGCGAAGGGTAGTAAAGTGAAACAAAATGAAAGTGTGGGGAGGAAAAAAATTGCTGAAAACTAAAGACATTATGCAAACAATATAAAAAGTAGGGGGCAATCCTTGAGCCTACGCTTGAGGATCACCCAAGGATGCAAGGAGATCAAAAGAAACAAAAAGACGGACAAAAACAAATACAAATAACCTCGATTTAATTGAAACGAAATTTGTATTTGAAACAAAATTTGTATTTGTTTCTGTCCGTCTTTGTGTTTGTCTTTTGATGATTCTGATCCAGCGGAACGAAAGGCCTAGGAGCAGGCAATACAAATAGATCTGCCTTCGAAAGGTATAACGATGGTGACCTTGCCGTGGTCGGAGGGCTTGCGCGGTCCAGTGATCCTTAGGCTTTGCTGATGGGGGCATCAATACTCGATTAGATGGTTAGTTGTTGTCAACGCTTCTAGGCCTGAATAGCAAAGTTGCTGACTGGCTTGAGCATTATGTGGTAGGAATTGATGCCCTGGTAGGGTCTCCATGTCAGAAAGGTTAAGAGTGAGGGCCCAGACAAATTGTAACCCACCTTTTCCTATTCTATCTTCTGCCTTTCTTATTTGGCTCTTTTCTGTCTTCATCTCCCCTTCAAGTCTTCTTTCCCACACTCTTCTTTTCTCTGTGGTCTTCTTGAGGCCCACCGTGTTTGCTGTGCGGTGCGTCCTGTGATGGGGGAGAATAGGATCCTGGAGGTTGAGACGCCGATGTGACTGCGGTGCATCAACACACCTCTTTGGCCTGGACTTCCTCTAGACCGGTCGTCGAAGTGGCCACTTGATCAAACGGCTGGTCGCGTGCATGCCCTGCTAAGGCTAGAAGGCGTAGACTCGGGTCAACGGGTTTGGGAGCTTAAGTGGCAGGGACGCTTTCAGGCTGTGTATATCTGTTTTGAAATCCTGGTGCCCTGATATACTGGAATTCCGTATAAAATGGGCATCCCCATGTTGGGACTCGGTGGCGGGTGGGAATCGAGAGAGATGAATTTTAATGAATACAACATGGCACCAAAAACTAAAAAAAGACACAGGCAAGATTTTGTAACGAACAGGATACGGATTCAGAACATGAGACAAGAAACCTTTCAGGCTTCTGGCCCAGCTGGCTGATTGTTGAGGGAGCAGATGAAGTTTAGACCTCTGTCAGGCCTGAGTCCTTTTGCGATTGCGAAAGAAATCAATGGCCTCAGCGGGAAGCCAAAGCGTCAAAAGATTAAGGAACGGGTCACTTCTGGTTGAGTGCTCTTCCAAGCTGCACTCAGAAATGCTATTGAAATCGACGACGTTGGTTGATCGACCGATCAGGGTGCCTCCACACAAAACTCTCAACTCTTCGAAGGGAGTAATCCAGTGCAGAGATCTGAGAGGAGTGTCGGAGGCAGAATCAAGTCGGAACTAGCATCGCAAGGAGTGACCAACGTTCATCGTGCACTTGTGCGCAGAGGCAATGACAGAGTTCAACTGACACCCTCTTCTTGACCTTCTGCTCTACTTCTCTCCCGGAGTCGATCACGGTGGGCTACCTGAGAGTCTCAGTGTCGCTGTACATCCCGTCCCCTTGCGCTGTTTCAAGTGCCAGAGGTTTGGCCATGTGAGGGATAGATGTACCTGCTGCCAGCCAGTCCACCAGGGTGTGTGTGACGGTCCACCACTCTGTGCCAACTGTGGAGGCAAGCACCCATCATCATCAAAGACCTGCCCAAACTGGTTTGAAGGAAAAGGAAATTCAGAGAATCAAGACTGAACAGAGAATCGTATTTGAGGTGAAAAAGATTGCAATGAAGAGTCAACCAAATGCTGGGCTCTCGTTTGCAGCTGCAGTAAGGAAGCCAACAACAGTCAGCATCGGCGTGCAGACGGTTGAATCCTTGTTTCTGAAGGAGCCAGAAACCAAGTCTGTACATCGGCGAAACCGCTCGCCACCCCAGCAGTCCTCGCCTTCAGATATACCAGTCTTCAAACCCCCACTCCCGCCCCCAGCCACGGGGGGCAAAAGACCTACGGGCCCCTTCAGGGTGACAAAAAGGGAAAGTTGTTGAAGTTCAGAAAAGCCCCCCCCTCAAAATCCTCCAAAGGGCCCCTACACTTCGAAAGGGAGCGGCGGTTCGGAGGATAGGTAAATCGCCGCCTAAAAAAAAAAGGGGCCAAAATTTGGGGAAAAAGTGGAGAGAAACCCCAAACGTTTGCGTTGTCTAGATTTAGAAGATGTCGACGGAATAAAAGGGAAACTTTGGTGAAGAGAAATTTTAATAATAATAATATAAAAAAAGGAAATTTAGGCCTTAAATCTTAAAAAAAAAGGCCCAACCCTTTACAGCAATAAGCCCAAACACACCCACAGCACACCACACACACCCACAAAAACCCCACACACACCACACACCAACACACCAAACCACCACCAACCAACACAAACACACACACCACACCACACGCACAACCACACACCAGCAAAGGGACAAAAGTTATTTTTTTGAAAAGGTTGTTTGAGGGGGGATTAAAAGAAGAAAGACTTTTTTGGTTTTGGGAGTGCAGAAGGGAGTTTTTTTTCCAGCAGGAAGGACCCGAAAAGAAAAAGAAGTTCACAAAGTTTTGGGCCCCGAAACGGGGATCTGCAAAATGCGAGTGTCAAGGAAAAAGAAGCTGTCTAGAAGGATTTTGGTCGACAGAAGTTTGAGAGGTAAGGGGAGCGACCACCCAATCCCTTGAACGAGAAAAGAATTTGTATTGTGCGTTTTCAACAGGACCCAGTGCAAAGATTTAAGAAAGGGAGAAAACATGAAGGTTTTCGGAGTTTTAAAGAAAAGGCGAGCAGTTTTATTTTGAAATTTTTTGCTTTTTTGCAAAAAGTTTGTGGACAGCCACAAAAAGAGAATTCAGTTTCAAGTCTTGAAAAAATGAAAGGAAAACCAGAGCCCTTGGTGGCTTTTTCGAAAAAGGTGGCCAAACAAACGATTCCCCAAAGCTCCGAGTACAAGCAGGCAATAAAGAAATCTGTTTTTGAAAAGAGAGTGTCTGATAAAATTAAACGCCTAGATTTCGCACAGTGGTAGAGGTCTGAATGAGGGGTCCAAGTTGGACAGAAAAAGGAACAGAGTTGTAGACATAAGCCGTTTTGGGAGAATGAAGACTTCTTTTTGTCATTTTTTAAACTAAAGTTTGTTGCAAGTCCCACCCTTTTAAGTCAGGATGCGGCTTGAGCTCGTGATGGAGGAGAGGAAGAAATGTCCCCCAGAATTTTGATTTGATGTCATCAGAGAAGCGTGGTGTGAAATGTATGAGGGTACAATATCAGAGTGGGTTGGGTATTGAACAAACAGAAATGGGCCCCAAGGACGGCCTTGGGGAACACCTTTTCAAGCAGCAGAGCTTGAAGAAAAACCATTGACGAGACAATTTGGGTTCAAACGAAAGGTAAAAATAAAACCATGCCAAAGCGTGAAAAGAGATCCCAAAAGTGTGTTGAATCTTTTTGAGGGGGGGGAGTGATAAATGGTATCAAAGGAGGACAAGCAAAGAAGAAGAGCATAAAAACCTGCCTTTCCAGGCACGAAAGACGTTTATTATTTTTCAGCAGAGAGTTTCTTTCGTGTCCAGTGCGTAGGCGGACGCACAAAAAGGCAAGTTGTTTTGGTAAAGGGGTTTTGGAGTTGGAAAAGTGCTATTTTAAATTTATCTTGAAAGAAAAGACATTTGGGACAGGTCGATTTTTTTTTTAGGTTTTCGGGTCAAGAGAGGGTTTCTTCAAAAGAGGTCGGACAACAGCGTTTTTCAGTGCAGGTGGGAAAACAAAAAGGGGAAGATTTTTTTCCACACAGGAATATGGCAACAAACACCATGCTGCAGAAATAAAGTAGTGGAAGAGGATCCGTAAAAAGTTTTAAAACAGTTTGTTGACTTCTTTGCAAAGAAACTGTCACGGGTTCAAGTCAGTCTGAATGCCGGAAAAAGGTTGTAGGATTTATTTTCAGAACTGCTGAGATCCGACTTTCAGGATAAGTCAATTTTGCAATGAAAAAAGCACAAAATTTCTGTGGAAGTCAAGGGCAGACGATAAAGGGAAGGGGGATGATTTTGTTCTCCCATGGTGTTCGTGCCTTAAAAAATTTGCTTGGTTGTTGTGCAGCAAATATTTTGCATTGTAGAAGGGCTGATTTTGTTTTTTTTGAAAAATTTTATTCACCATTACTAAAAAATTCGAAAAAATTTTTTTTGTGAATCTGAGGTTTGTTTTTTTGCCCTCCCTTTCCCCCTACGTCTAACACGTTTAGATCAAGAACTTGGGGCCAACTGCGGGAACCGGGGGTTTGATTTGGACGGCTGGAAATCTTGCTTTAAGTATGGGGCATGGTGATAAAGGCATCTTAAAAATAGGGTGAACGCCCCGGGACGTGAAGGTACAATTAAAGGGAGGCAGCGGGTCAGGGAAGATGAAAAGGTCTGGAAGAAAAGTCCCTGGACTCACATACCGGGGGCTTAATAGAGCGGTGTGTTCAATTAGCCGGCCGCATGGTGGTCAAAAGTCAGGTCAGAGGGTGGGGGGTGACTCGCCCGGTTTCTAAAAAGGAAAACCCAGTAAAGGATGTGACCTAACGGGTGAGGGGGAGGTAGGACGGAGCCCAAAGGATGAAACAGTCCACGTTTTGCTGTTTTCCCAATTAGTTGGATTGCCCAGTGGAATTGAAGTGAAACCCAACAGAACGGCCTTTTGCAGTTCTGTACTCCAGCAGATCTGGAAAATCTTCCCCAAAAATGGATTTTCAGTTGGTTTTTCTTGCTGGGAGGGGGGCGGTAAAGGGAGAAGCGTGAAGAGAGGGTTTTGGGGGAAGATACAGTTGTTGTACTGTTCAAAAGAGGAGTGGGAAAAAGGGGAAGTTGGAGGGAGTGGGAAAAGAGGGGGGTTAGTGTCAGACACCCCAAAAAAGGGTGCCTCCCCAAGGGTTGGCCGGGGGGAAAAATGAGGGTGGTGTTGCCAGGGGGGGAAAGGTCACACACTTCGCTTTTGCCCGCTTGGTAGAAGCCCCGTCTCCCTGTGCCATAATGTTGACAGTTTTTTTAAACGAAAATCGTTAAAGCAGCCTTTTCCCTTTGACCAATGAGGGCATTTAAAAATTTTTCAAGATTTATTTTCCTTCATCAACTCTTTTATGTGGGGCACCCATCTTCATTTGGGAAATCCAGTCTCCATTTCCCAAATTTTTAGGGCTTTACTTCTTGGCCAAGATTTAAAGCCAGCTGAGTAGTCTTCAGGAAAAACAGTGCACAAAGAAAAGTCCTTTTCTGTTTTAGGTTTTTAAGTACTTCTAAACCGCCCAACCCCACAGCCTGGGGGTTTAGGTGGGGGTCTCACTACCCATCCACAAATCTTTGTTGTTCCCCTGGGAACCTTAAATTTTTCAAGCTTTGCTGCAGAACTCCCTACATAAAAAGGTGACGTTTGTTCCCTGTATATTCCATCACATCTGTCGTCGACAAAAGCGGTTTTGCCTCATGGGGAACTCCCCAAGACCTTTTTTGCTTCAGGGGGCCTGACGGTCACTCTCCCCTTTGGGGGAGTGCGACTCCTCTCCCCCCAGGTCTTGTGGGGATGTCTTTTCTGAGCGACCTGTGTTGTTTAAAGATGGCCTCCAACAATCTAATTCGTCAAATTGGGACTCTGTCTTGCATCAAAATTTTCAGTATGCGATCCTTCACTGGGCTTGGGCTTTGATTGGGCGTTTGATGTCTACATGGGGTGACCCTTTTCCCAAAGTCTTTAGACATAAAACATCAGAAACATCATCTAACCCGAACTCTTAAAACCCTTTGAAAAGCCAATGGGGTCTTTTGCTACGAACAAAAAACAAACAGAATAGGGAGGATCAGGTTCTTCAAGTTGACCCCCCTTTTTAAAACCTGAGAATATCATATAGCGTGCCAAAAAAATCATTTGCTTCTACCACCAGCCCGATGCCGAAAACTCCCGTTAATGAGAGTGCCCAAAAAATCCCCCAATCAACGCCAGAAGGCTTAGTGTTGTCTTTCGCAGGCCTCAAAAACCTTTCGCGAGGGCCCCCCAAAAACTCGTGCCAAAATTCCCTACAAATTTTTAAAAAAGTGTAAACTCAGTCTGGAGGACTTTTGCCCAAGTTGCTTTAAAGACCTCCCAAAAAGAAAGTTGGAAAGTGATAGGAAAATTTTGGAAAATACAACCCTTTTATCCACACCCGAAACTTGCGAACCCTGATACAGATAAACAAAGCGTACTGATGTGCTGGCCTAAAATAAAGAAAAGAACCCCTTTTCCCCCAAATAAAAACCCTGCTTTTCTGAAAAACAAACTCCTGAAAAAAAAACTCCTTTAACTTCCAACAGACAACATGAAGCCACAATCTGCCATTTTGATCGAGAAATAAAAATCAGCTCTGCAAACCCCAACATTCGCTCCTGGGCCCAATGGGCACTTCAGCTCTTGAAACATCCCCGAAGGGGTCTAGACCATTCTGAAAGTCTTCAACAATATCTGGTCCACGGGTGTTTCCCCTGTCCTGGCGAAAAACCCTTTCAAAAAACCCCCCTGGAAAAGATCTTCGCCCATCCAATTACCCTCCGATAGCTTTGACCCTCGTGTCGAAAACTGGGAAAAAATGGTCAACGCTCGCTCATGTGGAAATTGAAACCGACGGCCTTTTGGCGAAAAACAAGTGTTTCACAAACACTGACTACAGGGACCCTTTTTATCCCCTAGAAAACTACGCTTTGGACCCTTTTTTAACAAACAACATGCATGGCTACATTCTTCGATTGGAGAAAACCTACGAACCACCGGAAATCGGGGGTTCTTATGATCTCCTGTCTTGGTTTTTCGGGGTTTCTTCCACTTTTTTATTTAAAATTTTTTTGGCAAAAAAGACAGTTTCAGGTCCGGGTTTGGGACCCCTCTCTCTGTCAGAGCAGGGTTTGGGTGTTCACATGGGAATACGTTTCCTGCTCTCTTTTGCCAAAATCAACAAAATTGTCAAATCAGTTCCCAAGGGTTCAGACTGTCATTTTTTGTGGTGATTTTGCTGTCTACGCAAATGAAACCTGTACCCCAGTTCCCGCGCAGGCTCCAGCTTTGTGGGAAAAAATTCTCAGTGGGCGAGAAAACGGTTTCACTTTTTTCCTACGAAGACCAGTGCATTCCACCCTAATTTTCGTCATTTTTTTTCCCGATTGAAATCAAAATAGGGAAATCTCCCCTTCCAAACTGCAGAGAGGCCAAATCCCAGGGTTATTTTTGACCCAAAACCAAATTCTCAGCCCCTTAAAAACCCCAAACCTTTGCCAGAAAAACTCTGAAAATTTTGTGGGGGTAGCACCACGACTGGGGGGGCTTATAAGAAAACTTTTCTGCACCTTTCAGAGCCTTTTTCCGTTCAAACTTCTTGGTTGTGCTGTGTATGGCCTGCAAGACCCTCTTACCTAAAAATCTTGGACCCTATCCACCCTCAAGGGGGTTTGTCTCTGTCTTTGGGCATTCTGCACCACCCCCGTGTACGCCGTAGCAGGCAGGGGAAAAGGTCATGTCCAAAGCAGGGTGAAAAAACTTTTAATTACTATATCAGCTGTTCTCGGAACCGGAAAACCCCCCAAAGACTGTGTCTTTGACCCTCGGTTCCAAAAGGAAATTCGAAACCCCTAACTTTTCCCCCGTTGTCTTGTATGCAGTCGGCGAAAGCAGGTCTAGACCCAGGAGTTGGTCTGATTTTTCAAGTTTCCGTGAGCCTTTTTGGACCTTTTTTTCCCCCAAGATTCATTTTTATCTTGCAGCTTTTCGCAAAGGGCTGCCAGGGATACAAAGATTGTAGTGACCCTGTTCAAAATTCCCCTTCCCCGTCAGAAAATTTTTACGACGGTTAAGTTGAAAATGGAGTGGCCTGTCAGCTATTCCCTGGTGCCCTTCCAAATATTGTTTGAAAATTTTCCTTCAATGCTTTGTTTTTTGCTGAAAATTTCGCTTGGTTTTGGATTGGATAACTCTCAATCAACAAAGGACTTTCTGGTTTTTTCAGATTTGCAGTCAGCTTTGGAGGCCTTAGCTGGTCGCAATCTTCAGCAACCCGAACTTTTACACTTTTTAAAACTTTTTACCAAGTTGAAAGCGGATGGTTACAACATTATTCTGGCTTGGGTTCCTGGTAATGTTGGCATCGGAGGGAATGAAATGGTTGATTGTTTGGCCAAGAAATGCCACAACAGAGAAACTGTCAAACACACCTATTCCTTGCTCAGATCTGAAACCCAAAATTAATGATTACGTCAGAGACCTCTGGCAGGAGGATTGGAATCACAGACGGATAACAAACTCTTTCAGATCTGTCCAAACCTTAAGGAGTCCCTCTCATCTACGTCTGGTGGTCGTAAAAAAAGAAACAGTTCTGGGCCGGCTGCACACCAGCCATTCGTATTTTACCCATTCATACCTTTTAAAGAGTGAAGAAGCTCCGTGGTGCATTCCATGTCATGTGCCACTCACAATGAAACATGTTCTTTTAGAGTGTTTGGACTTGCATGATGTGAGACACAAACATTTTACAGCGATTCCATGAAAACCTTGTTCAGAGACGTTTCGCCTGACACGATCTTTGAGTTCTTGAAAGAGATTAACATTTTTCATCGGATCTGAGATTTTACAGTGGAAAGATTTTTAGCAAACTTTCGGATGGTTTTTCGATGTATTTTAAAGAATTGTGTGAATGACTGACTTGTGAGTTGATTTTTAACATGGTGACAGCCCTGATGTGGCCCTTTGCGGTCGGCTGGGCTATAAGCAACATTATCTTTATCTCATCTTACACACACGCACATGCGCACGCACGCATGCACACATGCACTCGCACACACACTCACACAGGGGCACACATGCCGGTGTGCATATGCTGGCACACATGCAGGTGAATATCATGCATGCAAGCACTCATGACTGCATACACATGTGCACATACACACCACACACGCATGCACGCATGCACGCACACACTCTCATTCTCATTCTATGTTTATGGCTTGCCCATCAAATGAGTTAAGGCGACACTAAATTATGGTCCATGAAAATAAACACACACACACACACACACACACATACACACATGTGCACGTACGCATGCACGCACACACTCACACACACCAAACACACCCAGCCACGTACGTTGTTGTTCATCCTTCGATTTCGAAGATGACCACGACTTCAATCTCAGATGGAAGATCACTGAGTGTGGGTCGGCAGGTGACTGGTAAGGCCGTCTGGGCTGGAAGGAACGCCCACATGTGGGACACATGTGGATGGGTGCTATAGTGGAGGTGGAGGTAGCTCTGGCCTTGTGCGCGGTTCGCTTTTTCTCAGCTTCTGCTGTGCGTCTCTTCTCTGATGTACATGCACCCTTTGTGAGGCTGCTTTGCCAGGCTGGGCGGTCCAGGGCAAGCGACACCCAGGTGTTGAGGTTGAGGTTCAGGCCTTTGGGGACACGTTGAGGCAGTCCTTGAATGTTTCTTCTGCCCCCCAGCTGAGGTGAAAATGGTTGAGCTTTTTGGCGTGTCTGCTGTAGACAGTCCAGGTCTCACTGGCGTAGAGGAGAGTGGTTAGTAGCATGGTAGAACCTTCAGCTTGGTGGTAAGGCTTAGTCCTCTCCGCTCCCTGACATTTTCATGGAGTCTCCCAAACACAAAGCTGGCTTTGGCAATCCTGTTCCTGACCTCTGCGTCAATGTTCACAGCTCTTGAGAGTGTGCTGCCCAGATAGGTGACAGTTGTCAACTGCCTGTAAGTTCTGCCTCTTTACCGTGACACTCCGTATGTCACATGATACAAATGACTGATGAGCTACTAATAGATTGAGAAAGCTGCTTGTGTCACAGGAGAGAGTGAGAGGTGTGTTGAAATGAATATGTACTGAACTTAAAGGTATGAATAGCTGTCTTTTTTTTTCATAATATATAACTACTTGGAAGGCTATGGATCTTTAAAGCTTTACTAGATACTTTGTTCTGGTTTTAGGCAGTTTTCACTGCTCTTGACAATGTGGGCAACAACAGAACAAACAGATGAAGCACATATGGGTAGTTTGTTTGAAATGGCACAGACAAGAAACTGTTTGTTTAGAATTTTCCTTTCAAGTTACAAATACATTCCTTGTTTGTTACATAAAGGAAAAAACGAGGGAAGGAAATTGAATTAAATGAATATTTTTTGATAGAGAAACTGGCCTGTTTAATAAAGGACAAACAGTGAAGAAATATGTCAACTTTCAGCAAGAATAATATCAAAACAACTTCTAAAAGGGAAGTTGAAATATTTTTTTGTTGTTACAGACATAATCTTTTCTTGCAAACCTATCCAACTTGCACAATTGCCTGTGGATATCATTACATATGTGAAAACCAGGTACATGGGTTTACTCTCATTCACACACACACACACGCACACCCGCACACACTCGCTCACACACACAACACACAACACACACACACACGCACACGCACACACACAAGCATACATGAGGGTGTATACACACACACATGTGCATGTGTGTACATGCACATGTACATCTTGAAATGTCTGTGCGCATGTCTTTAAATGTGAAAGGGATGTGATAGATTTTTGTTGTTTGAAATGAAGTATGTGCAATGTAAAGTCTCTCTGGTAAAGGCCATGATCTTCACACAGGTGGACTTTGGGCTGTGGAAAGCGTCTGCTTTGTAGTATTAATCCTTTTCCAAGCTTTGTTGCTGACCAGCAGTAGAGGCCATAAACATGCTTGGTATTACTAATCATAAATTGGCAGCCACTTTTCACTGTTGTGGATGGTTTTGCTTTGGTGAAGATATTGTATGTGGTTGCTTTCTGTTTTCCCCTTGGGCGTTGTTTGGATTTATAAAATTTGATTCCTGTCTTGTTTAATTTGGGGTTTTTGGAGGGTTTTGGGATTCCTCATTTCCTCGTTAATTTTTTGGCTGCCCCTGCAGGAACTCGGGCGCCCCTGCAAGCCTCATTTTTCGTCTCATTTTTGGTGGATTTTGCTTGATTCCTAAATTTTTTTTGCTCCCTCTGCCCCCCTTACCCTTGGTTTTCAGTCAGGTTTCCTCTTTTCGCACTGGCCAGCTCCCCTGCCCGTCCAGTCCCAATTTTTTTTCCTCATCCCCACCCCCCTGCGTAGGGGGCAGGCATTTAGCCCAGCAACCTTCCATGCGCCACCAAGACCCTTTTTTCGGCTTTTGGCTTTGGGGGCTGGGGAGGCACGGGTTCCCCTGCCCCCCCTCCTTGTCGTCACAACCAAAAGGGGGGTCACAGATCAATGTCAACGTCCCCGCCACCCCACAGACCACGAGGGGGAAAACCCGGCGACAGGGCCAAAAATTTCGGAAATACAAAAACGTTTTGGGATCGGACATACGTTTGAAAGCTTTGTGGGGTATGTAATACTTTCCCTTCCACTTTCATGTTTTTTTTTTTTCCCATTGAAGAAGTGATAAAAGATGAAAATTTATTTGGTTTTTTTTTAAATAATATACACTATTTCTTAAGGAGATGGGAAAGAAACAATGGGAAAAAAGGGTCAAGTTTTCCCTGTTCCATGAAACATTAGATACATGCTTATAGCGGGAATTCACTTTTCATCATGTTTTTTAATTGGGGTTGGGGAAGAATCATAAAACTTTTAAAGAGGGGCCAGTGAGATGGAAAAAAAGAGAAAAAGAAACTATATGCCCCAAAGGGGCCTATCAGCCCAATTTCTAATAAATTTTTTTAAATAATTTGGGTGAAAAATAAAAAAACCCTTTCATTTTTTTCCGGGTTTTAAATGCATAAAAACTCATTTTTTTGTATTATTTTCATGTCCCTCGCTCGGTTCACCCATTCCCCTGGAATATCATCTTCAGTCATTTTGTTAGCACAAACACTCATAGGGAGCACCAGTTCAAAATTGTCATGTGGCAACCTACCAGAAAAAGGCCAACAGTGCGTAAATTAAAAATTGTGGTGCCATTTGTACCTTTCTGATGGGTTTATCACATCATCATCATAAACCATAAACATTTTCCCTTTTGGGCCCATGATGGGCTTTGAGGAGAGATGAAACACTCTCAAAGCCAGGCACCGCCACCGCCCTGTCCTCTCCCTGTTGCATCAGCTGGGGCCACCTCCGGGGTCCATTCTTCGATGTTGTCCAACCAGCATTTGGCTGTGTAAAACGTAGGACAAATTAAAACTCTAAAGCCCTTGGGAAATTAGAATCTGTGTTTTTTTTGTTGTTGTTGTTGTTTTTTTTTTTTTTTTTTTTTTTTTTTTTTTTTTTGGGGGGGGGGGGGGGGGGTTGGAGTGCCATCATGGGCCCAGCAAAACACGTCCATGGGAAATTACGACACCAAAGACATTAATGAAGTTGGCACCATTACAATGATTAAAAAATTTAAAGGGTTTCCCCAAGAGCGAGGGATTAAGGGAAACACCCAATATGAAAATAGACATGGGCAAAAGGAATTTTCAGAAGGGTTTAAATTTAAGAGTGCCCTTTTGGAAAAGACGTGGACATTTCTTTCCCCTTCAGGGTTTCTTTACCAGTTCCAACCTGGGGGAGCCTTTCCAAAAATTTTCCCATTTGATCTTTAATGTTGAGATAGGGTACTTCTTCTTTTTAAACCCCTAATATCGGTTTTTGTGGGCAGGCTAATTAATCGAATGGGGGATTTGTAAAAAAATTTTTTTTTCAACATGGTTTTAAGTTTCATAGAAAAAAGATGATTTAAAAAAAAAATTAACATTATCCTATTCTTTTCAAACATCTATTGGGAAAGTAAGCATGTAAGACAGAAATTAAATTTGGGTAACAAAATTAAACATTCCTACCAAAGGGAAAAAAAGTTTCCCTTTAAGTTTTCCTCCATTAAGCAAAGGGTTAGTGCGTGGGGCCTTTTTTTTTTATGGTGTGTTTGGCGCGTGCACTGGGGTTTTGTATGGGGGTGCTGTGTGTGACCTGTGTGCGCCCCTTATTGTTTGTGGGTAAAGAATGTTTAAAAAGACCCTTTTTTGGGTCAAGAACAAGAAACAACAAATGCCCAAAAATACCCCCTGCATGCACCACACACACACACCAATAAGAACAACCCCCCCCCACACACACACACCTCCTCTCCCTCTCTCTCTCATTTCCCTCTCCTTCTTTCCTTTTCCTTCTTTTCTCTCTCTCTCACACCACAACCACACACACATTTCCAACACACACACACACACCCACACAACCCCACACACACACACACACCCCACACACAACACTCACTCACTTTACTCACCCCCACTCACAAAACACATTTGCACACTAATTTTTGTTGGGCCCTAAATTTTAAAATGCCTGCATCACCCCACGGGTGAACACACACCAGTGCACACACGTCTACAGTATACGCTTGGGTCTCTGAGAGATTCAAAGTCTTATATCAGTTGACATGTGTTCAAACCATTTGTGTCTGTTGTTGGAAAGGCCCAGTATGAGTTTGCCCCAATCTTTAGGTTCTTCGCAGTGTTGGCCTTTGAGGTTATTCCAATGTTTGGTTGGTTGGTGATGTTTTTTGCTCTTCCCTTAAGTCTGGATGTGCAGCCAGTTCCCCTCTTGATATTCAGATCTGCAAGATGGTCTGTGGTATAGTGGCTTTGCTCTTGTTTTGCTAAAATGATTCTTCCCGATTTTTTATCACATCAGATGGGCCAAGCTGTAATCCAGTCCTTATCGTTGCCTTGCCAGCCAGTGTGTTTGCTCACTCGTTTTCTTTAACTCCTGCATGTCCAGGGGGGTACATCCAAATGAGTCTTTCCAATGGACGGTTGCGCATTAGTTTATGCCAAGCAGGCTTCCCCTTCCACTCTTCACTTTTTGAAATAGGTTCATGAGTCGGTCATATTGATAGATGTGTTGCTTCGATACGACGATAGCGAGCCGGAAGTTATTACCGGAAATGACTGAATGGAGGAAGAAACGGTGAGAAGAGGAGGCTTGACAACGAGCGATGGCGTAGGACGCTGTTATAACGAGTCGTACCGAGTGATGCGAATAGATTGCAGTCGAGGAGACTTTTTAGTATAGTCAAAGTGACTTTTCATGGTAGCAGAGCGTGATCTACAGATAATCTACATCGGCAGATCTACAACTGACGTTGTTGACGAAAGTACAGATTGAATACAGACTACCAACAACGAAGTTTGACGGTCCGACTTCAACGAAACAAAAGTGCAGGACATAATTATAGTAGTCCACCATTGTAAAAATCATGGCGCAGAGCTATAAAACACCGCCGAGCCAAGGGCCAGATACAATTTAAATAAAAACGTGGAAAAACGAACTGGAAGTATGGAAACAAGTAACGGACGTCAAGCCGGGAGAAACAAGCACTAGCCGTTACATTGTCATTAACGGGCCAAGCACGAGCAAAAGCACTAAAATCGATTTTGCACGGCTGAACACAGGAGATGGAGGGGATTTTTTTGACTGCCTTGATAGTCTTTTTCTACAAGATGAGGTTGACTTTGGCTTAAAACAGCATATTCAGACTTTGAAAGACTGAGGAAAGGACAAGACATGTCAATGTGCGATTTCATCATTGAGTATGAAAGAAGATACAATATTTGCAGAAAATACAAAAAGGAATATCCAGATTCAGTGCTTGAAATTTAAACTGCTGGACAATGCAGGTTTGTCAGTGAAAGAAAGACAATTAGTTCTGACAGCAGCGCTGACAGAAATTGCTTCAATGAAATCTGCTTTGAAGAGAATATTTGGGGACGTTCGACAGTAAGCACAGTGAACGAAACAAGATCAAAGAGGAAAAAGAAGAAGCATTTCTGGTAAAGAGTTACAAATATCAGCAGTTCAAAAAGAAACCTTCTAGATATCACAAACAGTTCACAACATAAAACAACAAAAACAAAAAGGAACAAATCCATTAGCCCAGGAATGGCAAAAGAAACCAGATGTGCTATTTGTGAGAGTGTGTTTCACTGGGCTAAGGATTCCCCCCACAAGCATCAAAAACAAGAAGAAATCAAAATGACAGATGCAAAGAAAATGAAGAAGAATGTCACTTGGCTTTGTTTACAAAAGAACACAAACCTGAAAATGAGATACTCTTAACAGAGTCCTTTGGATGTGCGATCATTGATACAGCATGTACCAAGACTGTGGGGTGGAAAAAGATGGTACAAGAATATTTTGATCACTGGAGCAGAAGAAAAAGAAGCAAATCAAGACTGGTGCAAGTGCTAAGACTTTCAAAATTGGTGATGGTGCAAAAGTCAAGCCCCTACATAAAGGGCAACAATACCAGCACAAATTGGTGATACCAAGTGCACCATTGAAACTGAATTTGGGGAAACTTTGACTTACCACTTCTGTTGAGCAAGGATTCACTCAAAAGAGCAGAGGCGTTTTGGGAAACATGTGCAATGATAAGGCTACTTTGTTCATCAACCAGTGGAGTTGAACTACACATCAACAGGGCATTAAACTGCATCGACATTTTGGCAAACAGGAAACAAAAACGGAGGAGAGTGAAATCCTGTTACTGGAAGAAAACTGCATGAAAGTGAAAAAAGCAGACTATTTTTGAAGCTTCACAAGCAATTTGGACATGCCTCTACTGCCAAACCTGAAGAAACTGATGCAAATGCTGGGAAAAAGGATCCAGAAGGTACAGAGATATACAGAAATTGTTGAAAAATTGATGTGTGTGAAACGTCACAAGAAGACCCCACCGAAGCCATGGTAGGGATGCCCTTAGCAGAAGACTATAATCAAAAACAGTGGCTGTGGATCTGCATGAATTGGATAGAAATGTCTGGTACTTCCACATGATTGAGGGAATACACAAATTCAGTGCTGCAGTAATCATCGGGAGCAAACGGGCTTCTGCATTGTTGACAGTTTCATGAAGCATGGATTCCCAATACAGCCCCAAAAGTTGTACTCAATGACAATGGTTCAGAGTTAAACAATGGGGAATTCAGGGACATGTTTTGAAAACTTCACACGAAGTCAAAACTACTGCTGCATACAGTCCCAGGGAGCAAGGGTTTTTGTGTGAGAGACACAATCAGACGCTGACAAACATCATGCAGAAAGTCAGGCAGACAAGGAAGACATGGATTTTGAGACTGCTTTGTGTTGGGCTTTGGGCACCCGAAAAACTCCATGGTGAACACACCATGGTTTCAGCCCTTATCAGCTGGTCTTTGGGAAGAACCCAAAATTTTCCACCCACACTCACAGATGAACTACCTGCTTTGGAGGGAATCACCAGAAGTAGGACAGGGGGAGAGCATATCACAAGTTTGCATGCTACAAGGGAAAGTTTTCACAGAACAGAAAGCCAGAGAAAATCAGAAGAGCCTTGAGGAAACAGGTTCGACCATGGTCGGGTCAGTCCCAGATGGGAGACAGAGTGTACTACAAGCGACCTGATGGCATGAATGGAAAGGACCAGGAACCGTCATTGGACAAGATGGGAGCGTGATCTTTGTGCGTCCCTGGTGGAACTTTTATTCGTGATCACCCAAACAGACTACAAAAGGGCAAAGGTGATCTAGAGCAGGGGAGATGGGAAAGGGAAAAACCCTCAACTGGCGAGTGAGGCTGCCCATGATTGTCAGCAACATCGAATGATACAGGAACTAAAAATAAGAAATCTCGCACAGTGAAAAAAATATTCCTGAATCAACGTCAGATCTAGACACAGAATCAAAATCTTGGAAGAAGATGAAGAAATCTCCACATGACACAGAAATGGCAAATTTGAATTGATCCAGCAAGAATTGAACCAGGACAGATCATTGCATATGATCATGTGGACACTGGAACAAAAAAATCAGCAAAGGTGCTGAGCAAAGCTGGAAAAGCAACAGGGAGAAATAAGAAAATGGTACAATTTCCAATGTTTTGGGAAACCAGAAGAATATGAGGGTGAAAGAATGTCTGTGGATTTGACAAAAGTGAGTGGACTTGTACTGTCAAATACAGAACCTACACCAACTACAAATTCAGATGAAACTGTTATGATCATGGATGAAGTTTCTTTTTAAAATGCAAAGAAAGAAGAACTTGAAAGTGGAAAAAGAATCACGTGTACACTGAAATAGAGGACAATGGACAAAGATGTTTCCACCAGAAGGGGTCTGTACACTCAAAGAAACAAAGGATGGAGTAAAAAACAAAGGCTAGACTTGTACAAGAGGTTTGAAGAAATTGAAAATGAAGACAAGCAGAAGGATTCGCCACTTTCACAAGTGAATCATTGAAAGTGAAATTTTCTCTGTCTTGCACAAAGAAAGTGGACTCCATGCTCTATTTGGGCATCAAAACAGCCTTTCTCCAAGGAAAAAAAAATAGACAGAGACATTTTTGTGAGACCACCAAATGAAGCGAATAGCCCGAGGAAAGTTTTGGCATCTGCAAAAATCGTATACGGACTGAATGATGCTTCTTTGCAATGGTACAAAAGAGTGAAAGATGTACTGCTGAAACCGGAGGAAGAATTTCAAAAGTTGACCCAGCAGTCTTCTTCTGGGTGAAAGGAAATGAAGTTACAGGTGTCTTAGCATGCCCCTGTAGACGACTTCAAACTGGGGCGGAACAAAACACTTTGAAAAGGCTGTTGTTTTATGAAATCAGAAAAACGTTCAAGTTGGAAAGGAACAAAACAAAGCTTTCCAGTACATTGGCTTGGAACTGTCATCTGATGGAAACAAAGTCTCTCTACAGCAAACCAAGTATGCAGATATCTTGAGCCGATCCCCATCAAAAAAAAAAGAACCAACAGAAACAGGATGAAATGACAGCACATGAGAAACAGGCTTTCAGATCAAAAGTTGGACAGATTCTAAAGGACAGCTCGACAAAGTTTTCCTGATGTGTCATTCGATGCTTGTCAGCTTCCCTTCAAATATCAAAGAGGGAAAGGTAGAACATCTGACAGAAGCAAATAAAGTCATCAAAAGAATCAAGTCAGAACATGGGAGTTGAAGTTTCATCATTTGGGATCAGACCATTGAAAACTGATGGTATACACGATGCTTCCCCTGGAAATCTCAATGACGGAGGAATCAAGGTGGATTCATCATCTTCTTACAAACGAGGAAGGAGACATTATTCCAATTTCTGGAGTTCAAAGAAAATTCGCAGAGTAAGTCAGAAGCACGTTGGCTGGAGGAACCCCTGCGATGGCAGAAGGAATTGATGAAGCAATTCATTGCCCAACATTTTTCATGGAGATCACAACAGGAAAAGCAACCACGGGGTGGTCTACCTCATCTGCAAAGACCGACTGCAAGTCTTTACATGATGCCTGCAGTCCCAAAAAAACCTTCACAGAAAAACGTCTGAGGCTGGAGATCAGTGGGATAAAAGACTTGATGGAGAAAGGCATTGTGAAAAAAGTAAGTGGTCTGGCACTCATAGACAACTGGCAGACTGCCACCAAGAGAGGAGCTCATCAACAGTATTGCTGAAACCTTTCAAGAAGGAAAGATTCCCTGGGCGCTGAATTCATTTGCATCACAAAGCGAGACGATTTGTTGGAAAATAAGTTTATTTGTTAGACATTAGTCATTTTTTAGACAATTAGTCATTTGTAAGACAATAAGTTATTTGTTAGACAATTAGTTGTTCAGACGTTTAAAAATAATAGAAAAGAGATGAGTTTGATAGATGTGTTGCTTCGATACGACGATAGCGAGCCGGAAGTTATTACCGGAAATGACTGAATGGAGGAAGAAACGGTGAGAAGAGGAGGCTTGAACAACGAGCGATGGCGTAGGACGCTGTTTTAACGAGTCGTACCGAGGTGATGCGATAGATTGCAGTCGAGGAGACTTTTTAGTATAGTCAGAAGTGACTTTTCAAGTATCATGGCTTGTTGAGTTTTAAACTGGCCTGTCGATGAAAGCCAGTGGAGCGCTTGTGTCACTGCTTCTGCCTCCATTGTTAGACTTGAAGTTGTTAAACTGTGCGCGCCATTGTCTTCCTGGAGAGTTCGGCCATTTTGCTTCACTGTGTATCCCCAGTCTGACATACCTTTGGTGACAGAACAGTCAGTGTATATAACTGTATCATCTTTTGTGCCAAGGTCTTCTACCTGCATCTGAATTTCTGCGTTGGTTTTGCCTTCTGGCCATTCTTGACAGTGTCTTCCAAGTTCAGGAGCGATGGCAGTTTGGTAGAGGTGTTTCAAGTGATCTGGATACTTCTTCCATTCCTTTGTTTCTTTGAGTTCAGCTAACTGGCACACAAGCTGTATATTGTCTTCTGCCTGTCCCAGCCATGATTTTCCATGGTCTAACCGAGCGCCTTTTGTTTACTTGACTGCCGCGTGAAGTGGGTTTTTTGGGGATTTTCAGGTGCTCTGAAATATGCCTTCACCTGTTCTAGCTTGTGTCTTGCCTGCGTGAAAGAAGGTCAAGCAGGTATCACATAGTTTCAACTGGTGTATCTTACATGGTTCCCAGGATCAATCCCATTGCTTCATTTTGAATTCTTTCTAATTTAGGAAGATTGCTGTTGGACAGTGTTGTAAGCCCTAATCTATAATCAATCATACTGAGTACAAGTGTGTGATACAGTCGGTAGAGATGGCGTTGTTCAAGGCCTTTAGCTGCCATTGCTTTCATAGCAGATAGGCCTTTTTTGCATTTAAGAACAATATTCTCAAGATGCTTTCTAAAGGTTAGGATTCTAATAGAGCCTACACCCAAATACCGTAGGTTGTTAGTTGATTCAATTGGTATTCCATTGAAGGAGACTGGTGAGGGTACTTGTCCTGAGGTCTTCTTGTTGAGAGTGTGGACTAGTATCTGGACTTTTGTAGGGTTGGACGATTCAGTTTCTTGACACCACTGAGCAATGTTGTTCAACTGTTGCTGAATTGCTTTCATTCTTTCTTGAACATTCTTTGATGTTTTGTAGATCAGACTGTCATCTGCTAGTGTCAACACTTCAGCAATTCCATTTCTGTTGAAGTCTGCAAGGCTTTTAGTGTAAACATTGTATAAAACAGGGGAGAGAGGAGAACCTTGAGGTAATCCCTTAGAAAGTTTATGAGACTTGGACGTCCAGTCTCCAAATCGTAGGATGATGGTTTGCTCCTGAAGTGCTGCTGCTATCCTTCGTGTAAGTGTCCTGATGACTCCATAGTCATGGAGTAGTTCCATGAGAAGTGAGAACTGGTCTTTGTTGTATGCATCTTCTGACAGCCAGTGTGCTGCTTTTCATTTTGTTTGCTGAATCGATGGCATTTTTAAGATTCGGCATACATGAAGAAAAAGGAGGTAAACGAAAGGAAATCTTGTAACTGTACCAAAAAAGAACAGTGTCCCCTAAGCAAACAAATGTCTTTACAACAACATTGTGTTTCCAAGCCACTGTAACATTAGAGAACACAAAAGAAACATATGTAGGTATCACTGAAAATCAATTCAAAACTAGATATGCAAACCACAAACAATCATTCAACAAAGAAAGATATAAAAACCAAACAGAATTGAGTAAATACATTTGGAAACTTAAAGATAAAAACATAGACTACAACATATCTTGGAAAATCTTAAAAAGAGCAGCACCATACAACAACATTTCAAAAAATGTAATCTATGCTTACAGAGAAATACATTATACAGTGAAACCCGGCTATATTGAAGTGGCACGGGACCCAGGAAGACCTTCAATATAGCCGGAACTTCAATATAGCCAATTCTCTGGTTATATTGAATTTCCCTCCTTGTTCCTTCAGAAATTCAATATAACCTAACTTTTTTTTTCATTATAGGTTCTTATTTCCGTGTCCACACATTGCGTTTGATGTGAGATATATTCCCATTAATCTTTCACCTGTTGGCTTCTTCGAGCCTCCTTGCTTTTTTCTGCACACACACACACACACACCACACACACACACACACACACAACACACACACTCACACACACGCACGCCCCCCTCCTTACAACACAAAACAACCGAGCCATTCACACTATCAGACCGACGCCAAATTAAGCATTTGATGAAAACTTTAATGAAAAAAAAAGACATATCACGGCTGTTCAGAGCAGGTTACTTAGTTTTGAGTCGCAGGGGAGTTTACAGCTGCAGAGACCAAGCTGCGAATGCAGGTTAGGGAAAGGAATGTTTTCTGCAGGCCGCTCCCCACCAGCCAGCTAACCGCACTGTATTCGGCCAACTGAATGTCATCTGTGCATAGCTGGTCTGGCAGCAAATGCGTTCGGCAAGGTTGAGCGGCCATTACAAATGGGGCTGTAGGTTTGATAATTAGTTATTGTCATGAAAAATGTAATATATCTGCACTATTGAGATGATTGAATTGGCGAATTCCCAACAATTCTTTTAATACCAAACTCGACTGGGTTTATTTTCTTGTAGATAACATAGATGCCGCATGAAAGCTTGTACGCAAGTGGTCAGGCAATATTAGAACAATGACAACAAACACAAAATTGTGCAAAAATGACGTCATCACTTTCTGGGAAGTTAATTTTCCATAGTTAAGTAGTACACAAGTTTGATACATGCCTTTTGCTCAGACTACAGCAACAAAAATATTGGATTACAAATGTGTAAAGCCTTGTTTGTTTGCCCTTTCACTAAGTGTCTCAATAAGGACGGAAATGTAAAGCTGGTGATATGAAATAATCCGATCCTGTTATTGACTGAAGGATGGCAAAGTGCTGCGATGCTAACAGAAGAACAATGTTTGCCACAAAGGTTTAGACTCTCATATGTTTTATAAGCTTTGCACAAAAACATGTAAATATACAACAACAAAAACAAAAAAAAGAAAGAAAGAAAAAAAACTTTCATACGACTCCATATCGTTACATAAGGGACAATGTTTAAGAGAGGATGAGAGAGAGAGAGAGAGAGAGAGAGAGGTAAGTGCAAAAATGGTTCAGAATAAGCTATAATAGCGAAGCGCGCAATAAACCATTAGAGCCGAACTAAAGAGACACATTAAACATTTCAAGAAAAAATGACATAAACTGCTGTTCAAAAGTTCAATGTTGAATACGGAAAAAAATCCCCCCCCCCCCCCCCCCCCCCCCCCCCCCCCACACAACACACACACACACACACACACACACGCACACCACACACAAGAAGGCCATCATGCCATTAAGCTATGTTGATAACCCTTTCCGAAAGTTTCGGATCAGCACTGACAGACACGCGGTTCAAAAGTATGGTACACAAACCACAAAGTGGTTGGGAACCCAGGTTGACGCAGGTTTGTCTTTTCCCAGACAGGACGTCCACATGATAGTCGGCAAGCTTTCCTGGGAAGTGTTGATCTCACTTTGTCAACAGATGCGAGGCTGCACAACTTAAAGGGGTCCCCTTTTAACATTGAAACCTCCTTTTTGTGGGCAAAGACTGGACAGGGACCCCCCAGTTCACTACTCAAACCATTTGGGTTTTCCCCCCAAACTCCTGTAGGCTCCTGGGGAACGGCGTTCATCACCTCATTTTGAAAGAGGTTTTTATGTCTTTTTTCGCCACGTTGAAAGGGAAAAAAGCCTGGCTTTAGGGATGAGAAAAAAGTTCTTTACCCAAAATTTTTGAAATCCGTCCCCAGCAAGGAAAACTTTAGAAAAGAACGGTCTGAAAATTTTAAAAAATCTCAAAAATGATTTTAAAAGGAAAAAACCCGCATCTCAGTGTTAAAGAACTTCAACTCCATATGAAGGGGAGGGGCCCCCCACCGCGGAAGCAATTTCCGTTTACCACGTACCCCGCCCCTGGGAAAAAGCTGGGGGGCAAACATATGGAACAGCTCGAGGGACCCCATAGTCCACCCTTGGGGTTTTCCTGGCAGGGGATGGTTTTTATGTGATGGGCGTTTTTGGGGAACAAGGAATGCGTTTCTGCAGCAACAATGTTTCCAAATTCCCCCGTAGGATTTATTTTTTCTTTGAACAGTGTTTCCCAAATTGTCAAAAAAAAAAGCGGGGAAAAAAGGGGCAACTGTTGTTTCCTGGTGTAACCCTTACTGGTTGTGGGGAAGGGGTTGTCCGGGTTTGGGTTTATGGACGAGGCTTTTCCTGTGGTTGAAAGGGCGGGGCGTTTTTTCCTTTACTGGGGTTTGGACGAGGGGGTTTCCTTGCTGGTTGACGGGAAAGGGCGTTTTCCTTTGGGGGTTTATGGGGCGAGGCTGTCCTTATGGTTGAGGGGCAAGGCCCTGTCCCTTGCTGGGGTTGAAAGGCGAGGCGGGGTCCTTACTTTTTGGCGGACGAGCGTTTTTCCCCGCTGGTTGCGGGCGAGGCGTGTCCTTAATGGTTTGGGTGGACGGGCGTGTCCCTTGCGGTTAAAGGGGTGGGAAATTTTGGGAAAGGTCCAAGGAATGAATGACTTGGGGGTTAAGGGGTTTGATGGGGACGAAAAGAAAATCTGTTATTTTGCTTTGAATTTTTGGAAGTTTTTAGAAAACAAAAAGTTTTCCATTTGGGCCGCTGAATTTTTTGGAAAGTCCTCTTTTGAGCTTCATTTTTGGGTTTCCCCTTTTCAACAGATACAGCTCAATAGTTTGAAAAACAGACAAAAACCCCCAGCTTTTGGGAAGACGGGGGGTTGCTCCCCACAGTCTCCCCATCAGAGCTTTTTGTCGTTATGGTTCCATTTGGTGTCAAACCATGGGAAACTAAGGGGGGAGGGCAAGATGTCTCTTTTAAGGGAAACCCCGGGATGTAAGGGAACATCAAAAGTCCAACGTCACAAAACTTTCCAGGGGAACCCTCCCGCTCCTTGTTGAGTCCGGGGGCAGGACGGGGTTTCCCTGTTTAGCAGTCCCCCGGGTGTCAGCTTCCCCCGTCGCATGGGATCTCTGGCGGGGTTCTCCCTTTATCCGGTCACTTCGATTTTTTTCCCGCTTTTCCGGAAACAGTTTCTGACTGGGGGATGGGTTTTACTTTGTCCCATTTCGGGGTTTTAGGGTTCCCGACCGGGATCGGGAGGGGACCCCTGAACCATCCAAGGGGAGGGGCCGAATCAACGGTTTAAGGAAAATGAGCCCGGGAGGAAACTTCCGTGTTTGAAAAAATTTCCAATTTTTAAACCCTTTAAATTTTGGGTGATGTGTGTGAGGATTGTGGGTGGGTGTTTTGTGGGTGTTTGGGTGTGTGTGTTGGGGGTGTGGGTGTGTGTGTTTGTGTTAGGAGGTTTGAGAGAGTGTTTGTGTGTGTTTGGAGAAAAGGGAAAAAAGAGAGAGAGCGCCACACACACACACACACACACACACAAACAACACACCACACAACACACACACACAGTACTCCCGGGAGAAGAAATTTTAAAATTTTTGAAACACACCACGGCCAAAAGGGGGAGTTTTTTGGGGGTTTGGGATTTGTGGGGGAAAAAGCACTTTTTTTTGCCCGGGGGGCCTTGAACTTTTAAATGAGCAGTGCAATTGGGCGTCACCGTAAAAAAAACCCTTTTGGTTTTGCATTGTCCTTGGGCCCGGGGCCCAAAAACGGCAAAAATTCTCGAATAGGTCGGATGTCCCTCCCCTTTTTCGATTATAGCGAAGGGGGCAAAATCGATCCTTTGAAGCACCGGGGGGTTTTACAAACTTCCCGAAAAACCAAAAGCGATGTTTCCCCTGACCCGTCCTGTTACAGCAAAACTCACAGTTTACTCTTTCCCTTTGATTTCTTTTCCCCTTTGGGATTCTTTTGATTTGAACCCCCAAAGGGTTTTATCAGGCAGCATGCGGAAGAATAGACGAAATTATCCCTGTTGAAGTTTTCCTTTCCCCCTTAAATTTTTTTGGGAAGAAAATTTGGGGGGCAGCACTTCCTTTAAATCTTTTCATCTGTGGAAAACCTTTATCAAAGCTTTCAAGTTCGCCGGGGACACCTTTTTGGCAGTTTTATTTTTTGTGTCGTTGGGTTTAAGGGGTAAACCAAAACCCTTCGTTTTTCACTTTCCCCGTCCCTTTAACCGATTTTCTTGCAAACTCTTCACTTTCGTCTTTAGGGACTGGCCCCCCTTATAGGAAAAGGCATTAAAACCCCCAACCCGAACCCCCTGAAGAATTTCCCTTCTTTTATTTCCTTCCCGTCGGGGCTACTTAGTTGGGGCTCTGGATTTTTGGATCTATCTTTTCCCGCGTTTTGTAAAAGGGCTTTTTAGTGTTTTCTTTTTTTTCATAATCTTTTGGGCCCCCAACCTGCCGAAAAACCCCTATTCCTCAGCTACTTCCTTTTTTTTTTTTTTGGGAGCCGTTTTCCCGCTTCTGGAAAAACTCGAATTTTTTTTTAAAATTTTCAGACTCACCCTTTTTTGTTTTTCAGGGCCCTTTTTTCTAGTGTACCCAAAGGGGAAAATACTCGCATGAAAAGAGAAATTTTGGGCGGGGGGGGATCTAGCACCAAAGCTACTGGCGTGGCTGTCAGAGGCCCGCCGGGATTTTTAAAAACCGTTTAATTTTTTATGAGCCCTTTCCCGACTCGAAAGTTTTTTGCTGATCTGGCCTCCCCCTTTCCCCAACTGATTGGGGTGACAAGGGTGTCAAAATTTAAATTTGGCGCCCCCCGCAGTCCCTTGTTTTAAAAAAAAAAAAGTTTTTAAAAAATCCCTTTTTAGCAAAAAATTTTAAAATACCGGGGGTTTTAAAAAAGCCCCTGGGCTGAATTTTTTTTTTTCAATTTAGCCCGGGGTTTCAATAAAAACCAAATTCAATTTTAGCCAACCCTTTTTTTAACAAAGAAAAAAAAAAAGTTTCGGCCCCGGGGCCTGAAAAATTTTTTAAAAATAGCCGGGGGTCAATTTTAGCCTACTTTAATATGCCCGGGTTTTTAACCCGATTATGTAAACCCCAGTTGGGGAACCTAAATGTTTTGGGAAAAAGGACATCCCCCAGTATCTTTTGCTTCTTGTCCACCTATTAAACTTTCGGTTCTTCGAACTCTTTCAAAAAATTCTGAAAATTCCTAGGCGCTCGTTGAAGACAGTCGGGGGGAGAGGAAAAATTTTGTTTATGGGGCCCCCCTTTGGAATTCCTTCCTGAAAAACTTACATGAATTGCCTCTTTTCTAAATTCAAGCAGATTTAGAAAAACATACTTCTTAGGAAAACCCTTCAAACCCTTAAAGCTGTGTCTTTATTCTGACCTGACTTTAATTTCGCATGGGAAAATGTTTGGGTTTACGCTAACCCTTGAACTTGATAAGTGCGCCTGTGTTTGGGTTTGGTGTTTGTGTGTGTGTGTTTTTTGTGTGGGGTTGTGTGGGGTTTTTGTTGGGGTGGGGAAAACATGTTAGTGCGAGTGTTTGAGGAGTTGAAAACCCCCGAATTTCACTATAATAAAATCTAATTTATTATTTTTTTTTTATTTATTAAAATTTAAAGGGTTTACAATTGCAGAAAACGTGGAAGTTTTCCCATCAGTGAATTTAAAACCCAAAACCGAAAACACATTTTAGCAGGGGAAAAAAAAAAGAAGCCGCTAGCTATACGTGGGGATGGCAATACAAGCTCATCACATTCCCGAAAGACCGCACCCGCGTGAAAAAAATTTGTAGATGTTTTTAGCAGCTTGATTTTAACTTGCTTTTAATATAACAAATGTCGCTCCCACTGTGTTTGAGCACTCTTTTTAAGATTGCGCTGATCCTCAGTACCATCTCTCTCTCTCTCTCTCTCTCTCTCTCTCTCTATATATATATATATATATATATATATATAATCATCATCATCATCATTCTCTTGCCAATGATGGGCGTAGAGGAGAGATGAGAGACACTCTCGAAGCCAGGCACCGCCATCCGGCCCTGTCCTCTGCCTGTCGCATCAGCGTAGGGCCATCCATCCTGGTCCATTCTTTGATGTTGTCCATCCAGCATTTGGCTTGTCGTCCCCTTCGTCTGCCACCTTCCAGCGTGCCCTGGATGACTGTTTTGGGCAGTGAATTGTGGCGTATGACATGCCCGAACCACGACAGCTTCCTCTTCTTGACTGTTGCCAAGAGGGGTTCTTGGGGGCCTGCAAGTGATGTTATTTGGCTCCTCACAAGGTCGTTTGTCTTCCTGTCTTGCCAAGAGATCCCGAGCAAACGCCTGAAGCATTTAGTTTCAAACGTCTGGATTCTCTTGGTGGTCTCTGCTGTCATGGTCCAGCTTTCGCAGCCATACAGCAGGATGGACAGCACCAGGGACTTGTACAGCTTCATCTTTGTAGGAAAGCTGATCTCCCTGCTCTTCCAGATCTTGTTTAGCTTTGCCATTGCTTCTGTTGCGATCCCTCCGGGGGTTGCGACCTTGTCGTGGTCGGAGGGCTTGCGCAGTCCAGTGATCCCTTAGGCTTTGCTGGCGGGGGCATCAATACTTGGAGATAGGCTGGGTTTTTTTTAAAAAAAACTGCTTCAGGTCCGAAAAGCCAAGATGCTGTCTGGCCTAAGCATAACGTGGTAAGAAGTTGATACCCCTGGTAGGGCTTCCCATGTCAGATAGGCTAAGGGTGAGGATCCTGACTAAGAGTAACCCGCCTTTCTCCTTTTCTTGTTTTCTGCCTCCCTTATTTGGCCCTTTATCTTCGTCTCCTTCAGTCTTCTTTTCCACATCTTTTCTCTCTGTGTCTCCTAAGATCCGCCGTTTGCCGTGCGGTCGACCGTGTCGAGGAATGAATCCTGATGAGAGGCACGCTCTCCAACATTTGCTCGACCTCCCTACGATACACTTGCCCGGTGTACTACGGCTCCCCTTGGTGGTCAAGAAGCATTTCCTGCTGGCCAGTAACCTCATGCCAGCCTCTGTCCAGGTTGAGCATGATCAGGGATAGGTTGGCTTCGTGTTGTCGTATATCCTCCCGAAGCTGGAATGGTCAGACATGGTTTCTGGCCTGGCCTAGTTGGACTCCAAGGTGGTGTAGGAGGGATAATAAAAAACTAACATGGCTTTTCAAAATATCCCCCCCAAAAGGAAGAGGCAGGCAGCATCCCCTATTTCAGGGGATTGTCAAACCAGGCAGTGTTCTGATACAGAGGTTAGACAGAGCGGGTTCTGCTTCCTGGTCGGATGATAGGGAGGAGCAGGAAAGACCCCTTTTCATCTCTGAGCCCTTTGCTATCCAGAAGGCTTTCAAGTCTGCAGGTGACCCTCAGTCACTCAAAGGGTTGAGGAATGGTCATTCAATTCAATTCGATCAAAAAAGCAATTAACAGCTGTTTAGAGAAACAAAATTATGGAAGGAGATCAGGTGACCCTCATAAACAGTTAAATCGTGTCAAAAGGTGATTCGCGGGCAGGATTATCAGGTCTCTCAGAAGGCGGAGACAAAACGGAACTGCGTCCCAGTGTACGGAGGTGCGCAGGGTGACAGTAAAAAGGTGAGAAGAGTATCACCAACATCCCTCTTTCGACTGTTAGCAACCCTGTGCATGACTCGGTCATCAAAGTCGTTATAAATGTTCGTTCAGCTGTGATGTCCGTCCGGTTGAGGTGTTCAGATGCGAGAGTTGGACATGGTCAGAGGACGCTGGTCTGGGTCAGGAGGTGTGCGGTGTGACTCTTCTTCTTTCTCGTACGATGCTGAACCCTGCGACACCTCCGTATCAGCCAGGCCATGGAGTTGTGTTGTGTATGCCCTTTTTATCCGCCATTAAGGCAGCCTTTAACCACTCTTCGGGGAAGCGGTGTTTGCTGCAAGGCAACCCATGATGGGCCGTGCAAAGATCCGGCACATTGTGCTAACTGCGGTGGCGACCATCCCTCCTCTTCAAGAAACTGTCCTCTTTGGATTCAGGAATCCACCATTCAACGAATAAAAACAGAAAAGATCTCCTTTTTTGAAGCCCGCATGCTGGTTGTGGGCAGTCAGACTCCAACAGCTTCATATGCTTCGGCCGTAAAGACAGTTCCAACAGTACACACTCGGTCAGTCTGCTGCCAGACTGATGACTTTACGTTTTCCAAGACATTGCAAGGTAGAATTGTCAGCTCTGGTGGAAGCAGGTCCACCACCTTCCAACCCAAAGTAACTGCCCCTGGTGGAGGCAAAAAATCCACCACCCCTCAGACTGCCCAGCAGTCTACAACATCTGCTGCTGGGCAGATTAAAAAGCCAGCAATCCCGCCTCGAACTCTTCTGTCCAGTGCCCGTGCGGGCAAGGGAGTTCAACCCAGTGTGGAGATGGTGGAGATGAGGAAAAAACCTCCACCGTCTCCCAAATCCAGACCACCTTCACCTGTTGGCAAGTCTGCCAGCAGGTCTGAAGACCAACACAGTCCAGTACAAACCTCAAATAAATTTACACCTTTAGCAACAGACGTTGAAGAGGAGATGACCTGATCTCTCTCCTTTTCGCCCTCTGCACCATGGATAGTACAATATTCCATTGGAATATCCGTGGACTAAATTCCAACTTTGAGGAGCTGCAGCTTCTGTGTCAATCTCTAAAAACTTCCGTCGTGGCTCTTCAGGAAACTCAAATTCAAAGCCAGAAGACCTTTACTCTTTCTGGCTTTAATATTCTTTCAAAACCTGCACAACCATCCACGTTGGGACTGTCGGGCGGTGTTGCCCTTCTCCTACACAAAACTTTGTTGTATAGTCCTGTCGCTCTGTCTACCTCCCTTCAGGCTGTAGCTGCGAGAGTCACTCTCCACAAAACTGTGACAATCTGTTCCCTTTATCTTCCACCTTCTGTCCGGTTTGTCGTCAGGACCTTGTCAGTCTGATGGGAGAACTTCCTCGACCTTTTTTGCTGTTGGGTGACTTTAACGGTCACAATCCTCTTTGGGGTAGTGTCAGTACGTCATCCAGAGGTCTGCTAATTGAGGATGTCCTTTCGGATTTGGATTTGTGTTGTCTGAACGACGGATCTGCAACTTACCTCCACTCTTCCACAGGTTCACTTTCGTGTTTAGATTTGTCGGTTTGTGACCCCTCGCTGGTCCTGGACTATGAGTGGTCTGTCCATGACGATCTGCACGGAAGTGACCATTTCCCTGTCCTTCTACAACCTGTAATAACTGAACACGTCTCTGTCTCTCAACATTTAAATTATAAGAAAGCAAACTGGGATCTATTTGCAGCCACTATTTCTAAGGCATTCCAGGACGCTGATTTTCTTCAGAATCCGGACCCAGCAGAATCACTGACTAACACTGTAATCGAGTGTGCTAAAGCTTGTATTCCAGTGTCTTCCGATAAACTTCAAATGCCAAAAACACCCTGGTTTGATTCAGACTGCCAACAAATTTCCAAAGTTCGAAAACGGGCTCAGCGTCAGGTATACCAACGACCTTCGGGTCCCAACGCTCGAGCCCATCAAAAACTCTGTGCCAAATCGAGACACACTTTTAAAATCAGTAAACGTCGGTCCTGGAGAAGTTTCTGCTCCAGGCTGACATCGAAAACTTCCAAGAAAAAAGTGTGGAACATCATTAAGAAAATCAAAGGGAAGAACACCTGTCCCACTGTGAACCATCTCAAGTTTTCTGACTCTTTAATAACAGACAAACAAGCAGTTGCTAATCTGCTTGCTTCAACCATTGAAAAGAATTCCTCCTCTTCTAACAAATCAGCCACTTTTGTCAAAAACAAAGCCCTAAAAGAAAAATCACCCTGCAACTTTCGTCCGACAACATGGAAGACTACAATCTTCCTTTCACGTTAAACGAGCTGAAATCTGCCTTACTTTCTTGCAGCGATTCCCCTCCGGGGGTTGCGACCTTGTTGTGGTCGGAGGGCTTGCGCGGTCCAGTGATCCCTTAGGCTTTGCTGGCGGGGCATCAATACTTGGGAGATAGGCTGGGTTTTTTCCACACTGCTTGTAGGCCTGAGAGGTGAAGATGCTGTATGGCCTAAGCGAAACGTGGTAAGAAGTTGATGCCCCTGGTAGGGCTTCCCATGTCAGATAGGCTAAGGTGAGGATCCTGACTAAGAGTAACCCGCCTTTCTCCTTTTCTTGTTTTCTGCCTTCCTTATTTGGCCCTTTTCTATCTTCGTCTCCCCTTCAAGTCTTCTTTTACACACTCCTTTTCTCTCTGTGGTCTCCTTAAGATCCGCCGCGTTTGCCGTGCGGTGCGACCTGTGTCGGAGGGGAATGAGATCCTGGTGGTTGAGAGAGCCAGCGCTCTCAACACATCACTTTGGCTCGGACCTCTCCTAGACAGGGAGTACACTTTGGCCCGGGTGTACTAATCGGCTCCCCTTCTTGGGGCTGGGTCAAGACAGGCAGTCCCCCTGCTGGCCATGTGAACCCCTGCAGTGCTCAGCTCTCTGTCCCCGGGAGTTGAGCATGATCAGGGGGGATAGGGTTGGTGGTTTTCTGTTTGTCGTATATCTCTCCCGAAGCCTGGAAGGGGTCAAGACATTGGTTTCTTGGCCCTGGCCCCTTAGTTGGACTCCAAGGTGGGTGGGTAAGGGAGGGATGAATTACAATAAACTAAATATGGCTTCTTTAAAAAATATCCCCCCCCAAAAGGAAGAGGAAGGCAGCATCCCCTGTTTCAGGGATTTCGAAGGTGACAGTGATTCAGATACTGAGGTACGACAAAGGACAGGATTCTGGGCTTCTGGCTCGTAATGGAAGGGACGGAGCAGGAAAGACCCCTTTCAGCTCTGAGCCCTTTTGCTATCCAGAAGGGCTTTCAGGGTTTAGCAGGTGACCCTCAATCCATCAAAAGATTGCGAAATGGCTCATTCCTCATTCAATGTAGAACAAAAAAACAGTCTGAACAGCTGCTGAAGGCAACGAAACTTGTGGACAGGGAGATCAAGGTAACTCCCCACAAACAGTTAAATTCATCGAAAGGCGTGATTCGCTGCCGGGATTTATCTGGTGTCACAGAGGCAGAGATCAAATCGGAGCTGGCGTCCCAGGGTGTGACGGAGGTGCGCAGGGTGACAGTAAAGAAGGGTGCAGAAAGAGTGGCCACCAACACCCTCTTTCTGACATTCTGCAACCCTGTGCTGTCTCCGGTCATCAAAGTCGGCTACCTGAATGTTCGTGTTCAGCTGTATGTGCCGTCCCCGTTGAGGTGCTTTAGGTGCCAGAGGTTTGGCCATGTCAGGGACCGCTGTTCTGGGCAGGAGGTGTGTGGTATTTGCTGCAAGGCAACCCATGATGGGCCGTGTAAAGATCCGGCACATTGTGCTAACTGCGGTGGCGACCATCCCTCCTCTTCACGAAACTGTCCTCTTTGGATTCAAGAATCTGCTATCCAACGTGTCAAAACGGAAAAGATCTCATTTTTTGAAGCCCGGAAACAGGTTGTGGGCAGTCAGACGCCGACAGCTTCTTCCTATGCTTCGGCTGTAAAGAAAATTCCCACAGTTTCTACTAGGTCAGTCTGCTGCCAGACTGATGAATTCATGTTTTCGAAGACATTGCAAGTAAGATCTGTCAGTTCTGGTGGTAGCAGGTCCACCACCTTCCAACCCAAAATGAATGCCCCTGGTGGAGGCAAACAATCCGCCACCCCTCAGACTGCCCAGCAGTCTACAACATCTGCTGCTGGGCAGATTAAAAAACCAGCCTCCCTACCTCGAACTCCTCTGTCCAGTGCCCGTGCGGGCTAGGGAGTTCAACCCATGTGGAGATGGTGGAGATGAGAAGAAACCTCCACCGTCTCCCAAACCCAGACCTTCTTCACCTGTTGGCAAGTCCGCCAGCAGGTCTGAAGAACACAGTCCAGTGAAACTACAAAATAAATTCACTCCATTGGAAGCAGACGTTGAGGAGGAGATGACCTGATCTCTCTCCTTTTCGCCCTCTGCACCATGGATAGTACTAATATTCCATTGGAATATCCGTGGTCTAAATTCCAACTTCGAGAGCTGCAGCTTCTGTGTCAATCTATAAAACCTTCCGTCGTGGCTCTCAAGAAACTCAAATTCAAAGCCAGAAGACCTTTACTCTTTCTGGCTTTAATATTCTTTCAAAACCTGCACAACCATCCACGTTGGGACTGTCGGGCGGTGTTGCCCTTCTCCTACATAAAACTTTGTTGTATAGTCCTGTTGCTCTGTCTACTCTCCCTTCAGGCTGTAGCTGCGAGAGTCACTCTCCACAAGACTGTGACAATCTGTTCCCTTTATCTCCCACCTCTGTCCCGGTTTGTCATCAGGACCTTGCAGTCTGATAGGAAACTTCCTCGACCTTTTTTGCTGTTGGGTCCCTCCGGGGGGTTGCGACCATGTTGTGGGCGGAGGGCTTGCGCGGTCCAGTGATCCCTTAGGCTTTGCTGGCGGGGGCATCAATACTTGGGAGATAGGCTGGGTTTTTTCACACTACTTGTAGGCCTGAGAGGTGAAGATGCTGTATGGCCTAAGCGAAACGTGGTAAGAAGTTGATGCCCCTGGTAGGGCTTCCATGTCAGATAGGCTAAGGGTGAGGATCCTGACTAAGAGTAACCCGCCTTTCTCCTTTTCTTGTTTTCTGCCTTCCTTATTTGGCCCTTTTCTATCTTCGTCTCCCCTTCAAGTCTTCTTTTACACACTCCTTTCTCTCTGTGGTCTCCTTAAGATCCGCCGCGTTGCCGTGCGGTGCGACCTGTGTCGGAGGGGAATGAGATCCTGGTGGTTGAGAGAGCCAGCGCTCTCAACACATCACTTTGGCTCGGACCTCTCCTAGACAGTGAGTACACTTTGGCCCGGTGTACTAATCGGCTCCCCTCTTGGGGCTGGGTCAAGACAGGCAGTCCCCCTGCTGGCCATGGTGAACCCCTGCAGTGCTCAGCTCTCTGTCCCCGGGAGTTGAGCATGATCAGGGGGGATAGGGTTGGTGGTTTTCTGTTTGTCGTAATATCTCTCCCGAAGCCTGGAAGGGGTCAAGACATTGGTTTCTTGGCCCTGGCCCCTTAGTTGGACTCCAAGGTGGGTGGGTAAGGGAGGATGAATTACAATAACTAAATATGGCTTCTTTAAAAAAATATCCCCCCCAAAAGGAAGAGGAAGGCAGCATCCCCTGTTTCAGGGATTTCGAAGGTGACAGTGATTCAGATACTGAGGTACGACAAAGACAGGATTCTGGCTTCCTGGCTCGTAATGGAGAGGACGGAGCAGGAAAGACCCCTTTCAGCTCTGAGCCCTTTTGCTAATCCAGAAGGGCTTTCAGGGTTTAGCAGGTGACCCTCAATCCATCAAAAGATTGCGAAATGGCTCATTCCTCATTCAATGTAGAACAAAAAAACAGTCTGAACAGCTGCTGAAGGCAACGAAACTTGTGGACAGGGAGATCAAGGTAACCCCCACAAACAGTTAAATTCATCGAAAGGCGTGATTCGCTGCCGGGATTTATCTGGTGTCACAGAGGCAGAGATCAAATCGGAGCTGGCGTCCCAGGGTGTGACGGAGGTGCGCAGGGTGACAGTAAAGAAGGGTGCAGAAAGAGTGGCCACCAACACCCTCTTTCTGACATTCTGCAACCCTGTGCTGCCTCCGGTCATCAAAGTCGGCTACCTGAATGTTCGTGTTCAGCTGTATGTGCCGTCCCCGTTGAGGTGCTTTAGGTGCCAGAGGTTTGGCCATGTCAGGGACCGCTGTTCTGGGCAGGAGGTGTGTGGTATTTGCTGCAAGGCAACCCATGATGGGCCGTGCAAAGATCCGGCACATTGTGCTAACTGCGGTGGCGACCATCCCTCCTCTTCAACGAAACTGTCCTCTTTGGATTCAAGAATCTGCTATCCAACGTGTCAAAACGGAAAAGAAGATCTCATTTTTTGAAGCCCGGAAACAGGTTGTGGGCAGTCAGAGCGCCGACAGCTTCTTCCTATGCTTCGGCTGTAAAGAAAATTCCCACAGTTTCTACTTGGTCAGTCTGCTGCCAGACTGATGAATTCATGTTTTCGAAGACACTGCAAGTAAGATCTGTCAGTTCTGGTGGTAGCAGGTCCACCACCTTCCAACCCAAAATGAATGCCCCTGGTGGAGGCAAAAAATCCGCCACCCCTCAGACTGCCCAGCAGTCTACAACATCTGCTGCTGGGCAGATTAAAAAACCAGCCCCCCTACCTCGAACTCCTCTGTCCAGTGCCCGTGCGGGCAAGGGAGTTCAACCCACTGTGGAGATGGTGGAGATGAGGAAGAAACCTCCACCGTCTCCCAAACCCAGACCTTCTTCACCTGTTGGCAAGTCCGCCAGCAGTCTGAAGAACACAGTCCAGTGAAACTACAAAATAAATTCACTCCATTGGAAGCAGACGTTGAGGGGAGATGACCTGATCTCTCTCCTTTTCGCCCTCTGCACCATGGATAGTACTATATTCCATTGAATATCCGTGTCTAAATTCAATCGAGGAGCTGCAGATTCTGGCAATCAAAAAACCCCCGGGGCT
>CM031623.1:22269180-22326680 GCA_018398815.1 Conus ventricosus
CCTGTTGCCCTTGGTTTAAGAACATTATCTATTTATCTTGAAGACCTTTCCTGGCACTGACAGAAGCGTTATTCCTCTGTAGTTGCGCAGTTGCTGAGGTCTCCTTTCTTGGGTAGCTTGATGAGGTAGCCCTCCTTCCAGTCTGGTAGTACCTCTTCTTTTTCCCAAATCTTCACGAAAAGAGGGTAGAGCATCTCTACGGTTGTGTCCAGGTCTACCTTGAGCGCTTCTGCAGGGATGTTGTCTGTTCCTGCTGCCTTGCCGTTCCTCAGTAGCTTGATGGCTTTCCTGATCTCTCGCGTTGGTTGCCCACAGTTGATGTCTAGGTCTCTGTCGGCTGGATCGATGTCAGGGGGATTTGGAGGGACGGGTCTGTTCAGAAGCTCTTCAAAGTGCTCTGCCCATCTGTTCAGTTGTTGCTCTGTTCCCTGGACAGTGTTTCCTACCTTGTCCTTGATTGGTCGCTCAGGTCTGCTGTACTTCCCTGCCAGTTTCTTGGTGGTGTCGTACTGCTGCTTCATGTTGTTACTGGCTGCTGCTTCCTCTGCTTCTTCTGCCAGGCTGTCAACATACTTCCGCTTATCTGCTCTTGTGCTATTCTTCACTTCTCTGTTGGCTTTTGTGAAGTCTTCTTGTGCTTTGGCCTTTGCCGTCCTTGTTCGGCTGTTGTTTACGGCTGCCTTCTTCTGCTTTCTCTCCTGTATTTTACGCAGTGTGTCTGCTGATATCCATTCCTTCTGTTGGTGTCTCTTGGGGCCCAATACTTCCTGACAGGTTGATGTGAGTGTCTCCTTCACTTTTTGCCAGTGGGTTTTCAGATCAGCCTCTTCCTCAAGTAGTTCTCTCCCCCCCGGCCCCCCCCCCCCCCCCCCCCCCCCCCCCCACACCTACAAAGAAGGCTCTCTTTTCCTTTTTTTTTTTTTTTTGGCTGTCCCAACCTCTGCGCCACCTCAGAGGCAGTGCACCCACGCCACTCATTCCGACACCCCGTCCACAGCCACAGCCCGGTCGGCCCCGCCGCAGCCCCGGCACCGGCAAACCACAGGGAGCAGTCAGTGTCAAGTCGTCAAGAGGCAACCCACCGGAGACACTGCACTGCTGCCGAGTCACTTCCGTGGTGTTCAGTGGCGCCTGTTCTGATCTAACACACGCAGGACACCACCTACTAAGCCCCCTACTGATGACAATAATTGCTTAGTCGTGGAGCCGGCGTGAATGAGCTCTCTCTCTGGAGGGCGCCACCACGTCTGTCCAACGACAGCCCCCATGGACTCGCCGATACCAGTGACCCCGACGGAACCAAACCAAGGCCACAGATATGGAGAGGACATCGAAATTGAGGTCACCATGAGAGCAGGGCATGAAGGGCCACAGAATTTGAGAAATTTTTTTTTATGCTGATCAATGAGAATGAGGATGATTAAGATGATGCTACGGATTTCCATTTCAGTCTGAGACTACATGACAGGGCTGTACTCTACGCTTCCTTTCATAATATATCCCGGCGAGATACAGGCACCTGCAGTGTTAGTCAGGAAATTTGAGCAACACTCTCAGAAACGCATCGATTAACCCAATGCCTACCGGATCGACCGAGATCGACCGCGAGATTTCCTCTTTCTGAATACCGGATCGACCGAGATCGACCGCTGAATACTCGGTCAACGACTTTCGCTTTCACCATCGCATATCCCAGAATGCAATTGCGACAGAAGAGTCTTCCGGTACTTCCGTTTCTGGACGCCATTTTGGTTTTTGTTGCATGAGTTTTGGTGGAGTAGTTTCGCTGCTGTGAATTTTCAAAGTTCGGCTTTTTTTCGCGAAGATTTTCTGGAAAATGGCGGATCAAGTAACTATGCAACTTGCAGAATTCATTTTCTAAAGTGATATTGATGAAGAGAGCGTATTTGCGGGCTACACTCTTGAAGAAAATTTGAAGCAAGACGATTCGGACGTCAATCTTGACCTAGTTATGAATAAAGATCGACTGCTGACTGATTTTGAGGCCGGAATCAATAATGATTCAGGCGATGATAATGACGATGTCGAATAGCCCATTGCTGCTGGGCCCAGACCCCCAAAAAAAGAAAATTCGAAAAACAAAACTTGCTAGAGATTCTTTAATTCTTGACTGGAGTGGTTGGCTACAAGAAGTGAAGCCCCCCAAAAGTGTCCCTTGTTTTGATAGCCAGGAAACCGGTCAGTCAGTGGGTGTGTCCCACGATTTGCCTGTAGGAGCATCACCTTTAGCTTTTTGATTTCAGAAGAATTTGGCAGACTTTTAACGAGAAACAAATTTATTTGCTGCACAAAAGCAAGCAGAAAAGGATGAACATAAACTCTGGCCTGAAATAAAAACTGCCTGTTTATCAAAAAGCAAAGAGGAGCCGGACAAGAGGTACATCATCACCACAGTGTGTGTGTGTGTGGGGGGGGGGGGGGGGGGGGGGTTGCTCAGTGCACTTGTGCAAAAGCACATTTTTGTTGAATTCCATCACAATCTAAAGCCCAGTATTCAGTAATCTGTTCTTGTTATTTTTTCCCCTCAGTAGTTAGAAGACAAATCTTCTTGTATGTGATGCCTTCAGTTTAACAAAATTGTTGAAGTTTGGGTTGTTGTTTTTTGCTTCACAATAAAAGTTGATTATTTAGTGTGCGTACCATACAGAATGACTTTATTTTGTTCCTGAAGGTTTCAGTACTTTGTTTAGACTTGGAAAATCACTCTGTGCTCCTAATCCATGATGTTCTGTGGGTACAGTGAATTTAGGGAAAATTGTTTTAGCACTGAGAATACCAAAGTACAGTTAGTCTGTTCGTTTGTTTTTTTTCCCTCGTGTACCAGTTCACTATATGTGGGGGGAAATGGCTGTTTTGGATGGAGTGATGTCTTTGAATTTTTTTCATTACTTTTACAGAATAGATAAGTTAAAAACAAATTTTCTATTGAGGTTTCTTTATGGCAAGTGTGAATGTGTTGCGGAGTTACCTCTCTTGGCATGGTATTCTCATAGTCATATAGCACAAAGTCATGCGGTAGGCAGAGGGTTAAGTGGATGAAACTCCACTGTGTGGTCCCAGTCTTCCCAACTGAGACCGCAGCAACTCAACACTGGGTAGGAGCCGGTCGGGGCAGAAAAACCCACATGGCTCTGATGGGATTCGAACCCACGACCTCCCAGCCGGGAGTCCGCGACACTAACCACTTCGCCACGGTGGCTGGTCTCTTTTCCTTTTTGTCCTCAAGTAGTTCTTGTAGCACTTGGTATTTGTTGGTGAGGGACAGCTTGAAATCTTCTCTAGTCATTGGGTCTTTCAGTAGGCTGAGATTGTACTTCTGTCTCTTTGTAGTTGGTTTCATCCAGTTCTTCTTCAGTTTCACCTTCAGCCTGGCGACCAGTAGGTAGTGGTCAGATGCAACGTCTGCTCCTCTTCTCACCCTTACATCCTGTAGGGACCTCCTGAATTTCTTGGCCATACAGATGTGGTCAGTTTGATTTTCTGTCGCTAGATCTGGCGATACCCAGGTGGCCTTGTGTACTCTTCTGTGTGGGAAAATGCTGCCACCAATGACCAGGTTGTTCATCGCACAGAAGTCTGCAAATCTCTCGCCATTCTCGTTTATCTCTCCCAGTCCGTGTCTTCCCACCACTTCCTCATACCTGGTGTTGTCTTGTCCGATTTTGGCATTGAAATCGCCCATGCGGATGTTGACGTCTCTCTCTGGCTGTGACGTCCTGCAGTCTGTTGTAGAAGTGGTCTTTTGCTTCTTCATTGCTGTCATTGGTTGGAGCATAGCACTGGATGACATTCATCTTGATCTTCTTAGTTCTGAAGGATGCTGCAATGATTCTTGGTCTGTTTGCTTCCCATGCTATCAGAGCTTGCTGAGCAGGTCCAGACATCGTGAGTGCTATGCCTTCTGTGTGTGGAGCGTTGTCTTCTTCATGTCCGGAATACAGCATCATCTCTCCGCTGAGCAGTCTCTTTTGTCCTGACTGTGTCCAACGGGTCTCGTTGATTCCAAGCAGTGTGAAGTGGAAGCTTTTCATTTCTGCTGCTACTTGTGATGTTTTTCTCGTCTCATACATGGTCCTCACATTCCATGTTCCGACTTGATGGTCCTAGTCGATAGAAGGGGGTCGACCTTGTGGCTTCCGTTGACTCACGCTTTCACTACACGGCGTCATACATCCCCTTCCTCTCCCAGGGTACAAGTTCCTTGGTCTGTTGTTGGCGTTTCTGTAACAAGTTGGTTTTTACGGGATGGGGGTGTTAACCCCATGCCCAACCCTCCTCCTTTATCCGGGCTTGGGACCGGCCGGGACTGTTCCCCGAAGGTTACAACCAGGCGGAGTTACCTTGAACTACAGCTTGAATCTTTTTCCTGAACCCCAAACCCAGCTTATGACTGTTTTTGACCTGAAGTTCCAACAGAAATTCAGTGACCACTCCAGTTCCATGCCACACTTTGGGATTCATATTCATCCCCATTTGAAGAATGCAGATATAGACCTTAGAGTTGTTTGTGATCTGTCCAAGTTTCCTGTTGACCCACTTGGACTTTCCTCACTCTGGAGATCCGGTTTTTATTTAACCTCATATCTTAAAGATACTACTAGCTCATTGGCGTACAAGTCCATTTTTCCCGAACTGTGTTTGAAGTTTCCATCCTTCAGGACCCTCCGGGGGTTGCGACCTTGTCGTGGTCGGAGGGCTTGCGCGGTCCAGTGATCCCTTAGGCTTTGCTGGCGGGGGCATCTATACTTGGAGATAGGCTGTTTTTTTTTTCAAACTGCTTCTAGGTCCGAAAAGCCCAAGATGCTGTCTGGCCTAAGCGTAACGTGGTAAGGAGTTGATGCCCCTGGTAGGGGTTCCCATGTCAGATAGGCTAAGGGTGAGGATCCTGACTAAGAGTAACCCGCCTTTCTCCTTTTCTTGTTTTTCTGCCTTTATTTGGCCCTTCGTCTCCCCTTCAAGTCTTCTTTTCCACACTCCTTTTCTCTCTGTGGTCTCCTTAAGATCCGCCGTGTTTGCCGTGCGGTGCGACCTGTGTCGGAGGGGAATGAGATCCTGGTGATTGAGAGGGCCAGCGCTCTCAACACATCACTTTGGCTCGGACCTCTCCTAGACAGGGAGTACACTTTGGCCCGGGTGTACTAATCGGCTCCCCTTCTTGGGGCTGGGTCAAGACAGACAGTCCCCCTACTGGCCAAGTAAACCCCTGCAGTGCTCAGCTCTCTGTTCCCGGGAGTTGAGCATGATCAGGGGGGATAGGGTTGGTGGCTTCTGTTTGTCGTATGTCTCTCAAGAAGCCTGGAAGGGGTCAAGACATTGGTTTCTTGGCCCTGGCCCCTTAGTTGGACTCCAAGGTGGGTGGGTAAGGGAGGGATGAAACACAATTAACTCAATATGGCTTTTTCAAAAATCATGCCCCCCCAAAAAGAAGAGGAAGCAGCATCCCCTATTTCACGGGATTTTGATACTGACAGTGATTCCGATATGGAGGTTAGACAGAGGACAGGATTCTGGGCTTCCTGGCTCGTGATGGAGGGGACGGAGCAGGAAAGACCCCTTTCAGCTCTGAGCCCTTTTGCTATCCAAAAGGGCTTTCAAGGTATAGCAGGTGACCCTCGGTCCATCAAGAGGTTGAGGAATGGCTCGTTTCTTATTCAATATAGATCACAAAAGCAATCTGAACAGCTGCTGAGGGCAACAAAACTTGTGGACAGGGAGATCAAGGTGACTCCCCACAAACAGTTGAATTCGTCAAAGGTGTGATACGCTGCCGAGAGTTAACAGGTGTCTCAGAGGGCAGAAATTAAGACGGAACTGGCGTCCCAGGGTGTGACGGAGGTGCGCAGGGTGACGGTAAGAAAGGTTCAAGAGAGAGTGGCCACCAACACCCTCTTTCTGACCTTCTGCAACCTGTGCTGCCTCCGGTCATCAAAGTGGTTACTTGAATGTTCGTGTTCAGCTGTATGTGCCGTCCCCGTTGAGGTGCTTCAAATGCCAGAGGTTTGGCCATGTCAGAGACCGCTGTTCTGGGCAGGAGGGTGTGCGGTGTTTGCTGCAAGGCGACCCATGATGGGCCGTGTAAAGATCGGCACATTGTGCTAACTGCGGTGGCGATCATCCTCCTCTTCACGAAACTGTCCTCTTTGGGATCAGGAATCTGCCAATACAAAGAATAAAAACAGAAAAGAAGATCTCGTTTTTGAAGCCGGGAAACAGGTTGTGGGCAGTCAGACGCCGACAGCTTCTTATGCTTCGGCTGTAAAGACAGTTCCAAAGTTCCCACTCGGTCAGTCTGCTGTCAGACTGATGACTTCACATTTTCCAAGACATTGCAAGGACGAACTGTCAACTCTGGTGGAAGCAGGTCCACCACCTTCCAACCCAAAGTGACTGCCCTGGTGGAGGCAAAAAATCCGCCACCTCAGACTGCCCAGCAGTCTACAACATCTGCTGCTGGGCAGATTAAAAAACCAGCAATCCCGCCTCGAACTCCTCTGTCCAGTGCCCGTGCGGGCAAGGGAGTTCAACCCAGTGTGGAGATGGTGGAGATGAGGAAAAAACCTCCACCGTCTCCCAAATCCAGACCTTCTTCACCTGTTGGCAAGTCTGCCAGCAGGTCTGAAGACCAGCATAGTCCAGTGAAACTAAAAAATAAATTCACTCCATTGGAAGCAGATGTTGATGTGGAGATGACCTAATCTCTCTCCTTTTCGCCCTCTGCACCATGGATAGTACAATATTCCATTGGAATATCCGTGGATTAAATTCCAACTTTGAGGAGCTGCAGCTTCTGTGTCAATCTATAAAACCTTCCGTCGTGGCTCTTCAGGAAACTCAAATTCAAAGCGAGAAGACCTTCACTTTTTCTGGCTTTAATATTCTTTCAAAACCTGCACAACCATCCACGTTGGGACTGTCGGGCGGTGGTTGCCCTTCTCATAACACAAAACTCTACTGTATAGTCCTGTCGCTCTGTCTGCTCCCTTCAAGCTGTTGCTGCGAGAGTCACTCTCCACAAGACTGTCACAATCTGTTCCATTTATCTACCTCCTTCAGTCCCGGTTTGTCGTCAGGACCTTGTCAGTCTGATAGGAGAACTTCCTCGACCTTTTTTGCTGTTGGGTGACTTTAACGGTCACAATCCTCTTTGGGGTAGTGTCAGTTCGTCATCCAGAGGTCTGCTAATTGAGGATGTCCTTTCGGATTTGGATTTGTGTTGTCTGAACGACGGATCCGCAACTTACCTCCACTTTTCCCAAACAGGTTCACTTTCGTGTTTAGATTTGTCGGTTTGTGCCCCCTCGCTGGTCCTGGACTATGAGTGGTCTGTCCATGACGATCTGCACGGAAGTGACCATTTCCCTGTCCTTCTACAACCTGTATTAACTGAACACGTCTCTGTCTCTCAGCATCTCAATTATAAGAAAGCAAACTGGGATCTATTTGCAGCCACTTTTTTCCAAGGAGTTCCAGGACACTGATTTTCTTCAGAGTCCGGACCCAGCAGAATCACTGACTAACACTATATCAAATGTGCTAAAGCCTGTATTCCATGTGTCTTCCGATAAACTTCAAATGCCCAAAACACCCTGGTTCGATTCAGATGCCAACAAATTTCTAAAGTTAGAAACGGGCTCAGCGTCAGGTATACCAACGACCTTCGGGTCCCAACGCTCGAGCCATCAGAAACTCCGTGCTAAATCAAGACACACTTTTAAAATCAGTAAACGTCGGTCCTGGAGAAGCTTCTGCTCCAGGCTGACATCAAAAACTTCTAAGAAAAAAGTGTGGAACATCATTAAGAAAATCAAAGGGAAGAACACCTGTCCCACTGTGAACCATCTCAAGTTTTCGGATTCTTTAATAACAGAGAAGAAAGCAGTTGCTAATCTGCTTGCTTCAACCATTGAAAAGAATTCCTCCTCTTCTAATAAATCATCCACTTTTGTCAAAAACAAAGCCCCAAAAAGGGAAAAAACACCCTGCAACTTTTCATCCGACAACATGGAAGACTACAATCTTCCTTTCACGTTAAACGAGCTGAAATCTGCCTTACTCTCTTGCAGCGATTCCTCTCCAGGTCTAGATGAAATTCATTATCAACTGTTGAAACATCTTCCGCAAGAAGGTCTGAACATACTGCTACAAGTATATAACCATTGTGTGGGACTTCAGGTTGCTTTCCACCCTCTTGGCGGAAAGCCCTCATTATTCCCATCCCAAACTGGAAAAGATCTTTCTAACCCTTCAAACTACGTCCCATAGCTTTGACCAGCTGTGTCTGTAACTGATGGAGAAAATGGTCAATGCTAGGCTCATGTGGAAACTCGAAACCGATGGCCTTTTGGCGAAAGAACAGTGTGGTTTCCGCAAACATCGGACTACAGTTGACCATTTGATTCGTCTGGAATCTACACTTCGGAACGCTTTTTTGAACAGGCAGCATGCAGTGGCAATTTTTTTCGACTTGGAGAAGGCCTACGATACAACCTGGAAGTCGGGGATACTTTATGATCTCCACGATCTGGGTTTTCGAGGTCATCTTCCGCTTTTTATTCAAATTTTTTTGGCAGAACGACACTTTCAGGTCGGGTTGGCACCACTCTCTCTGATGTCCACGAGCAGGAGTTGGGTGTTCCACAGGGGAGCATACTGTCTCCTGCCCTCTTTAGTATTAAAATCAACAAATTGTGAAATCAGTTCAGCAGGGTTCAGACTGCTCATTGTTTGTGGATGATTTTGCTGTCTACGCAACTGGAAGCCTGTACCCGAGTGTCCAGCGCAGGCTCCGCTTTGCGTAGATAAAATCCAGCGATGGGCGGATGAAAACGGTTTCACCTTTTCTCCAACAAAGACGCAGTGTATTCACTTCCATAACTTCCGTCAGTTTTCCAGATCCTGAAACTTCAAGTAGGGAAATCTCCCATTCCAGCTGTTAAAGAGGCCAAATTTCTGGGAGTCATTTTTGACCAGAAACTCAACTTTCTCAGCCACATCAAAAACCTCAAAACTTCTTGCAGAAAGCTCTGAATATTCTGCGGGTCGTAGCGCACACCGACTGGGGCGCTGATAAGAAAAGTTTGCTGCACCTCTACAGAGCCTTGGTCCGTTCCAAACTGGACTACGGTTTGTGCTGTCTACGGCTCCGCAAGACCCTCTTACCTCAAATCTTGGACCTATTCACCATCAAGGGCTTCGTTCTGTCTTGGAGCGTTCCGCACCACCCCTGTGTACAGCCTGTACGCAGAGGCGGGCGACCTTCACTGTCCAACCGCAGGCTGAAACTCTCTTTGAATTATTATATCAGACTGTTCTCGGAACCAGAAAACCCTGCCTATGACTGTGTCTTTGGACCCTCCGTTCCAAAGTAAGTTTGAAAAAACCCTAAATGTATTCCGCCGTTTGGTCTTCGTATGCAGCCTCACGTGCGGAATGCAGGTCTAGACCTGGGTGTAGTATCTGATTTTTCCAGTTTCCGGATCAACCACGTGGACCTTTTTCACACCAGAGATTCGTTTTGATCTTGCAGCTTTTCGCAAGGAGTCTACCAGCTCTCTGGCGTACAAGGCATTGTATGCTGAGCTCTGTTTGAAATTTCCATCCTGTCAAAAAGTTTTCACTGACGGTTCCAAGTTGAAGACGGAGTGGCCTGTGCAGCCTATTGCCCTGGGGCTCCTTCTCAGATACTGTTGGAACATATTCATTCAGATGCTTCTATCTATTCTGCTGAACTTACTGCTCTGGTTTTGGCTTTGAGGATAATCTCACATTCTTCAAAGAGGGACTTTCTGGTTCTGTCGGATTCGCTGTCAGCTTTGGAGGCCATAGCTGGCCGCAACCTTCAGCATCCAGAACTTTTACTTTTTTTTGAACTTTTTAGTAAGTTGAAGGCGGACGGTTACAACATTACTCTTGCTTGGGTTCCTGGTCATGTTGGCATCGGCGGGAACGAAATGGTTGATCGTTTAGCCAAGAACGCCACAAGAGAGAAACTGTCCAGCATTTATATCCCCTGTTCAGATGTGAAACCCAAAATTAACGATTATGTGAGAGACCTCTGGCAGGAGGATTGGAACACACAGACGAATAACAAACTCTTTCAGATCCGTCCAAACCTTAAGGACTTCCTCCCATCCACGTCGGGAGGTCGTAAAGAGGAAACGGTTCTGTGCCGGTTGCACACCGGCCATTCGTATTTTACCCATGCTTACCTTTTAAAGAGTGAAGAAGCTCCGTGGTGCATTCCATGTCATGCGCCACTCACAATGAAACATGTTCTTTTAGAGTGTTGGGACTTGCACGATGTGAAACACAAACATTTTACAGCGGATAGTCCATGAAGATCCTGTTCAGGGATGTCCCGCCTGATGTGATCCTTGAGTTTTTGAGAGAGATTAACATTTTTCATCTGATTTAAGATTTTACGGAAGAACGATTTTTAACAAAGTTTCTGGTGCGTTTGTAGACGATGTCATTTAATGAGATGTATGAAAGTGGTTTTTTATTTATTTATTTTTATTTTTTTTTTTTTAATATGACTGGTGAGTTGATTTTAACGTGGTGACAGCCCTGATATGGCCCTTTGCGGTCGGCTGGGCTATAAGCAACATTATCTTATCTTATCTGAACATATGCTACAGGTATACAACCATGTGTGGACTACAGGTTTCTTTTCACCCTCTTGGCGGAAAGCCCTTATTATTCCCATCCCCAAAACTGGAAAAGATCTTTCTAATCCATCAAACTACCGTCCATAGCTTTGACCAGCTGTGTCTGCAAATTGATGGAGAAAATGGTCAATGCTAGGCTCATGTGGAAACTCGAAACCGATGGCCTTTTGGCGAAAGAACAGTGTGGTTTCCGCAAACATCGGACTACCGTTGACCATTTGATTCGTCTGGAATCTACTCTTCGGAATTGCTTTTTTGAACAGACAGCATGCAGTGGCAATTTTCTTTGACTTGGAGAAGGCCTACGATACCACCTGGAAGTCGGGGATACTTCATGATCTCCACGATCTGGGTTTTCGAGGTCATCTTCCGCTTTTCATTCAAAATTTTTTGGCAGAACGACAGTTTCAGGTCCGGGTTGGCACCACTCTCTCTGATGTCCACGAGCAGGAGTTGGGTGTTCCACAGGGGAGCATACTGTCTCCTGCCCTCTTTAGTATTAAAATCAACAACATTGTGAAATCAGTTCAGCAGGGTTCAGACTGCTCATTGTTTGTGGATGATTTTGCTGTCTACGCCAGCCCTGATGTGGCCTTTGCGGTCGGCTGGGCTATAAGCACATTATCTTGCTGTCTACGCAAACTGGAAGCCTGTACCCGAGTGTCCAGCGCAGGCTCCAGCTTTGCGTAGATAAAATCCATCGGTGGGCAGATGAAAACGGTTTCACCTTTTCTCCAACAAAGACGCAGTGTATTCACTTCCATCATTTCCGTCAGTTTTTTCCAGATCCTGAACTTCAAGTAGGGAAATCTCCCATTCCAGCTGTTAAAGAGGCCAAATTTCTGGGAGTCATTTTTGACCAAAAACTTAACTTCTCAGCCATATTAAAAACCTCAAAACTGCTTGCCAGAAAGCACTGAATATTCTGCGGGTCGTAGCGCACACCGACTGGGGCGCTGATAAGAAAACTTTGTTGCACCTCTACAGAGCCCTGGTCCGTTCTAAACTGGACTACGGTTGTGCTGTGTACGGCTCCGCAAGATCATCTTACCTCAAACTCCTGGGACCCTATCCACCATCAAGGGCTTCGTCTCTGTCTTGGAGCGTTCCGCACCACCCCTGTGTACAGCCTGTACGCAGAGGCGGGTGAACCTTCACTGTCCAACCGCAGGCTGAAACTGTCTTTGAATTATTTTATCCGACTGTTCTCAGAACCGCAGAATCCTGCCTATGACTGTGTCTTTGACCTCCGTTCCAAAGTAAGTTTGAAAACAACCCGAAATGTATTCCGCCGTTTGGTCTTCGTATGCGGCCTCACGTGCGGAATGCAGGCCTAGACCTAGGAGTTGTGTCCGATTTTTCCAAGTTTCCGGATTCAACCTCCGTGGACCTTTTTCACACAGAGATTTGTTTCGACCTCGCAGCTTTTCGCAAAGAGTCTACCAGCTCTCTGGGTACAAGGCATTGTATGCTGACCTCTGTTCCAAATTCCCATCCTGTCAAAAAGTTTTCACTGACGGTTCCAAGTCTGAGGATGGAGTGGCCTGTGCAGCCTACTGCCCTGGGGCTCCTTCTCGGATACTGTTGGAAACATATTCATTCGATGCTTCTGTCTATTCTGCTGAACTTACCGCTCTGGTTTTGGCTTTGAGGATAATCTCGCATTCTTCAAAGAGGGACTTTCTGGTTCTGTCGTATTCGCTGTCAGCTTTGGAGGCCATAGCTGGCCGCAACCTTCAGCATCCAGAACTTTTACTTTTTTTTGAACTTTTTAGCAAGTTGAAGGCGGACGGTTACAACATTACTCTTGCTTGGGTTCCTGGTCATGTTGGCATCGGCGGGAACGAAATGGTTGATCGTTTAGCAAGAACGCCACAAGAGAGAAAACTGTCCAACGTTTATATCCCTGCTCAGATGTGAAACCCAAAATTAACGATTATGTGAGAGACCTCTGGCAGGAGGATTGGAACACACAGACGAGTAACAAACTCTTTCAGATCCGTCCAAACCTTAAGGACTTCCTCCCATCTACGTCGGGAGGTCGTAAAGAGGAAACGGTTCTGTGCCGGCTGCATACGGCCATTCGTATTTTACCCATTCTTACCTTTTAAAGAGTGAGAAGCTCCGTGGTGTATTCCATGTCATGCGCCACTCACAATGAACATGTTCTTTTAGAGTGTTAGGACTTGCACGATGTGAAACACAAACATTTTCTTCTTTTTCTTCTTCCTAAAATACTGGTTCACTCAAAAACGAGTAGGTCACCAGCGCGCATGTTAAAAAGTAAAAAAAATAACATAAAATAGTGCGACTCAGACTGTTGGCCCCTGGAGCAAATTTGGCAACAAGGGGTCGCACTCGATATTCAAGAAGTTAAAAGCAATGGCCAAAATTCAGGCCCAGTTAACAGTAAATATATCTGGGGAAGTAAAAAATAGAAAAAACATCAATATGCAGATCTCAAAACTGTTGTATCAATTTGTTTTTTAAAAGAGATTGCATTTGTGGCAATCTTGATGGCACCCGGCAGTGAGTTCCACAGCCGTACAGAACTGGGATAAAAAGAATGTAAGTGGCTGTCAATATTTGATGCAGGTATGGTTATAACACTGACCGCCACTCCTGGTGCTACTTTTATTCAATACTAGTTGTTCCATTGGAATATCAATTACTTTAGCTCTGCCTTTGAAAAAGGTGTTAAGTTTAATAAAGCTCTTCTCTCTTCTAAGGGTTTCCATTCTAATTTCCTCATGTTCTTCCTAGTATTCCCCTTTTCTCTGATGTGATTCCCTGTTACGAACCGTGTGCTCTCTTCTGAATCTTTTCAAGGTTATCAATGTCCTTTAGATGGTAAGGATCCCAAACTGAGCAACCATATTCCAGTACTGGTCTAACCAGTGTTTTGTAGCAGTCGTCTTTAACCTTTTGGGGGCAGTCATTGATATTCCTGTGTAAGAAAGCTAAGATGTTATTTGCTTTCTTACATACTAAATTGTAATGTTCTTTCCATTTGAGACGGACTATCTATAATCACGCCTAAATATTTTGCAGCATTAGTTTCTTTAAGAATAGTATTATGGATAGAATAATCTGATTAATTAGTGAGCGTTTGTTACATATACGCAACACTTGGCACTTTTGAGGATGAAATTCCATTTTCCAAGTTCTTTCCCACTCTTGTAAAGGTTTAGATCTTCTTGTAGAATGCGTGTATCATTCTTGCTTCTAATTGTTCTATATACTAAACTGTCATCTGCAAAAAGCCTTATAGTAGTTCCAGGAGAGAGATTTCTACTTATGTCATTTATATAAATTAAGAAAAACAGGGCCCCAGAACAGTTCCCTGTGGTACACCTGACAAGACTGGTTTACAATGGGATGACGACCCTTCCACAACAACTTTCTGCGTTCTCCCAACGAGGAATGATCTAGCCCATTTTAGCAAAGAACCGCCAATGCCAATGTGTTCTAATTTAAGCAGCAGGCCTCATGGTCAACCTTATCAAAGGCTTTAGAAAAATCCAATAAAATTGCATCTATTTGCTGTCTGTTGTTAAGACAGTTACTAAATCATTGAGAGTTGTTATAAGTTGAGTCTCACAACTCCTTCGCTGTCTAAAACCATGCTGGGCGTTATTTAAGAAATCATATTTGTCAAAATGGTCCATTATGCTACTATATATTATGTGTTCAAGTAATTTAGCTGATATGGATGTAAGAGATACAGGTCTATAATTCTCTGCTTTTGTTTTGTCACCCTTTTTAAATAAGGGAACAATGCTCGCATCTCGCCACTCATCAGGTATTACTCCCTGGTCCAGTGAAGCTTGGTAAAGTAATTGGTATACCTCACTCAATTCACTGGCACATAATTTTAAGAGCTTGCAGGAACGCCATCGGGACCAGTAGCTTTGTTTTCATTGATATTGGTCAGTAACTTAAATACTCCTGCTTTGTTTACTTTGATGTTTTGCATTTCAGGGAGTTTATCATCATCCTTTAGTCTAACATTAATTAAAGGTTTGGGATTTGAGAAAACTGAACAAAACTGCTTGTTTAGTAAGTTTGCTTTCCCTTCAGGGTCCTGTATTAGGTTATTCTGGTTATTTCTCAGGTCTGGAATCCCAATGTTGTCCTGTCTCTTACTCCTTATGTAAGACCATAATTTCTTGTTTTGATGATCACCTTCCGAAATCATCGAATTAACATAATTGGAGTGAGCAAGTCTACATTCTCTCTGACACCTTCTCTTAATATGTTTATACCTAACCAGTAATCTTTCTGAATTAGGATGTAGTTTCAATTTCTTAAAGAAACGATGTTTCCTTCTCAACAAACGTTTAGTTTTAGTAGTAATCCATGGCTGGTGGTTCTTGCTTGAAGTTATTTTAGTAGGTATGTTGTCATCCATAATAAATTCCAAATTAGTTTTTTATACACTTCCAAAGATCACTGACATTATCTTTAACACTATGGGACCTCAAAAAAAGACGACTGAATTATGAGTATCCTGCGCAAATTTTGGTAAATCTGCTTGGTTCCAGAGTCTGATGGTACGTTTAGGGGGTTTTCTTCGAAAGGGTTGAAAATTACTCTCTAAAAGAACTATGTCATGATCACCAGGCCTGCAATTAATTCCTGATTGCCTAAAGCGCCTGGACAATTGGTAAAAATAAATCCAGGAATGCCTTACCACGAGTTGGTGATTCAACTGACTGTACTAATCCAAGGTCTTTGGTGGCATCAAAAAACTGAGTATTGATATTTTTACTGTATTGATTACCAAGTATGGCATCTTCACCCCAATCAATATCTGGTAAATTAAAGTCTCCACCAATCCATAATATTGCCTTCTATTGGCCAAAACAATGTTAGAAATGTCTCTGCAAATAGAACAAACATACATTTTCATCTGAGTCTGGAGGTCTGTAAAACTGATCAACAATGACAGGTCTCTTATTCTTAAAATTAATCCTACAAAATAAACTTTCACTATTTTTGCCTTGATATAAAAACTCACTGGCTAAATTCTTCCTAATGGCAATCAAGACTCCCCCACCTCTTTTTCCAAGTCTGTCCTTTCTATAAATATCAAAATCCTCCATTAAAAGTTCACTACTGGGTGTTCCAGTTTCTAGCCAAGTTTCTGTTCCAATTACAACATCAATGTTTTTTTCAGTGACTAAATTACTGAGTTCTTCCTTTTTCTTAATAAGAGATTGAAAATTTACGACTATACATTTAGTTTATCTTTTTCTCTTAATGATTTAGGGTTCAGTTGCACTTTATGATTTGGGATTTTATCAGTTTTAGAATCAGGGGTGGATGCAAACTTAGGACAAAATTTCAAGTTTTCTTTTGGGGATCGGTCTGGTGAGATAGGGTCAAAACGGTTGCTTTCTGAGCTGCAATTTTCAATAGAATCCTCAAAAAGTCTTGAACTAAAGTTTGGAAGCCCGCAGGTAAAACAAGTCCATGATATATCACTATTGCATAATGCTTCATAAACTGCTGAATTCATTAACATACATTTAGTGTGATACCATGAATTGCAGACGTCACAGGCAACTGCTTTATGTTTCCATGTGACTCTCAAATTGCAAACTCCGCATGGATATTTTACTTTGGTGGACGGACCAGGATTGAGTTCAATGTCTCCTGATAGAATAAGGCTTAAAAACCATAATTTAACTCCTCTATGTCTAACTCTTTTAATCAAACAATTCCTTATCACTGTACTATTTCTAATGTTAATTGAAATCAGGGGTTCAAATCTGGGCCTAGTAATAGACGTAAGAACAGTACTCGGCACAGGTGCACACAGGAGACTAACATGGTTCAGGTTGCACAAAGTTTTAAAACCTGCAAAAATGGAACTAAAGGCGTCTACATCAACATCTAAAATTTCAAAATTAAACTGAGTGCTAGGAATATTGTTGTTCCTGTCACATGTGGAAACAGCAAGGAAAAATAGAAAACTTTTAACGAAGCCGAGGAACAACACGCCGGTAGCCATCTTGAAAAGCCAAATAAGACTCACCTTACCTGAAAGGGTTTAAAACACAATTTCGTTAAGAAAAAGAAAAGAAATAAGCGTTAAATTACCAACAGCTAACAGTGCTGATTATTAAAATTTCACGGATACTCGTATGAGTAAAGATGCAAGGCGTAAAAGATGTAACAATGAATTTAAAACGGGAGCTCCAAAAAACCAGGCAGCCTCCTCGCTGGACATGCGCATTGAAAAAGCGGAGTCCATGAAGATCCTGTTCAGGGATGTCCCGCTGATGTGATCCTTGAGTTTTTGAGCGAGATTAACATTTTTCATCTGATTTAAGATTTTACGGAAGAAAGATTTTTAATGCAATTTCTGGTGCGTTTGTAGACGATGTCATTTAATGAGATGTGTGAAAGTGTTTTTTTTTTTTTTTTTTTTTTTTTTTTAAATGACTGGTGGGTTGATTTTGACGTGGTGACAGCCCTGATGTGGCCCTTTGCGGTCGGCTGGGGCTATAAGCAACATTATCTTATCTTATCTTATCTCCTTCAGGGGAGTCTTTACCGACGGCTCCAAGTCCTAGGAGAGGGTTGCATCTGGTGAGGTCTGTGTTAACGTTGTGGAAAAATGTATTGGACGGACCCATGATGTTTTGATGGAAGCGACAATTTAATGTGGTTGGACTTGCGCATGTGCATGTTAAAAAAGGGAGATAACTACAGAGGATTTTGGGTGTGAACGGTTATCGTGAAGAGGATCAAGTGAGTTGACGTTGAGGAACGAAGCAAGATGCTGGTTAATGGGGGAAGCAAGAGTTGGCGTTGACGGGGGAAGCTGGATGCTGTTGGTTCACGGAGGAAGCTAGAGGTTGGTTGGACTTTCAGTCCACGCAACAGGTCCTCATAGATACTCTTTCAACACATTCCCACTGACAGCTCCACTCTTACACTGCTGAGTTGACAGCCTTAGTCCTGGCTCTTGAAATGGTCTCTAAATAAAATCTTAAAGATTTCATTATTTTGTTGGACTCCTATCTGTTTTGAAGGCTATTGCTGGCGGTACCCTCAAGAACCCTCAACTTCTGAAATTAGTTGAAACTGTACACCTCTCTGAAGTCTGATGTATACAACATAGTTTTTGCTTGGATTCCCAGCCAAGTGGCCATTTGAGGCAATGATGTGGTTGATCAACTTGCCGAGAGTGCCACAAAGGATTGTATATCCTCACACTGATCTGAAACCCAAAGCTCAGGCTTATGTCAAAGACCTCTGGCAAGAGGCATGGAACTTGCGGATGGATAACAAACTGTTCAAAATCTGTTCAAACTTGAAAGAGTTTTTACAGTGTTCCACAGGTGGCTGTAAAGAAGAAAATTAAATAGTCTTGTGCCATTTGGACCATGGCCTCTCCTTTTACATGTACACCCTTTATCTTTTGAAATGTGAAGAAGCTTCGTGGTTAATTCCATGTCATGTACCACTTAGAATGAAACATGCTCTTTTAGAATGTTGGGATTTGCATGATCTGAGACATAAACACTTTACAGCAGATTACATGAAAACCTGGTCAGAGATGTCCTGCCTATCTTGATTTTTGAGTTTCTGAAAGAGATCAACATTTTTCATTGATATGACATTTTATGGAAGAAGATTTCAGTAAAATTTCTGGTGTTTTTAGAAAGTGTGTTTTTAATGAGTTGTGTGTGTGTGTGTGTTTCAATAATATGACTAGATAGTTGATTTCAATGCAGTGACATGCCTGATAATAGCCATTTGCAGTTGGCTGGGCTGTAAGCAACATTATCTCTCTCTTTCTGCATATCACTGTGCTTTTGACCCAAAGTTCCGAATGAAATTTGATGACCATCCCAGTTCTATTCCAGCCTGGGGAATTTGTTTTTTCACCATTTGAATAATGCAGATATAGGCCTTGGAGTTGTGTGTGATTAGTCCAAATTTCCTTATGACCCACCATAGGTTTTCCTCAGGAGCCCTCCGGGGGGTTGCGACCTTGTCGTGGTCGGAGGGTTTTGCGTGGTCCAGTGATCCCTTAGGCTTTGCTGGCGGAGGCATCAATACTTGGAGATAGGCTGTTTTTTTCACACTGCTTCTAGGCCTGAGAGGTGCAGATGCTGTTTGGCCTAAGCGTAACGTGGTAAGGAGTTGATGCCCCTGGTAGGGCTTCCCATGTCAGATGGCTAAGGGTGAGGATCCTGACTAAGAGTAACCCGCCTTTTCTCCTTTTCTTGTTTTCTGCCTCCTTATTTGGCCCTTTTCTATCTTCGTCTCCCTTCAAGTCTTCTTTTCCACACTCCTTTTCTCTCTGTGGTCTCCTTAAGATCCGCCGCGTTTGCCGTGCGGTGCGACCTGTGTCGGAGGGGAATGAGATCCTGGTGATTGAGAGGGCCAGCGCTCTCAACACATCACTTTGGCTCGGACCTCTCCTAGACAGGGAGTACACTTTGGCCGGGTGTACTAATCGGCTCCCCTTCTTGGGGCTGGGTCAAGACGGACAGTTCCCTACTGGCCAAGTTAACCCCTGCAGTGCTCAGCTCTCTGTCCCGGGAGTTGAGCATGATCAGGGGGGATAGGGTTGGTAGTTTCTGTTTGTCGTATATCTCTCCCGAAGCCTGGAAGGGGTCAAGACATTGGTTTCTTGGCCCTGGCCCCTTAGTTGGACTCCAAGGTGGGTGGGTAAGGGAGAGATGAATATAAATAAAATACATTATGGCCTTTTCAAAAACAATCCCCCCCCAAAAAGAGGAAGGCTGCATCCCCTATTTCAGGGAATTTTGATTCAGATAGCGATTCCGATATGGAGGTACGACAGAGGACAGGATTCTGGGCTTCCTGGCTCGTGATGGAAGGGACGGAGCAGGAAAGACCCTTTCAGCTCTGAGCCCTTTCGCCATACAGAAGGGCTTTCAAGCTTTAGCAGGTATTAAGACGGAGCTGGCATCCCAGGGTGTGACGGAGGTGCGCAGGGTGACGGTAAAGAAAGGTTCAGAGAGAGTGGCCACCAACACCCTCTTTTCTGACCTTCTGCAACCCTGTGCTGCCTCCGGTCATCAAAGTTGGTTACTTGAATGTTCGTGTTCAGTTATATGTTCCGTCCCCGTTGAGTGCTTCAGGTGCCAGAAGTTTGGCCATGTCAGGGACCGCTGTTCAGGGCAAGAGGTATGCGGTGTTTGCTGCAAGGCAACCCATGATGGGCCGTGTCAAGATCCGGCACATTTGTGCTAACTGCGGTGGCAACCATCCTCCTCTTCACGAAACTGTCACTCTTTGGATTCAGGAATCCGCTATTCAAAGATATCAAAACTGAAAAGAAAATTTCCTTTTTTGAGGCCCGCAAGCAGGTTGTGGGCAGTCAGACGCCGACAGCCTCTTCCTATGCTTCGGCTGTAAGGAAAGTTCCCACAGTTTCCACTCGATCAGTCTGCTGTCAGACTGATGACTTTACGTTTTCGAAGACACTGCAAGTACGAACTGTCAACTCTGGTGGAAGCAGGTCCACCACCCCCAACCCAAAATGACTGCCCCTGGTGGAGGCAAAAAATCCCCCCCCTCAGACTCCCCAGCAGTCTACAACATCTGTGCGGGGCAGTTTAAAAAAAACCAGCAATTCCCCCCGAACTCCTCTGCCCAGGGCCCGTGCGGGCAAGGAGTTAAACCCATTGTGGAGATGGTGGAGAAAAAGGAAGAACCCCTCCCCCGCCCCCAAAAACCGACCTCCTTCCCCTTTTTGGGGGCAAGTCTGCCAGCAGGCGAAGACCTCACAGCCAGTACAAACCTCAAAAAATTTACACCTTTGCCCCGCGTTGAAAAAGGGGGATGACCTATCTCTCCCCTTTTTCGCCCTCGCACCAGGGAAAAATACAATATTTTTGGGAATATCCGGGGCAAAATTTCCAACTTTGGGAGTGAAAGCTTTTGTCCCAATCTATAAAATTCCTCGGGTGTTCAGGAAACTCAAATTCAAAGCCAGAAGCCTTTACTTTTTGGCTTTTATTCTTTCAAACCCTCACAACCATCCACTTTGGGGATGGTCGGGGGGTTTTGCCCTTCTCATAACAAAACTCTATTATATTCCTGTCGTCTGTCTCCCCTCCCTTCAAGTGTTGCTGCGAAGTCACTTCCACAAGACTGTGACAACTGTTCTCTTATTTACCTCCTTCTGTCCCGGTTTTCGTCAGGCCCTTGTCATTTATAGAAAACTTCTCGACCTTTTTGCTGTTGGTGACTTTAACGGACAATCCTCTTGGGTAGTTCTGTAGTCATCCAAGGTCTCTAATTTAGGATGCCTTTGGGTTTGGATTTGTGTTTCTGAACGACGATCTGCAACTTACCCACTCTTTCCACGGTTCACTTTGTGTTTTGATTTGCGGTTTTTACCCCCCGCGGTCCTGGGCTTGAGTGGTCTGTCCCCTGACGATCTGCACGAAATGACCATTTCCCTGTCCTTTTAAACCTGAATTTGAACCGTCCCCGTCTTCAACACTAAATTATAAGAAAACAAACTGGGATCTATTTGCAGCCACTATTTCTAAAGAGTTCCAGGACACTGACTTTCTTCAGAGTCCGGACCCAGCAGAATCACTGACTAACACTATAATCAAATGTGCTAAAGCCTGTATTCCAGTGTCTTCCGATAAACTTCAAATGCCAAAAACACCCTGGTTCGATTCTGAATGCCATCAAATTTCTAAAGTTAGAAAACGGGCTCAGCGTCAGGTATACCAACGACCTTCGGGTCCCAACGCTCGAGCCCATCAGAAACTCCGTGCTAAATCAAGACACACTTTTAAAATCAGTAAACGTCAGTCCTGGAGAAGCTTCTGCTCCAGGCTGACATCAAAAACTTCTAAGAAAAAGTGTGGAACATCATTAAAAAAAATCAAAGGGAAGAACACCTGTCCCACTGTGAACCATCTCAAGTTTTCGGATTTTTTAATAACAGAGAAGAAAGCAGTTGCTAATCTGCTTGCTTCAACTATTGAAAAGAATTCCTCCTCTTCTAAGAAATCGGCCACTTTTGTCAAAAACAAAGCCCTAAAAGAAAAATCACCCTGCAACTTTTCATCCGACAACATGGAAGACTACAATCTTCCTTTCACATTAACGAGCTGAAATCTGCCTTACTCTCTTGCAGCGTTTCCCTCTCCAGGTATAGATGACATTCATTATCAACTATTGAAAATCTTCCGCAAGAAGGTCTGAACATCCTGTTACGGGTATACAACCACGTGTGGACTACAGGTTGCTTTCCACCCTTTTGGGCGGAAAGCCCTCATTATTCCCATCCCCAAACCTGGAAAAGATCTTTCTAACCCATCTAACTACCGTCCCATAGCTTTGACCAGCTGTGTCTGTAAATTGATGGAAAAAATGGTCAATGCTAGGCTCATGTGGAAACTTGAAACCGATGGCCTTTTGGCGAAAGAACAGTGTGGTTTCCGCAAACATCGTAGTACAGTTGACCATTTGATTCGTCGGGAATCTACACTTAGAACGCTTTTTTAAACAGACAGCATGCAGTGGCAATTTTCTTCGACTTGGAGAAGGCCTACGATACCACCTGGAAGTCGGGGATACTTCATGATCTCCACGATCTGGGTTTTCGAGGTCATCTTCCGCTTTTTATTCAAAATTTTTTGGCAGAACGACAGTTTCAGGTCCGGGTTGGCACCACTCTCTCTGATGTCCACGAGCAGGAGTTGGTGTGTTCCACAGGGGAGCATACTATCTCCTGCCCTCTTTAGCATCAAGATCAATAACATTGTTCAATCAGTTCAGCAGGGTTCAGACTGCTCATTGTTTGTGGATGATTTTGCTGTCTACGCAACTGGAAGCTGTACCCCAGTGTCCAGCGCAGGCTCCAGCTTTGCGTAGATAAAATCCATCGGTGGGCAGATGAAAACGGTTTCACCTTTTCCCCAACAAAGACGCAGTGTATTCACTTCCATAATTTCCGTCAGTTTTTTCCAGATCCTGAACTTCAAATAGGGAAATCTCTCATTCCAGCTGTTAAAGAGGCCAAATTTCTGGGAGTCATTTTTGACCAAAAACTTAACTTTCTCAGCCATATTAAAAACCTCAAAACTGTTGCCAAAAAGGCACTGAATATTCTGCGGGTCGTAGCACACACCCACTGGGGCGCTGAAAAAGAAAACTTTGCTGCACCTCTACAGAGCCCTGGTCCGTTCCAAACTGGACTATGGTTGTGCTGTCTACGGCTCCGCAAGACCCTCTTACCTCAAACTTTTGGACCCTATCCACCATCAAGGCTTCGTCTCTGTCTTGGAGCGTTCCGCACCACCCCTGTGTACAGCCTGTACGCAGAGGCGGTGAACTTCATTGTCCAAACCGCAGGCTGAAACTGTCTTTAAATTATTATATCCGACTGTTCTCAGAACCGCAGAATCCTGCCTATGACTGTGTCTTTGACCCTCCATTCCAAAGTAAGTTTGAAAACAACCTAACTGTATTCCGCCGTTTGGTCTTCGTATGCAGCCTCACGTGCGGAATGCAGGTCTAAACCTGGGAGTAGTTTCCGATTTTTCCAAGTTTCCGGATCAACCTCCGTGGACCTTTTTCACACCAGAGATTCGTTTCGATCTTGCAGCTTTTCGCAAAGAGTCTACCAGCTCTCTGGCGTACAAGGCATTGTATGCTGACCTCTGTTCGAAATTCCCATCCTATCAAAAAGTTTTCACTGACGGTTCCAAGTCTGAGGATGGAGTGGCCTGTGCAGCCTACTGCCCTGGGGCTCCTTCTCAGATACTGTTGGAACATATCCATTCCGATGCTTCTGTCTATTCTGCTGAACTTACTGCTCTGGTACTGGCTTTGAAGATAATCTCACATTCTTCAAAGAGGGACTTTCTGGTTCTGTCGGATTCGCTGTCAGCTTTGGAAGCCATAGCTGGGCCGCAACCTTCAGCATCCAGAACTTTTGCATTTCTTTGAACTTTTTAGCAAGTTGAAAGCGGACGGTTACAACATTACTCTTGCTTGGGTTCCTGGTCATGTTGGCATTGGCGGGAACGAAATGTTGATCGTTTAGCCAAGAACGCCACAAGAGAGAAACTGTCCAACATTTATATCCCCTGTTCAGATGTGAAACCCAAAATTAATGATTATGTGAGAGACCTCTGGCAGGAGGATTGGAACACACAGACGAATAACAAACTCTTTCAGATCCGTCCAAACCTTAAGGACTTCCTCCCATCCACGTCGGGAGGTCGTAAAGAGGAAACGGTTCTGTGCCGGCTGCACACCGGCCATTCGTATTTTACCCATGCCTACCTTTTAAAGAGTGAAGAAGCTCCGTGGTGCATTCCATGTCATGCGCCACTCACACTGAAACATGTTCTTTTAGAGTGTTGGGACTTGCACGATGTGAGACACAAACATTTTACAGCGGAGTCCATGAAGATCCTGTTCAGGGATGTCCGCCTGATGTGATTCTCGAGTTTTTGAGAGAGATTAACATTTTTCATCTGATTTAAGATTTTACGGCAGAAAGATTTTTAACAAAGTTTCTGGTGCGTTTGTAGACGATGTCATTTAACGATATGTGTGAAAGGTGTTTTTTTTTTTTTTTTTTTTTTTTAAATGACTGGTGAGTTGATTTTAACGTGGTGACAGCCCTGATGTGGCCCTTTGCGGTCGGCTGGGCTATAAGCAACATTATCGTATCGTACTTGCACGATGTGAGACACAAACATTTTACAGCGGAGTCCATGAAGATCCTGTTCAGGGATGTCCCGCCTGATGTGATCCTCGAGTTTTTGAGAGAGATTAACATTTTTCATCTGATTTAAGATTTTACGGTAGAAAGATTTTTAACAAAGTTTCTGGTGCGTTTGTAGACGATGTCATTTAATGAGATGTATGAAAGTGGTGTTTTTTTTTTTTTTTTTTTTTTTTTTTTTTTTAAATTTTGTTTTATATGACTGGTGAGTTGATTTTAACGTGGTGACAGCCCTGATATGGCCCTTTGCGGTCGGCTGGGCTATAAGCAACATTATCTTATCTTATCTTCCTCAGGAGATCCATTTTGATTAATTTTATAAAAGTATTTAGACTCAGAATCAAAGACTTACTTTGAGAATATTTCGACAGGGTCGCCCTGTCTTCTTCAGCTCACTGTATCAAAGTAAGTCTTTGATTCTGAGTCTAAATACTTTTATAATGTCGAATCCAGAATCCAGAAACCAATATTCCTATTCATTTTGATTAAGCCTCATATTGTAATGATACCACTAGCTCCTTGGCGTATTAGTCCTTTTTTGCTGAACTGTATTCTAAGCTTCCATCCTTCAGAATTTTTACTGATGGCTCTAAATCTGAGAAGGGGGGTTCGTCTGCTGTCTTTTGCACAATAGATCCTTCACAGAGATGTTCAGAACACATTCCCACTGTCTGCTCCATCTGCACTGCTGAGTTGACAGCCTTAGTCATAGCTCTTGAAGAAACAGTTTTGTGTTGTTTGCACACAAGCCATTCCCTTTACACCCATTCTTATCTTTTAAAAGGTGAAGAAGCTCTTGTGTTGTTTGCACACAAGCCATTCCCTTTACACCCATTCTTATCTTTTAAAAGGTGAAGAAGCTCTTGTGTTGTTTGCACACAAGCCATTCCCTTTACACCCATTCTTATCTTTTAAAAGGTGAAGAAGCTCCGTAGTCCCTCCGGGAGGTTGCAACCTTGTCGTGGTCGGAGGGCTTGCGCGGTCCAGTGATCCCTTAGGCTTTGCTGGCGGGGGCATCAATACTTTGAGATAGGCTGGTTTTTTCACACTGCTTCTAGGCCTGAGAGGTGCAGATGCTGTTTGGCCTAAGCGTAAGTGGTAAGGAGTTGATGCCCCTGGTAGGGCTTCCCATGTCAGATAGGCTAAGGGTTGAGGATCCTGACTAAGAGTAACCGCCTTTCTCCTTTTCTTGTTTTCTGCCTCCCTTATTTGGCCCTTTTCTATCTTCGTTCCCCTTCAAGTCTTCTTTTCCACACTCCTTTTCTCTCTGTGGTCTCCTTAAGATCCGCCGCGTTTGCCGTGCGGTGCGACCTGTGTCGGAGGGGAATGAGATCCTGGTGATTGAGAGGGCCAGCGCTCTCAAACATCACTTTGGCTCGGACCTCTCCTAGACAGGGAGTACACTTTGGCCCGGGTGTACTAATCGGCTCCCTTCTTGGGGTTGGGTCAAGACGGGCAGTTCCCCAGCTGGCCAAAGTAAACCCTGCAGTGCTCAGCTCTCTGTTCCCGGGAGTTGAGCATGATCGGGGGGGATAGGGTTGGTTGCTTCTGCTTGTCGTATGTCTCTCTCGAAGCCTGGAAGGGGTCAAGACATTGGTTTCTTGGCCCTGGCCCCTTAGTTGGACTCCAAGGTGGGTGGGTAAGGGAGGGATGAAACACAATAAACAAAAAATGGCTTTTTCAAAAAACTACCCCCCCAAACGGAAGAGGAAGGCAGTATCCCCTATTTCAGGGGAATTTGAAACAGACAGTGATTCTGACAGTGAGGTTAAGACAGAGGACAGGTTTCTGGGCTTCCTGGCTCGTGGTGGAAGGGACAGAGCAGGAAAGACCCCTTTCAGCTCTGAGCCCTTTTGCTGTCCAAAAGGGCTTTCATGGTATAGCAGGTGAACCTAGGTCCATAAAAGGTTGAGGAATGGTTCGTTTCTTGTTTCAATGTCGATCACAGAAACAATCTGGACAGCTGTTGAAAGCAATAAAACTAGTGGATAGGGAGATCAGGGTGACTCCCCATAAACAGTTAAATTCATCCAAAGGTGTGATTCGCTGCAGAGATCTAATGGGTGTCTCAGAGGCAGAAATAAAAACGGAACTGGCGTCCAGGGTGTGACGGAGGTGCACAGGGTGACAGTCAAGAAAGGTGCAGAGAGAGTGGCCACCAATACCCTCTTTCTGACCTTCTGCACCCTGTGTTGCCTCCAGTCATCAAGGTTGGCTACCTGAACATCCGCGTTCAGCTGTATGTCCCGTCCCCGTTGAGATGCTTCAGGTGCCAGAGGTTTGGACATGTCAGAGACCGCTGTTCTGGGCAGGAGGTGTGCGGTGTGTGCTGCAAGGCAACCCATGATGGGCCGTGCAAAGATCCGGCACATTGTGCTAACTGCGGTGGCGACCATCCCTCCTCTTCACGAAACTGTCCTCTTTGGATTCAAGAATCCACCATTCAACGAATAAAAACGGAAAAGAAGATCTCCTTTTTTGAAGCCCGCAAGCAGGTTGTGGGGCAGTCAGACTCCAACAACTTCATATGCTTCGGCTGTAAAGTTGGTTCCCGCAGTTTCCACTCGATCAGTCTGCTGTCAGACTGATGACTTTACATTTTCCAAAACATTGCAAGTCAGAACTGTCAACTCTGGTGGAAGCAGGTCCACCACCTTCCCACCCAAGTGACTGCCCTGGTGGAGGCAAAAAAATCCGCCACCCCTCAGACTGCCCAGCAGTCTACAACATCTGCTGCTGGGCAGATTAAAAAACCAGCAATTCCGCCTCGAACTCTCCTATCCAGTGCCCGTGCGGGCAAGGGAGTTCCACCCAATGTGGAGACGGTGGAGATGAGAAAAAAAACTCCACCATCTCCCAAATCCAGACTCCACCATCTCAAAATCCAGGCCTTTGTCACTGCGGGCAAGTCTGCCAGCGGGTCCAAAGACCAACACAGTCCAGTGCAACTAAAAAATAAGTTCACTCCATTGGCCGCAGATGCTGATGAGGAGATGACCTGATCTCTCTCTTTTCGCCGTCTGCACCATGGATAGTACAATATTCCATTGGAATATCCGTGGACTAAATTCCAACTTTGAGGGCTGCAGCTTCTGTGTCAATCTATAAAACCTTCCGTCGTGGCTCTTCAGGAAACCCAAATTCAAAGCCAGAAGACCTTTACTCTTTCTGGCTTTAATATACTTTCGAAACCTGCACAACCATCCACGTTGGGACTGTCGGGCGGTGTTGCCTTCTCCTACACAAAACTCTGTTGTATAGTCTGTCGCTCTGTCTACCTCCCTTCAGGCTGTAGCTGCGAGAGTCACTCTCCACAAGACTGTGACAATCTGTTCCCTTTATCTACCTCCTTCTGTCCCGGTTTGTCGTCAGGACCTTGTCAGTCTGATAAGAGAACTTCCTCGACCTTTTTTGCTGTTGGGTGACTTTAACGGTCACAACCCTCTTTGGGGTAGTGCCGGTACGTCATCCAGAGGTCTGCTGATTGAGGATGTCCTTTCGGATTTGGATTTGTGTTGTCTGAACGACGGATCTGCAACTTACCTCACTCTTCACAGGTTCACTTTCGTGTTTAGATTTGTCGGTTTGTGACCCTCGCTGGTCCTGGACTATGAGTGGTCTGTCCATGACGATCTGCACGGAAGTGACCATTTCCCTGTCTTACTACAACCCGTCATAACTGAACACGTCTCTGTCTCTCAACATCTAAATTACAAGAAAGCAAACTGGGATCTATTCGCAACCACTATTTCTAAGAATTCCAGGACACTGACTTTCTTCAGAGTCCGGACCCAGCTGAATCATGACTAACACTGTGATCAAGTGTGCTAAAGCTTGTATTCAGTGTCTTCCGATAAACTTCAAATGCCAAAAAACACCTGGTTTGATTCAGACTGCCAACAAATTTCCAAAGTTCGAAAACGGGCTCAGGTCAGGTTGTACCAACGACCTTCGGGTCCCAACGCTCGAGCCCATCAAAAACTCGTGCTAAATCTAGACACACTTTTAAAATCAGTAAACGTCGGTCCTGGAGAAGCTTCTGCTCCAGGCTGACATCAAAAACTTCCAAGAAAAAAGTGTGGAACATCATTAAGAAAATCAAAGGGAAGAACACCTGTCCCACTGTGAACCATCTCAAGTTTTCGGATTCTTTAATAACAGAGAAGAAAGCAGTTGCTAATCTGCTTGCTTCAACCATTGAAAGAATTCCTCCTTTCTGATAAATCAGCCACTTTGTCAAAAACAAAGCCCTAAAAGAAAAATCACCCTGCAACTTTTCGTCCGACAACATGGAAGACTACAATCTTCCTTTCACGTTAAACGAGCTGAAATCTGCCTTGCTTTCTTGTAGCGATTCCTCTCCAGGTATAGATGAAATCCATTATCAGCTGTTGAAACATCTTCCGCTAGAAGGTCTGAACATACTGCTACAGGTCTACAACCATGTGTGAACTACAGGTTTTTTTCCACCCTCTTGGCGAAAAGCCCTCATTATTCCCATCCCCAAACCTGGAAAAGATTTTCTAATCCTTCAAATTACCGTCCATAGCTTTGACCAGCTGTGTTTGTAAATTGATGGAAAAAATGGTCAATGCTAGGCTCATGTGGAAACTTGAAACCGATGGCCTTTTGGCGAAAAAAACAGTGTGGTTTCCGCAAACATCGGACTACCGTTGACCATTTGATTCGTCTGGAATCTACACTTCGGAACGCCTTTCTGAACAAACAGCATGCAGTGGCAATTTTCTTTGACTTGGAGAAGGCCTACGATACACCTGGAAGTCGGGGATACTTCATGATCTCCACGATCTGGGTTTTCGAGGTCATCTTCCGCTTTTTATTCAAAATTTTTTGGCAGAACGACAGTTTCAGGTCCGGGTTGGCACCACTCTCTCTGATGTCCACGAGCAGGAGTTGGGTGTTCCACAGGGGAGCATACTATCTCCTGCCCTCTTTAGTATTAAGATCAACAACATTGTGAAATCAGTTCAGCAGGGTTCAGACTGCTCATTGTTTGTGGATGATTTTGCTGTTACGCAACTGGAAGCCTGTACCCGAGTGTCCAGCGCAGGCTCCAGCTTTGCGTAGATAAAATCCATCGGTGGGCGGATGAAAACGGTTTCACCTTTTCTGCTACAAAAACCCAGTGTATTCACTTCCATAATTTCCGTCAGTTTTTTCCAGATCCGGAACTTCAAGTAGGGAAATCTCCCATTCCAGCTGTTAAAGAGGCCAAATTTCTGGGAGTCATTTTTGACCAAAAACTCAACTTTCTCAGCCATATTAAAAACCTCAAAAACTGCTTGCCAAAAGGCACTGAATATTCTGCGGGTCGTAGCACACACCGACTGGGGCGCTGATAAGAAAACTTTGTTGCACCTCTACAGAGCCTGGTCCGTTCCAAACTGGACTACGGTTGTGCTGTGTACGGCTCCGCAAGATCATCTTACCTCAAACTCTTGGACCCTATCCACCATCAAGGGCTTCGTCTCTGTCTTGGAGCGTTCCGCACCACCCTGTGTACAGCTGTACGCAGAGGCAGGTGAACCTTCACTGTCCAACCGCAGGCTGAAACTGTCTTTGAATTATTACATCCGACTGTTCTCAGAACCGCAGAATGCTGCCTATGACTGTGTTTTTGACCCTCCGTTCCAAAGTAAGTTTGAAACAAACCCGAAATGTATTCCGCCGTTTGGGTTCGTATGCAGCCTCACGTGCGGAATGCAGGTATAGACCTGGGAGTAGTTTCCGATTTTTCCAAGTTTCCGGATCAACCTCCATGGACCTTTTTCACACCAGAGATTCGTTTTGATCTCGCAGCTTTCCGTAAGGAGTCTACCAGCTCTCTGGCGTACAAGGCTTTGTATGCGAGCTCTGTTCCAAATTCCATCCTATCAAAAAGTTTTCACTGACGGTTCCAAGTCTGAGGATGGAGTGGCCTGTGCAGCCTACTGCCTGGGGCTCCTTCTCAGATATTGTTGGAACATATACATTCAGATGCTTCTGTCTATTCTGCTGAACTTACTGCTCTAGTACTGGCTTTGAAGATAATCTCCCATTCTTCGAGGAGGGACTTTCTGGTTCTGTCGGATTCGCTGTCAGCTTTGGGGGCCCATAGCTGGCCGCAACCTTCAGCATCCAGAACTTTTACTTTTTTTTGAACTTTTTAGCAAGTTGAAGGCGGACGGTTACAACATTACTCTTGCTTGGGTTCCTGGCCATGTTGGCATCGGCGGGAACGAAATGGTTGATCGTTTAGCCAAGAACGCCACAAGAGAGAAACTGTCCAACACTTATATCCCTGCTCAGATGTGAAACCCAAAATTAACGATTATGTGAGAGACCTCTGGCAGGAGGATTGGAACACACAGACGAGTAACAAACTCTTTCAGATCCGTCCAAACCTTAAGGACTTCCTCCATCTACGTCGGGTGGTCGTAAAGAGGAAACGGTTCTGTGCCGGCTGCACACCGGCCGTTCGTATTTTACCCATTCTTACCTTTTAAAGAGTGAAGAAGCTCCGTGGTGCATTCCATGTCATGCACCACTCACAATGAAACATGTTCTTTTAGAGTGTTGGGACTTGCACGATGTGAGACACAAACATTTTACAGCGGAGTCCATGAAGATCCTGTTCAGGGATGTCCCGCCTGACGTGTCCTTGGGTTTTTGAGAGAAATTAACATTTTTCATCTGATTTTAGATTTTACGGAAGAAGGATTTTTAACAAAGTTTCTGGTTCGTTTGTAGACGATGTCATTTAACGAGGTGTGTGAAAGTTTTTTTTTTTTTTTTTTTTTTTTTTAAATGATGGTGAGTTGATTTTAACGTGGTGACAGCCCTGATGTGGCCCTCTGCGGTCGGCTGGGCTATAAGCAACATTATCTTATCTTATCTAGTGGACTTAAGCAACATTATCTTGTCTTACTGATTTGAAACCAAAGTTCAGGCATATGTCAAAGACCTCTGGCAAGAGGAATGGAATGGTAGACAGATAACAAAGTCCTCCATATCCGTCCGAACCTGAGAGAGTGTTTACATGTGCCCTGAAACAGTTTTATGCTGTTTGCATACCGGCCACTCCTTTTACTCCCATTTTTATCTTTTAAAAGGTGAAGAAGCTCTGTACTACATTCCATGTGATGTATCACTCACAATGAAGCATGTTGTGGAGTGTTGGGACTTCCATGATGTCAGACATAAACACTTTACAGCAGACTCCTTAAAACTTGTTGAGAGATGTTCTGCCGATGCGATTTTTGAATTTTTCAAAGAGATCAACATTTTTCATCTGTTGTATGATTGTATGGAAGACAGATTTTTATGAAATTTCTGGTGTGTTTTGGGAAAGTAACTTTTTATGAGTATTTTAGAGTTGTGTCTTTTTTCCCGTTTTTTAACCCGAAGAGTGCCTTTAGCCGTCAGCTGACACCGCAGTAAAAATGGTTTCCCAGTTTCCCAATGGCTGTCCACTGACGTCATGCATTTTTCTTGAATTTTTCATTCGTTACTATTTCTATTAACGGACTTAAATCGAGTGTGTGTAGTAAGCCTTATATGTCTGTAGTATTAAAATGATATGCAAATAACCACACATGAGGGGAAAGCCCATTTTTTCTCATCACTGACTGGATGACCAGCCAGCACTTCGTCTCGCTTGCAAAGATGGCGGCGCAACCTTCGACAAGCGTAGCGACCAAATCAACGCATTTACACAGCTGAGCAGGCTCTGCTAATCATTTTTGACAAAGACAGTAATCTTTTATTCAACGACTTACTCGAGCATGAAAGTGAGATGATGATAGTGATGGAATTGCCGACCATATTCGTCAGTTATTGAGTCGGGCTGTGTGACGTAGACGATGTCATTTTAACAAGATGTGTGAAAGGTTTTTTTTTTTTTTTTTTTTTTTTTTTTTTTTTTTTAAATGACTGGTGAGTTGATTTTAACGTGGTGACAGCCCTGATATGGCCCTTTGGGGTCGGCTGGGCTATAAGCAACATTATCTTATCTTACCTCAGTGTGTGTTCAGCTGACTGCGTCGAACGAGCTAGCCTAGTGTGTACTCTGCACTGTGTGCCGGTGGCCAGTGATGTGCAGACGGAAAGGTAGGAGAAGAGGAGGATTGAAAGAGAGGGTTGAAGTCCAGCAAGGGGGCGTGGTGGGGGGAGGGGGGGCATGGTCGTGAACTGACCGGTCTGCATAGAGTGTGAGCGTCTTGATAGACTTCTAAACTGTTTTACCTTCATTTACAGGTGTAGTGTGACAATACAAACTTTATTTTCAACTTTTTTGCTTGTGTTCTTTTTTGGATGTGAAACTGTAGTGGTAGTAAATACATATGTTTTTGATCGCGCAAAAAAAATCTATCCAAATCTAAATGCCTAAATATTTTTTTATTTCCAAAATTAAAACCAAAGAAGCTCAGATTCAAAATCTTCATTCAATTTCCTTCAAAAATATATATGTTTCATTTTTATATCTTTTGTAGTTTCTGAGCTAGAATTTTTTTGTTAATTATTACCCCCAAATCATTAGATTTCCCTGGCACTGGGAAAGCCTTTGTTTGTAACATTTTCAGGCAGTGAACGGGTTAATATGACTGGATAGTTGACTGCCTGATATGGTCCTTTGCGTGCATCGGCTGGAATATATAAGCAACATTATGTATCTCTCTTTTTCTCTCACCCATACAGCTAGACCCGTAACAGGTCAGAACAGTCAGACCCTGAACAAGTCTGTACTTTCAGAACCTGGGTAAGTCTATACCGGACCCTGAACAAGTTTATACTTCAAACCCTGAACACATCTATTCAATCAGACCCTCAAAGAATATGGTTTCAGACCCTGAACAGGTCTATACAGCCACACTACAAGAAGTTATAGAACTTTTTCTGTGTACGCAGGCTGATACTCCTGCGGACACTCCCCATATAGACAGGCAAGTATTAATCCCATCTGTCCAACAAAGGGAGTGGAGTTTTGTGTGCATGACCGTTTTTTATCCTGCCATTAAGGCAGTCATACTCCATCTTCGGGGAAGGTCATGTTATGTGTAACATGTCATCCATACCAATGGCCAAACTGACCTTCTCTTCGAAAGTTGGTGATGGGATTTTACGTGTGTGCAAGATGTTGTGCGTGCGTTCACACATGGAACCTCGTTTATAGTCTCATTCGAAGAACTGTATGGGAAATGGGAGTCAGAACCAATGTTAAGTCCAAGCTTGATATATTGATTGAAATTGTTCTTTCTGAGGTGCCCACTGAACTTGTATTCGTTTGCAGAAGGTGAGTGTGGTGAAGAAGAGAGTGTATGAGATAGGGGAAAATAGAACATGCACAATCATACACACACCTAAATGAAATACAGATAAAGCTATCAGTATCTCTTCTTTATTGTTCCTCGCTATCACACTTTCTGTAACACTTGAAGTGCACACCGTCAGGCCCCAGGCCTGAACAAGGCAATCATCAGACCCTGATGAGTCTGCTCAGTCAGACACTGAACAGTTCGATACAGCGGATCCAGAACAAGTCTACACAGCCAGGCTGGACAAGTTTATCCACAGCCTATGCAACCAGACCCTGATTAAATTTGTACTGGAGAAAATTTCAGAACTTTTGTCTCTCAGAGGATACTTTGTTAATTTTAAATTACTTTATCCTTTGATATTGTTGTCTTTTTTCCCCAGTAATGAAAAGCACTTTAGGATTGTATTAGTAACAATAATCTCTGGAACATTCCAGATGTCTTCACCATCTGATGGAATCTTCTGGCCCTTTGTCAGTGGCCTGAGATGGTTGCGACCTGGCATCACTTCCACAATGGAGCAGGTCAACGGTCCTCACGCTGTGGAGGTCAAGGGGGTAAAGGTCAAATGTGGCTGCGGGAGAGAGAGTCTTCAGGATCATTCTTTGTCCTCACAGCTTGAGATCCTTGTCAGTGATTCAGAGCATCTTCATTATCATTACCAAGGTGATGTACTGAAATACGGTGAAAATTTTAAGAATTAACAGCTGGAGATGTGCATATGATGTTGGATGTGGTGTTTAGGTATATGATGTGGTGTTATGTTCTGTGATACTTTGTGGTGTGGTAGTGTTTTGCGTTTTGTGATGCATTGATCTGATTCTTGTTTGATGCGGCCATATTGTCTTTGTATGGCATATTTGTGTGAGATGACAGTGTGATGTTAATTATTGGCATGGTATGGTTCTGTTTTATGTGGTATGATGTTTTGTGTGATGTTGTGATAGGCCTGTGTATTATGTTCACACTAGCACTTACGCGCTTCGACCCCGTCTTGCCCCGGTGAGTTTGTTTGTCATGTAGTGTTCCGATGCCCAGTTTTGTGTCTGTGGACGCAAATAGCATCACGATGCAATGCGTCATGTGATCGCTGATGTTGCTGTTTGTAGGACACCAAGGATACTTGACACCAAATTTGGTGGCGATCGGCCTAAAACTGTGGGCGTGTATAAGCGAACAGACAGACAGACAGACAACTCAGCTGTATATAATAGATTCTGTCATGTGTCATGACTTTTTGTGGTGGTGTGTTGTATTAAACTGTATTTTGTGCAGTGTCATAGCTCTTTATCAGTGGCTATGTGAGAGATATATAAAGAATATATACCATAAAAGTGTCTACCAAGGAACAGGTTGCAAAGGTAACATTTGTGAAAGACACACCTGGTCCAGAAAACATAATGGTGTCCACAGCTGAAATGAGTAGCTCTCTGATCTGATCCAGCCCTGATATGGCCCTTTGCGGTCGGCTGGGCTATAAGCAACATTATCTCTCTGATCTGATCAGACTGATGACAATTGAAATAATGTCATAAATGATATTTACTGTATGTGAAAGCAGAGTAACTTTACTTGCCTGATTGCCTAATGAGTTTATGATAAAATCACACACTGTCTTTAATAATTTGTAACCATTGTGAGCCAAGTCCCTATGCAGTTTGGACATTTTTTAGTCACCTGAAAATGATGTGTGTTTTAAAATGTAATTTCTTAAAGGATAGGTAGGATAATGTTGCTTATAGCCCAGCCGACCGCAGAGGGCCACATCAGGGCTGAATTTCTTAAAGGACTTTGCAACAAAATGCTTGATGTTCTTAACTATATGGTAAACATTATCAGTCTTTTGCATATAAATGTTTAAACACTATAAACTATATTGTAATAATCATTTCAATCTTTTTCTAGCTGATGCATTTTTATGGTGGAAATTGACATCATGTGGCAGACATGAACTCATGATTGTCCAGTGAGTGTTCGTAACTTATGATTTGCATTCTATGTGGTGCATTCAGCTGTTAATAACATTTGAATTATGTATGCTTTTACTGGTTTCGATGATTAAAGAAGCAGATTTTTTTATGTTCGGTCCAGAATATTGAAATAACATTTGAAACCTAACATTCTTGTGAAGATTTTTTTTTTATAAACACAAAACCCAGTTAGGTAAGCTGGCACATGCAGATAAATGTTCACTCTAGAACTTGTTTAGTTTAAACATAGGGGACATTGTTGTCCTAGGAGAACAGGAAATAAAACTAAAAATTTCTTCTGAATAAGTTAGGAAACACAGCGATTCAAATGGTTCACTGCTAACAGTTGTTATTGAATAGCAGTGCAAATTTTCAACAGTTTTATTTCAGAAAATGATAATGGAATATGATTCATTAATTTGGGGAAGCTCAAAGAAGTGAATTTTAGAATATCAGTTGAATTTGAATTTGTTGTAAGAAGGTTAAGGACAAGACAATTTTAGCAACATATACACGAGGAAGCTGACAGATTGAGTAATGACAGTTTTGACATGTAAAACACACCCATGCAAACAGTAGTAGTAGACAGACAGGCAGGAGTGGCAGTCTCAGAGCTTTACATGCAAGAATATCTCACTACTTAAATCCATTCATACATACAACTGTTCAAACACTCAACCATACTAAGCAGTACTGTCACTGATAGGTTTGTGACATTTTACCCCAAAGATCTGGGAGACAAAACAGTGGCCCACAGAATGGACTCAATCACTCATCATCCCCCTGCCCAAAAGGGAAATCTACGCCAATGCCAGAACTACAGAACTCTCACCAAAGACGGTCGCTCTACAACAGAAATCAAGACCAGACTAGCGATCGCAACAGCAGCATGGCAAAGCTAAACAAGATCTGGAAGAGCAGGGAGATCAGCTTTCCTACAAAGATGAAGCTGTACAAGTCCCTGGTGCTGTCCATCTGCTGTATGGCTGCGAAAGCTGGTCCATGACAGCAGAGACCCACCAAGAGAATCCAGACGTTTGAAACTAAATGCTTCAGGCGCTTGCTCGGGATCTCTTGGCAAGACCGGAAGACAAACGACCTTGTGAGGAGCCAAATAACATCACTTGCAGGCCCCCAAGAACCCCTCTTGGCAACAGTCAAGAAGAGGAAGCTGTCATGGTTCGGGCATGTCATACGCCACAATTCACTGCCCAAAACAGTCCTCCAGGGCACGCTGGAAGGCGGCAGACGAAGGGGACGACAAGCCAAATGCTGGATGGACAACATCAAAGAATGGACCAGGATGGATGGCCCCACGCTGATGCGACAGGCAGAGGACAGGGCCGGATGGCGGTGCCTGGCTTCGAGAGTGTCTCTTATCTCTCCTCTACGCCCATCATGGGCAAGAGAATGATGATGACCCCAAAAACATCGGGTGAATGCGTGTGTCGAGATGTTTTGCATTCTCATCCAGTATCACCTGTGATGAAGAGACATTGAAGGAACTTTTGCATGCATGGGGGAATGTGTTGGTGAGTGCACGTATGTGCAACTGAGAGTGAATGTCACAGATGGGTGGAGGGGGCTGTGGGAGGGAGGGGAAGGGAAGATTGGGTGTGAGTGTTTGACTATCCCAGTGTGAATTGATCTTTGGAAAAAAAATATTGAAAATCAAAAACAGAAGTCCTTTCACTATTGTGATTTTTATTTGATTTTTTTTTTTTTGCTGTCCATCTTCTTGTGCCACCTGAGTGGCATTGCGCCCACTCATTCCAAACACCCATCCACAGCCACAGCCTGGCCAGTCCTGCCGCGGCCCCGGCACTGGCAAGCGACAGGGAGCAGTCAGTGTTAAGTTGTCAAGAGGCAGCTACCGGAGGAGACACTGCACTGCTGCCGAGTCACTTCAGTGGTGTTGAGTGGCGCCTGTTCTGATCCAACATACATAGGGCACCACCTACTAAGCCCCCTACTGACGATAATAATTGCTTAGTCACGGAGCTGGTGTGCGTGAGCATTCCTCCGGAGGGCGCCACCACATGTGTCCAACAATAGCCCCATGCACTCGCCATTACCGGTGACCCCAACGGAACTAAACCAAGGCACAGACGTGGAGAGGATATCCAAACTGAGGTCACCATGAAAGCAGGATATGAAGGGCCACAGAATTTTAGACTTTTTTTTGTAATGCTGATCGATGAGAATGAGGATGATTAAGATGATGCTACGGATTTCCATTTCGGTCTGAGACTGCATGGACAGGGCTGTACTCTACGCTTACTTTCATAATGTATCCCGGCGTCAACCAGGCCTGAGAGATACAGACACCTGCAGTGTTGGTCAGGAAATTTGAGGAACACTCTCAGAGGCGCATCCATTAAGTGGATGAAACTTGACTGTATGGTCCCAGTTTTCCCAACTGAGCTGTAGCAAACTCAACTCTGGGTAGGAGTCAGTTGGAGCAGAAAAATCCCACATGACTCTGATGGGAATGGAACCACGACCTTCCAACCGGAAGTCCGCGACGCTAACCACTTTGCCATGGCGGCTGGGTCTTTATTTGAATTTTTAATTTCATTTTTTTTCCCACATTTTTTTTATGGTGTTTCTTATGTTGGTGATCATATTAAGTGCAACTTGCTATAAAACCCATTTGCAGAAATACTGTACCAAAATCTTTTTGACCTTCTAGTCCCAGAGACTGGTTTATTTTGCTGGAACCAGCAGCTAAATAAGAACAGAGTTTGCATTAAAATGAAATGTCCATAATTTTCAAGTAGCATGTGCATAATGGTCAAATAAAAATTGAAATCTGTTGCTTTGTTTGCAGTTGCAGTTTGGTTTTTTTTCTTATCAGTACAGTATGTCACATTAAACTGCAACATACTGTTTTGGTTTTCAACACTGGTTTGAAGACATCCACACTTCATTCTGTACGAAGACAGCATTGCAGTTAGCAGTCATCAAAAATTCCCTCTGGGGGTTGCGACCTTGTCGTGGGTCGGAGGGTTTGCGTTGGTCCAGTGATCTTTAGGCTTGCTGACGGGGGCATCAATACTTGGGAGATAGGCTGTTTTTTTCACACTGCTTGTAGGCCTGAGAGGTGGAGATGCTGTATGGCTAAGCGAAACGTGGTAAGAAGTTGATGCCCCTGGTAGGGCTTCCATGTCGATAGGCTAAGGGTGAGGATCCTGACTAAGAGTAACCGCCTTTCTCCTTTTCTTGTTTTCTGCCTTTCTTTGGCCCTTTTCTATCTTCGTCTCCTCTTCAGTCTTCTTTTCCACACTCTTTCTCTCTGTGGTCTCCTTAAGATCCGCCGTGTTTGCGTGCGGTGCGACCTGTGTCGGGAGGGGAATGAGATCTGGTGATTGAGAGGGCCAGCGCTCTCAACACATCACTTTGGCTCGGACCTCTCCTAGACAGGAAGTACACTTGGCCCGGGTGTACTAATCGGCTCCCCTTCTTGGGGCTGGGTCAAGACAGACAGTTCCCCTACTGGCCAAGTTAACCCCTGCAGTGCTCAGTCTCTGTCCCGGGAGTTGAGCATGATCAGGGGGGATAGGGTTGGCAGTTTCTGTTTGTCGTATATCTCTCCGAAGCCTGGAAGGGGTCAAGACATTGGTTTTCTTGGCCCTGGCCCTTAGTTGGACTCCAAGGTGGGTGGGTAAGGGAGAGATGAATATAAATAAAATACATTATGGCTTTTTCAAAAACAATCCCCCAAAAAGAGGAAGGCTGCATCCCTATTTCAGGGAATTTTGATTCCGATAGCGATTCGATATGGAGGTACGACAGAGGACCGGATTCTGGGCTTCCTGGCTCGTGATGGAAGGGACAGAGCAGGAAAGACCCCTTTCAGCTCTGAGCCCTTTCGCCATACAGAAGGGTTTCAAGCTTTAGCAGGTGACCTCGGTCCATCAAGAGGTTGAGGACTGGTTCCTTTCTTATTCAATGTAAGTCACAAAAGCAGTCTTGAACAGCTGCTGAAGGCAACGAAACTTGTGGACAGGGAGATCAGGGTAACTCCCCACAAACAATTAAATTCATCAAAAGGAGTGATTCGCTGCAGGGAATTATCAGGTGTTTCAGAGGCAGAGATCAAAACGGAGCTGGCATCCGGGGTTTGTGACGGAGGTACGCAGGGTGACAGTAAAGAAGGGTGCTGAAAGAGTGGACACCAACACCCTCTTTCTGACATTCTGCAACCCTGTGCTGCCTCCGGTCATCAAAGTCGGCTACCTGATTGTCCGGGTTCAGTTGTACGTTCCGTCCCCGTTGAGGTGCTTCCGATGCCAGAAGTTTGGCCAGTCAGAGACCGTTGCTCTGGGCAGGAGGTGTGTGGTATTTGCTGCAAGGCAACCCATGATGGGCGTGTAAAGATCGGCACATTGTGCAAAACTGCGGTGGCGACCATCCCTCCTCTTCACGGAATTGTCCTCTGTGGATTCAGGAATCTGCAATACAAAGGGTTAAGACAGAAAAGAGATCTCCTTTTTTGAAGCCGCAAGCAGGTTGTGGGCAGTCAGTCGCCGACAGCTTCTTCGTATTCTTCGGCCGTTAAAGAAAGTTCCAACAGTTCCAACTCGGTCAGTTCTGCTGTCAGACTGATAACTTTACGTTTTCGAAGACATTGCAAGGAAAAACTGTCAGCTCTGGTGGAAGCAGGTCCACCACCTCTCAAACCCAAAGTGAGTGCCCTGGTGGAGGCCAAAAATCCGCCACCCTCAGACTGCCCAGCAGTCTACAACATCTGCTGCTGGGCAGATTAAAACACCAGCACCCCGACCTCGAACTCCTCTGTCCAGTGCCCGTGCGGGCAAGGGAGTTCAACCCAGTGTGGAGATGGTGGAGATAAAGAAGAAACTCCACCGTCTCCCAAACCCAGACCTACTTCACTGTTGGCAAGTCTGCCAGCAGGTCTGCAGATAGTACCAGTGAAATTAAGCAACAAATTTACAGCTTTAGCAGCAGATGTTGAGGAGGAGATGACCTGATCTCTCTCCTTTTCGCCCTCTGCACCATGGATAATACAATATTCCATTGAATATCCGTGGTCTAAATTCCAACTTCGAGGAGCTGCAGCTTCTGTGTCAGTCTCTAAAACCTTCTGTCGTGGCTCTTCAAGAAACTCAAATTCAAGCCAGAAGACCTTTACTCTTTCTGGCTTTAATATTCTTTCACAAAACCTTGCACAACCATCCACGTTGGGACTGTCGGGCGGTGTTGCCCTTCTCCTTCACAAAACTTTGTTGTATAGTCCTGTCGCTCTGTCGTGCCTCCCTTCAGGCTGTAGCTGCGAGAGTCACTCTCCACAGACTGTAACAATCTGTTCTCTTTATCTACCTCCATCTGTCCCGGTTTGTCGTCTGGACTTGTCAGTCTGTTAGGGGAACTTCCTCGACCTTTTTTGCTGTTGGGTGACTTTAACGGTCACAACCCTCTTTGGGGTAGTACCGGTTCGTCATCCAGAGGTCTGCTGATTGAGGATGTCCTTTCGGATTTGGATTTGTGTTGTCTGAACGCGGATCTGCAACTTACCTCCATTCTTCACAGGTTCACTTTCGTGTTTAGATTTGTCGGTTTGTGACCCCTCGCTGGTCCTGGGACTATGAGTGGTCTGTCCATGACGATCTGCACGGAAGTGACCATTTCCTGTCCTTCTACAACCTGTAATAACTGAACACGTCTCTGTCTCTCAGCATTTAAATTATAATGAAAGCAAACTGGGATCTATTTGCAGCCACTGTTTCTAAGGAGTTCCAGGACACTGATTTTTTTCAGAGTCCTGACCCAGCTGAATCACTGACTACCACTATGATTAAATGTGCTAAGGCATGTATTCCAGTGTCTTCCGATAAACTTCAAATGCCAAAAAACCCTGGTTCGATTCAGAATGCCAACAAATTTCCAAAGTTAGAAAACGGGCTCAGCGTCAGGTATACCAACGACCTTCGGGTCCCAACGCTCGAGCCCATCAGAAACTCCGTGCTAAATCAAGACACACTTTTAAAATCAGTAAACGTCGGTCCTGGAGAAGCTTCTGCTCCAGGCTGACATCAAAAACTTCCAAGAAAAAAGTGTGGAACATCATTAAGAAAATCAAAGGGAAGAACACCTGTCCCACTGTGAACCATCTCAAGTTATCGGATTCTTTAATAACAGAGAAGAAAGCAGTTGCTAATCTGCTTGCTTCAACCATGAAAAGAATTCCTCCTCTTCTAATAAATCAGCCACTTTTGTCAAAAACAAAGCCCTAAAAGAAAAATCACCCTGCAACTTTTCATCCGACAACATGGAAGACTACAATCTTCCTTTCACGTTAACGAGCTGAAATCTGCCTTGCTTTCTTGCAGCGATTCCTCTCCAGGTATAGATGAAATCCATTATCAGCTGTTGAAACATCTTCCGCTAGAAGGTCTGAACATACTGCTACAGGTCTACAACCATGTGTGGACTACAGGTTTTTTTCCACCCTCTTGGCGAAAAAGCCCTCATTATTCCATCCCCAAACCTGGAAAAGATCTTCAGACCTGCTACCCTTCCGTAATCGTCCGTTAATTTTACGGAAATTAACCCCCATTACGGAGGTACGATTTTCCGTGCGAAATTACGGAAAAGAAAATTGAAAAATACGCAAATTTCAGGACTCGAAAAAATTGTCGACTGCTAGACCTTTCCGAGACCGCCAGAGTAACTTCCTTGACTCAAGCCGAAACCACAGATAGTTCGGAACTTGCGATTGGTCATTGTGGTGCTGTGGGCCAACACGACACGCCATCACATCTGTGCGCGCCATTCGAAGCTTTTTGTTCAGCCATTGTAAGACAAAGTTTCAACCGATTTTTTGCGGCGATTGTGAAAATGGCGGAGGAAATCTTCTAAACGTTTGCATGAAACCGATGACGAGGGTTCGAAAACCACTGTGCCACAACGGAAGAAGGCGAGAAGCAAGTGTTTCCGAAGTAAATACACGCGGACTTGGCCTTGTCATGGACCTGGATTTGTATACTCATTTCTGCTCGGTGTGCAATTCAGACTTCTCCATCGGACATGGGGGAGCAAATGACTGCAAGTGCCATATCTCGGGGAAAATGCACAAAGAGACAGCTGCGAGTACCTCCAGTCAGAAGATCACATCGTTGTTTACGAAATCCAGCGAGAGCAGCGTCAGACCCACACACGGAAGATCACCAACGCAGAAAAGACTGTTGTGTGAGCTGATCTGCGAAAACAACTTGTCCCTGAGCTGTGCTGACAAGATAGTGGCGAAAATGAAAAGGTCCTTTTCATTTTCGCCACTATCTTGTCAGCACAGCTCAGGGACACACACACACACACATATTTTTTTTTTTTTTTTGTGGGGGGGGGGGGGGGGGGTTTGTACATTAGGTTCTTCATCAGTGGTGTCATCTGTGGTGACTGCTGTGTAAGTTACAAACTGTCAAGTATATCACCTTTGAATTGACCTGAAATCCTGTCCTGAGTCCGTCATCTGCCATCATCCCAAGGTATTTTAATTCTGCTTTGTTGTTTTTGTTCCTTTTTTACTGTTTATATTTTTTGTTAAAATGTTAAAAATGTAGTTGGAGTTTTGTACACATTATTTGTTCAATGTTAAAAATGTAGTTGGAGTTTTGTACACATTATTTGTTCAAAAACGCCGTGTATTACGCGTCCGTGGAATTACTGAAGGAAATGCAAAATTACTGAAAATCTCTGTGGTTATTACTGATGAGCACAACATGAGGTAGGCAGGTCTGGATCTTTCTAATCCTTCAAATTACCGTCCCATAGCTTTGACCAGCTGTGTTTGTAAATTGATGGAAAAAATGGTCAATGCTAGGCTCATGTGGAAACTTGAAACCGATGGCCTTTTGGCGAAAGAACAGTGTGGTTTCCGCAAACATCGGACTACCGTTGACCATTTGATTCGTCTGGAATCTACACTTCGGAACGCCTTTCTGAACAAACAGCATGCAGTGGCAATTTTCTTTGACTTGGAGAAGGCCTACGATACCACCTGGAAGTCGGGGATACTTCATGATCTCCACGATCTGGGTTTTCGAGGTCATCTTCCGCTTTTTATTCAAAATTTTTTGGCAGAACGACAGTTTCAGGTCCGGGTTGGCACCACTCTCTCTGATGTCCACGAGCAGGAGTTGGGTGTTCCACAGGGGAGCATACTATCTCCTGCCCTCTTTAGTATTAAGATCAACAACATTGTGAAATCAGTTCAGCAGGGTTCAGACTGCTCATTGTTTGTGGATGATTTTGCTGTCTACGCAACTGGAAGCCTGTACCCGAGTGTCCAGCGCAGGCTCCAGCTTTGCGTAGATAAAATCCATCGGTGGGCGGATGAAAACGGTTTCACCTTTTCTGCTACGAAAACCCAGTGTATTCACTTCCATAATTTCCGTCAGTTTTTTCCAGATCCGGAACTTCAAGTAGGGAAATCTCCCATTCCAGCTGTTAAAGAGGCCAAATTTCTGGGAGTCATTTTTGACCAAAAACTTAACTTTCTCAGCCATATTAAAACCTCAAAACTGCTTGCCAAAAGGCACTGAATATTCTGCGGGTCGTAGCACACACCGACTGGGGCGCTGATAAGAAAACTTTGTTGCACCTCTACAGAGCCTGGACTTCGGTTGTGCTGTGTACGGCTCCGCAAGATCATCTTACCTCAAACTCTTGGACCCTATCCACCATCAAGGGCTTCGTCTCTGTCTTGGAGCGTTCCGCACCACCCCTGTGTACAGCCTGTACGCAGAGGCAGGTGAACCTTCACTGTCCAACCGCAGGCTGAAACTGTCTTTGAATTATTACATCCGACTGTTCTCAGAACCGCAGAATCCTGCCTATGACTGTGTTTTTGACCCTCCGTTCCAAAGTAAGTTTGAAAATAACCCGAAATGTATTCCGCCGTTTGGGCTTTGTATGCAGCCTCACGTGCGGAATGCAGGTATAGACCTGGGAGTAGTTTCCGATTTTTCCAAGTTTCCGGATCAACCTCCATGGACCTTTTTCACACCAGAGATTCGTTTCGATCTTGCAGCTTTCCGTAAGGAGTCTACCAGCTCTCTGGCGTACAAGGCTTTGTATGCTGAGCTCTGTTCCAAATTCCCATCCTATCAAAAAGTTTTCACTGACGGTTCCAAGTCTGAGGATGGAGTGGCCTGTGCAGCCTACTGCCCTGGGGCTCCTTCTCAGATACTGTTGGAACATATCCATTCCGATGCTTCTGTCTATTCTGCTGAACTTACTGCTCTGGTACTGGCTTTGAAGATAATCTCACTTTCTTCAAAGAGGGACTTTCTGGTTCTGTCGGATTCGCTGTCAGCTTTGGAAGCCATAGCTGGCCGCAACCTTCAGCATCCAGTACTTTTGCATTTCTTTGAACTTTTTAGCAAGTTGAAAGCGGACGGTTACAACATCACTCTTGCTTGGGTTCCTGGTCATGTTGGCATCGGCGGGAACGAAATGGTTGATCGTTTAGCCAAGAACGCCACAAGAGAGAAACTGTCCAACATTTATATCCCCTGTTCAGATGTGAAACCCAAAGTTAACGATTATGTGAGAGACCTCTGGCAGGAGGATTGGAACACACAGACGAGTAACAAACTCTTTCAGATCCGTCCAAACCTTAAGGACTTCCTCCCATCCACGTCGGGAGGTCGTAAAGAGGAAACGGTTCTGTGCCGGCTGCACACCGGCCATTCGTATTTTACCCATGCTTACCTTTTAAAGAGTGAAGAAGCTCCGTGGTGCATTCCATGTCATGCGCCACTCACAATGAAACATGTTCTTTTAGAGTGTTGGGACTTGCACGATGTGAGACACAAACATTTTACAGCGGAGTCCATGAAGATCCTGTTCAGGGATGTCCCGCCTGATGTGATCCTTGAGTTTTTGAGAGAGATTAATATTTTTCATCTGATTTAAGATTTTACGGATGAAAGATTTTTAACAAAGTTTCTGGTGCGTTTGTAGACGATGTCATTTAATGAGATGTATGAAAGTGGGTTTTTTTTAAAAAAATTTTTTTAATTTTTTTTTTTTTATGACTGGTGAGTTGATTTTAACGTGGTGACAGCCCTGATGTGGCCCTTTGCGGTCGGCTGGGCTATAAGCAACATTATCTTATCTTATCTTATCATCAAAAACTTTGATGTTCTAGATCAGACCCTGCAGTCATTGGGACAATCTGACCCCAAACCATATTTTCTTTAATAAACGAGCAAAAGCAAACTCTGACTGTGTGGAACATGCACAAGGTCAGAGACTCCCATCAACTTTAAAAGATCTAAATAACAATTAACATGTGAGCATGTCCTGGAGGCCCATTGTAATGTCTTAATTTTTTTTTTCTGTCTACTCCTTTTCAGGGCCTATAACTAATATGTTGTTTAGTCTGGTACCTTACAGATAAAGTGCCAGTATACTTATATTGTCACTGGTTTTTCATTTCTCTAGGACCAGTTCTTCTATTGGTTGTTGAGTGACAGTGCTGGGTTGTCAGTGTTGGGACCAGCATGCAAAATTTCTGGCGTTATTACTGGATCTTACTGCATGCAAGATTCTTTGATTGGAAATCTTATACTAGAGTTAATGGTGTTAAGTGCAGTTCTTAGTTTTATACTAAAGTGACTGTTTTCATAACTTGTGTGCTCATATAAATGTGTGTGTGTGTATCAGACCTGTCTACCCTACAATTTTTTTAGCGTATTTTACACAATTTGACTGAAAAGTACAGTAATACGCCGAGTAGGACAAAAATATGAAAATCAGCAGCATTGGCTACAAAACAAAACAAAACAAAAAATGGTACTATTTCCCTGTTTGAAGACGTGAGTTATGGCCCCTAGTTTCAGTTTGCGTGCACTTTCTTAACCATGGTCAGCCGCGACTGACAGATATTCACGAGGAGAATGCCACCACCAGCAAAAAAACACATTCATGAGAGTGATGAAGAGCTAGATGTTGAAAAGAAGGTTGCCAAAATGAGGGAGCAAACTTTCCTGAAAAGAAAAAAAAGTCCAACTTTCATGTGGTGCACTTTGTGCGAAACGGATTTTAGTTGTGCTCATGGAAGGCGCAATGACTGCATGAAGCATTTTTCGTCAAAATCGCATTAAAAAAAACAATCAGAAGTGGTGAAAGGAATGCCTTCAATTGTACAAGCATTGAAAAAGGCTGAGGCGAAGTCTAATGGGGACCAGCAGGTGACAAACGCTGAGGTGATGATGTTTAGGCTGGTGGCTGAGGTGAATCTGTCCCTGTCAATGACCGATCGTTTTGTTCTCTGACATTAGTGACAGAAAAATTGCTCAAGGTATGTCTGTCACTTTTACTTCTACTGTTGATTAGCTCCGCTCCCCCCACCCACACACCAACACCCCAAAAACTGGGGGGGGGGGGGGGGGGGGGGGGGGGGGGGGGGCATTATGATTTTTTTTCCCATTATTACTTTGTTTCTTTAATCAGACGTGGGAATCTTCCGCCTTTCGGCGGAATTCCGCCTTTTTGGAGGCCTCAGAGGTCATTTTTGAGATCGATGCAAATCCGTTGAGAAAACTGGGGGTGTGTATGTATAGTGAGGTTTGTTTTTCGTAAGCAAAAGCTTGGATCGCGATTTTGTTCTCGATCGGTTTGTTCTCAAATGGAAAACTTCCGGCTCGTTTGGGCACCCAGGACAGATTACACATTCGGCTTACCGAAACTACAAAGAAGGGAAGTAATCACTTAGCTGTGAAAAGTGCCATTTGCGGATTCCGGCGCCATATTGTCTTACAAGTTGCACGTCCAAAGTTCCGAAGTCGTCAACATGTTCCGACAAATCACCGAGAATGAGAAAGTTTTGGCCACGGAGATCGATTCCTCTGTGAAAAACAAGTGGAACTGGAAGTGGCTGGAGGAAGATGTGCGTACAACAGTGACTTTATCGTGTGGTAAAGAGACCGTTAGCCACGAGGTGAAGATCCGTGTGGGAAAATAGAATAAAAAGCTTGTTATTTTATTTCTTTTTTCTTGCCAGTTTATGCATTTCTGGGGTGATTTTTAGATACTGAAATATGAAAAATGCTCAGCTTCAGGGGGCTTTGCCCCCTGACCCCACCAGGGGCATTGCCCCTGGACCCCACCGGGGGCCTACGGCGGCCCCCGGACCCCCGCCTAATTTTCCGCCTTTTTCACTTTTTCTATTCCCACCTCTGTTTAATGAGATGGTCAACTACATACGTGCAGTGTGTGTGTGTGTGTGTATTGCACTTGTGCTAGTTGGTGTGAGTGTTTGAGAGTGAGTACAGCGCAAGGAGTTTGGTGCAAGAATTGTGCGATGTAAGATCCATATTAAAGTTCAAGGTAAGAAAAATGCCCTTTTCTTTTTTTTTTGTCATGGAATACAAAAATTTACTTCATGGAATACTAATGGTTCAATTTTGAGATAGACAGGTCTGATATATAGAAGTATATGGACGCGTTCTTTGTGATGATTGTTACCAATGTGAGTACTGAAATGGTGTGGCACTGGTAGTTTTTCACCCTATTTGTTTTAATCTGTGATGTTTTACAGAATTAGATATGTTTATTATTTGTGTTTATAACAGACCTATAAATACACAAACAAGTTGACACATACCATATAAGATACTACTGTATGCTATCCTGTTGTCTTAGATCGGCATAAATTTTGTTTTTTTAATTTTAGATTTAGTTTTTTCATAAGTCGTACGTTACAGGCCAGACATAATGAAGTCAATATTCATCAATCGATCAAGGGTAACAGGAGCTGAAACAAATAGGCCGATAGATAAATATTGAGCAGTTATTAAAGAAAACAGAAAATGCAACGCAACACACACAGACAGACATACACACTAGCACAGATACAGATTTTCTCTGTCTGTCTGTCTGTCTCTCTCACCCTCTCTCTCTCTCTCTCTCTCTCTCTCTTTCTCACTCAAAGATAATTTATGCTACTATACTGTGGGGATGCCACTCTGTGCCAGTTCATTTTCAAGAATGATTTCGAACATTATACTTGTTGATGCCAATTATGCATATTCCATATATCTATGAATTCAAACATCAGTATGTATAAAGATTAAGCTTTGTTCTTTGCTTTTGCTTGGACTTTTTTTTTTTTACCCAAGGAAACTATTATAAATTATCCTTTTAATTTTTGCCAGTTCCGAATAACGTTTTACTGTAATGTCAGTGTCTGTGGAATCTAACAGATCTGAGGTTTAAAAAGCAGTGTATTATTTTTGTTCCACTGCTAGTTTTTAATGTATTCTTGGACATGTAAGTAAGAAATGTCTTTTCTTATTTTACAGTTGTTAATAAAGAATTTTCTTAGGCGAAGAATTTGAATTTCAGAAGTCTAGAATTTATTGAGATCAGTGTAGAGTATCATTTCCAAAACAATGTGGTTTTTCGTTTAAAGAGAAGATAGTTAAAAGTTAAATTGTTACGTTTTTGGATCTCCTGCTTAGATTTTTCCAACATGGACACGTTTCCGAACCAGATGGCTCATTACTATCTTTTTTGTGTGAGAAGAATGTACGCATGTCTTCAGATCTGATGCCCATACATGCCACTAGTCTGATTCAAACCATTGTATTTTTAATTTGATTTATTGAGGGTTTTTTTATCATTATGAAAGTTTTAGTCCAGTTGATTTCTGTATTTAATTTATTGCCCCATTTTTGGTTGCATTTTGATTTCATGCCATCGTCTATGAGAGCATTATAATAGAACCCTGTATCACTTTCAACAGAATGTAAAAGATGTAGTGCTTTGTAATGATTAACTTCCCCGAAGATGGAGTATGGCTGCCTTAATGGCGGGATAAAAAACGGTCATACACACAAAACTCCACTCCCTTTGTTGGGTAGATGGGATCAATCCTTGCCTGTCTATACAGGGAGTGTCTGTGGGAGTATCAGCCTGCGTACGCAGAAGAAGAAGAAGTAATGATTAACTTTTGAATGATTTTCAGTTTGTATATTCAATATTTGACAGAAGAGTCTACCTTTTTGATAATTACTGTGTAGCTTTAGAAAAATGTTTGTGTATTATACTTGTTAATGAATTCATATAAGATATGTAACTGCCTTGACCAAATTCCCAATCTGACATATGTTTCTGTGTTTCCATTTGTTTGATTTGATGAAACATTATTCAGATTAATTTTATTCTTCAAAACCCCCCAAAGGTTCCGTCAAAATGTCAGTTGGTTTACCAGCTTTAACTTTCTACAGAGCAATTTGTGTGCTTGAAATGCATCATTCAAAAACAGATTTTGATTGTCTGAACCATGTAGACAATTTGGACCTAGCTTTTCTATGTTTTCTGTATTTTGGTGCAACAAGACTGAATCAAGTTTTCATTTATGCGTTGTAGTCGTACATTTTCTAATCCATCCAATTTTCAGTGCTCTCATAAAGCATTTCAGGTCTGAAAATCCAATGCCTTCTTTATTTACTGTTTAAAAATTTAAATAAAACATGCAATGGCTAAAAAAATTGGTCAGGTGAATTTAGTGAAAATGTACATAGATGAACTATTTTGGAAAGAATTATGGCCCACATCCTGTTCAGAATCCCAGCACCCCAGCTAATTGAGGCGGTGTAATCGTTACCGTGGTCGTGGTGCTCGTCAGTATTCAGTCAGCAGAGGTTCATCAGGAAATACATTTTCCCAGTCTCCCAGTGTTGTCTGTTTTCTTTGTAAAAAGACAGGGCATGTGGCTTCCAAATGTTCTTGGAAGTCAGGTAGAAACCCATGCAAGATTTGTACTTTAAGTCATCCGGACAAGTGCCCCTTTGTTGTTGGCAGTTCAACTGTCGTCGACAAGTCAGCTGATAAACATTCTAATGCTGCTTGTTCGATTGTTCGCTCCCCATTCGCTTGTTTAGCTGCAGGTGAATTCACTGGGAAGTTGAACTTAGAATCTGGTTCTGTCAATGGCACAGTAAGTTCTGTATTGCGTGACACTGGTGCTACCATCTGTGGTGTTCGCAAGAGACTAGTTTCCGATAGCCAGATGCTAGGTACTACAGTGAGCTGTGTTTCTTTCGGAGGACGTGTGGATGAATTCCCACTAGCTACAGTTCCTGTCAGTTGTCCCTACTTTGAGGGTGACCTAACCTGCTGTGTACTAGACAGTCCTGTCGCAGATCTCATCATAGGGAATGTCTCTTGTGTCTGTGAAGGCAGTGCTTCCAGTGATGTGAGTGATGAACCCATCTCTTTAGCTGCCGTTACCAGGGCTAGAGCTAAACATGTGGTAGAGAAGAAACCTCTGTGTCAGATCCTTGATGATTTGAATATTTCTCGTTCTGATCTGATTCAGAAACAAAAGGAGGATGAGTTGTTGAAGACATGTTTCCAGTTAGCATCTCTGGTGAAGTGAATAAGTCGGGTACAGCTACCTTCTATTACTATTTGTCAGACGGTGTTCTGTACAGGCATTTAAAGAAAAATGACATTCCTTTTGATCAGGTTGTTGTTCCTTCTCAGAGTATCCCAACAGTTACCTCACAGGGAAAGTCAGTACCATGGTCAGAGGCGCTACCTCTCATTTCTCTCAGTTCTGGCAAGAAAGCTGTTTCTTTCAAGAGTTCTCCAGGAATTGTTCCTTGTTCAAATCCTGCTCCAAATTCTCGTGATCCTGTTGTCGCGTACACGGTCGGTGTTGTTCAAGACTGTGATGACGCACTACCAATACACACTTTACCTGTTCCCATGGCATCTTCTATGCCAGATGAAGATATTGATTCAGTACAATTTGATGGTACTTTGTCTGACAGCAATGCTAAGGAGTTACAAAGAGTCTTTGAGGATTTTCAGGATATTCTGACTCCGAAACCAGGCTTCTTTTCTGGCAACATACTATTAGAGATTCCTCTAACAACAGATGTTCCAGTTAGGAAAAGGTGTTACGACATCCCCTTCTCTGCTAGAGAGGTTGTTGAGAGAGAAATTGGCATCATGTTGGAACTCGGTGTTGAGAGAGAAGTTGGCATCATGTTGGAACTCAGGTATCATTGAACCTTCAAATAGTCCCTATGCCTCTCCAGTTGTACTAGTCAGGAAAAAAGATGGTACATGTCGCTTTTGCATCGATTTCCGTTCTCTGAATAAGATTACCGTCTTCGATGCTGAGCCCATTCCTGACATGGAAAGTTTGTTTGCAAGATTGTCTGATGCACAGTTCTTTACAAAGATAGATCTTGCAAAGTGATATTGGCAGATAGTTGTTAAGCCCCAGGACCGTCCAAAGACAGCTTTTACAATGCATATGGGTCTTTTTCAGTTTGTAAGGATGCCTTTCAGTCTTGTGTCAGCACCTGCTGTTTTTGCACGCATGATGCGCATGCTAGCTTTGGATCAGTTCTCAGCCGTCAGTTTCTTTGATGATATTCTGGTTCATAGTGTTTCATGGGATGCACATATTCGTCATGTGAAAGGTGTTCTTTCGTGTCTGAGGTCTTTCTTTCAACCTCACAGTTCGTCCCTTGAAAATCAAGGCAGGTTTCCATTCTCTGGAATTTCTTGGGCATATTGTTGGAGGTGGTACTATGCGTCCTGAACAGAAAAAGATAGATAAGATTCTGAGAATTCCCACCCCTACTACCAGAAAGCAAGTCAGATCTTTGCTAGGTTTGCTTAGCTTTTACAGGAGATATGTTCCCAGTTTTTCCACTTTGAGTGCTCCACTCTCTGATTTGATCAAAGATGTTGGTCGAGCTGGAAGATCTATTTCTTGGACCCCTGAATGTGCAGTAGCATTACAGAAGATTCAGAGTATTTTGTCGTCAGCACCTGTATTACTGTTACCTCAGTTACGTAAGCCCTTTGTTCTTAGAACTGATGCTAGTTCTGTTGGGCTAGGTGCTGTACTACTGCAAGAGGATGATGATGTACTTCACCCAGTTGTCTTTGGGAGTCGCAAGTTGTTGGATCGTGAGAAATCATACAGTACCATCGAACGAGAGTGTTTAGCCATTGTCTGGGATGTTCAGAAGTTCGTTCGATACCTTTCGGGAGTCAGGTTTATCCTACAAACAGACCATAGACCTTTGACGTACCTTCGAACATCAAATTTTAAGAATTCCCGGATTATGCGTAGGGCATTGTCTCTGCAGGAATTCTCGTTCGAAGTGGAACCAGTTCCAGGATCATCGAACATTTTCGCTGATCTTGTTTCACGTTCTTTTGAGAACCAGTCTGTTCCTTAGACATTGGTTTGTGTACATCCCAGTTGATGTCCTTTTCACATATTTTTTCTGGAATTTTGTCACCTGTAGTTATTTATTTCCTCTTAGTAAAAACAATTCGGACATTGTTTTTTTTTGAGGAGGGGGAGTATTGTGATGGATTGTTTCCCGTCTGGTCACAAATTTTCATACAACCGTGCTTACCGGAAGGTAGTTGTCCGGAAGCCGGTTAGAAAGTTCAGCTGACTGCTACTCACCGGCGCACTGTTAAAAGCCGGGTGAGTTGAACCGGTTGGGCAGTCTCTGCAGTGATTCCGGCAAAACACAACACAGACGGCCGAAGAGGGACTCAGCTGATTTTTGGTGGCAGTCAGTTAATCAGTTTCCCCCAGGTAGAAGCGTTCCCTGGACTGAGGGGGACTGGCTGCCAGTTTACGAGGGTCGGGGCGGTAGCTGTGTCTACCCCCTTGTTCTCTGCCTTTTGTCGGCGTGGAGAGGTTGGCCTGAGTGCCGATAACCACCCTACCTGCCACTGCGCCCGGGACCGACTACCCGCTGAGCCAGTTGGGTTGGAGACGCTGCTGCTGCCAAGCAGAGCGCTGCTCCTCGGTTTGAACCAGTGACCTGTTGGCTAGACCATCGCTGTGTTGTGTTTGTGTGTGAGCCACAGCTCCTGTGCGAGACTGTCACCTCGTCGCCGGCAGAGACGCGGCGAGTGTGTTAGTGGTTTTTTTTTAGCCACAGCTCTGAAGTTTTTTTTTGAGTCCTGTGTCAGACTTGACTTGACGCTGTGGTCGTCGTCTTCGTCATCGTCGTCATTTCGTCCTCTTCGTCATCGCGACGTCTTCATTGCTGTCGTCGTCGTCTTCGTCGTCGTTGGACCCAGCAGCGCTAGTTGATAGCCGCTATATACAGACATATTTTGTGTGTACGCCTCATGGTTGGCGTGCCGTCCTATTGATATTATTGTATTTATATTATATGTTTGTCTGATGGCTCGGGCAGCATAAAAAACAAAAGAAGTGTTGTTCTGTTGCCTGGCTGTCAATGTTCGGGTGAGTGTGTGTGTGTATGTAAATTAGAAAAGTCGTGCATGCATCCGTAATTTCTGTGTGAGAGTCAGACAGTCAGACACCTGCAGACACACCCATACCATCCGTAACACCCATTCTTATCTTGTGAATGGTGAAGAAACTTTGTGGTGCATTCCGTGTCATGTACCATTCACAATGAAACATGTTCTTTCAGAATGTTGGGACTTGCATGATGTGAGACACAAACACTTTACAGCAGATTCCATGAAAACCCTGTTCAAAGACATCCCACCTGATTATTTTTCATCTGATCTAAGATTTTACGGAAGAAAAGATTTTAATGAAATTTCTTGTGTGTTTTCAGGTGTGTTTCAGTGAGGTTTTTTTTTAGACATTTTTATTCCCCAACAATATGGCTTGAGAGTGGACGTCAACGCAGTGACAGTCCTGATATTACCCTTTGCGGTCGGCTGGGCTATAAGCAATATTATCTTATATTAGTTCTGTGCAACTTTCATTCAACATATCTTATTTGAATGTGCACATATACAAATAACAGCAGTTTAAAATATGACCATTTTGATTTTATAATTCACCAGTAGGATTGTCAAATATATTAAGGAATCATTCTAGGCTATGGGTTAAAAGCATAGCTGTACATATAATGGTGTGTACAAACCTATGGAAGAGTTGACATCGATTCTGTTCACCAGTCACACATATTAGGGATTCACACGAGGGTGAAGGGTAAAAAATATAGTTGCACATAGAACAGTGGATATGAACCAATGGAAGTATTAAAATTGATTGTGTCTCTACTTGTCTGTCAAAATTGATGTGTGTCTATTTTTTCTGTCTCTTCTTAAGGGTCAAACTTTAGGTAAATGAATACACAAGATAAGAAGTATATAAAGAAGCAAGCAAAACAAAGACACATACAGTTTTTTTTCCCCTCTCTCTGTAATAATGTTTGGTGACATTATTTTAGTCACTGTGTGTCTGTCATAATGAATTATTTTTTCCTATCGCAGAAGGAGCATTTCTTTCTCATGCCCAGTACACAGGCCATATCTATCTGTGTTTTAATGATACGTATATTTATTACCACAAAAAAAAACATTTTTTCATCATGTACAGTGTGTGGAGGCTGTGTTGATGTATGTCATAAGGATGTGTTTTTTTGTCCTACTTGAGAGGGAGCACTCTTTTTTTAAAAAAATCTTGCACATTATGTTAAGCCATGTTGAACCATGTCAAAATGATGTGTTTTTCCTGCCACAGATGGAGGTTGTCTGTATAAATGCAGGCACTTTTATAGACCATACTGATCTATGTAATAATGTGTATTATGCCACTGAGAGAGCATCTTAGTGTCATGCCCAATTTGTTGAAGCCATGCTGATCTGTGTGATAATGTGTGTTGTTGTGCCAGAGAGGAAGCATTTCTGTCTCAAGCTCAGCATGTGGAAGCAGTGTTGAGATGTGATGTGTGTTGTTGTGCCACAGAGAAAGCATTTCTACATCATGCCGAATGTGTGGATGCCATGTTGATCATATCTGTGTGATTGTGCCATAGAGGAAGCATTTCTGCAGCATGCCCAGTCTGTGAAAAACCATGTTGATCTGTGTGATAAAGTGTGTTACTTGTGCCACAGAGGGAGCATTCCTGCGTCATGCCAGTATGTGCAAGCCATGTTGATCTGTCTTCATGCTGTAGAATCCAACAAAGTGGCAGGGTTGGCCGACATAAATCCCAAACTGTCAGTTCAGCTTGTTTTCTTTTAAACAAAAAATATGGTTTCTTTGTTGTCACATTATTATTTGATATTAGCGTGCATGATTCTGATGTGAGATGGTTGGTCAGTGCTTTTTTTTTTAATATGCTGAAGAGATATTACTATAAAAAATAGTATAATGAGGTACTTACCTGTCCAAATAGTTGCTTAATCCTGACGTGGAACATCGCAAATACGTCAGGATTCCCATGAGAAATGAAAATGGACAGTGGGGAGCTAATTCTGCTCAATACCACCAAGCCCACACAAATGATCTCCCTTACTTACCTCAGTTATTGCGCCCTCGTTGATTGAAATCAGTTTTTGTTCCTTTTCCGCCAAGCGGGGAGGGTGGAGGTTTATTTGTGTTTGGAGAGATGAGTATATCATAAAACTACTTTTAGTATCAAGAGTCTTTTTCTTCATACTTACCTGTCCAAACAAATTTGCCTGAATATTGAAAAGGATGGTGGGAATTCTCACCTGATGAATTGTTCCAATCCTCAAGCCCACGCGAAATTGCAGCTGACTGTAACTCCCAGGATTTCGGTGCCATATGGTTCTACTCGGAGTTATGTATATGGCAATCGTCTGGGAGAGTCATAGGGATATGTCATGAAATCTAGATCTTCTACAATAGAGACATAGAGCTCTTCAAGCTGCTGAATCTACAGCTATAACACACATGCATGCCATGGTTATCCACTGTGGTTTAAATGACGTGAAGGGGCAAGGTCCAAAAATAGCAAGTCATATGTTTGTCAGAGCTGTGGAGATTTTCTCAGAGCAGCCTGAGACAAAAGTAGCAGTGCAAAGAGTTTCACCTGTGCAGGATCTATCGTTGCATTTCAAAAGGGAGCTGGGAGCTCTTCAGAGCGCATCTTTTGGCAGACCTAACAGGGGAGGCTCAAGTCACATTTGCCTCTTATGAGAACCCCTCCACCAGTTTCAGAACTATGAACAACAGCATACGCCCAAACAGCCAAGCTCCATGTTTCTGTGTGTTCTGACTCAAGAATCTAATAAAATTTACCTTAGGGAACTTTTCGGCCAGCTACTGCTGGTCTTCATCAGTCCCACTGACTGGTAGTTGTGGTGGGTGTTGGCGTTCTCTGAGTTGTCCTCACTGGTGGAGTGATAGGTGTTCAGCACACACTTGTAAATGGGGGCAGGTCATAGCCACAGTCCTGTTCAAACTTGGTTTTCTCTCCCTGATTTCTATTGCTTCTTTCACTTTACTTTTGTGAACTGTGATTCAGCTGCAATTATGGTGGCTTGAAACTTGTTGGTATGGTGGGTTGTTGTTGTCAGATGTTCATAATATGCAGAAGCAGTTTGGGTAGTGTGTTCATTTAGCCTTGTTTTCAAAGGCTGACCAGTTTCTCCAATATAGTCCTCACTGCACTCCTCACATTGAATGTGATACACCACACCACTTTTCTTTTCCATCTCTGTTCTGTCCTTGACTTTTGTAACCTGTGCCCTCGGGGGTTGCGACCTTGTCGTGGTCGGAGGGCTTGCGCGGTCCAGTGATCCCTTAGGCTTTGCTGGCGGGGGCATCAATACTTGGAGATAGGGTAGTTTTTTCAAACTGCTTCTAGGTCCGAAAAGCTAAGATGCTGTCTGGCCTAAGCGTAACGTGGTAAGGAGTTGATGCCCCTGGTAGGGCTTCCCATGTCAGATAGGCTAAGGGTGAGGATCCTGACTAAGAGTAACCCGCCTTTCTCCTTTTCTTGTTTTCTGCCTT
>CM031623.1:22331680-22519180 GCA_018398815.1 Conus ventricosus
TGAAACTGGTGAGCCGATGGCTGCTCCTTGGGTCTGTTGGTAGAACTCACCTTTGTAGGAGAAGTAGGTGCTGGTGAGGCATAACTCCAGGAGTGTCATGATCTGGGTCACACTGAACTTGTGCGGAGGCTGAGTGTGAGGTCATTTTCCAGTCTTTCCCTGACAACCTTGAGAGCGTCCTGGATGGGAATGCTGGCAAACAGTGAACAGACATCATATGACACCAGAATTTCTCCATTCGGAATCTGCTGTTCTTTTACTTTGAGAACAAAATTTGTGCTGTTGATGATGTGATGTTCACTTTTGCCTGCAAGGGGTGTCAGGATTCCTGCAACAAGTTTGGCTGTCTCATACATCACACTCCCACAAGATGAACTGATGGGGCAGAGTGGAGCACCTTCCTTGTGGACCTTTGGTACACCATATATTTTTGGTGCGCATTCTGTTGTGGGATAGAGGCATGTGTAAAGCTGAGGATCAATGGTGTTGTTCTTCTTCCACTGGCGTAGGGTGTTAACTAGTTTGTTCTTGACTGTTGTGGTGGGATCTTTGTTGATTTTCTGATAGGTGGTCGTATCACTGAGGGGAACCTCCATTTTGCTGTCATAGTCTTCTTTTTGCATGACTACGGTGGTGCGCCCTTTGTCTGCTGGTAGAATGACCACAGTTTTGTCTCGGGATCAGCGTGTCGGTTAGGCTGTGGGAAATGTGGGCTAGAGGTAACATGCTGAAAGTTCCAGTCCGCAGAAAACTTCTGAAATGCAGCTGAGGAAAACTGTGTGCCATTATCTGACAGCACAGTCTCAGGAGCTCCATGGTGCACAAAACAGTTTTTCATCTTGTTGATGACAGCAGTTGATGTCGCTTGTGACAAGTAAGCAATGTCGCGAGAACTCCATGGTGCACAAAACAGTTTTTCATCTTGTTGATGACAGCAGTTGAGGTCGCTTGTGACAAGTGAGCAATGTAGCGAGAATGATAGTCCATTGTGACTAGAAAGCTATATCCGTTCACTTGACAGATGTCGACCCCAATACGTTGAAATTGTCACACGTTGAGGTATCACCTGATGTAAGACTGGCATGGAGATATAGAGAATTTGTGTCAGCATGCCACTTATGTCTTGGGCTTAAGAAGATCTTTCCTGGGTGGAAGGGCGATTTGGACTCTCACCAGTAGAGAGATCAGAAGGTCGACTCAACTCTTTGACCACTTGAGAGGGGAGACTAGCACCTCTAGGCACTGCTTTTGAGTATAGCTGGAATGAGTGGAGATGGGGGAAATGCATATGCAACCCCCCCCCCCCTTCCTTCCATGAACTTACCAGAACGTCCACTGCCAGTGCTGTTGGATCTGGCACCAGGGACGCAAAAAACGGATGTTTGTTGTTCCATCAGGTCGCTGAAAGGTCTGCGTGAGGAGTCCCAGGACATTGACAGATGGAACAGAAGACATATCTGTGGAGCATCCACTTTTAGGCGAGCACCTGCCTTTCTGGACAGAGAGTGCTAGAACATTCAACTTGTCCAGAATTTGTCTTATAAAGATTGTGATTCCTCTAGACTGGCGAAAAGGAGGAGAGGCATCACCAGATCATTCGAAGGTCTGGAATGGGTGCCCACCCCCCTCCCTCTCGCCCCTGATTTTTCAGGTAAGCAACTGGACAATAGTTGCTGTAACACTTTTGTTCTTCAAGATTGAAGACCAATGGCTGGATGCGCTACGTGCATCTTGAGAACATTTATGTGATCCAGGTCTGATTCCCCCACTGAACACTGCAACCAGAAAGGGGAAGCAGAGATGCACACGCCAGCCTGATTCACTTATGTCAGCCAAATTGTGTGCAAAGATGGAGGGAGAAGAATAGGAATTCCAGACTTCAACCACACAAGTACCAGCCTGTTGAAAATCCAATCAGAAGGCAGAACCTCTCCCTTCTTGAACAGAGAGTCTGCCAGAACATTCAGTCTGTCCGAAATGTGCCTTACCATGATAGAGATCCCCAAGATCTGGCAAAATCAGCAGAGAGAAATGGTCAGATCATACAAGGGTCTGGAGTGAGTGCCCCCAGGGATCCTTCAAGTAAGCCAGCACAGCTGAGTTGTCCGAGTAGATTGTGACAGTCTCACCTGTCAGAGTTTGAGACCAGTTGTGTAGCACCGCTCGCATTTTGAGAACATTAATGTGATCCAGAACTGGATCTCCCCATTGAGTGCAGCAGTCTGAGAAGAATGGGAGAGTGAGAGAAGCTGATCATATCTCCTCACTTTGGGCCGCAGCCATAACTCCTTCCTTATTGGGAGGGTCATGGTACATATGTGAACCTCCTTTCCAAATATCGCCAGGACATCCGCAGCAAAGGCTGCTGGGTCTGGTGTTGGAGACAAAACTGAGAGCTGGCTGGTCTATTGCTGGAATGTGTCATACCAGCAGAAAGATTACCATCGATTGGGAAACTAGAAGCAGAGAAGCTGCAAGGCCCTAAGGAACTTGGAGCGAGTGAACCCCCTGATTCCTAGAAAAAGCGACAGTTGTTGAGCTGTCCATGCACTCATCACAATCCGGCCCGAGTTATTCTATGACAAATTGTGGAGAGCTAGGAAGACTGCTAGGTTCTCAAGGGCATTAGAGAGATCTGTTGCCACTTAAGTCTTCCGAATGCCGCCAAGAGGAGAAAGAGATGTGTGTCAAACACGTCTCAATCCCATGGAAGAGAAAAGATAGATGTTCTGCCTGCTGAAGCCTATCATTGGCCTAGAATCTGAAGGACAAGGAAGAGTGAACTCTATAAACGCACTTCTGGGAGCAAAGAGACCTCTGCAGAAGGAACTGCGGCACTGGATTAGTCTGTCAGAACTTGGTCCAAACTGGAACTGCCATTAATAGGGGAGCCAAAAGGAAATCTTGAGGTCACCATGCAGCAGGCAGTTATGCAAGTATCAGACAAGATGTGGGGGTGGGTGGGTGGGGTGGGGTGGGGGTGGGGGAGGGAACCCTGCCTGTCTCCTCAGAACCCGGGACTAAAGAATGACGTGAAGCAAAGAGCATCAGGCACAGCTCTAGCCAATATAGGCTGCCTTCAATGTGTTTGAGTTGATTGCTGAAACTGAAGAGTGCCATGTCAAGTCTGACCAACCCACGCATGAGCAGCAGGGTGCAAAAGGAGTACAGCCGCTTCATACAAATACTCTTACAAGTCCCGTGTGAGTCAAGTTCAGAATAAATACCAGCTGCTGTAGTTAAGTGGCTAGCATCACAGACTCCATGCTGGAAGGTCGTGGGTTCGATTCCCATCAGAGCCATGTGTGATTTTTCTGCCCTGACTGGCTCCTGCCCAGAGTTGAGTTTATTAAGGGCTCAATTGGGAAGACTGAGACCACACAGTTGAGCTTCATCCACTAAATGCATGCAGTCATGTAGTCTCAGACCAGAATGGAAATTGAAAGCATCATCTTCATCATCCTCATCCTAATCAATAAGCATTAAAAAAAAAAGTCAAATTCTGTGGCCTTTCATGCCCTGCTCTCATGGTGACCTCGGTTTCAATGTTCACTCCACATCTATGGCATTGGTTTTATTCTGTTGGGGTCACCGGTATTGACAAGTTCAGCGGAAGGAGAGCTCACACATACCAGCTTGGCAGCTAAGCAATTATTGTCGTCAGTAGGGAGCTTAGTAGATGGTTTGTCTGCATATGATAAATCAGAACACTCACCACTGAAGACCACCAAAGTGACTCGGCAGCAGTGCAGTGTCTCCTCTGGTGCATTGCCTCTTGATGACTTGACATTAACTGCTTCCTGTGGATTGCTGGTGCCAGGGTTGTGGCAGGCCGGGCTGGGCTGTGGCTGTGGACAGAGGGCCGGAATGAGCGGCGTAGGTGCAGAGCCACTGGGGTGGCACAGAAGATGGGACAGAAACAACAAAGTTCTGAATAAATTTCCCAGAACAACAAACAGGTTTTTAGCCAAAATAGGAGAGGGACTGCGAGCAAACTTGGCGGACCCTGGGCATTCTGTGAAGATGGCAACTGCAGCGATGACGCCAAAAGAACTCTCCATGTATTTTCTTAACCCTTTCACCGCCAGACATTCTATTTTGCATAAATCCCTATCGCCAGCCATTTTTCCAAAAAAGCTCTTATTTTATACCAGCATATGTGAAATGCGGATATCTCTGGAACTAAACAACCAATTTTCATGCTATTTTTGTAAAATGGAGGAGATACACTGTACTTTTAGTATATTAATAACTTTTTTTTTTTTTTTTTTTTTTTTTGCTGTCTCAACCTCTGCGCCACCTCAGAGGCAGTGTACCCACGCCACTCATTCCGACACCCCATCACAGCCCAGCCCGGTCGGCCCCGCCGCAGCCCCGGCACCAGCAATCCACAGGGAGCAGTCAATGTCAGGTCGTCAAGAGGCAACCCACCGGAGGAGACACTGCACTGCTGCCGAGTCACTTCCATGGTGTTCAGTGGCGCCTGTTCTGATCTAACACACGCAGGACACCACCTACTAAGCCCCCTACTGATGACAATAATTGCTTAGTTGCGGAGCCGGCGTGAGTGAGCTCTCCCTCTGGAGGGCGCCACCACGTCCGTCCAACGACAGCGCCCATGGACTCGCCGTTGCCGGTGACCCCTACGGAACCAAACCAAGACTACAGATGTGGACAGGACATCGAAATTGAGGTCACCATGAGAGCAGGGTATAAAGGGTCACAGAATCTGAGACTTTTTTTTTATGCTGATCGATGAGAATGAGGATGATTAAGATGATGCTACAGATTTCCCTTTCGGTCTGAGACTACATGACAGGGCTGTACTCTACGCTTCCTTTCATAATATATCCCGGCATCAACCAGGCCCGAGAGATACAGGCACCTGCAGTGTTGGTCAGGAAATTTGAGCAACACTCTCAGAAACGCATCCATTAAGTGGATGAAACTCGACTGTGTGGTCCCAGTCTCCCCAACTGAGCCCGTAGCAAACTCAACTCTGGGTAGGAGCCGGTCGGGGTGGAAAAAACCCACATGGCTCTGATGGGATTCGAACCCACGACCTCCCAGCCGGGAATCCGCGACGCTAACCACTTCGCCACGGCGGCTGGTTATTATAACATGTTAGTAATGGTTAGTCAACAACATTTTCAAATTTCTAGTAATTTCAAGTGTAAAAAAAAATGCAAAATTAAAAAAATGAATGTTATGTTTCTTCTCAAAGTAAAAATGAAGAAAGCATGCCAACTAAACTCTCATCAAGGGAGGAAGAATACTCCACTCACAATTGAAGACCAGAAAGTATGGTATATGCAACAGAAAAATGGAAGAAACAGCCATAAATCCAACTACTCCAATAACAGGGAACACACACACACACACACACACACACACACCCCACACACACACACACACACACACACACATTCTTATGCCTAACTGGTACACATGTAAGAAAGAAAAAGGGAATGTGTGCGTGTGCACATACACACACACACACACACACACGCACGCACACGTCCCTTTCACTCTCACTGTTGAAAGCAAATTTTTTTTATGTAAACAAAGTCATTCATGTGCCTGTTGGTCTCTGAACCCTTGAGAGCCATTCAGCTGATCATGAATCCCACTCAAACACATCTCTGCTGCTCACCTCTCACGTGTCAGTCAGCTACGCCCCCTTCAGTCTCGACCAGCAAGTGTCGGCCCACAGCATTGTGTGAAGTTCATTGCCTTAAGTCTTAGTTCGCTCCTTCACATAGTCCGTCAACAGTCAGTCAGTGCTGGTTGGCTTGACGCCAAAACACTGGCACATGCGGTGAGCCAGCATCTAGTCTGATCTCTCATCTGCTCATCTCTCCCAAACACTTGGCCACGGTCCAACGCCTTACGTTGCAATATTTTGGCCAAGCCCTCACTATCGTATGTTTCCTCATGATTATCTTGGTCTTCTTCATCTGCATTAGGAACAACTGACCGTCATCTGTATTAGGAACAACTGACCGTCTATTCAAGATTCCCAACACTTGATCTGTGGTAAATGTATGGGAAAGTCTAGTACATAAAGTGCTTGGTTGTGACGTCACAGTGAATGGAAAAACAATCGGAATAAAGTCGATAAAAAGATTTAACTGAACAGTGTTCTGACAAAGCAAATGGCTGTGAGCAAGGGCCAGACCATCCCCCAACTATGACTATTGCTGGCTTTCTATCTCATGAACTTGGATCGTGAGAGTATCCGGAGTTAGGTAACCCTAGTTGGTCGCCTTTCGGCAACGTTGGCGGTGAGCCATGTTGTCACCGAATGGCAACGTCGGCGGCTTAAGGGTTAATGAGGAAGCAGTGAATAAGCGCTTTCCTCCTGAGAAGCAAAGGCTGACTTGAATGAATGCTGTTGAGAATCCATTTTGAAATGGAAGGGAACAGAAGAAGACAAGTTGAGAGGAGCGTGTTCCCCCATCAAGAAAAAGGACAAAACTGAATTCAATCAAGAAGCAATATGCAATTATTAGAGCTGACTCACTAAGAGAGATTACTTGAGAGGACTTGGTGGATTGCATAGAGCCAGAATAGCTCAGTTGGTAGAGCCCCGGCCTCGTGATCCTGGGGTTGCGGGTTCAAATTTAGGTACAGGGGGATTTTCCCTCGAGTTAACATTGGTTCTGACTCCATTCCCCATACAGTCGTTCGAATGAGACCATAAACTGAGGTTCTGTGTGTGAACGCACACACAACATCTTGCACACACGTAAAATCCCATCACCAACTTTCAGAAGAGAAGGCCAGTTTGGCCGTTGGTATGGATGACACGTTACACGTAGCATGCACCTTCCCGAAGATGGAGTATGGCTGCCTTAATGGCGAGATAAAAACGGTCATGCACACAAAACTCCTCCACTGCCTGTCTATACAGGCAGTGTCCGCAGGAGTATCATCATGCGTACGCAGAAAGAAAGAAAGAAAAAAGGTGGATTGCGTAGAATTTACTTTTCGCTCTCCATTTTAATTTTTTAATTTGAAATCCAGATGTATCGTGATGTTTCACACCAAGTGGGGATGAGGAATTTGTTTGAACAGGTAAGCATGAAAAAACATCTGCCTGTAATGTTTGTAAATGTGTGGTCGATCATATCTAGTTTGTAGTATGAGTGTATGTGTGTGCATGTTTTTTATGCACATACCTTCAGGTTTGTTGTTGAAGATGAATTATGTTGAAATGAATACTACTGTATACTACTAAACATGTCTTGGATGACAGCTGCAGCCCCACATGTCTCCATGCCTTAGTATGGCAAGTGAGGTCTCCAATAGCAGTAGTGGAGACTCTACCATGAATCACAGCCAGTCCCTAGAGGAGACCAGTGAAAATATATCTACTCCAGATCTGGCCTCCTCCCCACTCTACAAGGGCCAACTCTCTCACTCAGAAAGCTATGGTCAGTACCCACTTTTACAACTTACATACTCCTAGGTTTGGAAAATGAAAATGGAATGTTGATAATGATCAGGTTAGTAGTTTTCTCTTCACATCCATTGTGAGACATTCATGCTTAACCAGGATACTTTGAAAACAAAGGTCAGTACTAATTATTGTTTTTGTGAAAAGAAAATCTCAAATAAGTTCATCATGCCTAGTGATTTAAGCTATGCCAAGGTTTGTGTTGTGTCTGGGCAGTATGTTAGATTTGCTTTGAACATTCCTGTTCCACAGACATAGCAAGATGGATATAATCTTTGAACACAGGAAGAAATGAATTCTACATATTAGTGTTGTACGACTCACCACAACAGTAAGTGAACACTTCATGTTAGAGCAATTTTACACCAGTGTACAGAAAAACTGGATTGTCACATTCAGTTTCAGTTTCAACAAGGAGGTGTCACGGCGTGCAGACTAGTCCATAAACGCTACACGACATCAAGACCACACTGCACAGATTTTCATCTGATGGAAGTTGAGATGATTTAAGTTAGGGGTCTCATGGATATGACTGAGAAGATTTCTGATCAGGACATTAGTGCAACGCACTGGTCAGACCTTGAATACCTACCGAACATTATCAATGCCACCATTATCATTGTATATGTGTTTGTATGAGTGTGCATGTGTATATGTGTAATAAAAGGTTGGGTGGGCAAAGGCCCATGTGTGTGTGCCAGTATGTGCAGTGTATGCGTGCATGTGTGCGTGTGTGTGCATATGTGTGTGTGTGTGTGTGTGTGTGTGTGTGTGTGTGTGTGTGTGTGTGTTCCTTTCTGTTATCAGGGGGAATTAGAAAAGTTTGGTCATCAAAGGAGGAATGGAAGGAATAGACAGGTCTTTAGATTTTGAAGCGTGGAGATAGACCGCTGCTTCACATGCAATAAGCTCTTAATATAGGTAGATTTAGACTGCTGCTTCACATGCAATAAGTTCTTAATATAGGTAGATTTACACTGATTTTGAAGGAGTGTAAACCGTCAATAAGTCTGATGTACGATGTAATGGCGCCTTGCAGATAAGGCTGGTGGTTGAATTTTGAGCTTGCTATTGTGGTTGGAGTAAAGTTGCAGGCGCACAATGGACAAGAGCAGAAGTAGTCCATTAATCATTAGAATAAGTGGGTCTGGTGTTCCAGTGCTGAGCTGACAGACTTACATTTTTGTAGGTGGAGTGACCTGTGTTGGTCAGCTGTATAACTCTACAGTTGTCAGGTAGACCTTGCCAGAGATGTGAATATATCAATGAGTTGTGTTGAAAATATATTTTAAATCTCTTTCTTCAGTCATCCCTGAAAAGATATGTTTCTTCAGCAATTTAATATTGTTCACCATGCAGGAAGAGAAGAAACAACTAGTTTTTATGAGGGGTTAGAATGTGAAGGGATGGGGGCTTGGTGTTGTCATTGTGAGTACAAAGAATCTTTCACATTGTGACATTTGTTTATTTTTTTTATTAAAAAACTTTTTTTTTAAAGAATAAATAAATCAGATTATTTTTAAAAAAAAGTATTTAAATCATGTGAAATGAAACACATTTCAAAAGGGAAAATATAAAAAAACACTAATAGCCGACTTCCGGATGGAGTGACAATTTATACCCATCTGAATCCTCCGGCACTGGCCGCACGGCCGTCCCCCTTGGCAGACGAGGGAACAAGAACCCCCACGCACAGTATTGTACGCGGCAACTCCCGCTCCCCCATCCACCTGAGGAAGGCCACGCGACCTAAACCACTTCCACACAAGCGTCCAAAGGACTCAAACAAAACATTCAACAAAGCAGGCCCTGATACAAAAACCACTGTTCATTGTGCTGTGCCAATGTACCCTCCAAAGAGTGCATATATCTAAGGTCGGAACATCTCTGTTTCAGCATGCAAAGAAAACCTTGAGTACTTGGCATTGCATTAGTCATGGATACTTTAAATATACTTGGCCATAACAAGATGTCATTAAGTCCAAAATCTGTTTCAGTACCTTCTTTACAGCCAAATATCATCACGGTGTCTGACAGAGTAAAAAAAAAACCCACAGTGTTGACAACTGGAAGTAAGAATTTGGTTAAGGTCATTCCAAAATTTGTTAACAATATCACAATCCATAACAGGTGTTGTATTGTCTGAATTTCTGTTTGACAGAAATTACATATTGGATCTTCGACAATTTTACAGTCATACAGGTATTTTCTGGTGTGCAATAGATGATGAGTGATCCCTTAGGCTTTGCTGGCGGGGGCATCAATACTTTAAGATAGGCTGGTTTTTTTAAAAAACTGCTTCTAGGTCCGAAAAGCCAAGATGCTGTCTGGCCTAGCATAACGTGGTAAGGAGTTGATGCCCTGGTAGGGCTTCCATGTCAGATAGGCTAAGGGTGAGGATCCTGACTAAGAGTAACCCGCCTTCCTCTCCTTTCTTGTTTTCTGCCTTCCTTATTTGGCCCTTTTCTATCTTCGTCTCCCCTTCAAGTCTTCTTTTCCACATCCTTTTCTCTCTGTGGTCTCCTTAAGATCCGCCGCGTTGCCGTGCGGTGCGACCTGTGTCGGAGGGGGATGAGATCCTGGTGATTGAGAGGGCCAGCGCTCTCAACACATCACTTTGGCTCGGACCTCTCCTAGACAGGAAGTACACTTTGGCCCGGGTGTACTAATCGGCTCCCCTTTTTGGGGCTGGGTCAAGACAGGCAGTTTCCTGCTGGCCAAGTAAACCCCTGCAGTGCTCAGCTCTCTGTTCCCGGGAGTTGAGCATGATCAGGGGGATAGGGTTGGTAGTTTCTGTTTGTCGTATATCTCTCCCGAAGCCTGGAAGGGGTCAAGACATTGGTTTCTTGGCCCTGGCCCCTTAGTTGGACTCAAGGTGGGTGGGTAAGGGGGAGATGAAGCATAACAAACAAAATATGGCTTTTTCAAAAAACATTCCCCCAAAAGGAAGAGGAAGGCAGCATCCCCTATTTCAGGGGATTTTCAAACAGACAATGATTCCGATAGTGAGGTAAGACAGAGGACAGGTTTTGGGCTTCCTGGCTCGTGATGGAGGGGACGGAGCAGGAAAGACCCCTTTCAGCTCTGAGCCCTTTTGCCATACAAAAGGGCTTTCAAGGTTTGGCAGGTGACCCTCGGTCTATCAAAAGGTTGAGGAATGGCTCATTTCTCATTCAATGTAAATCACAAAACAATCTGAACAGCTGTTGAGGGCAACAAAACTAGTGGACAGGGAGATCAAGGTGACTCCCCATAAGCAGTTGAATTCGCAAAAGGTGTGATTCGCTGCCGAGAATTAGCAGGTGTCTCAGGGCCGAAACAAAAACGGAACTGAGGCGTCCCAGGTGTGACGGAGGTGCGCAGTTGACAGTCAAGAAAGGTGCAGAGAGAGTGCCACCAACCACCCTCTTTCTTGACCTCTGCAACCCTGTGCTGCCCCGGTCATCAAAGTTGGGCTACCTGAACGTCCGGGTTCACTGTAATGTCCCCGTCCCCGTTGAGATGCTTCCGGTGCCATAGAGGTTTGGACATGTCAAGACCGCTTGTTTCAGGGGCAGGAGGTGTGCGTGTGATCTGCAAGGCAACCCATGATGGCCGTGCAAAGATCCGCACATTGTGCATAACTGCGGTGGCGACCAACCCCTGCTCTTCATTCACAAACTGCCCCTCTTTGAGGATTCAGGCATCCACTATCCATGGAATAAAAACAGAAAAGAAAATCTCCTTTTTTGAGGCCCGCAAACAAGGTTGTGGGCAGTCATACGCCCAACATGCATCTTCATATGCTTCGACCGAAAAGAAAGTATTCCACTCTGACAGTCTGCTGCCAACTGATGAATTTATCTTTTCCAAGACCACTGCACGGAAAAATGTCAACTCTGGTGAAGCAGGTCCACCGACCTCCACCGCAACCCCAGTGGAATGCCCCTGTTGAGGCAAAAAATCCGCCACCCCCCAGACTGACATGCCGTCCTACAACATCTGCCCTGCTGTGCAGATTAAAAAACTCAGCACCACCTTACTCCGAACTCCTCAGTCCAGTGCCCGTGCTGGCACGGGAGGATTATCAACGCCAGTGGTGGAGATGGTGGGAGATGAGGTAGAAACCGCCACCGTCACCCAAACCCAGACCTCTCCACACCTGTTGGCAAGTCCTGCAGCAGGTGGTCTGAAGAACCAACGCAGTCCAGTGAAACTAAAAAAATAATTCACTCCATTGGCCGCAGATGCTGATGAGGAGATCACCTGATCTCTCGTCCTTTTCGCCCCTCTAGCACCATGATAGTACAATAATCCATTGGAATATATCCGTGGATTAAATTCCAACCTTTGAGACTGCAGCTTCTGTGTCAATCTATAAAACCCTTCCTCGTGGCTCTTCAGGAAACTCAAATTCACAGCCAGAAGACCATTACTCTCTCTGTGGGGGGCGTTTAAATATTCTTTCAAACCCGCACAGCCATCTACGTTCGGACTGGTCGGGCGGGTTGCCTTATCCTTCTCATACACAAAACTCTGCAGTATAGTCCTTCGCTCTGTCTACCTCCCTTCAGGCTTTAGCTTGCGGAGAGCACTCTCCACAAGACGTCACAATCTGTTCCCTTTATCTACCTCCTTCAGTCCCGTTTGTCGTCAGGACTGTCATTCTGATAGGAGCACTTCCATCGAACCTTTTTTGCTGTTGGGTGACCTATAACGGTCACAAATCCTCTTTGGGGTAGTGCCGTAAACGTCACCCAGAGGTCTGCTGATTGAGGATGATCCTTTCCGGATTTGGATTTGTGTTGTCCTGAACGGACGGATCGCAACCTTTTTTACCTCCACTCATCCACAGGTTCAATTTTTCGTGGGTTTAGAATTTGTCGGTTTTGACCCATCGCTGTCCCTGGACCTATGAGTGGTCTGTCCAATGACGATCTGCACGAAGGACCATTTCCCTGTCCATCTACAACTGTCCTAACTGAACACGTCTCTGTTCTCTCAGCATCTAAATTATAAGAAAGCAAACTGATCAATTTGCAGCCACTGTTTCTAAGGAGTTCCCAGGACACTGATTTTTCTACAGAGCCCGGACCCAGCAGAACACTGATTACACTTGATCAAGTGTGCTAAAGCTTGTATTCCAGTGTCTTCCGATAAACATCAAATGCCAAAAACACCCCTGGTTATGATTCAGACTGCCAACAAAATTTCCAGAAGTTGAGAAAACGGGCTCAGCGACAGTGTAACCAACGACCTACGGGATCCCTACGCTCGAGCCCATCAAACTACTCGGTGCCTAAATCGAGCCACACTTTTAAAATCAGTAAACGTCGGTCCTGGAGAAGCTTCTGCTCCAGGCTGACATCAAAAACTTCAAGAAAAAAGTGTGGAACATCATTAGAAAAAATCAAAGGGAAAGAACACAACCACCCCTCCTATTCATCACATGAAACTTGCTGGAATGCTCTGATCACGACAGAACAAGCTGTTGCAAAATCTGTTGGCCTCCACCATCCAACAGACCTCCTCGTCTTCAAATAAATCTGGCAGTCTTTTTAAGAAACAAGAGATTAGAGAGCAATCTTTCATACAATTTCCACATCAACAACTCTGAAACCTAAAATCTTCCTTTTTACAATCGTTGAACTCAATTAGCATACAAAACTGCACCTGGATTCTGCCCCTGGTCTGGATGAATTCATAATCAGGTTGGGTTGGGAAACAATTTCCAGAAAAGCTGTCTCCAACTCTTCTCCAAGTCTATAACCATACTGGGACCACAGGGGGTTTCCTGTTCCCGCCCACCCTAGGCGAAAGCCTGATCATTCCCATTCCAAAGCCTGGAAAGGACCTTACAACCCTTCCAACTATCGCCCAATCGCTCTGACCAGGCTGCCCTCTGTAAGCGATGGAAAAGATGGATCAACTCCCGTCTGATTTGGAAGCTGGAAACCGATGGTTCTTTTGGCATGGAACAGTGCGGTTTCGGAAGTACCACTCGACGGTTTTGACCATCTAATCCGTCGGAAACAACCATGCCGCAACGCCATTGTTAACAAGCAGCATGTGGTCCGCTATCTTTATCGGACCTTAGAAAAGGCGTACACCACCACGTGGAAAGGCAGAGTCCTCATGGACCTGCACAGACTTGTTTTCGGGGTTCACCTGCCTCAGTTCATTTCAGACTTTTTTAGCCGCTCGACAGTTTCCAGGTGCGTGTTGGCACCACACTCTCTGACATCCATGGCAGGAGTATGGGGTGTTCCTCAGGTAGCAACCTTTCTCCCGCCCTTATTCAAGCATTAAAACCCCCGGGGGGTATTCGACCGTTGTCGTGGTCGTAGGGTTTGCTGCCATGTCTCCCTTAGCTTTGCTGGCGGGGGCATCAATACTACGAGATAGTGCTGTTAATTTTCACATCTGCATCTAGCCTGAGAGGTGCAGATGCTGTTTGGCCTAAAGCGTAACGTGGTAAGGAGCGAGTGATGCCCTGGTAGGGGCTTCCCATGGTCAGATAGGCTAAAGGGGTGAGGATACCTGACTAAGAGTAAACCCCCTTTTCTCCTTTTCCCTTGTTTTCTGCCTCCCTTATATGGCCCTTTCTATCTTCGTCTCCCCATCAAACTTCTTTTTCCACACTCCTTTCTCTCTGTGGTCCCTTAAGATCCGCCAGCGTTTGCCGTGCGTGCGACCTGAGTCGAGGGAAAGGAAATCCTGGTTGATTGAGAGGGCCACGCTCTCAACACATCACTTGGCTCGGACCTCTCTATACAGGGAGTACACTTTTGGCCCCGGAGTACTAATCGGCTCCCCTACTTGGGTTGGGTCAAGACGGGCAGTTCCCCAGCTGGCCAAGTAAACCCCTGCAGTGCTCAGCCTCTCTGTTCCCAGGGGTTGAAGCAAGATCAGGGGGGATAGGTTGGTTGGCTTCTGCTTGTTCGTATGTCTCTCCCGAAGCCTGGGAAGGGGTCAAGACATAGTTTCTTGGCCCTGGCCCCTTAGTGGACTCCAAGGTGGTGGGTACGGGAGGGATTAAACCATTCAACTCCATATGGCTTTTTCAAAAATCATCCCCCAAAAAAGAGGGAAGGCAGCATCCCCCTATTTCAGGGATTTCGAATCTGACATCGCTACGGATATGAGGTACGACAGAAGACAGGTTTTTAGGGCTCCTGGCTCGTTATGGAGGAACGGAGCATGACATGACCCCTTTCAGCTTTGAGCCCCTTTTGCTATCCAAAGGGCTATCAAGGTATAGCAGGTGACCCTGTCCATCAAGAGTTTGAGGACATGATCCTTCCTATCATGGTAAGACAAAAAGCCATCATGAACATCTGCTGAAGGCAACGAAACTGGTGGACAGGGAATCAGGTAACTCCCCACCAAACCATTAAATTCATCAAAAGGAGTGATTCGCTGCAGGAATATAACAGGTGTTACAGAGCAGAGATCAAAACGAGACTGGCATCCCAGGGTGTGACTGAGTAACGCAGGGTGCAGTAAAGAAGGGACAGAAAGAGTGGGGACACCAACCACCCTCATTCCTGGACATTCTGCAACCCTGTGCTGCCACCCGTCATCAAAGATCGCTAACCTGATTGTCCGGGTTTCAGTCGAACGATTCCGTCCCCCGTGAGGTGCATCCGTGCAGAAGTTTGGACCATGTCAGAGACCGTATGTTCTGGGCAGGAGGTGTGTGGTATTGCTGCAAGGCAACCCCATGATGGGCCGTGTAAAGATCCGCACCTTGTGCAGAAACGCGGTGGCGACCATCCCACCTCCTTCACGAACTGGATCCTCTGTGGAGTCCGTAATCTGCAATACAAAGGGTAAGACCAGAAAGAAGATCTCCTATATTTGAAGCCCGGCAAGCAGGTTAGGCAGTCAGACGCCGACAGCTTCTTCGTATGCTTCGGCCGTATAGAAAAGTTCCAACAGTTTCAACTCGGTCAGTCCGTGCTGTCAAGCAGATAACTTATATACGTTTTCGAAGACATTGCAAGAAAAACAGTCAGCTCTGTGGAAGCAGGACCGATCCAAACCTTCAAACCACAGAGACTGCCCTGGTGAGGCCAAAAATCCGCCACCCCTCAGACGCCCACATTCTACAAACACATGCTGCTGGGCAGATTAAAAAAACCAGCACCCCACCCTCGAACTCCTCAGTCCAGTGCCACGTGCGGTCAAAGGGAGTTCAACATAGTGTCGGAGATGGTGGGTGAGTTGAGGAAAAAAACCTCCACCGTCCCCCAAACTCCAACTACTTCACCTGTTGGCAAGTCTGCCAGCAGGTCAGCAGAATATCCCAGTGAAATTTAAGCACAAATTTACAGCTATAGCAGCAGATGTTGAGGGAGGAGATGGAACCTGATCTCTCTCCTTTTCGCCCACTGCACAGGATAATACAATATTCCATTGGAATATCCCGTGACTAAATTCCAACTTCGAGGAGCTGCAGCTTCTGTGTCAGTCTCTAAAACCTTCTGTCGTGGCTCTTCAAGAAACTCAAATTCAAAGCCAGAAGACCCTTAACTCTTTCTGGCTTTAATATTCTTTCGAAACCTGCCCAACCACCACGTTGGGAACTGTCGGCGGTGTTGCCCTTCCTCCTACACAAACTTGTTGTATAGACCCTGTCACTCTGTCCTACCTCCCTTCAGGCAGTAGCTGCTAGAGACACTCTCCACAAACTGTGACAATCTGTTCTCTTTTATCGCCTCACCGTTCTGTCCCGGTTTGTCCGTCAGACCTTGTCATCCCTGTTAGAAGAACTCCCACTGACCCTTTTTTAGCTGTTGGAGAGCTTTAAACGGTCATCACAATCCTCTGGGGGGGTAGTGCCGGTACTCACCCAGAGGTCTGCCTATAGAGGATGTCCTTTCAGACTTGGATATTGTTGTCTTGAACGACGGATCTGCAACTTACCCACCACTCTCACAGGTTCACTTCGTGATTAGATTTGTCGGTTTGGAACCCTCCGCTGGTTCCTGGACTATGAGTGGTCTGTCCATGACGATCTGCACGGAAGTAGACCATTTTCCCTGTCCTTCTACAACCTGTATAACTGAACATACGTCTCTGTCTCTCACAAGCTCAATTATAAAAAAAGCAAACTGGGATCTATTTGCAGCCACAATTCAAAAGCATACCAGGACACTGATTGTATTTATTCAGAGTCCAGACCCAGCATAATCTCTGACTAACACTATGGAACAAATGTGTTCTAAAGCCTGTATTCCAGTGTCTTCCGATAAACTTCATAAATGCCCAAACACCCTGGTTCGATTCAGAAGCCAACAAAATTACCAAGTTAGAAAAACGGGCTTCAGCGTCAGGTATACCAACGACCCTTCGGGGTCCCAACGCTCCCGAGCCCACCAGAAAACCACCGTGCTAAATCAAGACACACTTTTAAAATCAGTAAAAGTCGTTCCTTGAGAAGCTTCTGCTCCAGGCAGACATCAAAACTTCTAAGAAAAAAGTGTGGGACAATCATGAAGAAAAATCAAAAAGGGAAGAACACCTTGCCCACTGTGGAACATCTCAAGTTTTCGGATTCTTTAATAACAGAAAAGAAAGCAGTTGCTAAACTGCTTGCTTCAACCCTTGAAAAGAATTCCTCCTCTTCTACTAATCAGTACACTTTTGTCAAACACAAAGCCCTAAAAGAAACACTACTCCCTGCAACTTTTCATCCGACAACAAGAAGACTACAATCCATCCTTATTACATTAACGCGGCTGAAATCTGCCTTAACTCTCTCCAGGTAAAGATACATACATTATCAACATTGAAAACATCTCCCGCAAGAAGGTCTTAACATCCTGTTACAGGTATACAACCACAGTGAGGCCTACAGGTTGCTTTCCATCCACCCTCTTGCGGACAGCCCCTCATTATTTCCCCTCCCCAAACCTGGAAAAGATTCTTTCAAATTCATCTAACTACCGTCCATAGCTGACCATCTGTGTCAGTAAATTGATGGGAAAAAATGGTCAATGCTAGGCTCATGTTGAAACTCGACAACCGATGGCCTTTTGGCGAAAGAGAACAGTGTGGTTTCCGGCAAACATCGTAGTACAGTTGAAACCAATTGATTCGTCAGGAATCTCCACTTAGGGAACTGCATTTTTAACAGACAGCATGCAGTGGCAATTTTTTCTTTGACTGGAGAAGGCCTACTATACCATCTGGAAGTCGGGGATACTTCATGATCTCCACGATCTGGGGGGCGGGGGTTCATCATCCTTCATTTTATTCAAAAATTTTTTGGCAAAGAAAACCGGAAACCAGTTTTTATATTGATTTAGATTTCAGGTCCGGGTTTCGCACCACTCTCTCTGATGTCCACGAGCAGGAGTTGGGTGTTCCACAGGGTAGCATACAATCTCCTGCCCTCTTTAGTATTAAGATCAACAACATATGTTTCAATCAGTCAGCAGGTTCAGACTGCTCATTGTTGTGGATGATTTTGCTGTCTAACGCAACTGGAAGCCTGTACCCTGATGTCCAGCGGCAGGCTCCAGCTTTGCGTAGATAACTAATTGCTCATCTCCGGTGGGCGGAATGAAAACGGTTTTTCACCTTTTTCTGCTACAAAAAAAAACCAGTGTATACACTTCCAGAATTTCCGTCAGTTTTTTCCAGATCCCGGAACTTCAAGAAGGGAAATTACCCTACCCCCCATTTTCCAGCTGTAAAGAGGCCAAAATTTCTGGAGTATTTTTGAACCAAAAACTTAACTTTCTCAGCCATATTAAAAACCACAAAACTGCTTGCCAAAAGGCACTGATATTCTGCCAGGGTCGTAGCACACACCGACTGGGCGCTGATAAGAAAACTTTGATGCCCCTCTACAGAGCCCTGTCCGTCCAAACTGACAGGACTACGGTAGTGCTGTGTACGGCTCCGCAAGATCATCTTACCTCAAACTCGTGGGGGGAACCCTAGCCACCATCAAGGGCTTTCGTCTCTGTCTTGAGCCGTTCCGCACTCACTCCCTGTGTACAGCCAGTACGAGATGCAGGAGAACCTTCACTGTCCCAAAAAACCGCAGGCCTGAAACTTCTTGAATTATTACATTCCGACTGATCTCAGAACCAGTGCAGAATCCTGCATTGACTGTGTTTTTGACCCTCCGTTCCAAAGTAAGTTTTGAAACAAACCCTAAATGAATTCCGCCGATTGGGGGGTCTTCGGTATGCAGCCTCAACGTGCGGACATTGCAGGTATAGACCTGGGAGTATGTCCGATTTTTTCCAAGTTTCCGGATCAACCTCCCGGACCTTTTCACACCAGAAGTATTCGTATCGATTCTCGCAGCTTTCCGTAAGGAGTCAACCACTCTCTGGCGTACAAGGCTTGTATGCCGAGCTCTGTTCCAATGTCCATCCTATCAAAAAAGTTTTCACTGCCGGTTCCAAGTCTGAGGATGGAGTGGCCTGTGCATCCTACTGCCCTGGGGCTCCTTCTCAGATATTGTTGGAACAAATACATTCAGATGCTTTCAGTCTATTCTGCTGAAACATACTGCTCTAGTACTGGCTGGGGGTTGGGAGAATCTCCCAATCTCGAGGAGGGACTGTCTGGTTCGTCGTATTCGCTGACAGCTTTGAGGCCATACTGCCGCAACCTTCAGCAATCCCAGAACTTTTACTTTTTTTTTGAACTTTTTAGCAAGTTGAAGGCGGCGTTACAACATTACTCTTGCTTGGGTTCCAGGCCATTACTGGCAACGGCGGGAACGAAATGGGTTGGATCGTTTTAGCCAAAACGCCACAATAGAGAAACTGTCCAACACTTATATCCCCTGCACAGATGTGAAAAAACACAAAATTAACAGATTATGTGAAGAACCTCTGGCAGGGAGGATTGGAACAACACAGACGAATAACAACTCTTTCAGATCCTTCCAAAACCTTAAAGACTTCCTCCCACTACGTCGAGAGGTACGTAAAGAGGAAACGGTTTCTGTTGCCTGCTGCACACCCGGGCCATTCGTATTTAACCCCATTTCTTACCTTTAAAGGTTGAAATACTCAGGTGCATCCATGTCATGCGCCACTCTCACAATGAAACATGTTCTTTTAGAGTGTTGTACTTGCACGCTGTGAGACACAAACATTTTACAGGCGAGTCCATGAAGAATCCCTGTTCAGGGATGTCCCCCTGATTGATCCTTGAGTTTTTTGAGAGAGAATAACAATATTTTTCATCTGATTTAAGATTTACGGCAGAAAGATTTATAGCAAAGTTTTCTGTGCGTTTTGTAGAATACGATGTCATTTAATGAGATGTATGAAAGTGTGTTTTTTTTTATTTTTTTTTTATATGACTGGTGATTATTTAACGTGGTGACGGCCCTGAAATGGCCCTTTGCGGTCGGCTGGGCTATAAGCAACATTATCTTATCTTACCAGCATTAAAATAAATGACATTGTCCAATCGATAAGCCTGGGCACCGAGTCCTCTCTGTTTGTTGATGACTTTGCGCTGTATGCAGTTGGAGCTTCTTACGCCAGTGTACAGCGTCGACTCCAACTTTGTGTCAACAGAATCCAACAGTGGGCCGAGGAAAACAGGTTTACCTTCTCCCGTACCAAAACTCAGTCAATTCATTTCCACAATTTTCGTCGATTCTTTGCTGATCCTGAAATTCGTCTGGACAAGTCCACCATTCCAGTTGTAAAAGAAGCCAAATTCCTGGGAGTTATTTTTGACCAAAAATTCAACTTTCTCAGCCACATCAAAAACCTCAAAACTTCTTGCCAGAAAGCACTGAATATTCTGCGGGTCGTAGCGCACACCGACTGGGGCGCTGATAAGAAAACTTTGCTGCACCTCTACAGAGCCCTGGTCCGTTCCAAACTGGACTACGGCTGTGGTGTGTACGGCTCCGCAAGATCGTCTTAACCTCAAACTCTTGGACCCTATCCACCATCAAGGGCTTCGTCTCTGTCTTGGAGCGTTCCGCACCACCCCTGTGTACAGCCTGTACGCAGAGGCGGGTGAACCTTCACTGTCCAACCGCAGGCAGAAACTGTCTTTAAAATTATTATATCCGACTGTTCTCAGAACCGCAGAATCCTGCCTATGACTGTGTCTTTGACCCTCCATTCCAAAGTAAGTTTGAAAACAACCCGAAATGTATTCCGCCGTTTGGTCTTCGTATGCGGCCTCACGTGCGGAATGCAGGTCTAGACCTAGGAGTTGTGTCGGATTTTTCCAAGTTTCCGGATCAGCCTCCGTGGACCTTTTTCACGCCACAGATTCGTTTCGATCTTGCCGCTTTTCGCAAAGAGTCTACCAGCTCTCTGGCGTACAAGGCATTGTATGCTGACCTCTGTTCGAAATTCCCATCCTATCAAAAAGTTTTCACTGACGGTTCCAAGTCTGAAGATGGAGTGGCCTGTGCAGCCTACTGCCCTGGGGCTCCTTCTCAGATACTGTTGGAACATATACATTCAGATGCTTCTGTCTATTCTGCTGAACTTACTGCTCTGGTTCTGGCTTTGAAGATAATCTCACAATCTAGGAAGAGGGACTTTCTGGTTCTGTCGGATTCGCTGTCAGCTTTGGAGGCCATAGCTGGCCGCAACCTTCAGCATCCAGAACTTTTACATTTCTTTGAACTTTTTAGCAAGTTGAAAGCGGATGGTTACAACATTACTCTTGCTTGGGTTCCTGGTCATGTTGGCATCGGCGGGAACGAAATGGTTAATCGTTTAGCCAAGAACGCCACAAGAGAGAAACTGTCCAACATTTATATCCCCTGCTCAGATGTGAAACCCAAAATTAACGATTATGTGAGAGACCTCTGGCAGGAGGATTGGAACACACAGACGAATAACAAACTCTTTCAGATCCGTCCAAACCTTAAGGACTTCCTCCCATCTACGTCGGGTGGTCGTAAAGAGGAAACGGTTCTGTGCCGGCTGCACACCGGCCATTCGTATTTTACCCATTCGTACCTTTTAAAGAGTGAAGAAGCTCCGTGGTGCATTCCATGTCATGTGCCACTCACAATGAAACATGTTCTTTTAGAGTGTTGGGACTTGCACGATGTGAGACACAAACATTTTACAGCGGAGTCCATGAAGATCCTGTTCAGGGATGTCCTGCCTGACGTGATCCTTGAGTTTTTGAGAGAGATTAACATTTTTCATCTGACTTAAGATTTTACGGAAGAAAGATTTTTAACGAAGTTCCTGGTGCGTTTCTAGACGATGTCATTTAAAGAGATGTGTGAAAGGTTTTTATTTTTAATTTTTTTAAATGACTGGTGAGTTGATTTTAACGTGGTGACAGCCCTGGGTCGACTGGGCTATAAGCAACATTATCTTATCTTATCTTATCTAGTATTTTTGTGTAAAATATGTAGATATCTGTGGATACAAAATGATCATTGCCATTGTAAATATGTCATGTCAGGTAAAGGTAATATATTTATAGAAAGAACTCATTCTGAGAGAAAAAATTATGTGTAAATCAGACCTTAACCATTGATTCATCTATTATGAGTTCCCTCTATAATGTATTAAAGTATTTAGCCAAATAACATTCAAATGCAAGCTACAGTTTCATGCAAAGTAAGAACTGTTAGATCAAGGCTATCTAATCGACATTTAGCCTGCAGTGATTGTTCACTGGATGTAAAAACTGTTGAGATCAAGGTTATCTAATTGATATTTAGCATGTTGTGATTGTTCACTGAAGTAAAAACTCTTGAGATCAAGGTTATTTAATCAACATTTAGCCTGCTATGATTGTTCACAGGTAGTAAAAACTGTTGAGATCAAGGTTATCTAATCAACATTTAGCCTGTTATGATTCTTCACTGGTAGTAAAAACTGTTGAGATCAGGGTTATCTAATTGACATTTAGCCTGTGGTGATTGTTCACTGGAAGTAAAAATTGTTGAGATTAAGGTTATATAATTGACATTTAGCCTGCTATGATTGTTCAAGCTATAGAAAATAAAGGCTTTGTCCATTGCTGATTGGCTGCATGAATTCAGGCAAGAAAAATAGATTCTTTTTTCTTTTATTACCAAACATTGGTGCTCTGGATACGATATTTCTCCAGCCCATTGACTCTACGGGTGCACATGTGTGTACAGGCATTTGTTATGGCATTCTCAAGCTGCTTTAGATAAATCTCTGAATACTCTTGCTGTAGGTGTTGCTTTTGTCACTGCAGTTTTTATTGTCAAGTTGTGCTTTTCCTTTTTTCTCAGGTGTACATGGGGAAGGAATCAGTATGCCAAGTTCAGCTGCTTCAACTTTTGGTGCATGTGTCTCCGCCTCTCCTTCTCACTCTTTCTTCATGGATTGGGGCACCTCATCCTCTCCTGACATGGGAGGAGGGTTTTATACCCACATGCAAAGTGATCCTTTAACAGCAACAGAATACGGAACTTCCCCACCACTCAGAACTTCCTCACTCAACAGTCTACAAAATTCAGGAGAAGTTTTCAGTGCGGAGGTGGATGCTGAAAATACGTTGACAAAAAGTCCTCTGAAAAAGTGTTTATCTGACAGTTTTGCGCCTCCTCATGAAGAAAGAGAAAGTGACATCACACAATCTCTCAAGAAAGCAGAGACAGCAACACAGAAAAAGATCCATATTCCTGGAAAAAACACTGGAAATGACATGTCAGGTACTTTGCTTGGCACAGGGTTTCAGAGAAGAGCCAGCTCTGAGACGAAAAAAATTGTGACCAGTATTGTCAAGGGACACAAGCGCTCACAGTCAGACATGGGTGTTAGGGCAAATGGTATGTCGGTGATAAATGGGAGGAGCAGTCAAGATGATAGATTGGAGGGACCCAATTTTAGACTGGCTACAAGTGAGGGGGGAGATAAAGCATTCGCCAAATCACAGAAAGGTAAGTTTCCTCTTTTTGAAGTTGAATTCAATCATATCTACTCAGTCGCAATCTCATTCTGTCATTCTCTCTCATTCATTCAGTCTTTATAAGATGGGTGTTAATCAAAAGGAAATTGAGGATTTAAAGAAAAAAGCTTGATGGTGATAGTCAGTTTGTCTTCATGTAATCCTGTATGTGTTACCCTCTGGGAGGTTTCAACCTTATTGTGGTTGGAGGTGTTGCAAGTGATCCCTTGCCGCTATGCTGACAGGAGCATGGTTACATGATGGAACTCAAATTTTCCTAAAAGCTTCCACGACTGTAAAGCCAAGTTACTGACAGGCTTAACTCATTGCAGACGTAACTTTCTGCCACAACCGTGACACGCTGAGACGCACTATTTTCGGTATTTTTACAAAAAATATACAGACAGAACCAAACCGAATACAACAATAAATATTATGTTTTTGAAAACTTCAAATCATGTTCTTTTAGAAAAAAAATACCACAGTCCTGTGTTCAGTACATACTTCACTCGCCACTGGTTTGAAAAGTGTAGGCAAACAGCTATGAGCAAAAACTTTTTCTCCACGTAAGTATGGATGAAAAATCAATATGATCATAACTGTAGTCAACACAATGTGTAGCAAACACATAAAAACAATGTATCTTTCACACACACAGCTGTGTGCATGGTCTAAACCTCAAACAGAGAGCTGCTGTCACATATCTGAAGAAAAAATGCAAAAATTTCATCATCATTTGGTATGTGCAACTCACCATCGTCACTCATATCCTCTCTGTCTGATTCGGCAAGTTCGGAAAACAGTTCGGGAAAAGTTCCACAAGTTCGGAAAACAGTTCCAGTTCTTCCTTTGATCGTTCTTCCATTATTCTTTCAATTACTTCTTGAAATACGATGTTTCTGTTCGCTACGACTCGCTGACGCGTCGGTGCCGACAACATAATGAACACGGGCAGCCAGAGTTATCTCCTGCTATCCCATAATATGAGCGAAAAAGTAGAATCAAACGCGACATAATATACCAAGGGAGAGTACCACCTAATAGAGGAGATCCTCAGCTTTCTGTAGATACCACGATTGTCTCCCTTAGACCGCACAGCTGCATGCGAAAATTCGAGTAGATCGTCGATCACCTGGCCGGTGACGTGTCTGTGCGAAGCACTCAACCCGTCGTCGGCCAGGTGATCGACGAGGCGCAATGAGTTAAGCACAGCATGGCAGGATTGGTGCCCCTGGTAGGTAGGTTGTCCATTTTAGACAGGCTGAGTGTGTGTGTCCAGATTAATAATAACATATCTTTTATCAGTTCTGTTTTCTGCCCTTTCTACTGTCTTTGTAAACTAATCATTTTCAAGTTTTCTAGACTCTTCCTTCTCTTTGATCTTCTTTGAACCCACCACATTAGCCATTTGCTGTGACTTGTGATGGAAAGGAATGAGACCAAGGAGATTTACAAAGCAGGGGCTCACAACAAATCTCTTTGGGTTATAGTTCTAGTCAGTTGGTGTTTTGCCTTTGGTATGGATGATATGTATACACATAACATGCACCGAAGGAACAAAAATATGAATGGAAAACTGATTGACAGACTGAATGACATGGGAAAATGTAGTGCCAGCAGGTAGCTCTTCAGTCACCTCTACCTAAGTAGGCAGCAAAATGTGTAGAGGAAAGTGTGGATTGTAAAACTCTTACAGCAAGGTCTCAAAACAAGAATGAGCAGTATACAAGTAATCTTAAAAGTGACAATAATAATAGTAATGATGATAATAAAACAGGCACTTGGGAGTGTTCAGACCTCTGCTAAGGTTGAACAGGTCCAGGATCAACCCTTTAATCTGCAATTGGACTGTGGATCCAACCAAAAATTTACCGAGTGTTCTTGGACCACATCCCATCTTTCCACTATGGGTCATAAAGTTAATATCATCATCTTGCTATACTGAACCTTGATCCGATCCTTGATCTGCATTCATACCAAGGATCTGCACCAATATGTGGTGGGGTTGTCCTTGGGCTTCACTCCATATTTCCACCAACTTTTGTTCACATGGGAGGAGCAATTCTTAACCTCATATTTTGAACAGACAGGCCAGCCAGCAAATCAACTGATAGATATGGATGAAAACAGAACCTCCTTGGTGGATGTAATGATAAAATACCATTAAAAACAAACTGTGCTGTAGATTATCTCTTGCGCACACGTGCACACCCCCCCCCCCCCCCCCCACCCACCCACACCCACGCATTTTTATTTATAATGGTTCAGATAACGAACATAAGAAAAATGATAAAAGTGTTTGTTTTAGATTATGAAACATACTAAGATATAAACAAATTTCAAAAATAAAGGAAGAAAAACAAAAGAAACCTCAGTGTTTAGCATGATACTACTAAGTGCGCTCTGTCATTTTTGTCTTTGACAACCATCTTTTCTAACTGTAGGAGGAATCAAAATCTGTATTGATTGATGCATCATCAGACCTTGATGAGTCATTCAGCCATTGCACCAAGACCTCTGCATTGGACAAAGGGGCTGACATTACTGTGTACAGTATTGTTTTTGTATTGCGTTGTGTTTATAGTTGACATGTCTGTCCTCACTACATGTTTCTGTGGGTGAATGTTGGGCAGAACACATTCTGCATTGTATTGCCTGCCATAAGGGCACCACATTTTTCTTCCTTATATTTTCCCCATGTGTATATTTTACATATATTAAAGTGGATTTCAAAAACAGAGTTTTCCGACAGACAGCTCTCTATTGCCATTTAATTCACAAGCAGTTTCTCATTTTTGTCATCTTTTTGAAGAACTAGCACTCATGAGTCAAATCTCATATAGGTGTGGTTGAGAGAAGAATTTCTATTGTCTCTGGAGTAGGTTAGACCACTTATTATTTAGTGTTGTTGGAGTAATTCATACAGTATATACATTCTTGGTGAAAATCTCTCTGTCTCTGTCTGTCGGTCTCCACCCCCCCCCCCCCCACCCCCCCATTACCTAAACCCTCCCATGCTTATGTTTAGTCCTTGCTCATCCTTTCAGCTTTCTCTCCATCTCTCTCTCTTCGCTCATCCTTTCTGCTTTCCCTCTCTCTCTTTGCTCATCCTTTCTGGTTTCTCTCTCTCTCTCTCTCTCTCTTCTCTCCTCTCTCTCTCTCTCTCTCTCTCTCACTGCTCATCCTTTCTGCTTTCTCTCTCTCTTTGCTCATCCTTTCTGCTTTCTCTCTCTCCCTCTCTCTCTCTTTTTGCTCATCCGTTCTGTTTTCTCTCTCTCTCAAACACACGCATGCACGCACGCACGCACGCATGCACGCACTTTCTGTCCCTGTTGTTTCTCTCATCTGTCTGTCCTGTCTGTCTGTCTGTCTCTAACAAGTAACATAGCAATCAGTTAACAGACCTGTATAATTTTCGTTGACTTTGCCAACGCTTTTGATGTAATTAGCATTTTTCATCTCTTAAAGAAACTTCTGATTAATTGGCTTACCAAAAGTACCATTCAGTTTCTTTCTTCATTCCTAACAAATGAAACAGACAACAGACAGTTCATTTACACATCTCAGGATCTGAGTTTATGACAGTAACATATGATGAACCCCTGGGGTCTGTTTTAGGATCTTTAGTGTTCTCCTTATACATTGAGCATTGAGTAAGTTGGAACTCCTAGGATTTTAGGGATTATCATTGATAACAATATAACTTGGGCTGATCACTTTGCTTACTTGTGCAAATGAGTATCTGAAAAGATATTTTAATAAAATAAAATGAATCACAGACTTAATATCCATTCTTGTAAACTTTTTTTTTCCGGAAGCACATCCATGATCCAGTCTCTTATACTAGTTATAGACTGTGCCTTGACAAAATGGGATTCTACCAACGCAAATGTCTGAAAACTGCTTGTCAGATTATACAAATAAGCTGTGAAACTGAAGTTTTTCAAGTTCAGTTCATTGTCACCTAATGATTTTAAGACACTTGTTATCCTTCCACTTAATTAAGACTGGAATACATTAAGGCAATTTACAATGCACAAAACAGTTATTGGCATTGTCCACCAGGTATCAGAAATAGTTTCCTAGTCATTGAAAACAGGCATTTTCATAAATGATAAGTTCCTCTCCTCAGAAGAGACCTCTTTAAATCAATATTTTTGTAAAGTGATGGGCCCAGTTGGAACAATTTGCCCTAATTTTAAAACGGATAACCAGCAAGTAACCTTTAAACATTCCCTTAACAAGTCTTTGTCTGGTAAATGGGTGTGCGCATTTTGTTCTTTTCCTTTCTTTCCAGTCTCTATAGCAAAGAGTATTCAAGTCCTTCCTCATATGTAAGAAACACAATAATGTATATCCAAAATCGCTAGCCTTTTGTTGTTGCTTGCTGCACCTTTTGTCAGTGTTGAATTATGCACATTATTTACATGTTTTGATTGCATTCTGTCTGTCTGTGTTCCCCCCCCCCCCCCCCCATTCCCCCTTTGCCGCTGGATAGCTTATTCTAATGTATTGGATGCTGTTATAAATTCCTGCCCCCCTTCCCCCACTATCTCTCCTTTTTAGTATTTTGTTATAGCTCCTCTGTCATATGTTTTTTTGTGCTTGTGAACTGTGTGGAAAGAGAACATATTATACAGTACGATTTATAGTAATGTTTTCATTTGTTTTATTTGTGAATGGGTCTTTGAATAGCGTATGGTGGGTGGAGGTGGAGATGGTGGCGGCGGATGTCGGGTGAGATGTGAGTTTGTGGGATGGGGATGGCCATATGGTACTGGAGTCTGGAGGCATTCCATATTGTGACTGATGGATTGTTGTAATATTTGCAGGTTTTCCTCCCTATTTTTGGCTTTTTTCTTTTCCTTTTCCTTCCTAATTTTTTATACTTATAGTATGCATTTACATGTGTGCCCATTTAATTTGCAATGTGCATTAGTTTTTGTGCCTAGAGGGTTGGATGTAAAATAGCATTATTCATGCCTATCCTACCACCCTCTGTAAATGAAATTTTGTTCTTTATCTCTCTGGCTGTACTCTTTCCTCCCCCTCACTCCTTCTTTTCCTTTATTTTGTCTCTTCTCTCTCCTTTTCATTCCTTCTGTATTTAAAAAAAAAAAGAAAGTGATGGTGTAAAAAGGGGTAGGGCGAAGAGATTGCAAAGTCAGTTAACAAAGAAATATTGCAGGAGGCAGGGATACACAAAACCAGTGGATTGTCTGTCCTAATCAATATGGAAAAAAAAAGAGAAAAAATAGGACCCAGCCAGCTGTTGCCATTGAAGGAAAAAGAAGTGCAGCAGACGACACTTTCAGTTTCATTTTGTTAGCTGAGGAAGAAAGTGCTCAACACATGGCAGACGTTGTCACTTACTCTTCAACCTTTTCAAGGATTTCCACTTTTCACCTGTTTTTGAACATGAAGAAGAAGTGTTTGATTGTGAAATCTGGTTTTCACAAGAAGTGCTTTTGAATTGTGTTTGTTGGAGGTAGGAGATGTTAATGTTAGACAGGGCTTCGCATCTTCTGTAAATCACACAATGCTTGTGACGAAGGCCACAAAAACAATGTTCATGAGGCAGAGACGTAGGCTGTGTAGTAAGGCACAAAAACAATGTTCATGAGGCAGAGACGTAGGCTGTGTAGTAAGGCCACAAAAACAATGTTCATGAGGCAGAGACGTAGGCTGTGTAGTAAGGCCACAAAAACAATGTTCATGAGGCAGAGACGTAGGCTGTGTAGTAAGGCCACAAAAACAATGGCCATGAGGCAGAGACGTAGGCTGTGTAGTAAGGCCACAAAAGCAATGTTCATGAGGCAGAGACATAGGCTGTGTAGTTGATAAGGTTGTGTGCAAGTATTCATTGCTTTTGCCCATTGGATTTCAAAGCATTTTTACTTATTCAGCCTTAGATTAGACAGATCTGATCAGAAAACATACAGGACTGGTTGTGTGCAATGTTGAGATTATTGTAACGATTGTAATCAGTTGGTAACTTTGTTGAAAATGGTATTAATTCATCAATGTATGTATCGGAAAATCTGACAATCCTATTAGAGCGAAACATAGATCTCAGTGTGCTATAACCACGTCTTTTTTTTTTGGAGTGTGGAAAGGGGGGGGGGGGGGGGGGGGGGGGGGTTAATACATGCATCACTAGGAACATTAAAGCAGAAAAATTACATTATTTAGAGCTTGACATAGGAAGAAGAAATCAGAACATTTACATTATATTCAAATAGGAAAGAGAAACAAAAGTGATCAAACTTTGTTCAGAAAGCATATTTGCTGAACTATACTATTGAATAAACAGATATAACCAGTAGGAAAATTTGTTTAACCAGCCAAGCAACAAACAACTAGCATGCTTGCTGATCAATGAACAGACTTACCAAATGACCTTCTGACTAGTTGACTGATCAGCTTACTCAAGAATCATTAAAACAACTTTTAAATGAAATTTCTTATGATACGTATTAAAAAAAAACCCAAAAACAAGAACGTGGATGTTTCAGCGCCAGGTTAAGTGAAACATTATTCCTAGAAATGAATCTTTACCTGTTTCTCAACTTTTGGGGAAATAAAAACTGGAGGAAAAAAAAGGTTTAGAGATAGAAAATATTTACAGAACAAAAACTTCTATTCAGAGACTACCAACATCTAAGATTACCAGAGACTGCCAGAGACAGATATCTTTCAAATTATTAATATTATTTGGGGAGGGGGGGGGGGGGGGGGGGGGGGGAGAGGAGGAGGAGAGGGTGTGTGTGAGTAAACACAAAATTTTCTTAATAAATTGAAGAAGAAAAAAATGAAACAAGAAAATCTGAAAGACAGGAGAACATTTGAGATTCATGACTGCCATGCAAGAGTGTTACAAGAAGTTTTTCTTCATTTCTGTGCTTTGGTTTCTACTATGGGGAACTGCTTTAATGGATTGTTGGGTCAGTATTCCTGCCTACTGTGTGTGTGTGTGGTGACAAGAGAAGGGGATGGGTAGCTGTGTTGATCTTCTACAGGAAGGACTCAGAATATTTTCTGTGTTAGTTATACTAAAATTTCACCTCCACCCTCTTTCTTACGAGTGGTGGAAGAACTCAAGAAGCAATTTTCAGGTACTAGTCATTGAAAGAATTTTAAAGTTTTTCTTGGAACTGTTGAAAATACTTGAGAGTGGCTCAGGAATAATTCTCCTTAGGCTTGTGCACATAAAGAGTGCTTGTAGCTCCGATTAACAGAATTAGAGGTAAGTTCAAACATTAAATAATGTATGAACAGCAAAGAACTGACAGTGACACAAATTAAGTGTACTTTCACACATCGACTTTACTTGTGTATACAAGGGTAAAATTTACAGATCAATAGAACTTATGTCAAACAGTCTTTATTCAGGTTGACATTTTTCCACATTATCTCATCATTAAGGGAGGGGAAGTTCTGGATGGGTTGACCTGGAGCCCACTTGGAATATCAGAACTTACATGATGTTGGAGAGGAGTGTGGATATCGCTCTAGTTGCAGGTGACTGGTCTACCTTCTCCTTAGACAGGCAGATAGATCAGTTTGGTCTGCTTGGCCACTTGCTAGTGTGGAATCAAGTCCTGCGCTTGGCCAGAAGCAGGAAGACCAGAATTTAAGAATTCTGTGTCCGTTGTCTGTTAGAAAATGTGCAATACAGCAAACCCCAGTTTTAATCCAGTTTGTGTGTTTTATAAATGCCCCACAACTACAGTTTTGTTTGTAAAAAGTACTGGTTCAGCAAGTAATTCACTAGAATGTATAGGTTCTAGTTTATCAGAAAATAGTTTGTATGCTACTAAAGTAAGTATCCAGAAGCAATTATTATAATGCTTCCAACACATGGGCGATATTTTTTCAAATTATTCAAGAATGGATATGTAGAGGTACAAACACTTTTAACCGTTTCACGACGCGCCGTGCGATAGTGACGGCAACTCTGTCGACCCGGTCACGACGAGCCGTGGCCTGGTGACGGCAGCACTGCTGTACTGCCCAGACGTGCCATGCACCCGTGATGGCACAACTATAAAAAATTCCCATGTTCTCTCGTCTACTGTCTAGGGGATGCAGCTGCCGTAAGTATTTAGAACAGGGTCCTAGCCACTGGAAGGCTAAGTTTACATGCACTAGTGATGACCTTTGAGACCCCAGAGTAGTCCGAACAAAGAGACCCGTCTGGCACTGGAAGGCACGTGTGGAATTTCCTGCTTCACCAATATATCGGGCGAAGGAGAATGACACGTGTAATTAGAACTGGTTCAGCAAAGTAGTTCAGAAAATGAGGGGGGGTAAAGGTGTACAAGTTTATCGAAAAGAATCTGAGCTTGATTTTTATTTGCTCTGTGTATTTAATAGTTTTATAAGTCTTATCATCTGAAGCCAAAACAGTGAAAAGTGTGTACTGTGTGCAATGATTTAATTGCCTTAAAAACAAAGAATTCACTTGGATTACACTTATTGAATACCTCAGGCTTTCTCTGCATCTGTTTATTTGAGTAAGAGCGAAGTTTCATGCCCCTTTTCTTCCTCATTTGCTGTTGTCATACTAACCAAACAAACGTAAACAAGATTGTGTTCTCCTACATTTTACCTATGTTGTTTCTGTAACAGTAGCGTTGCTATTTTACCCAAAATATATTTTAATTCTGTGCTCATTACAAAGTTCGCGCTTTACCCTTTCCGTTGATATATAACAATTGCTTGTTAGGTTTATATTAGGAGACGTAAAATAAAATAAGAAAGTGCGAAAATCGCGTGTCTGCAACGGTTGTAAGCACGTGCGGTGCACGCGCATGCAGGGAAGCGACGTTGCTCTGCGGCGCTCGTCTGGAAAGTATTAAATTTGTGGGTTGCATTTTCTAGTTTTCAGAGCCAAGAGAGATTAAAAGCTGAGATGTAGTTTTTTAAGATTGGTATACCAAGCCCTCCATCTTTCCGATCCTTAACCCTTTCACCGCCAGACGTTCTATTTGCATGAATCCCCATCGCCAGCCATTTTTAAAAAAAAAACTCTTATTTCATACCAGCATATGTGAAACATGGATAGCTCTGGAACTAAACAAACAATTCTCATGCTCTTTTTTTTTTGTGAAATGGAGAAGATACACTGTATTTTTATCATAGTACAACATGTTATTAAGAGGTTGAAACATGTCGTGTTTTGTATTGTTATTCGTTTGTTCATGTTTGGTGAATACAGTAGTTGATTTTTAGATTTCTGCCTGCAGTCACCTCACTTTGCAACTAACTATTTAAAATCAATCTAAACCTGAAAGAGTTTTTACCATGTTCCCAAGGCAGCTGTAAAGAAGAAACAGTCTTGTGCCGTTATCATACAGGCCACTCCTTTTACACCCATTCTGATCTTTTAAAAGGTCTTCTGAAGAAGCTCCATGGTGCATTCCATATCATGTACCACACACCATGAAACATATTCTTTTAGAGTGTTGGGACATGCATAATGTGAGACATTAACATTTTAAGCAGACTCCATGAAAACCTTGATCAGAGATGTCCCACCGGATGTGATCTTTGAATTTCTGAGAGATCAACATTTTCCGTTTGAAAGTAAATATGAAATGAGGCAGGGAACAGTAAACAAAAACAATAAACAAGTAGGGTAACTCTTGCTCGCACAAGAAAACATGCACATGCCTATAATCCAAACAGCCCTGATGTGGCCCTTTGCGGTCGGCTGGGCTATAAGCAGCATTATCCTATCCCATAATCCAAAGGAATGCTGCTTATGACACCGAATCTCCAGATGTTTCCTTGTCTGTTCTGTGTGCTCTGTGCTGTAGTATCTACTAGGCGATTCGGTGTTGTAAGCGGCATTCCTTTTAAGTTATGGGCGTGTATTTGTTTTCTTGTGGGAGCAAGAGTTACCCTACTTGCTTGTTGTTTATTTTTCATCTGATGGAAGATTTTACAGAAGAAAATTTTTTAACAAAATTTGTGTGTTTTTAGAAGGTGTATTTAAAGTGTTGTGCGAGTAAGGTTTTTTTTTTTTTTTTTTCTTTAAATGTGACTTCTGAGTTGATTTCAATGTAGTAACAGCCCTGATATGGTCCTTTGCGGTCAGCTGGGCTATAACAGGGTTCGTACGCTCCTTCAAGCTCCTTGAAACTCCTTGAATTCTGACAGCCAATTTCAAGACCTTGAAAACCTTTGAAAATCAATAAAATGTGGTTCTGTTGACCAAACCTCCTTGAAAACCTTTGAAAATCAAGCCATCGGCTCCAAAAAATTTTCATGTGACAAAAAGAAATGGCAGTTTGATTTTTCTGCGTTGAGGCTAATGAAAAATTATTTAAAAACAAATTTTTACATTGTTGCGATCCTGGATTGCCGTCTGCTATTACCAAGGGAGGTAATTTGTAACGTCATAAATTTTGATGAAGTTACAAATTATTTCCCTTGGTGTTAACGCATGCGACGATGTAAATATATTTTTTTACACTAGTTTTTCTTTTTCTTTTTTTCCTCCGACTAGTCTCTTACACACCATGCATTGTCTGTATGTTCTCTTACAAATGGACATATTTTTGCTGATTTTAGTGTTTTGGCATTAAATACAAAGTCTGGGTTTGTTAATGTTCTAATGTGTGGTGTACTGGCACACTCACTCTGATAACTGAAAAAAGAAATGGCAGTTTGATTTTTCTGTGTTCAGGTTGATGTGAAAAATTATTTAAAAACAAATTTTTGTTGTTTTCTTTGTACAAAAAAATTTGTTTTTAAATAATTTTTTTCATCAACCTTAACACAGAAAAATCAAACTGCCATTTCTTTTTTCAATTTTTACGCAAGTATTGTAGCCTTGAAATAGAAAAAACACTCCTTGAAAACTCCTTGGAAACCCCTTGAATTTTGTTCTTGAGAGTCTGTAGGAACCCTGTATAAGCAACATTACCTTACCTTACCACAACAGGGGGGGGGAGAAGGAGGGACCATTTCTTATTACTAAATGTGCTTTTTTTATTTGTTGAAAAACTTAAACTAAGAAGAATCTCCCTGTGATTTATGCTTTGACAACACTGAAGACTACAACTTCCTTTTTCACTTGATGAACTGAAAACAGCTCTTCAGACCTGTACTGATTCTACTCATGGTCTTGATGACATCCCTCTTTGGAAAGCTATCTCCATAGTCTTTTAAAAGTTTGCAGTCTTACCTGGACTACATGGTGCTTTCTTCCTTCCAGACTGAAAGCAACCATACCAACCATACTAATTATCACCGAATTACTGGCCAGTTGTCTCTGTAAAGTAATGGAAAAGGCAATGAACTCTCAACTGATGTGGAAACTGATAACTGATGGTTTTTTGGCCAAAGAATACAGTGTCAGCAATTAGCATTCTATAGTTGTCTATGTAGTCTGTTTTGAAACCACCATCTGCAATGCTTTTATTAACAATCAACATGTGATAGCTATCTTTTCTGACCTGGAGAAAGCGTATGACACTTTGTGGAAATCTGGTGTTATCAGTGACCTTTATAATCAGGGTCTTCAAGGCTATGTCCCTCTGTTTATGAAAACCTTCAAAGAGCTTATTGACAGTTTCAAGTCCTTGTTGGCACAATGCTGTCTTGACATCCACAAGCAGGAGTTTAGTGTACCCCAGGGAGCATCCTTGTTCCTTCTGTCCTCATTATTATTAAAATTAATGACAGTACAGTGAGTAAAACAAGTTTTGAGTCCTTGATGACTTTGCACTGTACACAGCTGTAGCCACCTGTGCTGGCATCTATTGTCAATTCTAACTTTGTGTCAATAGAATCCAGTGCTGGTCTATGAAAAATGGTTTTACTTTTTTGGCAACCAAAAGTCACTGTGTTCACATCGCGACTTTTAATTTTTCTGATCCTGAAATATGTCTGGATAAATCCACCTTTCCCTGTAGGGAGGAAGCTATATTTGTAGGAGGTTTTTTTTTGGTGTTTTTTTGGGGGGAGGGGGGGGGGGGGTCATGTTTAAAAGTCATATTTGAAATCTTTTTGTCAGAAAGCAATGAACATTCCATGATTTATGGCACAAACGGATTTTGGAGCTGATAAGAAAATTCTTTTCCATTTTAACAGGGCTCTGATGTGCTTCAGACTGGACTATGGCTATGTTGTCTCTGACTCTGTAAGAATACACCCATTAAACTAAGGTGCATATTGGGATCAAAGAACAGATCCAAGATCTGTTCAACCTTGGTGAAGTTCTGTGCTCTCCAGTATGTGGGGGGGGGGGGGGGGGGGGGGGGGGGGGGGGGGAGAGGTCTCTCTATTTGTTTTTTGCTTTGACAGAGGACTGGCTTTTAGTCTTTCAATTTGAGACCAAGCCATCACCAGCAAGGATAAGATTTGCCACTGAAATATCTGGTATTGCTGTGCACTCACTTTTCATACTAGTCATACTGAAATGCAAATCTTAGGAGAAACCTTCAGCTTTAAGCAGAGGAACGAACAAGAGCTATCAAGCTGCAAAGCATATTTAAAACGTACTCCCAGTACAGTAGTATAACAAAAAGAAAAAGTATGTATATAAATCAGTCACTATAGCACTTTCTCCCCTTTCGGTGGTAGAAATTTTGTATGTAAGAGAAAAGAATGCTGCTCTCCCCGGCGGGAAAATGAACCCTGGTCTGCCGCGTGACAGGCGGGGATACTAACCACTGTACTACCAAGGAGCTTGCTGATTTTAGTTTCAAATAACTTTATAAACCGTTATTGTTTAAACTGTACATAACAAAATTATCATTTATAGCCGTTAGTAATGGCTGTTCTGGTCAAATAAAACATAGGGCATCATCTGTGACCCATAATGAACATACCTACATATTTTTAGAAAGATCGGCCCAGCAGTTTTGTCTGGAGCGAGTGGAACACATTGACACACAGACAGCATTTCTTTGTTCCCATTGTAAAGCACTCCCTGTTGTATAAGAACTGGGAGTAAAAAAAGTGTCCAGAATATACCATTTGTCCTGAAGATAGAGTAATCTTTGCTGAGGAATACCCCAACAGCAAATTGATATTGTACGGATCTGTACAGTGTAAATTTTTACCAGTGTATTTCTGTCATTTGTTTTATTTGTTAAAATACTAAATGCAGCTGTTGCCTATGTATTTCAGTCAGTCTTCATGGAGGGGACACGCTCCTTCATCCTCCAGCCAAGGGTCAGAGTTTGATGTCCTACTTGTCGGAGCAAGACTTCAACTGCTGTGCTTTGTTGGAAAGGGTTGGTGCTTCTTGTCTTCTATTCCTTCAGCATTCCTCTCGCATGCATTAAGTTACTGATTCTGGCATAACTCATACAAACTTCACACACACATACATGCGCACATATGCATGCATATATGCATGCACATACATTTGAGTGCAAAACACACACACACAACACACACACACACACACACACACACACATGCACACACACCTGTATACATGTGTGCGCATAAACACATGTGGAGACATGTGTATATGTGCTCAGTCTGGCTGTCTATCTGTCTCTGTCTATCTCAATCTCTCATTTTCTTTCATTTGCCAGTATGTGTTCCCTTTGTTCCTTCTGTCAATCTTTTTTCGTTAATGATGCTAGGCTTGAATATAGGGCCACTTATAAGTATAGCTTTCAACTGCAATCAACCCCTATCTTGTGACTGTTGAAAGTTGTATACTGAAGCTTTCCTCAGAGCAGGTGCTGATCAGAGATAGCTTGTTCAGTGCGCATCATCGTGAGGGAACTCATGGCACTGTGACTAAATCAGCAATGAGAACACCAATTGGAGCTGTTGTTGATCCTGGTCAAGGTTCAGGACAGGGGAGTTGGCTGAGATGTGGTCTCTTTGAGGCCCATGCAAAAATCTTGTTTCTCTGTCCAAAATGTGTGCTGTATCTCTATCAAGTTATGATTGCTGTTAATACGAGCTCAGAGCTGTTACAAGGAGGCTTCATGGTTTACTCTTTCTGTCCCTTGTGTAAGTTCCTGAAAGTTTTTGCAAAGCTGGTGTTCTCTCATTCTGGATACTATTTTGCACACCACCCTGAATTTGTCCAGTTTATGGGTGTGAAGTTGGCATCTGATGGTGTTCATCGGCTTGGAATGGATGTATATGCCCAGGTTTTCGATTTTTCTGCAGGAGCCTCCATGTTACTTCTACCTTAGGGCATGGTGGTATGCCCTCTCAGTGTGTTATGGTGTACAGCAGCTCGGTGAGAAGTGATCTTCTTGGCTTCTGGCATGTCCCAGACCCATTTCTAGTGACCAAGCATGCTAAGCATCTTCTTGATGTATCCGCTTTCTTCTTTCCTCATGTCCTTTTTAGAGCAGATGATGTGTGTTTGGAGTGTAGGAGTGCGGATGATGATCAGCTTGTGTTCTAAGGTAGTTGCAAAGTGAGGTGACTGCAGGTGGAAATTGAAACAATTTTTAAAGGTATTTCAAATAAGTCTGCCAGGTAACTGAGACAAACAAATTACAAGACAAAACATGATGGGTTTTGACCTTTTAGGTCTTCTTCTGGCAAGATTAACACTCAGGACAATGAACATGAAAATGTGAGAAGATAAGTGATTGCTTGTTCTCCATGTTCATTGTCCTGAGTGTTGTGCATCTTGCCTGAAGAAGACCTAAGAGGTCAAAACGTGCCATGTTTTGTCTTGTAATTCTTTTGTCCATGTTAAACTGGTGGAGTTATTTTAAATACCTTTAATAATTTATTTGTGTTCTAGGAGCTGGTGGCTGTTGAATTGCAGGTGCTGGTCTGTGCCTGCTTCTTCTAAACGGAGAAGGCAAGCATGAATCTGCTCTGGTGTTGCCATGTCCAGCATGGCAATACTGCTGTTCTTTTTTAACTTTAATGTGAATTGTGGGACCATGTTGAGCCTTCATGTGAGACGAGAATTTCTTCACAGCAGATACCTTCAGTTGTGGACAGTAGTGTTGAACGAAGCCAAAGCCTCTCAAAATCTTCAATAAAGAGGTTAGCCACAAGTGTTCCAGGAGACTCCATGACTGGTGCTCTGTCTGTAGTTAGTATTGCCCCCACAGAATGAAGGTGGTGCGACAAAAACATCAGGAGTTCACAGGTGTGAGCGGTGCAAGACTGTCTTTATTTTTGTTATCTATGTCTGATATCTCAGTGCTGTCATTCACTGGCACACTGATAAACAGGGCTGTGACATCACAGGACATGATTAATTCATTAGCCTTGGGTTCAAAGGCAGAGAGCTTCTTGACTGAGTCTTTAATTTTAGCGATGATGTGTGCTCTATATGTTTTGTTTCTATGTTTCTGTCGCTCTCTCTCTGTTTGCTTTTTTTTTTTTTGTTGAGACTCCCGTACGTCAAGACAGTATCACTGGCTGGTTTATTTCCAAAGCTGAAAAATGAAGAATAACAATACAGAAAGCATATCAAGGACATGTATGTTTGTGGTGAAGAGTTGTAAAAAAAAAAAGGAAAGAACTGTAACTGTTTTCTACCATCATGTTCTTTGCAGTGCAGTTCTCAGGAAGAGTGCACATGGCATGTCGGCTGTCATGGGAAGGTCCTTAGCTGGCCTTCAGATCATGTGTTCTGGTTCTCCTTCCGGAGATGGTTGAATAATTACTTATGCTCCTCACTGGTATCAAACTTTCATTTGGTGTTTCAATCAGGGTGACCTAGTTTCCATGGAAAAAGCAGCTTTAGGTATGCTAAGCTGTTTTCTTGGCAGTCAGATCAATGAACAGGAGAAAAATAGGGCCCTGGATTCTGCCTAATATTTTGAAACTGGATTATGTCCAGCTGATGTTTGTGTTGAAGAGGTACAGGCATTGAAGAGGACATGTACCTTTTTTTTTTTTACACTTTGTGCAGGAATGATGCATTTCTGAACCATTTTTTTCTTTCTACATCATTTGCAAGTCATGTTGATATTTGTGACTCTGATGTTGGGGATGGAAGATTTTCAAGGTCGATGAAATTCTTTTGTGTTGTGATTCATCTTTTCTTAATGCAGGTTACAAAGCAGATCCATGATTTCTTCCAAAGGAATAAAAGCCAGCTGAGCATATACTTATTGCTTTATTTTAACTTTTAATGGGTTTTTAATGATAGAAAGAAATTCTGCTGGGAGGGTGGGGGTAGGGGTGTAAAGGGGGAAGGGTGGGGGTGGGGGGCACTGCAAGGGTTAAATTACATTGTAAATCATATAAGATTCTCAGATGTTTGAAGTTACGTTGTGAATCACATAAGATTCTCAAATGTTTGAAGTATGAAATAAAATATGACTATGACTATTAGTTACATACATAAGGTAATTCTTGAGTAATAGCATTCGAGTATTTAATACCAGGTTCTTTTAAGTGTGTAGTGTGTCTGTCTCCCTAGATCAAGCAGAGTGAGTCCTAAACATCTCCCTCCGGGGGGTTGCGACCTTGTCGTGGTCGGAGGGCTTGCGTGGTCCCGTGATCCCTTAGGCTTTGCTGGCGGGGGCATCAATACTCGAAGATAGGCTGGTTTTTTTAAAACTGCTTCTAGGCCTGGAGGTGCAGATGCTGTTTGGCCTAAGCATAACGTGGTAAGGAGTTGATGCCCCTGGTAGGGCTTCCTATGTCAGATAGGCTAAGGGTGAGGATCCTGACTAAGAGTAACCCGCCTTTCTCCTTTTTTGTTTTCTGCCTCCCTTATTTGGCCCTTTTCTATCTTCGTCTCCCCTTCATGTCTTCTTTTTCACACTCCTTTTCTCTCTGTGGTCTCCTTAAGATCCGCCGTGTTTGCCGTGCGGTGCGACCTGTGTCGGAGGGGAATGAGGTCCTGGTGATTGAGAGGGCCAGTGCTTGAGGAGGCCTGTGCTCTCAACACATCACTTTGGCTCGGACCTCTCCTAGACAGGGAGTACACTTTGGCCCGGGTGTACTAATCGGCTCCCCTTCTTGGGGCTGGGTCAAGACAAGCAGTTCCCCTGCTGGCCTTTGTGAACCCCTGCAGTGCTCAGCTCTCTGTCCCCGGGAGTTGAGCATGATCAGGGGGGATAGGGTTAGTTGATTCTGTTTGTCGTATGTCTCTCCCGAAGCCTGGAAGGGGTCAAGACATTGGTTTCTTGGCCCTGGCCCCTTAGTTGGACTCCAAGGTGGGTGGGTAAGGGAGGGATGAAATATAATAAAATAAACATGGCTTTATCAAAAAACAAACCCCCCCAAAAGGAAGAGGAAGGCGGCATCCCCTATTTCAGGGGAGCGTTATTCTGACAGCGATTCTGACACGGAGGTACGACAGAGAACAGGTTTCTGGGCTTCCTGGCTCGTGGTGGAAGGGACGGAGCAGGAAAGACCCCTTTCAGCTCTGAGCCCTTTTGCTATTCAAAAGGGCTTTCAAGGCTTAGCAGGTGACCCTCAGTCCGTCAAAAGGTTGAGGAATGGATCGTTTTTTAGTTCAATGTCGATCAAGAAAACAATCTGAACAGCTGTTGAGGGCAACAAAATTTAGTGGATGGGAGATCAGGGTGACTCCCCATAAACAGTTAAATTCATCCAAAGGTGTGATTCGCTGCAGAGATCTAATGGGTGTCTCAGAGGCAGAAATTAAAAACGGAACTGGCGTCCCAGGGTGTGACGGAGGTGCGCAGGGTGACAGTCAAGAAGGTGCAGAGAGAGTGGCCACCAACACCCTCTTTCTGCCTTCTGCAACCCTGTGTTGCCTCCGGTCATCAAGGTTGGCTACCTGAACGTCCGCGTTCAGCTGTATGTCCCGTCGCCGTTGAGATGCTTCAGGTGCCAGAGGTTTGGACATGTCAGAGACCGCTGTTCTGGGCAGGAGGTGTGTGGTGTGTGCTGCAAGGCAATCCATGATGGGCCGTGCAAAGATCCGGCCCATTGTGCTAACTGCGGTGGCGATCATCCCTCCTCTTCAAGAAACTGTCCTCTTTGGATTCAGGAATCCGCCATTCAACGAATAAAAACAGAAAAGAAGATTCCTTTTTTGAAGCCCGCAAGCAGGTTGTGGGCAGTCAGACTCCAACAGTTTCATATGCTTCGGCTGTAAAGACGGTTCCCACAGTTCACACTCGATCAGTCTGCTGTCAGACTGATGACTTTACGTTTTCAAAGACACTGCAAGTCAGAACTGTCAACTCTGGTGGAAGCAGGTCCACCACCTTCCAACCCAGGTGACTGCCCCTGGTGGAGGCAAAAAATCCGCCACCCCTCAGACTGCCCAGCAGTCTACAACATCTGCTGCTGGGCAGATTAAAAAACCAGCTATCCCCCCTCGACCTCCTCTGTCCAGTGCCCGTGCGGGCAAGGGAGATCAACCCAGTGTGGAGATGGTGGAGTTGAGGAAGAAACCTCCACCATCTCCCAAATCCAGACCTCCACCATCTCCAAACTCCAGGCCTTTGTCACCTGCGGGCAAGTCTGCCAGCAGGTCCAAAGACCAACACAGTCCAGTTAAACTAAATAATAAATTCTCTCCATTGGAGCAGACGTTGAGGAGGAGATGACCTGATCTCTCTCCTTTTCGCCTCTGCACCATGGATAGTACCATACTCCATTGGAATATCCGTGGATTAAATTCCAACTTTGAGGAGCTGCAGCTTCTGTGTCAGTCTATAAAACCTTCCGTCGTGGCTCTTCAAGAAACTCAAATTCAAAGCCAGAAGACCTTTACTCTTTCTGGCTTTAATATTCTTTCAAAACCTGCACAAACCATCCACGTTGGGACTGTCGGGCGGTGTTGCCCTTCTCATACATAAAACTTTGTTGCATAGTCCTGTCGCTCTGTCTACCTCCCTTCAAGCTGTAGCTGCGAGAGTCACTCTCCACAAGACTGTGACGATCTGTTCCCTTTATCTTCCACCTTCTGTCCCGGTTTGTCGTCAGGACCTTGTCAATCTGTTAGGGGAACTTCCTCGACCTTTTTTGCTGTTGGGTGACTTTAACGGTCACAACCCACTTTGGGGTAGTGCCGGTACGTCATCCAGAGGTCTGCTGATTGAGGATATCCTGTCGGATTTGGATTTGTGTTGTCTGAACGACGGATCTGCAACTTACCTCCACTCTTCCACAGGTTCACTTTCGTGCTTAGATTTGTCGGTTTGTGACCCCTCGCTGGTCCTGGACTATGAGTGGTCTGTCCATGACGATCTGCACGGGAAGTGACCATTTCCCTGTTCTTTTACAGCCCATATTAACTGAACCGCCTCTGTCTCTCAACATCTCAATTATAAGAAAGCAAACTGGGATCTATTTGCAGCCACTATTTCTAAGGAGTTCCAGGACACTGATTTTTTTCAGAGTCCAGACCCAGCAGATTCTCTGACTAACACTATGATGAAATGTGCTAAAGCCTGTATTCCAGTGTCTTCCGATAAACTTCAAATGCCAAAACACCCTGGTTCGATTCAGAATGCCAACAAATTTCCAAAGTTAGAAAACGGGCTCAGCGTCAGGTATACCAACGACCTTCGGGTCCAACGCTCGAGCCCATCAGCCCTCTGCGGTCGGCTGGGCTATAAGCAACATTATCTTATCTTATCGAGCCATCAGAAACTCCGTGCTAAATCAAGACACACTTTTAAATCAGTAAACGTCGGTCCTGGAGAAGCTTCTGCTCCAGGCTGACATCAAAAACTTCTAAGAAAAAAGTGTGGAACATCATTAAGAAAATCAAAGGGAAGAACACCTGTCCCACTGTGAACCATCTCAAGTTTTCGGATTCTTTAATAACAGAAAAGAAAGCAGTTGCTAATCTGCTTGCTTCAACCATTGAAAGAATTCCTCCTCTTCTAATAAATCAGTCACTTTTGTCAAACACAAAGCCCTAAAAGAAAAATCTCCTGCAACTTTTCATCCGACAACATGGAAGACTACAATCTTCCTTTTACATTAAACGAGCTGAAATCTGCCTTACTCTCTTGCAGCGATTCCTCTCCAGGTATAGATGACATACATTATCAACTATTGAAACATCTTCCGCAAGAAGGTCTGAACATCCTGTTACAGGTATACAACCACGTGTGGACTACAGGTTGCTTTCCACCCTCTTGGCGGACAGCCCTCATTATTCCCATCCCCAAACCTGGAAAAGATCTTTCTAATCCATCTAACTACCGTCCCATAGCTTTGACCAGCTGTGTCTGTAAATTGATGGAAAAAATGGTCAATGCTAGGCTCATGTGGAAACTCGAAACCGATGGCCTTTTGGCGAAAGAACAGTGTGGTTTCCGCAAACATCGTAGTACAGTTGACCATTTGATTCGTCTGGAATATACACTTAGGAACGCTTTTTTAAACAGACAGCATGCAGTGGCAATTTTCTTCGACTTGGAGAAGGCCTACGATACCACCTGGAAGTCGGGGATACTTCATGATCTCCACGATCTGGGTTTTCGAGGTCATCTTCCGCTTTTTATTTTTTGGCAGAACGACAGTTTCAGGTCCGGGTTGGCACCACTCTCTCTGATGTCCACGAGCAGGAGTTGGGTGTTCCACAGGGGAGCATACTATCTCCTGCCCTCTTTAGTATTAAGATCAACAACATTGTGAAATCAGTTCAGCAGGGTTCAGACTGCTCATTGTTTGTGGATGATTTTGCTGTCTACGCAACTGGAAGCCTGTACCCGAGTGTCCAGCGCAGGCTCCAGCTTTGCGTAGATAAATCCATCGGTGGGCGGATGAAAACGGTTTCACCTTTTCTGCTACAAAAACCCAGTGTATTCACTTCCATAATTTCCGTCAGTTTTTTCCAGATCCGGAACTTCAAGTAGGGAAAATCTCCCATTCCAGCTGTTAAAGAGGCCAAATTTCTGGGAGTCATTTTTGACCAAAAACTTAACTTTCTCAGCCATATTAAAAACCTCAAAACTGCTTGCCAAAAGGCACTGAATATTCTGCGGGTCGTAGCACACACCGACTGGGGCGCTGATAAGAAAACTTTGTTGCACCTCTACAGAGCCTGGTCCGTTCCAAACTGGACTACGGTTGTGCTGTGTACGGCTCCGCAAGATCATCTTACCTCAAACTCTTGGACCCTATCCACCATCAAGGGCTTCGTCTCTGTCTTGGAGCGTTCCGCACCACTCCTGTGTACAGCCTGTACGCAGAGGCAGGTGAACCTTCACTGTCCAACCGCAGGCTGAGACTGTCTTTGAATTATTACATCCGACTGTTCTCAGAACCGCAGAATCCCGCCTATGACTGTGTTTTGACCCTCCGTTCCAAGTAAGTTTGAAACAAACCCGAATGTATTCGCCGTTTGGGCTTCGTATGCAGCCTCACGTGCGGAATGCAGGTATAGACCTGGGAGTAGTTTCGATTTTTCCAAGTTTCCGGATCAACCTCCATGGACCTTTTTCACACCAGAGATTCGTTTTGATCTCGCAGCTTTCCGTAAGGAGTCTACCAGCTCTCTGGCGTACAAGGCTTTGTATGCCGAGCTCTGTTCCAAATTCCCATCCTATCAAAAAGTTTTCACTGACGGTTCCAAGTCTGAGGATGGAGTGGCCTGTGCAGCCTACTGCCCTGGGGCTCCTTCTCAGATATTGTTGGAACATATACATTCAGATGCTTCTGTCTATTCTGCTGAACTTACTGCTCTAGTACTGGCTTTGAAGATAATCTCCCATTCTTCGAGGGAGGGACTTTCTGGTTCTGTCGGATTCGCTGTCGGCTTTGGAGGCCATAGCTGGCCGCAACCTTCAGCATCCAGAACTTTTACTTTTTTTTTGAAACTTTTTAGCAAGTTGAAGGCGGACGGTTACAACATTACTCTTGCTTGGGTTCCTGGCCATGTTGGCATCGGCGGGAACGAAATGGTTGATCGTTTAGCCAAGAACGCCACAAGAGAGAAACTGTCCAACACTTATATCCCCTGCTCAGATGTGAAACCCAAAATTAACGATTATGTGAGAGACCTCTGGCAGGAGGATTGGAACACACAGACGAATAACAAACTCTTTCAGATCCGTCCAAACCTTAAAGACTTCCTCCATCTACGTCGGGTGGTCGTAAAGAGGAAACGGTTCTGTGCGGCTGCACACCGGCCCATTCGTATTTTACCCATTCTTACCTTTTAAAGGGTGAAGAAGCTCCCTGGTGCATTCCATGTCATGCACCACTCACAATGAAACATGTTCTTTTAGAGTGTTGGGACTTGCACGATGTGAGACACAAACATTTTACAGCGGAGTCCATGAAGATCCTGTTCAGGGATGTCCCGCCCTGACGTGATCCTTGGGTTTTTTGAGAGAAATTAACATTTTTCATCTGATTTGAGATTTTACGGAAGAAGGATTTTTAACAAAGTTTCTGGTTCGTTTGTAGACGATGTCATTTAACGAGATGTGTGAAAGTTTTTTGTTTTTTTTTAATGACTGGTGAGTTGATTTTAACGTGGTGACAGCCCTGATGTGGCCCTCTGCGGTCGGCTGGGCTATAAGCAACATTATCTCTCTCTCTCTCTCCTAAACATCTGACTGTCATGTTATAGTTACGCTACTATAAAAGGATGTAGAGCCCAGTGACTTTAGGTAAAGAAACGCAGCAAAGCAATAGTTGTAAGTTGTGCACGCATGTGTGTGTGTGTGTGTGTGTGTGTGTGTGTGTTTGTTTTTTTTCTCACAGGAGAACGCCCATTTTGGGATTTCTGATGTACTGATCAGTGTTTTTGAACAAATGAAGTGGGAGAAGTTGCTCCGAAAACATTCCTTGCGGGACAATGCTCTGAGGAAGAGGAATCAGATGATGAAATCAATGAACTCAAGCAGCGAATCCGCATTCGTCGCCGGGAAAGATTAGTGGAGGTATGGAGTGACTGTGTTCGTGAAGGTAATAAGACTGCTAGATATGCGACTGTGGCCAGAAATCCGGCCATTGTTTTAAAAAAAAAAAGAAGAGAGAGAGAGAGAGAGAGAGATGTAGTTTGTCTTGGAAAAGTCATTTGTATATTATGCAGCTAAAGATATGCATCGTTCTAGTTTGCCAAAAATGAGAAACACAGTGTAGGTAACTAATTTCATAGAGTCACAGCCAAGAGTGGACCATAGAATTTTGTCCCGAACAGCGTGGCCACATGCGTTAAAGTTGTCTTGTTTTAACTGAGTGGAATCAGTTTTCAGGCCTGGTCACCTTAGTCCTCTGGCACCCCAGAGTTGAGAAGTATTGGTTATGGGATCCATGCAGGTCAGGGAAAAATGGGAAAGTCATGGAAAACATGTTTAGAAAGTCAGAGAAAATATGGTTTGGGATAGAAGTCTGGGTGAAGTTCCAGTGATAATTATTTCCTAAAAATTAGGGGGTCAGACTCAGTATGAAAAACTCACTTCCAAATTTTCAGGGGGTCACAAAAATATTCAGGGGGTCACCATTAATAACTGCTAGAAAATGTAGTGAAACACACACACACACACACACACACACACACACACACACACACACACACACACACACACACACACACACACACACACACACACACACACGCATGCATGCACGTACGTACACATGCACGCACGCACGCACGCACGCATGCGCGTGCTCTTACAGGCTCATACACACAATGCACAGAGAAAGAGATAGAAATACATTAGAAAAGAGGTGTTTATAATAGAGATAGAAATACATTTTAAAAGAAGTGTTTATAATAAAGTTAATAAAGTATTCTAGACAGTGCAAAATAATATCTATTCATATTCGTGTTCCTATGTTTTTTAAGTATTATCATCTAACATGAGTAAATGTGAGCACCTACACTATCAGAATTTTAACAGTGAAACTTGATTTGTGCGATGTCCTCTTCCATTATCATCACAAGATTTCCACAACATGAGCCATTTCCTTCAATGTTGAAATATTTTATTGTATGACCAAATTCCAGTCGCCATGCAATAATCATCGGAAGCCTGGTGGAAGCTACGACGAAATTGTAGACTGGCCATTCTTGCTCTGTGAGCAACTCATTCGTACGTCCAGTACGGAGCTGAAATGGTCATGTTGCATAGATTGTTCGACTTTTGTTCCATTCGCTGGATTATCACCCACAAGCAACAGCTGAACTGTCAGACTTTGATTCTAAAAGCTGGAATTCCATGGCTTTCCATGCTTTTCCACTTAGCTGAATCACATGATCTTGTGATCCAATTGTAGATGGATAGGTCTAGTCTATTTTTACAACTCTTCTTGATTTTCAGTGGAGAAGAGTTCACAAGCGGAAGTGTTTGTCGATTCAGAACGTTCTAAAACGTTGTGGAAATTTACGTTTTTAACTTTGATCGTGGCAGATAAGATGAAACAGGGTTCGTACTCTCCTTGAAACTCCTTGAATTTGACAGCAGATTTCAAGGCCTCGAAAACCTTTGAAAATCAATAAAATGTGGTTCTGTTGACCAAATCTCCTTGAAAATCTTTGGAAATCAAGCCATTGGCTGCAAAAATTTTTGATGCGGCAAAAGAAATGGCAGTTTGATTTTTCTGCGTTCAGGTTAACGAAATTATTTTAAAACAAATCTTTACAAACATTGTCGCGATCCTGGATTGTAAGGGAGATAATTTGTAACTTGTATCAAAATTGATGAAGCTATTTAAGCAGACGACAATCCAGGATCGCGACAGTGTTTGTGAACATTTGTTTTTAAGTAATTTTTTTCATCAACCTGAATGCAGAAAAATCAAACTGCCATTTCTTTTTTCAATTTTTAGGCAAGTATTGTAGCTTTGAAAAAAACAACAACAAAAACCCACTCCTTGAAAACTCTTTGAAAACTTGAATTTTGTTCTTGGGAGTCTGCAGGAACCCTGCGAAAGCCCTTTTGCGTGATGCGCTCCTCAGAGTTGCAATGCATACAGGAGAAAATCAGTGCGTCACAGTAAATTTTGGTGCGTTTTTGTGACGCACTGGCCTGAATTCCAGTGTGCCAGATGGGAAGTTTATGCGCCAGAGACGCACATTTGTGTATGAGAATTATCATAGAGTTCAGGGAATTTTCTATAAGGTGAACAACAATAGAATGCTGAAAAAACACACATGAGTCAATAAGATTATGATCAGGACCAAAAATGCCTTCTTTTTACTTTTGTTCAAGAATTTAGACCATACTAACAAAACAAAGAAAAGAAAAAAGAATACAGCCAAACAAACAAAAACAAAAGGAAAAAAAAAAAACCAGAAAAGTTAAAATCTGTTGTGGTAAGACTGCATGTTAAAAAGTTGCCCTTATCACTGTTTGGAACATTGTAATATGGAAGATGCATTTACTGAAAAGAAGTTTGGTTGTTCTAGCTTTTTGGGTGATTTTCCATGACAATAAGATTTTGGGCATAGAAAAGGTCATGAAAATTTGTGTTGGTAATGCTGTACAGACCTGTGATTACAATGCCAAAGTGGTTTAAAATGAACTGTTAGGTGTAGTAAATCAGTATGGTATGTGTGTGTGTGTGTGTGTGTGTGTGTGTGTGTGTGTGTGTGTGTGTTCTGAGTGACAACAAGAGAGAGGAGAAAATAAGACTTAAGTATGTGCCTAAACATTTGCTGGTTTGGTCTTCCCTCTCTCTGTCTCAGTCTGTCTGTCTCAGTCTGTCTGCCTGTCCATCTCTCTCTCTCTCTTTAATGCATTTATGTGATCTCTCAATGGCATTATTTTAGATAATACCCTTGATCTTTTTTGTCCATATGCATTTCCATATCAGTAAATTCATCTTCAGAAAAAATTGGAAAAAAAAAAGAAAACTGGTCAATAGGGAGCGTATTTAAACACTGTTGTCTTTTGGAGATGGTGTGTTGTTGCCAGTTTCGTGCAAGATGTATTTTCTGGTGGTTGTGAGTAACGTTTATATTTTAATGTTGTTATGTAGGATCTTTGACTTTCTATGGGTACTAATAATGAGTGAGTGTTTTTCAAACTGGATTAGTTTACGACTTCATGAAGTGAGATAAAGTACAGTTTTCATGTTTCTACTTTTAATGTAACTTTTTTTCTTCTGTTTTCAGAAGGCAAAAACGTTTCCAGCCAACAGTGATGGAATGAATGATAGTGAGTATACCTGGTTCAAAAGCTAACTTCGGTTAGACTTTCATCACTTGCTATTGAATTAATGATGGTCATTTTCATCATATTGTAGCAGAATGGCAGATGAATTTGTTACAAGGTTGATGCATACTACATACTCATGGATGCACAAAGACCTACCTATACACACACTCGGTGCACGCACACACATATGCACATGATGCACACGTATGGGCACAGCACACTGACACGTTCAGATATTATTTCTCTCTGTAGCCTCTCTCACTCAGTCACTCTTTCTTTTCAAATCAGTTTTTGTCAGTTGTTTCAAGAATGATGAAATAATAAACAGCTTGCTACAATTTTGTACGTCACGTCACGTCATTCCCTGACTCTGGGGTCGTTGGGGGGATGTGATGAGGCAGCCGATGTTTCTCTCCAGGCTCTTCTGTTGGCAGCTGTCATGAGGAGATCTGGCATTGTTTTTTGTATAAATTTGTACAATTTTGTACAAAGGATGTAAATTAGGAAACACTGTTTTAGATATAAGCCATTAACTCTTGACTTCCCATAAGAAACAGTGTGTTCTCAGTCCTCTAGCCCATTAGTCCGGTTGCCAAGTGATGATATTTAGCCTAACCTAAAATTTTGGGACACATAATTGATTTAAGTGTTTTTGAGCTGCTTGATGCTTATAGACAACATATCCAACTGATGCCACCTCACCAATGTTGAGCATTTTGAGAAATTCAACATGGCCGCCAAGATGGCGACCGTCAAATTAAAAAAATCTTTAAAAATTCCCCATGTCCCAAATAGTGCTGTTTTTTTAAACAATTTGTTTTTAAAATGACACTTAGAGGTTACTTGACAGTATAAAACGTTTCTATACTGTTAAATATATGTTTATGAATCCAAGATGGCCGCCAATATGGCCGCTCAAGTATGAATCATTAAATGAAATGCCCCACATCCCACAGAACATGCGTTTAAAGCCCCAGTTCAACATCAGTTTTGTTTCATATAACACATATGCACAGTATGTAGTTACGGGCATAATTATGAGCATAATAATATGATTATCTATCCACAAGTGCTGCCAAGATGGCCACCATAACTTTGAAATGTGAATCCGCAGGTTCACACAATCCACCGCGTTTCTGATAAAAAATAAACACTGTATTATCTGAATGATTCCTGAGTTAGAATTGGAATATATAAGATATAGGAATTATATGGTTATCAAAGGAGTTTAAAAAAAAATGTTTCATGCACATCGAGGATTAGTGGAATTAGAAAAAAAAAGAATTAAAAAGAGATAGAGATTAGAGAGCACACAGACAGAGAGAGAGAACTGAATCATAGAAAAAAGTACAAATAAAAGTGCATTTGTGTGTGTGTAGTTGCCTCTGTGTGTGTGTGTGTGTGTGTGGTTTTTATATTAATGTGTGTGTGCATGCGAGTGTAGCCTGCAAATTCAGGAGAAGACTCGTTTTCTGCAATCCTTTTGAGGAAGGAAAAGTCCAAAGCACATGCTCGTCGCTCTTGATATATTTGCCGTGTCAAAATCTTCAATGGCAAGATGTGTGCACACGTGCTGTTGGGGGCATGGCAGGTTCAGTGTTGATTCTAGAGCGCGCCCTTGCGGGATTCCGCAATATTTTTCTGAAGGCCGCAAAAAATCGCGAAAGACGCGGCCCAAAAGCCGCAAAAAAAAAAAGAACGAACGCGTTTTTGCACAACCAGCGCGGCTTCGCCCCTGCGTGTGTATAGCCTCCTGAGCAATTCCTTTAGCGAACGCGCGTTTACCAAATTTTTTCATTGGCGAGAAAGCAGCAGTTGAGCCAATCAGCGGTTACTGGCAGTTCAACAGTCCTCATGTCGGCTTCAACGATGAAGCGCGCGAAGCCAAACACTCTGTTTCTTTCGCCTTCACGAAGAAAAAACGCACTGATATATCTAAAGATCATCAGCTGGAAGCCGATAATGAGTCTACAGCCACCGTTACGGCTACTCAGTCAAGCGTGGTTCTCGCCGATCGAAAAGCCGGGGGCGAAAGGTTGAAAGGCAGGCCCCAACTCTCTCTGATGTCACGAGCAGGAGTTGGGTGTTCCCCAGGGGAGCATACTGTCTCCTGCCTCTTTAGTATTAAAATCAACAACATTGTGAAATCAGTTCAGCAGGGTTCAGACTGCTCATTGTTTGTGGATGATTTTGCTGTCTACGCAACTGGAAGCCTGTACCCGAGTGTCCAGCGCAGGCTCCGCTTTGCGTAGATAAAATCCATCGATGGGCGGATGAAAACGGTTTCACCTTTTCTGCTACAAAAACCCAATGTATTCACTTCCATAACTTCCGTCAGTTTTTTCCAGATCCGGAACTTCAAGTAGGGAAATCTCCCATTCCAGCTGTTAAAGAGGCCAAATTTCTGGGAGTCATTTTTGACCAAAAACTTAACTTTCTCAGCCATATTAAAAACCTCAAAACTGCTTGCCAAAAGGCACTGAATATTCTGCGGGTCGTAGCACACACCGACTGGGGCGCTGATAAGAAAACTTTGTTGCACCTCTACAGAGCCTGGTCCGTTCTAAACTGGACTACGGTTGTGCTGTGTACGGCTCCGCAAGATCATCTTACCTCAAACTCTTGGACCCTATCCACCATCAAGGGCTTCGTCTCTGTCTTGGAGCGTTCCGCACCACCCCTGTGTACAGCCTGTACGCAGAGGCGGGTGAACCTTCACTGTCCAATCGCAGGCTGAAACTGTCTTTGAATTATTATATCCGACTGTTCTCAGAACCACAGAATCCTGCCTATGACTGTGTTTTTGACCCTCCGTTCCAAAGTAAGTTTGAAAATAACCCGAAATGTATTCCGCCGTTTGGGCTTCGTATGCAGCCTCACGTGCGGAATGCAGGTATAGACCTGGGAGTAGTTTCCGATTTTTCCAAGTTTCCGGATCAACCTCCATGGACCTTTTTCACACCAGAGATTCGTTTTGATCTCGCAGCTTTCCGTAAGGAGTCTACCAGCTCTCTGGCGTACAAGGCTTTGTATGCCGAGCTCTGTTCCAAATTCCCATCCTATCAAAAAGTTTTCACTGACGGTTCCAAGTCTGAGGATGGAGTGGCCTGTGCAGCCTACTGCCCTGGGGCTCCTTCTCAGATATTGTTGGAACATATACATTCAGATGCTTCTGTCTATTCTGCTGAACTTACTGCTCTAGTACTGGCTTTGAAGATAATCTCCCATTCTTCGAGGAGGGACTTTCTGGTTCTGTCGGATTCGCTGTCAGCTTTGGAGGCCATAGCTGGCCGCAACCTTCAGCATCCAGAACTTTTATTTTTTTTTGAACTTTTTAGCAAGTTGAAGGCGGACGGTTACAACATTACTCTTGCTTGGGTTCCTGGCCATGTTGGCATCGGCGGGAACGAAATGGTTGATCGTTTAGCCAAGAACGCCACAAGAGAGAAACTGTCCAACACTTATATCCCCTGCTCAGATGTGAAACCCAAAATTAACGATTATGTGAGAGACCTCTGGCAGGAGGATTGGAACACACAGATGAATAACAAACTCTTTCAGATCCGTCCAAACCTTAAAGACTTCCTCCCATCTACGTCGGGTGGTCGTAAAGAGGAAACGGTTCTGTGCCGGCTGCACACCGGCCATTTCGTATTTTACCCATTCTTACCTTTTAAAGAGTGAAGAAGCTCCGTGGTGCATTCCATGTCATGCACCACTCACAATGAAACATGTTCTTTTAGAGTGTTGGGACTTGCACGATGTGAGACACAAAACATTTTACAGCGGAGTCCATGAAGATCCTGTTCAGGGATGTCCCGCCTGACGTGATCCTTGGGTTTTTGGAGAGAAATTAACATTTTTCATCTGATTTGAGATTTTACGGAAGAAGGATTTTTAACAAAGTTTCTGGTTCGTTTGTAGACGGTGTCATTTAACGAGATGTGTGAAGTTTTTTTTTTTTTTTTTTTTTTTTTTTTTTTTTTTTTTTTTTTTTTTTTTAAAAATGACTGGTGAGTTGATTTTAACGTGGTGACAGCCCTGATGTGGCCCTCTGCGGTCGGCTGGGCTATAAGCAACATTATCTTATCTTATCTTCTATACTGTTAAATATATGTTTATGAATCCAAGATGGCGCCAATATGGCCGCTCAAGTATGAATCATTAAATGAAATGACCCACACCCCACAGAAACATGCGTTTAAAGACCAGTTCAACATCAGTTTTGTTTCATATAAACACATTGCACAGTATGTAGTTACAGCATAATTATGAGCATAATAATATGATTATCATATCACAAGTGCTGCCAAGATGGCCAACCATAACTTTGAAATGTGACTCCGCAGGTTCACACAATCACCGCGTTTCTGATAAAAAAATAAACACTGTATTATCTGAATGATTCCTGAGTTAGAATTGGGGAAAATATAAGATATAGGAATTATATGGTTATCAAAGGAGTTTAAAAAAAAATGTTTCATGCACATCGAGGATTAGTGGAATTAGAAAAAAAAAGAATTAAAAAGAGATAAGAGATAGAGAGCACACAGACAGAGAGAGAGAACTGAATCATAGAAACAGTACAAATAAAAGTGCATTTGTGTGTGTGTAGTTGCCTCTGTGTGTGTGTGTGTGTGTGTGTGTGTGTGTGTGGTGTGGTTATATATTAATGTGTGTGTGCATGCGAGTGTAGCCTGCAAATTCAGGAGAAGATCGTTTTCTGCAATGCTTTTGAGGAAGGAAAAGTCCAAAGCACATGCTCGTCGGCTTGATATTTCTGCCGTGTCAAAATCTTCAATGGCAAGACTGTGTGCACACGTGCTGTTGGGGGCATGGCAGGTTTCTTTGGTCCTTTGAGACGTGGACTTTGGTGTAGATGAAACTGGAGTTTGTATTTCATTTTGCTTTTTCTTTTGTTTTCCCTTCTGGATAGCTCGTTGATTCTGTGATGCTTGGCGGGCTTTGGTAAGCAAAAGAGCAAGTTCATGTGTAGATTTGGGAGGCCATTTTGTGAAGATATGTTGGCATCAAAATTGTCAGCAACTGCCTGCTCAAGACTTTTGTCTGCATCCATTATTGTTTTCCACGTCACTTTCAAGTTCAGTGTACGCTGCTGCTGATGCTCTGAATCTTGTAACTTCATCGTATGAATACGTCACTCCAAAGTCATACATGGTTTGCAGTAGTTGTTTTTGTTCACAAGCACACCAAGAGCAACTGTAAGGGGGTGGGAGTATCAGGGTTGTACATCCTTAGCAGTATCTATAGGACAAATGCCCTTGGCCCACCCTGAAGTAATAGGCATTTGTCCTCTTCATAACAAAATCAATGGGACATTTTGAACGCAAGCCAAAATTGAAGGGTATATTAAGTTTTATGCACACAAAAATTTAATGGTATTACAAAAGCTGACTATTTTCCCTAGAGTGGGAAGCCATGTTTGGTAAACATACTATTACTAGTCCACACACACACACACACAGTCACACCACAGAGGCAGTGTCTTTCCTAAATCACTATCCATTGCTAATGCTAGTATTCAAGTACAATATTGATTCATTTGGAGTCGTCTTTTTGGTTGAAGAGCTTCTTTTCCTTTTCTCTCCCACTTTTTGTCACCCTGAACACCCATTTGATTCCCCCTTGACATCACTTGGTCCTTCCATTTGCACCCTCGTCGTGGAGCAAGGATTCCTTTCCAGCCCTCCGCTTCAGCAACATGTGCCTACATGGCCTACAACACGTAACAAGTACAATAGGGCTTATCGCTCTTTAGCCGCTTTACGCTAAAAAAAACCCCTGACACAAGCTGGCTGCGAGCTCTCAGCTGCAAGCCGTGAACCTCGCTGGCTCAGCCTCTGCCAGTCAGGGAGGCAGAGTTGCAAGCCAACGAGCTAAAAATAGACCGCCACGGCTCGCACTAAGTTTAGTGCCTGCCAGTGGCACACGGGACTAGAAAATAGGCCTAGTGATTCACTGGGCAGTGGCTTACACTAAAGTTACAGACTGGAGTTCGTACGACGGTCGGACCAAATAATTATGCGGGCTTGATATAAACGGCGGTGCCATGTCCGTGGCATCGGAAAGCTATCGGACAGTGACCGCGTTTTCGGCGAGTAATGGGACATTTGTCCCTTCACTGCCATTAAAATCGGACATTTTGCATGTGCAATCGGTCTATGTCCGATGCCCGACGTGGATGTGCAACCCGGAGTATTTGTGATGAGGAGGTGATAATGTTGCCAATCAGAATAGCTGGTAGTGTCTGGTTCAGTTTGTCAGATATTTTAGATAAGAGGGACATCAGTGTTGGACTAACACTGCTGGTGATTGTCTCAATGTCAATTCTGGTTTTGTGGGTTTGTTTGCAAGAAACGGAATCTTTGCTTTCATGTGCAAAAAATCATCGCAACTCTTCCCATGGATACATCCTCTCCTCTTCTTCAACTAGACTGACATGGCATTTAGCTTTCTCACGAAATACGAGGATGTTGGCAATTCCTTTGAAGACGAATAATTAGGTCATCTCTGAAGTAATCAATAACTGCTGTTGGAGTTGCATTCGGGATAGACTTTTTCTCCGTGTTGTGTATATTCGTCCTGTATACCAACAGATGTGAACAGAGATGTCTTGTTTGTTCAAGATGTTCAATGACTCTAAAACAACGCATCATCGGCTTTTTGGTTGCTACCCGATGTTTGTTTGCAGCATCCACAGATTTGGGTGCCATAAACTTGATTCTGCAGTCATTGTGGTATCGTCCTTCAGCAGCATGTAGGTCGCTTACAGCACCCCGCAGGCGAACAGCACTTCTTGTGCCCATTTGTCATTTCTTTTTTACACACACCCAGAATAGTCTCTTTTAAGTCCCCGGAAGCTCCCCTATCTGCGGTTCTGCTTCAAAATGCATTCCTGAATCTGCTTGGATTTTTGGGGTCTCTTTTTTGCCATGGGATTCATCTCCACAAAATATGCAGTGTTTGTGAAAATCAAAGGATTGAGCCTGTGACCTTCTGACTTTTTTTGGGCCCGGGGATGGGTTTCTTTGGGAAAATTTTGGGCAGTTGCCTTTTTGCGTTTCAGATGGCGCTTTATGTGAAGAAGATGTGAAAGTGGATACACAGTTGCGGTGACAGTTATGAAAGTAGCTTCAGAGACGAAAGCATCTGCTCCAGTGTTGTGTGAATAGTGTTTTTCCCCCTTTTTTTGCTTTCTGGGTGATTTTGGTGATTCTGTCCACGCCGCATTTGGTGGTTGGAACATTTGTAGATTGTTGGCATGGAGTGAACTCAAGTGTTGTGGAAAAAAAAACACCTCCATCTGGACCTGAAAAGAGAGAGAGAGAGAGGGGAGAGAGAGAGAGAGAGAGAGAGAGAGAGAGAGAAGCATATTCTTTAATGCGTGCGCGGCACACACACCACACACACACATACACACACACAAACATACCACACACACCACACACACCACCACACACACACACAACACACACACACAAACAAAACATTAGTATACTCTATTACACACGCATGCACACACGACACAACAAAACACTCTCACACACACAAGCATGCACACAAAAAATTTACACCCCTTTTTGTGCCATCAGATCTTACCTTCAAAAAAACAAATATATACGACTGCACACAATTAATGAATAATTGGAAAGATTATGGTTTCTATCAGTAAATATTGCATACGTTTTCGTGTCATTGGTATGAAAAAATATAACAGTGTTTTTCAACTAAAAAACACACACACACACACACACACACACACAAGCGTGCGCGTGACACATACAGGCGCACAGCGGGACAAAAACACACACGCATGCACATACCTCTGCGATGCTATACTCTGCCGCATGTTTTGGGCCGATTTTCCGAGCTGATCGTACTCCTGTTCTGCTCCAACAACTTTTGACGCCTATGCTGTTACCATACATTTTTGTTTTAAACTGGGCGGTCTGCTTACCCCGAGACTCGGTGACATGGAGGGAAAGGTGCTGAATTTCAACATAGGTCTAACAGAGTTCCGCTTTGACAGTACGAAAAATAATTGTAAAAAAGCAAGTAGATTTAAATGTAGATAAGAATATTGCGTGATAAATTTATTTTTATGTTAATGGGGCAAAAGTTTACAATAATAAAATACCAAACAAATGAAGAAATAATAATATATATATATATTATCATATCATGCACGGGAAGCAAAATTAATCGTCTGTGTGGGAATGTATAAGTACTTACCATTTTAAAGAATCCGTTCAAAAGTTGGAAACTTGCTGCACTTTGTTGCGGAGTTGACGTCAACGTTGACGTCACAAACCCCAATTTGTTCTTGGGCAGTTCTGGCCCCGCCGGTACATTTTGGAAAAGAGATATTCAAGCGCAAATTAATCCTCTGTGGTTATGGATCATTATCAGAATGAACTGATTTATAACTTAACAACGGAAATTGATTTAACGAAGAAATAACAGCTGTATGTAGAGTGAAATAGTGAGGCAAATCGTACTGGTTTCTGGTACGCAGTCAGTGAAAGGGCAGGAAGAACAGCGGGACGGAACACCGGTACAAAGAATCTTTGTCCGACGCTGGAAGCGTGATGAATTCCAGAGATAACGCAGCTGGTGGCATCGACTGACTGTTCAAAAAACTACGGTATTCCGCGTGGGCTAAAAGGACGGGTCATGCATTTTAATTTTTCTTTATTTAATTTTTGTGAAAAATGCTCAATGATGCCAGAGTGGCATCAGTCGGATATTTGATCTGTATGCCCCAAACTACCCAAAACCGCCGAGAACAATTGTGTGGACGACAAAAATAGGTTAAAATAGGTTTCTGCCAGACTACATAAGGATTGGCTAGAAATGAGCTAAAAACGGGTATGGTCATTAAAATAATTATATCTTTCTTGTTTGTTGATTGACTGCTTTGAAATTTGGAAGTTTAATGGAAGTGATGTTATTTTTTATACTGAAGCGGTCAAATGTACCCCCCCAAAAATTTTGAATGTCAGTATGGTAATTAATTACAGAATAATTAAAAAATGTCAGGTGTGTTCAATAAAGGTTGGAAAAATCAATGTGTGGTGTGTTTGTTAGTAAAACAATGCAGACAGACAGTCACACACATGACCATAGAAACAATACAAGTCAAAGAAAAATGTTAACTGACCTTTATGTTGTCTTGTTATGACGTAATATACAGGTAAGAATCCAAGCACAGAAAATATTTGCACAGTTCCTTGTAGCCTACAGTATTTTGCACAGTTCTGTTCACAAAGTCACAGTATAACCACAGAAATAAAGTCACATGTGGTCAATGTTCATGTTCTGCACACAAGGAGTAGGATGATGAGCTTCATATTGCGGAATGACAGCGTACACAGGTAAGCACAGGTGGCGAATCTTCATCTGAAATTTCCGATTGTACGTCAGACAATCACTGGTGTGAACTGAACTAACTCCTCAGTTCCCACACTCACATCACTCTGCTGATCATCTCCAAGCCCTAGCGCATGCTGGTTGCACAAATCTTCGATAAATTCATCAAAAACATCGTTGTCGATATGTTGGAAAGACGCCATCTTGACCAGAAAATCTTGGAAAAAAACCTTCGTGAAAAAACTTCTTCAAAATCGCAATGTAAACAGCTAGGCTGAAAACCGCGGGCAGAAGGCGGAAGGCGAACGCTTTCCGGATGTCGTTAAACCTTCCTCTCTGCATTAGAGAGTTCTCGCTTCCACAACAACGGCTCCAAATAAGGCATGTCGGTTGTTGCGGTGTGGTGCGGTTTGGGACTGTGCGGCAGTTGCGGAACGGTGCGGTATGGGAAGTCAAGAGTTAATCTTACACATTGGAAATGTATAAGGCAGCATTATTCTATGTGAATCTCCCTTCTAGGGGGCAATTGCAATGTTTGTTTTGATGTCTTCACCCCTTCTCTGGTTCTCGTTCTGCACAAGACACACACACACACACACAGTCACAGAGCATCCATGCCACAAGCCTTTTAAATACAGAAAGAGCATACCAGCAGTGTGGTGTTTGTGTTGCAGCTAACACCCCCAGCAGTGTATTGTCAGCTTCCTCGCCTCTGAGTTCCCATGGATTCTGTTCCCTGTCAGGTATTTGACACCTCTTTTTCTGTTTATATCCTGGTGAATTGATAAATTGTTTTGAATCACATTTCTCTTTATTATGCCTCAATTACTTGTGTGTAATTTTATTTGTCCCCCACCTCTTCCTATTGCAACTCCCTCCCTTCCTTCTTCTGCACTCTCTGCATAAAGAAACGGTTAATAAGAGTAACTATTGGTAGTGTGATGACAGATCGACAGACATAATTCAATAACTGCATGTTCTGCACACACATAATTGAGGCCTAACAGAGAAAAATGTGATGTAAAACAATTTATCAATTCATCAGGATATAAATAGGAAAAACGTTTTCTATTGTGTTTTAAGAGTGTGTGAGAAAAGAAAATGCCATGTTTCCACTATTCACACATTCCCGCACAGAGTTAAAATTATATAATCTCTGTCTTGCTTTCTGTCTCTTTTCGCTTGCTCTTTGTCCCTCTCCAGCATAAATCCACTTCAGATCTAGGTCAGTTTAAAAACAAAGATGAAGGAAGTGGATCTATCATTTCCATGCTGACCAAGTACAATGCCTATGTGCTACTGACATGTTTTGTGTTTTAGTTTCATCAAGGAGGTGTCACTGTGTGCGGACTTGTCCGTATATGCTACAGCCCATCTGCTGAGTTTTGAGACCACACTGTGCACAATTTATAGCTGATGGATATATGGATTAATGACTAATATGAGAGGATTTGACATGAGGGTCTCATGGCTATGACTTAGCAGATAACTGATCTACGCTTTTGACCAGTGTGCTGGTCAGATTTTGCAGACCTACTTAACATTGTCTGCTCCACTATTATCATTGTGTGTGCTTGCTTTAGTGTGCACATGTATGTCAGTATTTGTGTACATGGATGGACGAGCATGGGCCCATGTGTGCATACCAGTGCATGATGGGTGTGAATGCGTGTGTGCATGCATGTGTGTGTGTGTGTGTGTGTACACATGCACACATACACGTGTCACAGAGTGGAGTGAGGGGTGCTTGTAAATAGATCTGTTACATCTGTCTCTTGGATGTCTGAAGGCGTGTAAGTTGTTGGTGTATTTTATCAACTCGTTCTTTCACTCACTCACACCATTCTACAACATAACAGCATGAACAGGAGTTTAGCGAGGTGTGTACAACTAAACAATGAGATGATGGAAATAATTTTTATAGCACATGAACAACATCAACATGTGATGATAAACTAATTTGATTATACCAACATGTGTGTACACTCACACTTCCTGTTAGGCTGGAAGAAAATTCACAGCATCACTCATGACACAATATAATAACAAAGGGGAAAAGAATTCCTATCATTACTCATGACATGATACAATAACAAAGGGGAAAAGAATTCACAGCATCACTCATGACATGATACAATAACAAAGGGAAAAGAATTCCTATCATTACTCATGTCATGATACAATAACAAAGGGGAAAAGAATTCACAGCATCACTCATGACACAATACAATAACAAAGGGGAAAAGAATTCATATCATTACTCATGACATGATACAATAACAAGATCAACAAAAACAAAAAATGATTTGTTACTTTCTCCAAGAAAATTATCGTTCGAGTCTTTCGGGATATGATTCAGATTGTCATGAGTCGGCCGAATGTTCTCGAGCATTTAGGCAAATTAAGGGTAGTTTTGCTGTTGAGAGCAAGTCCTTGGGTTCTTCAAGTGTGCGAATTCAGGCATCACCAGAGGGGAATACCCCGAGTCGCATACTGAAGGAGGGAGAGTTACTGGGAAGTGTTTCGCATGTCCGAGGGATAGTGACAAGGAGTTGCCGACCTGCCGGTCCTGGGTAGAGGAGTGTCCAGTCCGACCACTGGCTGGCTATTCATTGGGTTCTCCAGTGGGCCTGAAGGGAAGGCGATCGTGTCAGGTGACCATCACGGGTAGGTGACCGTCAGCCTGCAGGCAGAGTACAGCGACCATTCAGTCGTCCTTGTTCTGAGGAATGAATGGAAGGCTGCGGCCTATTGAGTGGTTTGCGCCTTGTTGTCTATAGAGGTAGTAACTACTTGAAGCATCAGTCTTGGCTGGTAGAGAAGTCCAGGCTGTTAGTACAATGGGTAGCTTCAGGGAATCGAACATGAGCCTGAATAGGAGGTTGTGCATTAACCACTGGGTGCCCAAGTCTTTGTTGGCGCTAGCAGCTGTGGTGTGTGTGTAGGTGTAGGTGACTTGGGATTCCATTGGTGGAATAAAAATAACTTGGGGATTTATTGGTACAAATCGGATGATGTGTGTGTGCCAGTGATTCCATTGGTTGAGCCAGTTAAACTCGGGTTCTCTCTTGTTTGAGAATGAATATAAGCTGCTTGGAAAACCAGGGGGTGTGTGACTCACTTAAGGGAAAGTGAACTCGCCCGCCTTGCTGAGGGCTCAAGAAAATACAGCGTGAAGCAGAGGTTAGCTGTCGCCTCGTTGTCTCCTGGGTGGGGACGTAAGACAGTGGAGGTTGCTGTAGCCTCGGAGCTGACGACGAGAAGAATTGTCTCCCGTGTGGGGACGGTCGACAGCAAGACGTGTCAGCCTGTTGGAGCCTAGACAGGGAGCTGCCAGACAACGGTGGGGTGTTTGCAGCCAGAGAAGACCTGTGGGAGAGGCCGACAGGAGCCCTTTCCGTGGAGAGGGCGAAGTGCAGTGGAGTCCGGGAGACTCGGTGCGAGGGTGCAACTCAAGCTACGTTGCCAGTGTCCCCCAACTGGGATTTGGCCAATCGGGAGGACACAACAGTGTGGCAGCTTCAGCTCGTGGTCGCACAGTACAGTGTGATGAGAGAAACTGGTCAACCAAGGAATGCTGGCAGTTATGGACGCTTTATTTGCTCTTAAGGTTATAAGTGTGCAAACTGAATAGTGGAATATTGTCTTTCCTGGCTAAGTAAGAAAGAATAACTGAGAACAGGGGATGCGATTTATTAAATTGTCTGTATGCTGTTTACATTGTTGTATGATACAGATAGTTGTGTTGTGTAGTGAGGGTGGGGGCTCGGAGTCAAGTTGAATAAAAGTTGATTATTTTCTATGAAATGTTATTGGTTTCCCGTCACCTTTGTGCGGGCCCGATGTGAGTGACAGAGTGCGTGTGCCTATGCGAGAGCGCATTTTTGGTGTGAAAGCGTAATACTTTCTGTCTATAACCCCGTGCATCCCTGAATATGAAAATCATATTTTAATAACGAGGGGGAGTGTCGGAGAACCGTCACACAGATCCTACTTGAATTCACATCGCATGGTCAGATGTGTTGCTGTCCAAGCTGGGATAGACTTGCACCCAGACAATTGAAAAAAAAAATAATCACTCTAACCTCAATTTAGGATGCGTTGAAGGTCTGTCCACAGAAAATCATGTCTGAGACTGGGCGCAGAAGAAGAGACTGGTCCCACACCTGCCATGGGCACAGTGGGAACAAAGTCAACAAATAACATCACCGATCAGCCATCCGGAGAGGAGACACTAGGGAGACACGGCTGCTCAGGAGGTAGGCAGGCCTAGCGGCCGCTGCAGATGAAGGCAATGGGGGAGAAAAGGCACGTCCTGGCCTTTAAGAAGGCTGCACACCACAGGAGGGGAAAGAAGGGACCGCTCAGACACTCCCTCCAGTACACTCAGCCAGCTGGACCGACACCTCAGACGAAAAATCCCTACAAAGTAAACAGCACCATAAGTAACTCAATCTACCAACTATTCAACATCAAAAGTATTGATGGATTAGTAAGAGTCAAATCAAATGACCAAACCCGTACAGCTCGGCAAAAACATACAAATGGGCATACTGAACCGAGCACTTGCCAAAACAATGACAATATTACAAAATCTGACCATTTTGATCCAAAATGTTTAAAGAAAGCACTATCAGTTAACTATGATTGACTTTCAACAAATCTACATGGTTAGAAAAAATATTCTTACCCTCTGGAGGGAATTAAAAGAGCAATACCTGACTAACAAGCAAGGACAGAGAGCATACAGAGCAGATATGACTGACTTCAAAGCCGTACTTGATCTGTGCAAATCTACCAGTCGATTTTTTCAGCGTTTGCTGCTGATTAGTACTAATGGGAAGTTTTCTTTAACCCTCTTATACTTGCAACGGGAGAATCCGGGAGTTAACTTCAGGCGCCTGTTCTTCTCGTACCGGGAGCTACCGGGATCTGTCCGTAGGAATTTTCCATCACGCAGTTATCACGTGTGTAGACACGCAGAGTCACAGACAGTAACTAGGAATACTCAGGCATGGTCCAATCATGTGTTGGCACTATTTTGGGGTGATGGAACCGCGCGTGTTCATTGAGAAAAGGGGCAAACACAGCGAGTAAGTTTGTGAATGAAACCGACCGACTTTCACAATGGCGGCTTTCGCGTCTGCTACGAACGACGACGAGATGGTCGACCACTCGCAAGAGGAGTTAGATAAAATGTTGTAGAAGTGGAGACATTTGAAAGAAAAATGGAGAATGAAAGTGATATAGAAGTAGGTAGTAGTGTTGAAGAAGACGGTGAAGTGCAAAGCAACCCGGAATACAATGTTCCACTGGCAGCGCTTCAGACAAAATGGCGGCCCGCGACACACGGCACGGCAGGGGTGCATCAGTTTCAGGAACCCACTGGGCCGGCTCACTCGTTACCTGACACTGCTACACCACTTGTTTTTTTTCGTTTTGTTTGTTCCTCTTTGTTTTTTAAGACTGCTACTGATGAAAGAAACAGGTATACAAGACAAAAACAAGCTCCAAAGGGCGCACCTGACCCTCTTTTATAGTATTGTGTGTGACATGTGACAAGTTTTGTATGACATTGGTGGGACAACCAGTGGGACCTGTACTGCCAGGCAGCAGATGGTTTACGTCAGGTAGGCCTCAGGTTTCATCTTACACTAACAGCCTGCATCAGCATGGTGACTGCGCATGCTTGCATGCTGTAAACTTGATTGTCATCATAAAATTTCACGTGTCTGGTGACAATTTGGTGACAGTGACACGACCTATATCTCTAAGACAGACAAAATAGAGTTCAAAGTGAAGTGCATGCTCTTCTGAAACTGTCTGCCAATTTTCTTTCTCCTAGCGGTTCACATACATTTCCCATAAGTTAATAATCACACATACCCATTTTTAGGCTGAAACCTGTAAAAGAATCTGAAATCTAGGGGAAGTTTGCAGTCGGAGAAACTGAGTACAAGAGGGTTAAAAAAAAAAAGTTTCTCTCTGGCTATGCACATAGCAGATGTGCACAACTCGTTGAGAATTGTGCCTGTGACAACATGTGTGTGTATGGGTGTGTGTAATCTGGGGCGTGTGTGAGCATGCTCCTACTATATGCATGCATGTGCTCATGTGTGTGTAAATATGTGTGTGAATGCATTTATGCCTATGCATTTGTTCTGACATACATGTGTGTGTATGTACGTCTTTGTGTGTGTAGATGTGTGTGTGTGTGTGTGCTCCTCCGGGGGTTGCAACCTTGCAGTGATTGGAGAGCTTGTGTGTTTCTGTGATCCCTTAGGCTCTGCTGAAGGGGGCATTAATACTCGACTGAATGGTTAGTTTTTGTTAATGTTTCTAGGTTTGTACAGCCAAGTTGCTGACTGGCCTAGGCACAACGTGGTAGGAGTTGATGCCCCTGGTAGGGTCTGCCATTTCAGACAGGTTAAGGGTGAGGACCTTGACAAATGGTGACCCGCCTTTTTCCTGTTCTATCTTCTGCCTTTTGATCTTCTGGATCTTTTCTCTCTTCATCTCACCTTCAAGTCTTCCTTTCCATGTGTGTGTTTACTCTGTGGTCATCTTTTGATCAACCATTTAGCAACCTGTTGTGTGTGTGTGTGTTCTCTCTCTTCTTTCGTTCGTTCTTCATGGGATAGGCTTTTCACACCTTTTCTTTGTTTGCCTCTTTCCATCAGTTTATCTTTCTCACCTTTCTTTCTTTGTCTGTTTTTTCACTCTTTCTTCCTTTTGTTTTGACTTGTCCCTTTTCTGTAAGTGTTGAAAGGGTGTATTATTTATTTTGATGGCACTGCAACAGGCATATTGATTCCTTGTTATAGGATGTGTATAGTTTGTTGGTATAACTTGTTTGAGTCGTAAGATGTATGTAAAGGGATTTTCAGTCTCAGATCAGTAGCATCTGCTGCAAAATATACTCGATAGTTTTTTGTTTGTTCTTTCATTTTCTTAACGTAGAATGTCTTTCCATCAGGGCCAGATCAATGTTGTTTTTTTTTCTTATTGTGTTTTCAGACTCTTCAGACCAGAGTGACGATGCAGACGATCAGATTGAGCTGACCTGTGAGTAGTCAGATGGATTAGAAAATTGACAAAAAAATACTATTATGCTTATCCTCTGCCCATGGCGCACACAGTGCATTCATTTGATAAACATGATTTGCATTGGGTACTTGCATTTCAAACATCTATAGATTTCCCTTCCATCCAGATATCACTGAAATAAGAGTTGCCAGTTAGCCAACATCAGGGCTTCAGGTTGTGAGCTCATGCGCAGTATTTTTGCATGAAAGTTTGAAATGGTGCATCACATTTTATTCATGACCCAGTCTGTTGCGCACTTGATGTTCAGTGACGAGGTGGGAATCGACCCTTCTCACTGTGACATGACAATTGCCAGTCATAATATCCTCTACAAGCCCCCCCTCCTTTTTACTCCGCCCCCTCCCCCTCCACCTCTCTCTTTCTCTCTCCGTTTGTCTCACAAATGGCAATCAAGAGTACTAATCTACGTCAACTCTCAGTCTCTACCCCTCGCCCTGCAACCCCCCCCCCCCCCCCCCTCCTCCCCCTCAGCCCCTCCACCCTTCTTACCATCCTTTATGACTGCCAGGTGTTTCCTTTGAAGCACTGACCACGCGGTTCACTCTCCCCCCCTCCCTTCTCTTGTGTATCTGCTCGCGCAGCGATTGCAGAAGGGCAAGGAGTCAGTGTATTTCAGAGAAACTGTGAACCTCCCCTCCTCTCTGCCACCCCCTGTACTCACCCTGGTTGCAACATGTTCCGCCCGTGCATGATGCAATTACGTTAAATGGCAAAATATCCTTTTTACCCACATCAGGACAGGTGGGACAGTGTAGCTTTGTTTATTAGCATGAAGGCTAAAAATGTCACCAACATCTAAGAGATAGTGTTCTTGAATCTTCCATACAATATCGCACACTGTAGGTTGTGGGTGATGTTCAACCTCCCCTCGTCCCCCTTTCTTTTTTGTCCATAGTGACACAATTGGCTGTGATGTGTCTCAGACAGCCTGTCCATCAAACAGGCAACAGAGACCGGATGCGAAGCTTGGCGCACAAAAAGTGGAGACCAAGTCTCCTCACTTCACTGCTCTATAGAAGGCTCTAAGACTGATCACCACCCAGTAGTGTAGCCACAAAGAAAACAGCTGCGGATCAGAAAAGGGAAATATCATCTCACATTCTGAGAATCTATGTTTTTGTACTCCAGTTCTTATAGAACAGGGAGTACTTTAGAATGGGAACGAAGAAATGCTGTCTGTGAGTGTGTGTGTGTATGTCCGTCTGTGGTCAAAATGTGTTCCACTCGCTCCAGTCAAAACTGCTGGGTCGATCTTTCTGAAAATTTATAGTTATGTTCATTATGGGTCATGGATAATGCCCGATGTTTTAGTTTACGGTAACTGCCTGTAACGGTTTTTCTTCTTTATGGAATATCTCAGAAAGTACTTGGCCGATCTTTGTGAAAATTAGCAGGTATGTTCATTATGGGTCACAGATGATGCCTGATGTTTTAGTTTACTATTATAGCCGTTACTAACGGCTGTAACGGCCTGTAACAGTTTTTTCTTCTTTATGGAATATCTCAGAAAGTACTTTGCTGATCTTTGTGAAAATTTGTAGGTATGTTCATTATGGGTCATGGATGATGCCGATGTTTAGTTTTTCGTTATAGCCATTGCTAATGGCCGTAACGATTTTTCTTCTTTATGGAATAGCTCAGAAAGTTCTTGGCCAACTTTGTCAAATTAGCAGGCATGTTCATTAGGTCATGAAGCCCGTGTTCATTACGTTATAGCCGTTACTAATGGCTGTAACGGTTTTTTTTTGGAAAATCTAAAGTACTTGGCCGTCTTTGTGAAAAAAACTAGTATGTTATATGGGTCACAATAAGCCCGATGTTTTAGTTTATGTTAGTCGTTACTACGCTGTAACGGCAAAGATGATGCATTAACACAGTTCATTAACAGATCATGTTTACAAAGGTACAAAAGTACAAAAACAACAAGAAAATACTACCACAGTGGTAGCGAAGCAATGTAAACAAACCATTCGTGTCAGTCACTCCAGCTCCCCACCTCCACTCCATTCATCACTGCCACAATCACCAACATCAAGCACTTGAACCACTTTCACTCAGTTTGCAACAAAAACACATGCATAATTACCTTCATAATCCCCGTCAGAGTCGCTGTCAAACACAGCCTCGTTACTGGTGTCGTGAGCAAGATTTTCATCTTCGTGGTGGCTCTCAACATCACTCATTTTGAGGATAAAAAAGCATCAATCGGTCGATAAAAATGGCCTTCTTGCAAAGGTGGAAGCCGAAGGCAGACCTGCCTACCCTTCCGTAATCGTCCGTAATCTTACGGAAATTAACCCCCATTACGGAGGTACGATTTTCCGTGCGAAATTACGGAAAAGAAAATTGAAAAACTACGCAAATTCCAGACTCGAAAAATTGTCAACTGCTAGACCTTTCCGAGACCACAGAGTAACTTCCCTTGACTCAAGCCGAAACCACAGATGGTTCGGAACTTGCGATTGGTCAATGTGGTGCTGTGGGCCAACACGACGCGCCATCACATCTGTGCGCGCCATTCGAAGCCTTTTGTTCAGCCATTGTAAGACAAAGTTTCAACCGATTTTTTGCCGGCGATTGTGAAAATGGCGGAGAAAATCTTCTAAACGTTTGCATGAAACCGACGACGAGGGTTCGAAAACCACTGTGCCACAACGGAAGAAGGCGAAGAAGCAAGTGTTCCGAAGTAAATACACGCGGACTTGGCCTTGTCTTTTGCAATCCAAAAAACATGGACCTGGATTTGTATACTGCTCGGTGTGCAATTCAGACTTCTCCATCGGACATGGGGGAGCAAATGACTGCAAGCGCCATATCTCGGGGAAAATGCACAAAGAGACAGCTGCCAGTGCCTCCAGTCAGAAGATCACATCGTTGTTTACGAAATCCAGCGAGAGCAGCCGTCAGACCCACACACGGAAGATCACCAACGCAGAAAGACTGTTGTGTGAGCTGATCTGCGGAAACAACTTGTCCCTGAGCTGTGCTGACAAGATAGTGGCGAAAATGAAAAGGATGTTTCCAGACTCAGCAATCTCTCAGGCACAATACAAGGCTTAGTGCAACACACACACACACACACACACACACACACACACACACACACACACACACACACACACATTTTTGTAGTTTTTTTTTTTTTGGGGGGGGGGGGGAGGGGGGGTTGTACATTAGGTTCTTCATCAGTGGTGTCATCTGTGGTGACTGCTGTGTAAGTTACAAACTGTCAAGTATATCACCTTTGAATTGACCTGAAACTCCTGTCCTGAGTCTGTCATCAGCCATCATCCCAAGGTATTTTAATTCTGCTTTGTTGTTTTTGTTCCTTTTTTACTGTTTATATTTTTTGTTAAAATGTTAAAAATGTAGTTGGAGTTTTGTACACATTATTTGTTCAAAAACGCCGTGTATTACGCGTCCGTGGAATTACTGAAGGAAAATGCAAAATTACTGAAAATCTCTGTGGTTATTACTGATGAGCATAACATGAGGTAGGCAGGTCTGCGAAGGACTATAGTTACGAGCTTTCCGATTGGTTAATCGCATTCGGACTTTCGATTGGCCTCTTATCAGCGCGAGATTTGAATTGAGCCATGGTCGTGGCTAATCGTGTTCGACCGGGAAGCCACGTACGTGGCTCATCGTGCTAAGCGGGTTAAAATGGCTTGTGTCAGATGACGGAGTTAAAAAAAAAAACAAACTTATTTGTGTTCCAGACAGTATGAACTTCTACTCATGTTTTACTTAGTTTACCTTGTACAATTTCATTATCCTAGTTTCAGTGTATGTTTATTTGGCCTGATTGGGAAATTTTTTTTTCTTGAGTCAAATGATGAAGTGAAAAAAAAGACAGATAGTTTGCGCTCCAGGCAGCATGATTTCTGCCTATGTTTGACTTAGTTTTCCTTGTGTTATACAATGAATCTTTTCAGTGTATATTTTGGGCTTGATTGAATTCTTTCCTTGAGTAAAAACTGAAATGATGGGGTTTAGGAAAAAGAGATAAAGTGTGTGTTTGTGGTCTAGGCAGTATGAGTTTCTGCCTTGTTTTGTTTTGTTTTCCTTGTGGTAACTTGTGAAATTAACCTTTTCAGTGTATGTTTTGAGATTCATATTCATTACGAATTTAGTGTGCTAAATTTCTTCAAATTTCCTCCAGAATGCCTCAAATTGCGCAGATTTTAGTCTCGATTTTCTGGAGAGCATGCCCCTGGACCCCCTAGAACTTTCGTTTGAAAAAAAAACTTTTTTTTTAGCAATTCCAGGCTCTGATTAGTGATATGACAGGCTGCCACATTTCCGGCCCAGGCCGGAAATCCGCCTCTGAAAATGTTTACAAGTGCTTTTCCGGCCTATGAAATTTTTGAAAATCACTTTTCCGTCACAGCAAATTTTACGCTATTTAATTTCCGCCTCCGGCTTTTTCGGGCCTGAATCACGACGTCGTCTGCCAAGAATTCTCCCTTCCGCACAATAAGCACTCTTCGCTTCTGATTGGTCAAAACTCGTCATAGTGATAAGGGAGGTCACTCCCACTCTATAACCAGCGATGACTGCGAGAGGGAACGCCATTGAAGTTTCAGCCTTCGTCAATCAAGTTTATCAACGCTTTTCTTCAAGTTCTGTGTCTAGGCCTGGGTGTCACGGTTCAACGATGACGGACAATTTTCTAAAAGAAAAGAAGACATTACAGCACTCGAGGTTAGCGTGAAAACAAATGGAAGTGGTCATGGCTTGAAGAAAGTAATGACGAAGGAACACCACACAAGTATTGGTGCAAAAAAGTTCCGATTGCAGGTCAGTGCTTCTGTGTCCCATGTAAGAAATTTCTGAATTACGGTACATCGGGAAAAAAGGCTTTGACGAAACACGCTAACGACAGAAACATATAAAATGTTAGCTGTTGTGCGATCTAACACTGTTTTGGAAAATGCAACACATACTACTGCGACTGCCAGTGCTTTCGCTGACCGAGTTGCGGAACAGAAAGCCATCGTGTGTGCGTTTCTTGCTGAACATTGCCTACCATTTTCAATCTCGCCTGCTTAATTGAACTTTGCCAGAAACTCGGTGAAGACAAAAAAGCACTGTGTCAGATGTCAATGGCACGGACTTGTGCCACATACACAACTACATATGGAGTTCCTTCGCTCTGAAAGAAGAAGTAATGCAAAGCTGCAGGAGTCGGCATTTTCAATCAATGTCGACGAAGCGACAAATGAAGCCAATAACAAGATCACGAATGTGTTAGCCCAGTTTTACGATGACGATCTACAAAAAGTTGTCATTGAACATCTGGGATCTCGAGAAGTAAACCAAGCCACTGCAGCAAACATCTTATCAGCCATTGAAGACATCCTTGAAAAAAGACATGCGAGATGGGACCAGATAGTGTCGGCACTCTTTGACAATTGTAATGTGATGAGAGGTAAGAAAGGTGGTGTAGAAACTCTGCTGCGAAAGAAAAACCACATCTACTTGATATTGGTGGTGACACCATCCACCAGATACACAATGCTACTCATCAGTTCTTCTCTGTGATGGAAGAGTTTGTTCCTCTGCAAGCTCTTGCCAGCGACATGTACTATGATATTGAGGAATCGCCAAAAGCAAGTGCCTTGTTCAAAAACGTCCAGGAACATCTTGGCAAGAAGGGCAAGCCTCTCATCCGACCAATATCCAACAGGTATGTAGGCCTATTATCTTTCTATATAGCCTAAATCAATTTAACACTACAGTAGAGCATTTTCCTCGGTGTTATCCACACAACCGTCGTTCCGATAACATCTGGCGCAAGCCAACTGGCGCATAGCCTAGCCGATCCTACTTACTACTTGTGTACTTACTACTACTAGTAGTAGGCCTACTACTTAATCCGCATGAGACACTCAACGCTAGGCTAGGTCACAGCAAAACTACAGAAGGGACAAAACACAGGCTAGAGTGGACAAACCCCTCCTTGGCATGATCTGGCAATTTTTTGGCCGTTATTTTAAAAACATTAACTGATTAAGTATGTCTTATTAAAGTCATTGTGATGACATTATTATGGGATAAAGACCAAGCATGCAAACTAAAGCCCTTGACTCATACTTAGCCTTATTTGTTCTCTTTGCCTCCCCCCCCCCCCCCCCTCTGGCTCCCTCCCTCCCCACTGGGTCTATGATTCTATTTCATGCATGCTGACTTCCTACTTTTAGTAAAGTCTGCATAGGCCTATTCAATGTCTCTAGCCCTAACTCCATGCTATGTTTACTTAGCTTTAGGCCTAATCTAAACTCGCAAAATTCTCTCTCCCCCCCCTCCCCCTCTCTCTCCCTCTACCACCCTCCCTCTTCTTCCTCTTCCTCTTCTTCTTTTTTCTTTTTCTTTTTCTTCTTCTCTCTCTCTCTTTTCTCTCTCTCTCTCTCTCTCTCCTCCCATCCCCACCCCCCATAATTATGGTCCTGAGGATGGCTAAAACTGAGGCTTCGTTTGTGCATGCATGCGCTAACAGTAACATCTGCCATACGGTAAACTAAAAGTAAACAATTCCCAGTCTTCGGAAAGAGTAGGCTATTTTCGTGCCAATGGTGATGGACTGGAGTGACACAAATATACCCAGCATGCACAATTAAGGACAAATTGCAAGAATAGCCCACGGCTCAGGTCTAAATCCTAAAGAAAAAAAAATCACTCTCCCTTCTTAAATGAAAAAGGCCTAATTATTCCTTCTCTCTCTCTCTCTCTCTCTCTCTCTCTGTTTATGTCTCTTTTTGTGCCTGTCTCTCAGTCTGCTTCTGTCTCCTTGTCTCTGTCCCTCTGTCTCGTCTCAGATTCTGAATCCAGACATCGCATAAAAGATGAAGAAAACATGTCGTTATAAATGGATTGCGCGCACACACACACACATACATGCGCGCGTGCGCACATATGAACATATACATGCTGCAAATGTGCACGCACACATGCACAAACACATACACCACACACATACAGATACATACATACACGTACACACGCACACATTCAGACACACACACAAATTGTCAGACACATATACACATGCATGCATGCACACAATTAATTTGCTCATTCCATTTTTTTAACAGACTGTAGGCCTACTCTTTAATATCTCCCCCAGACCCCTTTTCTTTGGTATCAGTTTATATAAAATCTGTGATTTAACTACTTGGTTTTCAGATTCCTACAAATGCGCCAGGTGGCTGACAGACTGGATGAACTGAGTGAGGCTCTTTTCGTCTATTATTCATGTTTTCTGACACCAGAAGAAAGAACAGTTGGAGGTCAAATCGATGAAATCTTCACAAGTCGGGGAGTGAGTGATGAGTCTGCAAAGAAGGTGAAGGGGATACTTCATGCGCAGCACCAGCAAAGCAGAACATGCACGTCCAGCAGCTCTGATAGAAAACAACGGATTTGACTCTATCTGATAAACAAGAAAACTCAGACTAATATAGCAATACAGCTATGCAGAGGGATTCTAAAGCAGTTTGATGAATATGCCCAGCTGTTCCAACATGTGAAACCCATGGTACACAAGCTTCACGGGAGATATTTCATTTTGTGAAAAACTTCCATTCACTGTTTCTGAAAGCAGAAGCAATACCTGAAGAGGATGCTACAGCTCTTGCAAGTTTGAACATTGATAATGAAGATGCCCAGCTCAGAGACAGTCAGCTTGGTGTGGGGGAGTATTGCTATTCTCCACTTCTCATGTGCAGGAGGGACAAGGCAAAACATACATGGATGCCAAAATTCTTCACCACCTTGCGATCTGCCTACAAAGCAGGTTCAAAGGCTCTGATGAAACTACCGATAATCAACAAGACTCTGATTAATCTTGCTGCACTTGATCCTGGGCTGCAAAGAAGTGAAGGAACGGCGCATTCCTTAATGGCCATTGCACAAGCACTGCCTAATGTTGTCCCAACTGGAGATCTCGGCAAACTGGACGGAGAGATCAAGAAATATGGATGTGATGACCAGATAAGCCACCTCCCTGCTGATGAGACCAGCAAGGCCTTCAGGATCGACAGTGACTGGTGGTCTAAGATAATGGTTATGAAAGATCACCGAGGACAAGAGCGATATCCTATCTTGAGCCGACTGGTGAAAGCTGTTCTGACCATCTTCAGTGGGCCTCTTGTTGAAAGCAGCTTTAACATCATGGGAGACATTGTGGAAGAAGATAGAACATCATTGACAGTGGAAAATTATGAAGCTCTTGCCCAGATCAAGCAAAGACTGAATGCCACAAAACACAAGGCGACAACAATGCCCGTCACTCAAAGCATGACGAAAGCAGTGAAAACAAGCAGAGAGCGGTACCATGAGGCTCTTCAGAAGAAATCTGCATGCAGGATATGGGAAAAGTCTGCTCTTAAGCAGCCACCCTCCCCTCCTCCTCCTCCTCCTCCTCTACCTCCTCCTCCACCTCCATTGGGAAACAGCCACCCTCCACATCCCCCTCCACCTCCTCCCTTGGAAAGAAGCCAACCTCCTCCACTTCCTCCTTTGGGAAACAGCCACCCTCCACCTCCTCCTCCTTCACCCATACCTCCATAGGAAAACAGCCACCTCCACCTCCACCTCCTTCAAGCATACCTCCATAGGCAAACAGCCACCCTCCACCTCCTCCTCCTTCAAGCATACCTCCATAGGCAAACAGCCACCCTCCACCTCCACCTCCTTCACACATACCTCCATTGGGAAACAGCCACCCTCCACCTCCTCCTCCTTCACCCATACCTCCATTGGGAAACGGCCACCCTCCACCTCCTCCTCCTTCACCTCCTCCCTTGAAAAGGAGCCAACCTCCTCCACTTCCTCTATTGGGAAGCAGCCACCTTCCACCTCTTCCCAATCCTCCTCCTCTTCCTCTCCTCATCCAGTGGGAAGCAGTCACAGTCCACCTGCTCCTCTACAAGCACTGTTCCTATCGAAAGGAAGACCTTCAGTCAGCTTCAACAGAGAATTCAGCGAGCAGCAAATTTCAAAGAGATTGAAGACATTGCCAGGGAAGTACAGCACACTGTTAGTTCATGGCCTCTAACATGCAAACCTAATCTCACATCAAAACTGATTATGAGGCAGACTTGAAAGCTCATGAACTCTATCCAGCTGACGGGCCCAATCTTGTGCCAGTCATGATATGTGGAGATGGTAATTGCTTACCACGAGTTGCCTCCTTGTTATGTAGTGGAACAGAGGATCTTCACGTGGAAATGCGGGTCAGAATTGTCTTGGAACTCGTGCTGAATGAAGAGACTTATCTGGCAGATAGAGATCATTCAAAAGTCTATGCACAGTATTCAGATCATTACTGTTTGGAAGAACTCACCACAGACACGATAAGCAGTATATTTAGAAAAGAAGTGCGAGCTATTGCTGTCAGTGGGACATACATGGTATGTGGAGGTGTGTTCTGTTGCCAACATCCTGCAAGTACCTGTCTTCTCCGTATACCCAGAGTATGGAGGACACAGTGTCAGGAAAGACCTGCATCGTCTGATCCAGCCACATCAAGAAGTGCCATCATCACAGCCTGTGTACGGAATTATGTGGACTAGATTAAATGGCAAGGACCTTCCAGAGAGAACTTGGAGACCAAACCATTTTGTAGCATGCCTTCCTTGCATTGAAATTTCATCACAGTCACAGCAACAAAAAAACAATCGGAAAAGGACATTGGTCGATGCTGACATCAGGACCATGTTCGGGAAGACAATGAAAATGGAAGTAACAAAATCTATCAAAAAATATTCAGATTGAACAGAGGGTTTTGTTTTGTTTTGTTTTGTTTTATATTGGACAGCGTAGGAATTTAGGTTTAGGCCAGGACATTCGGGTTTCAGGTCTGAGGATTTCATAAAATCGAGGTTTCAGGCCTGCGGAATTTCTGGATCCAATTTTCAGGCTTAAGGACTTGAGGATAGTGGCAGCCATGTATGACTATGAGGTGATGCAGAAAAGAAATCACACACACACATACACCCCCTTCCTCTCACACATACAGATACGCACGCACACATAACAAACTTCTTGAACCCCACTGGCACACACATGAAAGAAAAAGGGAAGGGAACACACACAGACACACACAAACACACACAAACACACACACACACACACACACACACACACACACACACACACACACACCTTCTTATGCCCCACTGGTACACACATGAAAGAAAGAAAAAGGGAAAATCACACACACACACACACACACACACACACACACACACACACACACACACACACCTTTCACTGTCATTGTTGAAAGCAATAATATTTTATGAAAACAAAGTCATTCACTTGCCTGTTGGTCTCTGGAACCTGGGGAGCCATTCTCCTAGGGCGTATGAGTCAAGCTGGCCATACGATTTCCACTCAAACTCATCTCTGCAGCACACTGGCCTGGGCCTGGCCCACCAATTGGCCTGCATCCAACAGAGTCAGCATCGCTTTGTAGTAATTCGATCAAGCTCTCCCTGTCCCATGATGTTTCCTGGTGTTCATCTGAATCAGGATCAGCTGACTGTCTATTCAATATTTCCAGCATCTAATCTGTGGTGAATGTACGGTGAGGCCGAGTGCCTGAAATGCTTAGTTATGACATCATAGTCTTTCTTTCTTTCTTTCTTTCTGCGTATGCAGGCTGATACTCCTACGGACACTGCCTGTATATAAAGGCAGTGGAGTTTTGTGTGTATGACCGTTTTTCATCCTGCCATTAAGGCAGCCATACTCCATCTTCGGGAAAGGTGCATGCTATGTGTAATGTGTCATCCATAGCAACGGCCAAACTGGCCTTCTCTTCCGAAAGTTGGTGATGGGATTTTACCTGTGTGCAAAGTGTTATGCGTGCGTCCACACACGGAACCTCGGTTTATAGTCTCATTTGAAGGACTGTATGGGGAATGGAGTCAGAATCAATGTCAACTCCGAGGGAGAAATCCCCCTGTACCGAAATTTGAACTCACAACCCCAGGATCACGAGTCCGGCGCTCCACCAACTGAGCTATTCCGGCCCCCAACGTCATAGTGAATTGAAAAGCACATGGTATGAATTGATAAAAACACTTAACTGAACAGCACCATGATGAAGCAAATGGCTGTGAGGTACAGGTCATGGAATCGCCCAACTATGATGTTTATTGCTGGCTTTCTATCTCATCAAACTGGAGAGTGAGAGTATCGAAAGTTAGGTAACCCTAGTTGGTCTCATTTCGGCAATGTTGGCTGTGAGCCAACTGGTTGCAGAAATGCGACGTAGGCGGTGGAAGGTTAAAAGTGGAAAACTGTTGTTGATTTATGAATACTGTTGATTGTCTTAATGCTTTGACTGTAAGTTTAATCAGCATGTGTGTTTAGCCTAAGTGTATTTCAAATTACTTAATTTAATTTGTAAGAACAGTTGAAGAGTTGTTTGACTTCAGTTGTTTAGCATTGTATTACTGTCTACTACCCCAAGTTAAAATCTACTCAAAATCTGTGTGAAAGTGGAGACTGATCATTATGGCAGATATATTTATGCTAGTCTAATCCTTTGTCGGCTGAGATCTCACTCATTTACGGAAAGCAAGAGGGCAAGTGTGAAAACTGGACAAGCCAGACTCTCAGCTACTTACCTTCAAACCAGGTTCAGTTGTTTTTTTGTGTGTTTTTTTTTATACTAGATCCTGGGTTGCTATTCCTGACCCGGGTGTGCCTGCTATTTATTGGCTGAGCAGGGACAACAATCACTACTGATCAGCTTGCCTAAAGAGAAGGTGGACCAGTCACCAGCAACTGGAGAGAGATCAACACTCCTCTCCAACATTAAATAAGTTCTAATATTCCAAGTGGACTCCAACTCAACTCATCCAGAACTTTCCAAGTCTTTATGATGAGATAATGTGGGGAAAAGTCAGCTCTAGCAAAGAATCCAGTTTATCCATGTGTATATTTTACCCTTGTATAAACAAGTAAAGTTAATGGGTGAAACTACACTTAACTTTTGTCAGTTCTTTGTTGCACATTCAGTATTGAATGTTTGAACTCATCTTTAATTCTGTCTCTGGAGCTACAAGCACTTTTAAGAGTACAAGCCTAAGGAGAATCATTCTTAGCCACTTTTGAGTACTTTTAACAGTCCGGAGAAAAATAAACATTTCTTTTGATGACTTGCATCGGAAAGTTGCTCCTTCCATAACTAGTAAGAGAGAGGGTGGAGGTGAAATTTTAATATAACTTTACTAGAGAAAACACTGCAAGTCCTTTCCCCAGAGGTCACATCTACCCACCCCAACTCTCATCACACTTACTCACATTTGATTGAAAGTCAACAAATCGTGCCTGTTCACACCTCCAAAGTAGATTCCGAGATGTGACTGACTGGCTTTCAAATGATGTAGAATTGAAGCTAAAGACTTACTTGTACTTGACTTGAGGAAAGGAATAGAGTAACATCCCTTTGAGTTACTGCAAACATTAGCCCCCTACATGTTGCATTCATTGCACCATGCAAGGGGCAGATAGAAAAATGCTAATGAAGACGAAGCGGAAACTGGTATGACAGAACGGTCAAAAGAGCTTGAACACAAATTTTTTCAGTGAATCAAAAACTACACTTTTTCAGTATATGAGGCAAATAGTTCTTCATTCTCTCTCTCTCTCTCTCTCTCTCTCTCTCTCTCTCTCTCTCTCTCTCTCACTCACACACACACACACACACACACACACACACACACACACACACCACACACATGCATCTCTTATTCATTGACATGTACACTCATATATTGACACATTTTCAAAACAGAACAAAAACAGTAGTACACGCACACACACACATAATCTAATTATTCTTTCTCTTACAAAAACTGGTCTCCAACAAAAACTACATAAATTATTTGAGTATTGGCAGTGTGGGGGATTAAGAATATAGGGAGAAAAAACAGAAGTTGTTATATTATAAAATCGAGCGCTAAAATACCAATTTGTTTTTACTGGGGTGATGATATAATTCAAACGGCTGATGAAGACAAATATTTGGGAATTATTTGGGAATGGAAGTCTGTTGCAAGCACAGGAACACTTAGTAAACAAGCGAGAAAGCATACATACTCTACAGGACCTTTAGAAATACAATTTAATAAGAAAATGTTTGAATTATATGATGCTAATAACTCAATATCATTCATGGACAGAAGTAGGTTTACCAAACGAAACAAACTGACACTTTGAACTAAAAAACTATTTGATGATGCCTGACAAGTAAATTTGCACACGAAAAAATTATTGATTTTGTAAACAAATTCTTGGAGTTAACAAAAAGTTCAATGGTCTCCAGTATTAGGAGAATAAGCAATTTCCAGGAATGGTAAGAATATTGTCGAACAAATACCTGTTGTAATCATTCTCGACGTCAGAAAATTCTTTGTCCATAGTTAGAATGTATAAATGCATGCATTATCAAGAGGACAAAAAATGATTTTGGTTGACATTTGTAAAGTTATATTGTAAGTATTAATATGGGCCATGTTTGGAAATTCAGTTTACATTCAATATACAGATGACTAAAAGTTGTAATATCTAAAAAGTGTAATAATATATTATTGATATTGAAGACAAGAAAAACTAACTCATCAAAACTTAAGTTTTACAACACTATTGTTAAAGAATTGAAACAGAAAATTATTTAATCAGTGTTGCAGATCCGAGGCAGAGACAAGCCTTAACAAGACTTGGATATGCACCCAGACTTGAAAATAGAAAAAAGACGATCTGTATATATCATAATCTAGAACAAAGACTTGCAATCGTTGTAATGTATTAGAAGACGAAGTTCATTTCTTGATCACATTGGAAAGTTGATGCAACAGAAATATTTTATGAAGGCATACAATGTCTTAATATTTAGTGCTTCAAATATTGTTCTAAGCCAGTTATGGTATGGAGAATGCTCAGTCACTATTACGGAAATTTGTGTATATGTTTTGCTCTCTGTGATAACCATATTGTGCTCAAACCCTGTAATGTTCATTCAATTAAAATTTATTCTATTCTGTTCTTTTCTATTCTGTCCTATTCTATTCTATTCTGTTCATAATGACAAACACATACAAACAATGACACCCCCCCTTTTTTTTTAAATCAGTAAATACAGCTTGTGACACATAAACACAACACACACACACACACACACACACACACACACACACACACACACACACACACACACACACACAGAGTCAGGAAAGTATGGTAAAGATACTAAATGCTCTTCAGCATACAGGTCCTTTTTTGCGGAACTATGTTTGACGGCTCCAAGTCTGAGGAGGGAATTGCCTCTGCTGTGTTTTGTGCAACTGGTCCTTCTCAGAGACATACTAAACACATTCCCACTGACAGCTCCATTTTCACTGCTGAGTTAACAGCCTTGGTTCTGGCTCTTGAAATGGTCTGTAAATTCAAACATAAAAGATTTCCTCATTTTGTCGGACTCACTTTCTGCTTTGGAGGCCACTGCCAGCCGTAACCTCAAGCACCCTCGGTTGCTGAAATTATTCGAACTGTACACCTCTCTGAAATCAGATGGATACAACATAGTTTTTGCTTGGGTTCCTAGCCATGTGTTTGAGGCGATGAGTTGGTTAATCAACTTGCCAAGTGTGCTACAAGGAAGAAGTTGAACAGATTATCTATCCCTCGCACAGATCTCGAACCCAAAAGCCCAGGCTTATCATTTTTGCCTGTTCCTGAGGCGGCCATAGAGAAGAAACAGTCTTGTACTGTTTGCATACAGGCCACTCCTTTTTGCACCCATTCTTATCTTTTAAAAGGTTAAGGAGCTTTGTGGTGCATTCCATATCATGTAGCGCTCACAGTGAAACATATTCTTTTAGGATGTTGGGACTTTTATAATGTAAGACATAAACATCTTACAGCAGACTCCATGAAAACCTTGCTCAGAGATGCCCCATTCGATGTGATTTTTGAATTTCTGAAAGAGAATAACATTTTTCATCAGATCTAAGATTTTACAGAAGAAAGATTTTTAACAAACTTTCAGGCGTGTTTTCAGAAGGTGTATTGTAAAGGGTTGTATGAAGGAGGGTTTTTTTTGTTTTTTGCTTGTTTCATGACTTGAGTTGACTTCAGTGTGGTGATAGCCCTGATTTGTACCCTTGCTGTCAGCTAGGCTCTGAGCAGTATTACCTTACCTTACCTCAGATCATTTTCAGCTTGGTCTGACTTTTCTGTTTCAAGAAATATATATAATTCTGAAACTTTAAATTCACAGAACTTGGCTGATGATTAACATTGTTAATGCTTCTCTCACATCTCCGTTTCCCTGCAGCAAAACTGCACACAGTGAAATCCTTTTTATTTTTGTTTACTTATTTTTTTACTCATGCGCATATGAGTTCTCATACTGGCATAACTGGCAGCTTTCCTATCACCGAACCGTAATCGTACTTGATTCAGCAAAATTAACAATGGTTTTTGTTGGATGGGATCTGGATGTAATGGCAAAGATGCTTTTAAGATTGTTGGGCAACAGTGTAATGGTTTGCTTATATGCTGGTCATTTTTAAAAATTTTATAATGAATGTTGTTGTGTATGTGTGGGTTTCCTTTTTTGTTGTTGATGGTGAATTGATGGTGATGATTCATTCATTGTTCCCAAATAGTTGTGGTTTATAGTATAAAAACATTAAAACCATTTAGTATTTGTAGAGCATAATTATTGTGGTAAACTTCTCAGTGTTCACTCCCATATTTTCGTTCACTTATTCACCCCCAAAACAATTTAAAGTATGAAATTTTACTGGCATGTGTGAAACTGCATGATTTAAAATTTTGTGAAAAATCTTCTTTAGAGGTACTTTGAAAACAGGTGTGTAGGTCCAAGTTATGCTTGGAAAACAGATAAGTAGGCCACTAGTTATGCATTTAAAACCGCTAAGGTATTCAGATGTGCACCAAAAACAGGAGAGATTGTCAGAGTAGACAATTTGAGAGGCTAATTATGCCATGTTGTAATACATTTTAATACATCAATTAGAGATTCTTGACAACAGAAGTATGTTTGTCCTAAGTGTACTGTGCCTTTTCACTTGTCCTTAACCTTGTGACTTTCAGAGTCTACAGAGATTAATTTGACCTCTGTCCTCATCCACTATGGGTAGCAAGGAAGGTGTATGGTGTAGAGGTCATGGAATTATCATCACATGAAGTTTTGGGATGAGTGGGACTGGGAAAGAATGTAATTAGGTTATTGATGTTGGTGTTCCCCTCAAATGCAAGAAATTCCAGCGACAAAAGAAATCAGAAAGAAGAAAGAAAAGAAAAGGCAGTGACATTGTGCTGTCCATTTCAGTGGAGTTAAGAGGACTGAAAGCTTGTAAAATGTGCTTGCCTTCTTCAGTGTTTTTTAACTTATCAGTTTAGGTCTGCAATTTCACAACAATCACACATTTTTAAAGTCCTACAAGGACAAGTTTTTAAAGTTCATTCAAGCCAGCTTCTTTGACATTGAGTTCCTAACTTCTTCACAAAAAAATTTATTTCTGTACAACAATGATTATGAAACTTGTCTGTGGCTTCCCAGCTATTTATATTTGAATAGGTGTGCCCTTTCATGCCAGTTCCCACCAGTATTGTTTCTGTCGTTTATCCATATTATTGTCCATGATCACCTTTTTTTTGTTTTCTGGTGTGAATTTTACTTTCAGTCTCCGGGACTGAAACATCCAACCTTGCTAAACTGAAGAGTTCCGGCCTTTCTCTGTCCATGGCCTCTCTCTATTCAGGTAAGTTGGAGTTCCAAATGCACCTTGTATGAAATATTTTAAATCAGCATATTAATACTATCTCAACCTCTGCCAAGTAAGTTGTGTTTCCACCTGTGTCTGTTGCTTTGTTCGTCTGTCAGCAACATTGTGCAAAAACTACAGAATGGGTTTTGATGCAACTCGATGGACAGATGGAATCTAGCTGAGGAATGACTTGATGAATTGTGTGCCAGATCCATTTTGTGGGTGTGGATCAAAGGGTGAATGCAGAATCCCTACCACCATAACGTCAGCACTGTCCTAGATGTCCTGTTTTGCAGAAATAGTACATCTGGGAAGTTTTGGTCTGTACATGTCTTGGTTTTCATGTTTTTCTTTGAAATAGACATGCGTGGTCTACAGAAGCTGGCCAAAAATCTGAACGATGACAACCCAAGCAGAGGATAAACAGTCATAGACCAGAACCAACAGCTCAAGACAGAAAAAGCAGAACCCAACACTTTAGCAGAGCTGTACAGAGAGGCCAGTACACTCCACATGCCCAGGTTCGCGAAGAAAAAACTCATCTCTTGCTCTCAGAGCCAACTGGAGCAGACGACAGCAGCATTAAAGGATGCCCTCAACATGAAGGAGCTCAAGCTAAGCATCAGCAAGCTCAAGTCAAAGAAAGCCCCCGGGCCTGATGGTGTTACTGGTGACATGCTAAAGCACCTTGGCCCTGTCTCTCAAGACTAGTCCTGCTTCAGATCTTCAACCAAAGCTGGAGAAGAGGAGTAGTGCCCCTAATCTGGAAGGAAGCCGAGATGATCCCAGTCCTGAAGAAGGGGAAAATCAAAAAAGACCCTAGCAGCTTCCGCACCATCAGCCTCCTTAGCACAGTAGGCAAGCTGTTGGAAAGAATGGTCAACTGCCGACTGACCCTTTTCCTAGAAGCATGTAACATCCTCTCTCCTACCCAAACAGGGATGAAAACTCCTCCGCCGTTTCCGCCGTCTCCGCCGTTATTTTTTCGCATCTCCGCCGAAAGAAAAAGTCTCCGCCGAAAAATTATTCGAAGAATAAAACTCAGAAACGATCTCAACTTGTCTGCACAGCGAATTTCTTCTCTGTCGGTAATGTTCTTAAACGGCGTAGTTCTCATTCTGCTTCCTTCCAGTATCAATTCTCATCATGGCGTCGATTCACAGTGAGAGTTTGCCGCGAGTGAGTGGAAACAAAACGGAAAAAAAAAAGAAAGAAGTATGTGAACCACTAGAAGACCGAGTGGCAGCAGAAGGACGTGTGTGACCGCAGAGTCGCGGATGTAATAAGAAAACATGACAAAGACAGCGAATTTGAAGTGTTTTGCGAGCCTTGCCAAAAACGTGTCTACTTTGGTAGTCGTGGCTTTGTGGCAATCAGAGATCACATCGAGCGTCCCAGTCACCAACAGAAAATGTGTGTGTTTCCCACACCATTACAGCATGTTTTCAGATCATTGGGTATGCAACAATCTACGTTTAATTTCCAAAGATAGTTTGACTCCTACTCTAAGTACTTTCCACTCGTAGAGTCTTCAAAGCTAGGGAAAAACGTCAAAGTGACAAAAAGATATAAAAGAACAAATGACATCAAAATAAACTGATGTCACAACAGTATTGTGTAACACTTTTCCCCTGGTATAATGCAAACGTTTGCTACATTTGTTTGTATAACAGCCCCTCTATGAAATCCTTTTCCACCAGCCCACTCCCCTCACTACCTATATACTTCCTCTTCTCCTCCTCCTCCCCCAACCCCCACCCTCACCCCACAACACACATACCCCACACACTTCGCCCCCTCCCCCCCACCCCCGTCCCCACCACACACACACACAAACACACCCCCCCTCCCCACACACGCACACAATCACCCCCCCCCCCCCCCACACACACACACACACACACACACACCACACCCTTGTCAAGGGGGGGAGGATATGATTAGTTGTAAGGGAGAAGTGGGTGGGGGGGGGGGGGGGGGTGTACTGTTATGACATCAGTTTGTTTTTATGTCATTTGTTCTTTTATGTTCTTTTTTGTGTTTAGTGTTTCCTGACGAAGGGTCTAAGGCCCAAAAGCTTCAGGTTTTTTTTTTTTTTCTCAAAAGGACTTCAAAGTAATCATTTTTCATATTGTGTTTATTGAAGTCCAGCAGTCGTTTTCATACATCTGATTTACTTAGTTTGATTTCCCACTCTGATTTACTTATCTACAGGCCTTATTCTTTATGTCCTGAAAGCACTGTTTGTCAAATTTTCTTTAGCTAGAGTTCTGAGGATTCATCACACTAAATGTTTGTCTCAATTGACATAGTCTCTTTCCACATCAGTCTCAGTTTTCATGGTGTTGAAAGCTGTTCTATAGAATGAGTTGTTTAGAAGCAAGAAAGTGATTTCTAAAGATTTTTATGCCTTATTTAATACAAAATATGCTTTAGCTTCAGGGGGGCTGCCCCCTGCCCCCCGCGGCTGTTGCCCATCTACCCTACTGGGGGCCCATGGTGAACCCCCAGATCCCCGCCAATCTCCTCTTTTTTTAAAAAAACTGTTTTCATCCCTGCCAAAGCGTCTACAGGAAATTGTGCAACACTGAAGATCAACTCGCCCTCCCAGACCAGGACATTGAGAACTCCTTTCAGGAGAAGAAGAAAACTCTCGTTGTTTTCTTCGATTTGTCTCAAGCTTTTCAGAAAGTATGGAAAGAGGGACTCATACTGAAACTTCTTTGAGCTGGAGTGCAAGATAACATGTACATGTAGATCCATCACTACCATTTCTGCAGAACTGCAAGGATCAAACTGGATGGCTTCAATAGCAGGAAGGTCAAGCTGAGAGAGGGTGTCCCCCAGGGTGGTGCGCTCTCCCCAACACGGTTTCTGGTATTCATTAATAATATCACAGACAGCATCCCCAAGCACATCTCCAGCAGTCTACACGCAGATGATCTGGTGGTGTGGACATCTTCCAAACACACCAGCAGAGCCACCTACAGAGTGCAGGAAGCTGTCAACAACATTACCGCATGGGCAGACACCTGGGACCAAAAACTGAACTCCACCAAAACCATCCATATACTCTTCTGTCTCTCCACGGCCAATGAGCAAGCCAAACTGAGGCACCAGGAAAAGACATTACCACAGATAGACACACCAACTTTTCTTGGCGTCAAGCTGGAAGTTCACCTAACCTGGAAGCCTCAGATGAAGAGATGGAAGGAGGAGGTATCCGCAGACTAGACCTGCTAAAGAAGCTGGCGGGAACGACTTGGGGAGCAGACTCCAAGCTTCTCACCCAAGTCACACAGGAGCAGTCAGACCCACCATGGAATATGCCTCAACCTCCTGGGGAACTGCTTCCAAAAGAAACAAGTCTAGGCTTGATAAAATACAGGCATTTGAGTCGTCCTCAGAGCCATGAAATCCACCCCAATCCATGAGATGGCGAAGACTGCCAACCTTGAGCCGCTGGAAAGAAGTTGTGATCTAAAAGCCTTGATGCTGGGTGAGAAACTATGCCGCCTCTCCTCACACCCCCTCCATCAAAGACGCTCACAGCCCACCAAGAACCATCTCAAACGTCAGAGCCCCAAGCACCAGTACAAGGCCCAGAGACACCAGCATACTGACATCCTTCAAACAGAAGGTTCAGCCTGCCAAGATCTCGTCATGCCTGACTGGAAGCTTGATGAAGAGATAGAGGCCTCCATCAGTCACAGTGTTTCCAGAATCACCAACAGAGATCAGCCACCTCCAGTTCTCAAAGCTCTAGCTCAGGTCAAGATTGAAGATACATACACTCTCAGCTCCTGGACCCATGTCTACACAGACGGATCAGCCGAGGAAGCCACACACAATGGAGGCAGTGGAGAACATATCAGATTCCCTGATGGAGACTGCAGAAACATTGCAGTCCCTGGAGGAAAGCTCTGTACCAACTTCAGAGCTGAAGTCCTAGCCATCAAAGAAGTGGCAGACATTCTCTCCTCCTGTGGAAGTCCCCTCACCAGCATTGCCATCTTCCCTGATTCCATGTCCACTCTCTAGGCCCTTGACTCCCCTGATCCTCACCCTCTGATCCAATCCCTTAAGGCCTCCCTTGCCACTCTGACCCAGAAAGCTTCAACTATCCTCCTGTAGGTCCCTGCCCACGTTGACATCTCTGGAAATAAGCATGCTGACTGATTAATGAAGGCTGGAAGCCAGCTCCCCCAGCCAGCTCCCCAAACCACATATGAGGAAGTTAAGACACTCAAACATGGTACATTCAGAGCTGACTGGATCCGAATGAACCAAGACTATAAGGCACACCAAGACCCATTCACACACTGGGAGGAAACACCAACCATTTTCCACTTGTGCACTGGGCATTGTGGCCTGCGCTCCAACCTCAAGAGGTTGGGAGCAGCACTCGACCCTGTGGACAAGGTGACCAGACATCAGCACATCCTCCAGGACTGTCCTCTCAGTGATGAGAGACGAGTGTGAGCCTGGCCAGAAGGGGCAGACCTCATAACAAAACTCTGGGGGACTGCCAGCGATCTCCACCGAAAGGCTGAGTTTGCCGCCACCCTTGGGTCTGGCTGTAGCTGCGTAACCATTGAACGCGAAAGAAGAAGAAGAAGAAGAAGGTTTTTTCATTTGAACTAGTGTTGATCTTGCATTCTTTTTGTCCTTTAAAACAACTTTTGTGGTGGGCAGGTTTGACTGCAAGACTTTCTTCCTATTTGGTATACCGTATCACAGAAAATAGCTTGTTGCATTAACAACTTTTTAATCTCTTTTCTAATGGTGGACATGTTACAGGTACAGTCAGGTATTGTGAGGGTTAACTTCATATTCATTATCTAGCGAGCTATCCTTTTCACCCTCTACCACCAAGCCCCAAGCCACCAAACAGAGAAACAAAGATTATTTGAGAACCTTTTGCCTAAAATGCCAGGTACGTCCTATAATGCAGTCGCCCTATAAACCACACCAATTCTGCTGGAAGTCTGTTTACTGCAAATTTCCCTCCGGAGGTTGCAACTTTGCCGTGGTCGGAGGGCTTGCATGGTCCAGTGATCCCTTAGGCTTTGCTGAAAGGGGCATCAGTACTGGACTAGATGGTTAGTTCTTGTTAATGCTTCTAGGCCTGTATAGCCAAGTTGCTGACTGGCCTAAGTGCAACATGGTAGGAATTGATGCCCCTGGTAGAGTCTCCCATGTCATAAAGGTTATGAGTGAGGGCCCTGACAAATAGTAACCCACCTTTTTCCTATTTAATCTTCTGCCTTTCTTAACAGATCTTTTCTCTCTTCGTCTCACCTTCAAGTCTTCTTTTCCATATTCCTTTTTCTCTGAGACTTGAGTTGCTGTCGTAAGCAGTGGGGAAGCCCAAGCTACAGTTACCTGGCGAGGGGCTGAGTGGCTGATTCCAATTCAGTCGTGAAGGTGCACTGTCTGGTTTTCATGCGGGATGGTACCAGGTGGACAGATGCCATACTATGGCCATTGTCCCTTCCCCAGCGTGGCAGCTCTCCTGCGGTGACCATTTATTTCTGCCAGTAATTAAAATCTTTCATGGCCACCAAAACTACTAAAACAGGAAAGAGAAGAAAACTGGGTTCCAACCCTTCGAGGAACACAGACTCAGACTTGGACACAGAAGCCCGGAAGACATTGGGCGTTTGGCCCTCTTGGCTGGTAATCCAGTCAGAAAATTGCGATCAATCAAACCAAATTGAGTCCCTTTGCTGTTGCAAAGGGGCTAAAAGGTCTGGCAGGCGTAGAGCCGAAATCAGTTAAGAGGTTGAGGGATGGTCCCCTGCTTTTGCAGTTTGACGGAAAAGCCCACTCGGACAACATTAAAATCAGGAAGTTTAGTGAATGACCCAATCCAGGTATCCCCTCGCAGAAGTCTAAACTCGTTGAAAGGTGTCATCCATTGCAGAGAGTTGTTTGGGATATTTTAGGGAGAGATCAAGGCTGAGTTGGCTGACCAAGGAGTTGTAGAGGTCAGGAGGGTGACTTTCCGCAAAGGTCCAGAGAGAAAACCGACCAACACTCTGTTCTTCACCTTTGCCAAACGGACTCTTCCAGAGTCCAAAAAGATGGGATACCTGAGAGTAAAAGTAGCCCTATATGTACCAACCCCACTGAGGTGCTTCAGATGTCAACGATTTGGTCATGTCAAGGAGAAATGCCTGGGAGAGGAGGTGTGTGCCACCTGCAGCAAAGCAGTTCATGAGGTTGGATGTGAATCCGCGAAATGCGTGAACTGTGATGGTGACCAGCCTTCTTTTTCAAAAGGCTGCCCTGTTTGGCAAAATCCAGAAACCCAGCGTGTTAAAACAGAAAAACAGATTTCGTTCTTCGAACCCAAAAAGTTGGTGCAGGAGCAGAAGGGAACCCCGCTCCTTTTCTCGACAGTGGTCAAAAAATCGCTTAGAGCACCTCAGGTAGAAGCCAGTGTTCAAACAGACCCATGTGGTCTTGAACCACTGAAATGTCTTCCAGCTTTGAAAACATCGCAAGAAAAAACGGCCGTTGGTGGGGGTCTTAAACCTACCAAAGGATGCACCTCAGTGCATCCACTAAGCCTTCGGCTGTGCGGGCTGCCCAGCAAGGGGTTCGCCCCGAGACGGCCCCAAAGTGGAGACCACCTCCCAAGGGAGGTGCCCCGACAGTAACTTCCAGCAAAGTGGCATTGGTGGAGTGCAGGGGAAAGCCTCCACCAGTGCCATCAAGACCATTGGGTTCTTCCCCTCCAGGGAAGAAGAAACTTCCAGCTCTACCAGACAGGCTAAAAAAAAGCAGAGCTCAAACTGCAAAATGCATTTGAAGCTCTGTATGATGAAGAGGAAGAGGACGTAGACATGGATGATTAAAATCCTCATCCACAATGGATACAGTCTTTCAATGGAACATCAGGGGACTGTCTTCCAATTACGAAGAACTGCAGCTCTTGTGCCTTGAGGGTAGGCCGATGCTAGTTTCACTGCAAGAAACTCTTCTGAAGTCTGACAAAACTTTCTCACTTTCTGGCTACAGCTTTCTAAACCAACCCGCACAATCTGTTGAACATGGCGTTTCTGGTAGGGTTAAGATAAGAGATAATGTTGCTTATAGCCAGCCGACCGCAGAGGGCCACATCAGGGCTGTTTCTGGTAGGGTAACCTTATTCATTCACAACTCTGTTCTGGTAGGGTAACCTTATTCATTCACAACTCTGTTCTGTACAGCCCAGTTGCTCTGCAGACTCCACTTCAGGCAGTGGCAGCTCGGGTTACTCTCCACAAAACAATTACTATCTGTAGCTTGTATCTGTCTCCAAATATCTGTGTCACCAAACGGGACCTCATTTCGCTCTTGGAGCAGCTTCCTAGACCCTTCCTGCTGTTGGGGGATCTGAATGGTCACTCCTCTATGGGGAAGTGAGAGATCTTCACCAAGGGGTCTGCTTTTAGAGGAAGTGTTTTCGGAGCTTGATTTGTGTGTCTTGAATGGGAAATCGCCAACTTACTTTCACTCCGCTGATGGCACCACATCTTGTCTGGATCTTTCTGTCTGTGACCCATCTTTGTTTCTGGATTTTGTTTGGGAGGATGATGAGGACCTGCATGGTAGCGACCACTTTCCTGTGTTGCTTCGGTATACGAATGCAGAGAGTGAGTCTTTACCAGAACGCCTCAATTTTAACAAAGCAGATTGGGACCTCTTTGCCACTAGGTTTCTTATGGATCTGGAAGAGGACAAGATCCTGCAAAGTGAAGATCCGGCAGGAAGCCTTTCAGATTTCATACTGAATTGCGCAAAGTCAACCAACCCCACATCTTCCAAGAAGCCCCTAATGCTGAAAGTTCCTTGTTTCAACTCTGAATGCAAGGAAATTAACAAAACCCTCAAAAGAGCTCAACGTCGGGTCTCCTGCAGACCATCGATGCCCAACGTCCGAGCGCATCAGAAACTGAGGGCCAATTCCAAATACATTTATAAAACCAGTAAACGTTTATCTTGGAAACAGTTTTGCTAAAGTCTCACATCCAAAGCATCGAAGAAAAAAGTTTGGAAAATCATCAAGAAAATTAAAGGGAAGAACACCTGCCTCACTGTGAACCATCTCAAGTTTTCTGACTCTTCAATAACAGAAAAGAAGCAGTTGCTAATCTGCTTGCTTCAACCATTGAAAAGAATTCCTCCTCTTCTAACAAATCAGCCAGTTTTGTCAAAAACAAAACCCTTAAAGAAAAATCAACCTACAACTTTTCGTCGGACAACATGGAGGACTACAATCTTTCTTTCACTTTAAATGAATTGAAATCTGCCTTACTTTCTTGCAGCGATTCCTCTCCAGGTATAGATGAAATCCATTATAAACTTTTGAAACAACTTCCGCCAAAAGTTTGAAAATCTAACATGACACTTTGTCGAAAGAAACTGCGAAACGATTTCTTCACTAAAGAAGCGAATCTGCCTAAAGCTTCTTGAAACGATTCCTCTCCTAGAAGCAGCCAGTTTCAAATTGTCAACAATTTCCGTGGTCTGAACGTGCAAAGCATGCCTTTGTCAAAAAACGCACTGACATCCATGAGTGACCGAAAAATAAGTTGAAAGAACATGCAGGACGAAGAACCATGTCAAAGTGTTGTCAGAGAGGAAAGATCAAGACGACAAAGAGAAGACAAGAGGAGACGGAGAGAGAGGTGACAGAGAGAGGGCGAGAGGACAAAAGTGGAGAGAGAGAGGAGAAAGACAGAGAGAGAGGAGAGAGAGAGAGGACAGAGAAGAGGGGGAGAGAGAGAGGGGGAAAGAGACAGAGAGAGAGGGAGAGAGAGAGGGGGAAAGAGACAGAGAGAGGGGGAGAGAGAGAGGGGGGAGAGAGAGACAGAGAGAGGGGGAGAGAGAGAGGGGGGAAAGAGACAGAGAGAGGGGGGAGAGGGAGAGAGAGAGGGGGGGGAGAGAGGGGAGACAGAGAGAGGGGGAGAGAGAGAGGGGGGAAAGAGACAGAGAGAGGGGGGAGAGAGAGAGGGGGGGAAAGAGACAGAGAGAGGGGGAGGAGAGAGGGGGGAAGAGACAGAGAGAGGGGAGAGAGAGGGGGGAGGAGAGGAGACAGAGAGAGGGGAAGAGAGAGAGAGGGGGGAGAGAGACAGAGAGGGGAGAGAGAGGGGGGGAGGAAGAGAGGGGGAGAGAGGAGAGGGGGGAGAGAGAGGGGAAGAGAGAGGGGGGAAGGGAGAGAAGAGAGGGGGGGAGAGAGAGAAGAGGGGGGGAAAGAGACAGAGAGAGGGGGGAGAGAGAGAGGGGGGGAAAGAGACAGAGAGAGCGGAGAGAGAGAGAGAGGGTCTGAAGAGAGAAGGGACATGACAGAAATCAACTCTGTTTGGATTTCGAATTGGTCCTGAAAAGGACCGAGGTAACAGCAGAACGGGACATGGGATAGTGCATGCTGTCAATATCTGGTTTGACGCCCTGCGTTGTTGATGACCAATCGGCAGCGGTTCGGCATGGAGACCACTAAGCGCTGCAGGAAAGCTGGTGGAATTCTGTTCCACTGTCGGACAATTTCTTGTTGGAGTTCGACGGCGTTTCCTGGTCGGCGGGGTTGTTTGTTAATGCTGCGCTTCAAGTATGCCCAGACTTGTTCCATGGGATTTAAGTCTGGATGCAAGCTGGCCAAACCATTGTGGGAATTTGATTCCGTCGTAGAAATTGTTGCGTGGCTTGTGCAGCATGTGGCCGGGCATTGTCATGTTGAAACTCGTGAGCCTGGTTTCTTTGGAAGAAAGGGACGACAACTGGCTGCAGCACCTGATTGATGTAACGTGCTGCATTCACCCTCCTCCCCGACCTCGCTGCAGCTGAAAAAAAACCGGGCCTACAAGCTGTTGACCGTACAGGCCACCCCACATCATGACTGATGGTCCACCCCAAAAATTGTGTTCCTTGATGTGACGGGCATTAAAGCGCTGACCCCGTGGTCTCCAGACCCGATCATTGTTATCAACCTTGTCAACGCAGACTCGGCATTCGTCACTGAACAGCACTTCATTCCATTCTGCTGCCCAGTTCGCGTGTTGATTGGCCCAGTTCTGCCGATGGAGTCTGTGTTGTGCAGTCAATCTCGAACCCCGATATGGACGGCGACAAAAAAGGTGGTTTCAACGCAGCAGACGAATTATTGTCGATGGCGACGTGTTGTGCCTGGCAGTGGTGGAAGCGCTTTGGTAGGGGTCATTCCTAAATGAGCGCACCACCTGTCTCTGTGTCCGTGCGGTCAACGCTTGTGGTCGGCCTGCTCGTGGAGCGTCTGCTGTGGAGCCAGTCACCAGATAGCGGTTCCTCAGTCGATAAATTGTCGAGTGGTGGACATTCAGTCTGGCTGCGATCACCTGGGCTGACGAGCCTGCGTACAACATACCAATGGCCCGTTCTCTGTCATTTTTCGTGAGACGCGGCATCTTGCTTTTTTACCTGTGTGTTGCACCTTTGATGCGCTCCTGTTTTTCAACCCATTTCAGTTTGGAGATGCGAGCAGTATTCTGAGCAGGAGCATCTTTTTCACGGGTTATGTCTTGGCTACAGTGTAGAAGCTTGAACAACCGCAATAGCAGTTCCCACGTGCCTCACTAACCACACTGACCACGGCCGAATCTGATGAAAACGAAAGCACATAAAGAAACCAGTCTTCAGCATGCCTGACCCACAGACCCAGACTCCACACTATAGTCTGTTTCCAGAAGCGACAGTAAAGGATTGTTTTTCGCGTTTCTTTTGACAAAGGCTATATATATAACCATGTGTGGACCACTGGATTCTTTCCACCTTTTTGGCGAAAAGCCCTCATCATTCCTATTCCCAAACCTGGAAAAGATCTTTCCAATCCATCAAACTACCGTCCAATAGCTTTGACCAGCTGTGTCTGTAAATTGATGGAGAAAATGGTCAGTGCTAGACTCATGTGGAAACTTGAAACCGACAGCCTTCTGGCGAAAGAACAGTGTGGTTTCCACAAACATCGAACTACAGTTGACCATTTGATCCGTCTGGAATCTATGCTTCGGAACGCCTTTCTGAACAAACAACACGCAATGGCTATTTTCTTCGACTTGGAGAAGGCCTGGAGATCTGGGATGCTTCATGATCTCCAGGATCTTGGTTTTCGGGGTCATCTTCCACTTTTTAATCAAAATGTTTTGACAGAACAACAGTTTCTGGTCCAAGTTGGCACCACTCCTTCTGATGTTCATGAGCAGGAGTTGGGTGTTCCACAAGGGAGCATACTGTCTCCTGCCCTCTTCAGCATCGAGATCAACAACATTGTCAAATCACTTCAACAGGGTTCCGACTGCTCATTGTTTGTGGATGAGTTTGCAACTGGAAGCCTGTACCCGAGTGTCCAGCGCAGGCTCCAGCTTTGTGTGGATAAGATTCATCAGTGGGTGGAAGAAAACCGCTTCACTTTTTCTGCTGCTAAGACACAGTGCATTTAATTCCATAATTTTTGTGGGTTTTTTTGCAGATCCTGAAATTCAAAAGGGAAATCTCCCATTCCAGCTAGCTATCAAAGAGGCCAAATTCCTAGGAGTTATTTTTGACCAAAAACTCAATTTTCTCAGCCACATTAAAAACCTCAAAACTTCTTGCCAGAAAGCTCTGAATATTCTGCGGGTCGTACAGGGCTTCTGAAAACGCAAAAAAATGCGTACAGTACACATTAAAACTCCAGGGGACGCGCTGGGTGTCCGTGTAAGGGGTCCCCAGGGACCCCTTCAAATTTTGGTGAAGTCAGACATAAAGTGAGAAAAGACTGCCTTCAACATTGTAAGTTGGGTGCCGTAACATCGTAGGTCTGCTACACTTCGGACCGAACCCATCCCTTTTCAAGTTTGAACAGTAACAAAGCGAGTAGGGCAGCCTCCTCAACATACGTCGGTCACTTTTGTCGTCTGCTGAGGCTGACTGACTAAGCTTAACGCTAGGCCACAGCATCGTTTTCAGTTGACCGAATTTTCCTACTTTGAGCCATGTGATGTCACGATGACGCTTTTCATTTTCCCGGCAGGAGAGAGGCATTTCTGCGAAGCCTTTGTTTCCAACATGTCTCTCGAAGCGTGGTTAACAAAATCATCGTCGCAAAAGCGAAAAAGCGTAGCAGAGGAGAAAGATCGAGAACGGATACAACTTTTGATGTTTATTTTGTTGTTTTTATTGTGACGATGTGTCTGTGACAATTGCAGTGCACGTGCAGGGATGCAATTTTTTAACGTATATTTTGTTGTTTTTATTGTGGTGTAGGGACCCCTTAACCTTTACCTTTGACCGTGGGTCCTCCAGGACCCAGAGACACACTAAATCAACGATATCTCCTAAACTACTGAACATAATCAATGAAACTTTATGTAATTGTTGATCACCTGGTTATGCACATGTACACATGAGGACGTTAATCTAAGTGAAAAGGTAATTTGTTTATTAAGGTGTTAATATCATTATAACACTCACGACGATACGGGTCGTGGAGGACCCATACATATTAAAGAGTGCCCTACGTGGACTATTCCTCAACCGACGGCGCGGGTCGTGCAGGACCCATGATGTTCAAAGAGGAAGAAAGATGATTATTCTTCTCCCGACGATACGGGTCATCCACGACCCATTCTTTTCAAAGTAGGGGCGGAGTGTTGTTCCCGACGATACAGGTATACAAAACCTATTGGAAAAAACATCATAGGTCAGCTTGCTCTGAAATAAACACATTTTTGTTGGATGTATGAAAAACTGCTCATACAGAAGACTAGATTTATCACAATATTACTGTTATGTTTTAGTGGATTCGTATAGAAAATTACTCTGCCACTAAGAGAACTATAGGCCCAAAGCGAATCAGGTAGTTTCGGTTTTGAAATTCTGAGAACCAGTCGCTTTTGAAATTCCTAGAACCAGTCACTTTCGTTTTGGTTTGATATTCTGAGAATCTGTCGTGTGCTTGAGCCACTTGGACAATCGCATCACTCCACTCAACGGCTGCATGATTCTATTTGTCATTCTTCACTTCCAAAGAGCGGCAATATCCTTTCATTGCAAGAATGGAGAGCAGAGGTGAGTTGATGTTGTTTTATTTTGTTTTTTTTACTCTGTTTTTATTTTCAGCCCTTTGTTTTCACACACAGTGGTGTAGGCCTGTAATGATGTACGGTGATGTTGTTAGTCAATGTTATTTACCATGTCACGGTGAAGCAATATAAAATTGATTTCTTATTTTCGTTTGCTCGATCATACTTGGAGGCCAGTTCTTACAACGAAATCAGTGGTCTTTTGATATTAAATGGAGAACTATCCCATGACTACTTGACGTCTGATTTTCATTCTCTCCTTCCCACACATGTTTTGTCACTGTCAATCTGTTCATGAAATTAATGGCCTTTGTCTTTGGTTGCAGGTGAGCAGGAGAGACCAAACATATTTGAGGCATTGACAGTAGCAGCAGGTGACACAGCTTTATATTTCCGTCCTTATTGAGACACTTAGTGAAAGGGCAAACAAACAAGGCTTTACACATTTGTAATCCAATTTTTTTTGTTGCTGTAGTCTGAGCAGAGGCATGTATCAAACTTGTGTACTACTTAACTATGGAAAATTAACTTCCCAGAAAGTGATGACGTCATTTTTGCACAATATTATGTTTGTTGTCATTGTTCTAATATTCCCTGACCACTTGCGTACAAGCTTTCATGCGGCATCTATGTTATCTACAAGAAAATAAACCCAGTCGAGTTTGGTATTAAAAGAATTGTTGGGAATTCGCCAATTCAGTCATCTCAATAGTGCAGATATATTACATTTTTCATGACAATAACTAATTATCAAACCTACAGCCCCATTTGTAATGGCCGCTCAACCTTGCCGAACGCATTGCTGCCAGACCAGCTTTGCACAGATGACATTCAGTTGGTCGAATACAGCGCGGTTAGCTGGCTGGTGGGGAGCGGCCTGCAGAAAACATTCCTTTCCCTCACCTGCATTCACAGCTTGGTCTCTGCAGCTGTAAACTCCCCTGCGACTCAAAACTAAGTAACTTGCTCTGAACAGCCGTGGTGACTCTTTGGTGGACGAGGGCTTGTGTAAGTTATTGAACTCCTTCAGCGCAAACTGTGGATGCAGCTGCAGCCTCGGACACAGAAGAAGGCCTTGTCAGTGGAGACGATGAGACGAGTGAAAGAGGAACCGCCTGCACCAGCAGACAGTGACACACCCAGTGAGGAATCAGATATGTCGGGGGAAGAGGAGGAGAGGGGGGAGGATGACCAGACTGCCACAACATTCACGGGTGAGACTGCCAAGGATGGGACAAATGGAACAGGAATCCAAACCCCCAAACCCGGCAAGGACCTTGCCAGAAATGTTTTCAGGGCTTCTGGCAATCAGGCAGTTGGTTGTCAGCATGCTAACAGTCCACGTGATGCTTACAGACTTTTGTAACTGACAAAATGATTAGTGACATTGTCAAGTTTACAAACATTCAAGGTTCCCAAATCTTGAAGGAGAAGTGGAAGCCAATGGACATGGTTGAATGTGAAGGTCTCTTTGGTTTTGCTTCTTTTTCTGGGTACCAGGAAACAAAGTTTTGTGAACACTGAAACATTGTGGGACTCGGTGTATGGTTTCCCCATGATCAGAGGGTGCATGAGTAGGAGACGTTTTCAGCTCCTCATGACACATTTGCGATTGGGATGATAAAACTACTAGAACTCCCAGAAGGCAGAGAGACATTTTTGCCCCCTTCCGCGACATTTGGGACGAATTCATGAACAGGGTTCATACAGATGTGACCAAACAAAATTCCATACTTTTTCCAGACTTTTTCCCGGGCTTTTCATAATTTTTCCAGAGCCAGAATGTGTGTGTGCGTGCACCTCTGTATGTGATTACCATGCTAAAACACACCAGAAAAGAACTGCTTTAATCATAGCAGGGCATTCAATATTACCCAAAAAATTTAGTGTGTGTGTGTGTGCGCGCGTGCGTGCACATGCGTGAAAAGTCAGAGACATGGAGACAGAGACAGTGAGAGAGAGTGAGAGGAGAGAGACAGTGTATGTGTCTATGTATGTGAGAGAGAAAGAGACGGTGTGTGTGTAGTGTGAGTGTGAGTTGTGCGCGCATGTGTGGGTGTAGGTGTGTGAGAGACAGACAGTGTGTGTGTGTGTGTTTGTGGGAGTGTGTGTGTGTTGTTGTGTTGGTGTGTGTGTGAGAGTGATATGGTCAGGTCAGGTCAGGTCAGGTAATTAGGACATAGGCCTCGCAGCCTCTCAACTGTCCTTTCATTTTAATTTGGACATTCAACATGGCTGAGTACTTACAAGCCAACGTGCTCTCTATTCAATTCATATTTAAATTTTGACATAATATTTTGGATAAGAGAGAGTGCGTTAGAGACAGCATGTGTGTGTGTGTGTGTGTGTGTATGTACAGGGTTCCTACAGACTTCCAAGAACAAAATTCAAGGAGTAAAAATTGAAAACAGAAACGGCAGTTTGATTTTTCTGTGTTAAGGTTGATGAAAAAAAAATTACTTACAATTTTTTTTTGTACAAAGAAAACAAAAAACTTTGTTTTAAAATAATTTTTTCATCAACCTAAACAGAGAAAAGTCAAACTGCCATTTCTTTTTTTCCAGTTTTTATCAGAGTGAGTGTGCCAGTACACCACACATTAGAACATTAACAAACTCAGACTCTTTGTATTAAATGCCAAAACACTAAAATCAGCAAAAATATGTCCATTTGTAAGAGAACATACAGACTATGCATGGTGTGTAAGAGACTGGTTGGAGGAAAAAAAAGTATTAAAAAAAAAAACTAGTTGAAAAAAAAAAGTTTACAAACGTCGTCGCGAGCGTTAATACCAAGGGAGATAATTTGATCAAAATTGATGAAGTTACAAATTACCTCCCTTGGAAATCGTCTGCTAAACCTCCGGCCAGAGGAAATCTGAAAACTGTGATCATTGTGCGTGATTTAATTTCTGTTTTTATTCCTATTTCAATGTTTTTGTAAAGAAACTTCAAAGCAAAATTCGACATCATGAAAAAGTTTGCACATCTTTTACAAAATTCCAGGACTTTTCAAGACCCATGGCCACAAATTACAAAATTCCAAGACTTTTCCAGCCCTGGAAATGGTTTTTTTCATTTTTCCATACTTTTTCCAGACTTCCAGGACTCTGTACGAACCCTGCCATGAAGAACTTGTCCCAGCATTATGTCCCTGGCTGCTTTCTGACTGTGGACGAGCAGCTTGTGCCCTTCAGGGGACACTGCAGTTTCCTGCAATACCTGCCATCCAAACCGGATAAATATGGCATCAAAGTATTCCGGGTGGCTGATGCTCAGAACAACTTCCCATTGAAGGGCATCCCTTATTTGGGGAGAGCAGCTGGTCAACAAAGAGCAGTCAATCTGGGGTGCAATGTTGCCACTGACCTGGTCACGCCTTTCTTCAAAAGTGGGCGAAATGTCACCTGTGACAATTTCTTTACAGACACTGTCCTCACGGAGACACTTTTGAAGAATGGCTTGACCACAGTCGGCACTGTCAGGCAGAACAAGCGGTTCTTGCCAAACTCATTCAAGAGTAAAGCAAGGTTGCCTGTCCATGATAGTCGGTTCATGTACAAAAAGGACCATACCATTGTACAATACCAAAGCAAAAAGAACAAGCAGGTTGTGCTGATCAGCACAATGCACGACACTGGTGTTGTTGAGTCAACGCCAGCAAACACAAAAAGAAAACCAGAGATGGTTCTCTTCTACAATGACACCAAAGGAGCTGTGGATTCGCTGGACAAAATGGCACATGCCTTCACCACCAAGCGCAGAACGCAAAGGTGGCCAATGATCATGTTTTTTAACGTCCTGACCTGGCCAACATTGCAGCTCGTGTCATCTGGAAGCTGCGTTTCCCAGAGCACAAGCTCTCAAAAGATGATGAGCGTGCTCCATTCATTAGGGCCATCAGTGAGGAACTTTCCTTTCCTCAGATGAAACGCCGTTTGGCAACTGTCACATTGCCAAGAAGTCTGCATGAAACAGTGCAGAAGGTCATCCACAACTTTGAGGCAAAACTTGCTCTCCTGAAGATACAAGGAAGGGTCGCAAGACACAGAAAGCTTCAGGGTCTGGGCAAAAGCAGGCTCTGTCCAGGAAGGAGCCAGCTCATCAGAGAGCGCTCTCAAACGAAAACGCTGTCTCTTCTGCAGCTGGAAATGTGACAGAAAAACCCAGCAAAGATGCAGCAAGTGCAGCGAGTTCATTTGCACTGAACACACACACAAAGTGTGTCCATCCGCATCAAATCAGTCAAATCAGACTAGGCGAGCCAAACTCAAACTGAAGGGGCTGGATTTACCAGCTGATCTCCCAAGGCATGTGTATGGCACATATTTGTGTGTACGCGAGTATGTAAGGGTGTGCAAGCAAGTATGGAAGTATGCATGTGATCAATTCTAAAAGCAAAACAGACAACAGAAAACATGTTTTCCAAGGGGAAGAATTTTTTTTTTCATTCCAACTTTAATTAAGCACACTTCTTGCAGCTCTTGGGGGGCTGTCGGTAGGTGGCATTGGCCAGTTCCTCCATCGTGACGTGGTACCCCTGAAACAGAATCAACAAGTGTTTTGTTGAATCTTGTAATACGATCTATAGCTTGATTTGGAGTTGTATCATTCTGAATTAGTGCTGTGAGGTTGGCTTTGTTGTGGTTTTTTTTACTTGATGATGTTGGTCAATATAGTAAGGAATGTCATTATTTTCTTGATTTGTGTCCTTTATACTTTTTTGTCAGCTAAATCAAAGCACATCGCAATGAATGTCACTATTTTCTTGAGTTGTGTCCTTTATAATGTTGTTTTGGTCAGCTTAATCAAAGCATATAGCAGATACACACATAGCTTGATTTGGAGGTGTATCATTCTGAATTAGTGCCGTTAGGTTGCTTTTGTTTGTATTTTTACTTGACGATGTTGGTCAACATAGCAATGATGTCATTATTTCCTTGATTTGTGTCCTTTATACTTTTTTCAGCTAAATCAAAATATATTCTTTCTGGGTATGCAGTCACTGACACTGATTAGAAACCATCTCAGTGTTGTGTGTGTTCTATTGGGAACACTCCAGATATAACAAACATGTAGTATAATTACCTTGTCGGTGTACTGCCCGTCGTAGGCACCGGCATCAGGGGGGTCGCCAAAGCACTGGCGCACCGCCTCCCTGACCTCCTCTGGGTATACCAGAGTGCGCTCACCCTTTGTTGGAAGCTTGTCGACGAACTGAAACATTGGGTAAAAAAAATATGTTTCATGGTCACTCTCCAGTCTGTTACAAAACTATGTATCGGCCACATGACTGTACAGATACAAAGAAAACTTTAACAGGCTGGAGAATAAAAATTCATTTATGCAATATGTTTTACTGTGTGTGTCCTTTGTATTGTATTTCATCAAGGATCACCCACTAAATATCGGTTGTTTGTCATCTGTGAAGTGTTTGTAAACTTTTCCTTTTTTTTACTTTGTATATAATTAGTGTACTGAATAAAACAGTGAATGTTGTTTTCTAAACTTGCATACATTCTTGTTTCTTTTTGTGTTTGGATCTGTGACAGATGAAAACATGGCGAATGGTTTAATATTGTACCTGTAACTGACAACATGTAGTCTTTGTATGGAAACATGTTTCAAAGACAACATTGGTGAGAGTGAAAATGGGGAGGGTGAAGAGAGTAGAAAACCTACCATCAGGCTCCCCCAAAGAGCCCGGTAGACGTCCTTGCGACAGGTACCTACATGGAACAGTAAGTGCCTCAGCATGGGTGGCATCTCCAGTCTAGAACAAAGTGTCAGCGATACAGTCAGTTATAATTCCTATGCACTAGATGATGAAAAATGTATTACAGAAAATTTGGTGGAACTTTTATTCATCACTAGTCACACACTTACCATTTGGAACCAAGCCTTTCTCTAGCTCTGTCCATCTGTCTTATGTGCATGTCTGTCTGTCTGTCTGGGTGTGTAACTTTCCCTCTCTCTATGTCCTCCCACCCCTCCTGCTCTCTCTCTCTCTCTCTCTCTCTCTCTCCACACACACACACACACACACACACACACACACACACACACACACACACACACACACACACACACACACATACATGCACCAGAAGTGCACTTACATGGGCATGATACTGCATCCACACTCATTATGCCTTGACGATTGAGTGTTTCAAGTCTGTGTCTGTGGTACGCTTTTGCGTGTGTCTGTGCACTTTTACTTCTCAGCCTATTTCCGTTTTCACTTTGTCGCTGATAGGTGTAGACTTAGTTCATGCAAAGAAGAACGACTTCAGTACAGTACTAGGCCTACTAACAATGTAATCCCAAGTCTGGTATCACACATGAAACAAGCGAGTTTAGGCAACTAACCCCAAACTGGTTAACCCATGAGACAAGCAAACATAAGGCAACTTACCCAAACTGGTGAACAACTCTTCTAGGGTCGTCTCTGCCTCAGTCGCCATCTTTTTCTCGAAAAAAAACAGCATGTTCACGTGGTCTATGACTATTAGAGAATGTGGGTCGTGGAAGACCCACATCGTCGGCTGAGGAATAGACACCTTGAGGCCTCTTATAAAAGTATGGGTCGTGGAGGACCCGCATCATCGGTTGAGGAATAGAGACCTTGAGGCTTCTATGAAAGTATGGGTCGTGGAGGACCCACATCGTCGGTTATGCAAGGTTTTATGTGTGTTATGGCGAAGGTTAATGTTAGCCTGGGACCCCTTAAAAATCTGATGAAGGGGTCCCTGGGACCGGAAAGATTTTCACCCCAGCAGAAGCCCTGGTCGTAGCACACACTGACTGGGACGCCGATAAGAAAACTTTGCTGCACCTCTGCAGAGCCCTGGTCCGTTCCAAACTGGACTATGGTTGTGCTGTGTATGGCTCTGCAAGACCGTCTTACCTAAAACTCTTGGACCCTATCCACCATCAAAGGCTTTGTCTCTGTCTTGGAGCATTCTGCACCACCCCTGTGTACAGCCTGTACCCAGAGGCAGGTGAACCCTCCCTATTCAACCGCAGGCTGAAACTATCCTTGAATTACTATCTTAGACTGTTCTCTGAACCAGAAAACCCTGCCTATGACCGTGTCTTTGACCCTCAGTTTCAAAGTAAATTAAAAAACAACCCCAACTGTATTCCGCCGTTTGGTCTTCAAATGCAGAGCACTCAACAACATCCAGATCGTCGCATAAAGTTCTAAACCAAAGTGTGAATGTTTGGTGATAATGAAGGGATGAACCTGACTTTTTCTTACAGATATTGTCTTCCAGGAACAGAAATGGAGGCCTGCCCTCTCTTTTAATAGAATCTGAATTCTTGAATGTTATTTTCAGGACTTTCAACACAAATAATAGTTGTCATTAAAGTCCCCTACGGAAGACCCCAAGAATGTTGAAATATTGGGAATATTGATTTGATGGGTTTATTTTCTTTATCTATTTTATGTTTCTCTCTCTCCAGAGAGAGAGAGAGAGAGAGAGAGAGAGAGAGAGATAAAACACTAGCCGTACAGCCACTTTATACTGACTTATCTATAAGCTGTTGCTTGGTGTTTATTTTGTCAGGGTTGCATGATTTCACTGCTGTGTTTAACTACAGACAGCTGATTTCTTGATGATCCGATGCAGACAATATTTTCCAAAGGCAATTGTGTTAGATTGGAGGCTCTCTGTCATACTTTTGCTTTGTGAAATTTATCATTTTAATGGAAGGAAATTAGGAGAGTTACTAAATTTGATTCTTTCCACTTTACACCTGACATCTGATTGGGTGTACATGAACCTCTGGTGGGGCATCAATCTCTGTTCAAGTGTTGCACACTTAACCCTTATTCCAGGCTTGAATAATAAGAAAAGGTAGAATAAAAATGTAAAAAAAGATAGAAAGGGTGGAGTGAGACAAACCTATTTAGTTTACACCCTTGTTCTATCCGTATGGATTTCCATCACTGTTTTATACAATCATTGCAGCAAAGTCGATCCATATTCCAAAAATGTATTGCTGCTTCTTTTAATTTGGATCAATTGAGAAAGTTGTTTGGCAATAAACCTTTCACATTTGTTGCTAATATACTATCGCCCCCCCTCTGAGGAAAACGTTCTTAAAAAAGAAAAGGTAGAGTATTTTGGAACTATTTCCTTCATGTGTCATGTAATCAAATTTTGAATGCTTGGGTGATTTTATTTCTCTTTTAAAAAACATTCCTCTAACATGAATCAATGAAATGCGCAAGTTTCATGAAAAATCATAATTGACGATCTTGACAAATAACTTGTAAAATATCAATACCAAAAACCATGCAAATTTACATAGTTGCAGAAAATACCTGACTGTGTCACTGTCGAGTTTTATTTTCATTATACAAAAAACGTAATAATAGAGTGTGTTGGAATATGAAATACTGATGAAGTGATGAAGAATCTGTTCAGCCCTCAGAGAGTGTGTTGGAATATGAAGTACTGATGAAGTGATGAAGAATCTGTTCAGCCCTTGGAGTGTATGTTGGAATAGGAAGGACTGAAGTGATGAAGAATCTGTTCAGCCTTTGGAGTGTATGTTGGAATAGGAAGGACTGATGAGGTGATGAAGAATCTGTTCAGCCCTTGGAGTGTATGTTGGAATAGGAAGGACTGATGAAGTGATGAAGAAATCTGTTCAGCCTTTGGAGTGTATGTTGGAATAGGAAGGACTGATGAGGTGATGAAGAATCTGTTCAGCCCTTGGAGTGTATGTTGGAATAGAAAGTACTGATGAAGTGAAGAATCTGTTCAGCCCCTTTTTATTGAGGAATCATGCATCACTGGATAGTTCAGACACAGCGACAATTTAATATCTCATAGAAAATCACATTTCTGAAGCTGTGTGCTTTTCATGTGCCAATACAGAGTTATGAAAGTTAGAGTAAAGAAACCCTGATCCTCAGCTGAACAGCCAGAGCATGTCAGTCTGTGAAGGTTACTCAGTCAGTCAGTGTGTCACTCCTTGCTGCTTAGTATTTATCTATCCTGTCTTCACTGTTCAGTGTTGATCCATTCTGTCTTCTGTCTTCACTGTTCAGTGTTGATCCATTCTGTCTTCTGTCTTCACTGTTCAGTGTTGATCCATTCTGTCTTCTGTCTTCACTGTTCAGTGTTGATCCATTCTGTCTTCTGTCTTCACTGTTCAGTGTTGATCCATTTCGTCTTCACTGTTCAGTATTGATCCATTTCGTCTTCTGTCTTCACTGTTCAGTGTTGATCCATTCTGTCTTAACTGTTCAGTGTCGATCCATTTCGTCTTCACTGTTCAGTGTTGATCCATTTCGTCTTCACTGTTCAGTGTCGATCCCTTCTGTCTTCACTGTTCAGTGTCGATCCCTTCTGTCTTCACTGTTCAGTGTCGATCCCTTCTGTCTTCACTGTTCAGTGCTGATCCATTTCGTCTTCACTGTTCAGTGTCGATCCCTTCTGTCTTCACTGTTCAGTGTCGATCCCTTCTGTCTTCACTGTTCAGTGTCGATCCCTTCTGTCTTCACTGTTCAGTGTCGATCCCTTCTGTCTTCACTGTTCAGTGTCGATCCCTTCCGTCTTCACTGTTCAGTGTTGATCCCTTCCGTCTTCACTGTTCAAAATTGATTCATTCATTCTTCACTGTTCAACATTGATCAATTCTGTCTTCACCGCTCAGTGTGATGCATTCTGTCCCAATTGCAGATGCAGAGCTAAAGAAGAGTAATCAAGCAGTAGAGAACAGAGCTGCTGACAGACAGAGGTGAGTAGTTTGTGTCAACTTTTAAGAAAAGAACACCACCTCTGTTGTTGATGTTTGCTCAGTATCAGTTTTATGTTGGTTAAGCAGTACATAGCAGAATGTATGTATGTTTAAATATATATATATATATATATATTATATATATATATATTGTGTGTGTTGGTTATGTATATGTATGTGAGTGAGAGAGAGAACCTAAAGGCAGTGGGATGGTTTGTTGGTATAGGTCAGACAAACTGTAGAAGAAAAACTGTTGGTGCACTGTCCTGTGTCAGGGGCTATTTTTGATTCTGCAGGGGGTGATGTAAATGTTCAGGCTTGGTGTACCCTTTGCTGGTAGTGTTTTTAGTGGTACCAACTCTGACATGATACTGACCAAGCTTGGTCAGACTCCCCCCTCCCCCCAAGGCGCATTTCGGAGCTATATATATATATATTTTTCAATACGATAGTTTCTTTTAAAAAATTCTACAAAAAATTTAGTTTAGGCTTACTTTGATTAACCCGTTCCCTGCCTGGAACGAGTAACGCTCGTTCAGAAAACCGAAAATGCTCCGCCCCGAACGAGAGTGTCTCGCCGTAACTTCGTAACAGAAAGCAGAAAAATCTACTTGGGAGACGACCCTCTAAAATGTTCTCATCTCTTCTACTGGTGTCAGCCCAGATGTGGCCCTTAGCGGTCGGCTGGGCTATAAGCAACATTATCTTATCTTCTACTGGTGTCAAGGAACAGCCCCTTTCCCTTCTCGCGAGCAGCCAGCTGACCACATGTTATGCAAATTGCGAGTTGAGAGGTCACAGCTGATAAGCATATTCAAGATGGCAGCTCAACCTAGCACTTCGTCGACGCGTCCCGTTTTCAAGCGTCACACTGCGCTTGATATTTTAGATGACGTTCTAAAGTATCAAGATAGTGATGAAGAAGACCATTGAGGATCAGATCCTGATACTAGGGATGAGGAGGAGACAGATGGGAATCAGCACTATCCACTTTTATCAGAGATACATGCTGGTGATGGCTTCATTGTTCTGTACACAACACAGCAGTAAAGAAAGCGCCGTTAGCGTGGGTGACGAAGCGGAAATTGCCGAACGCGTGCCGTGAATGAGCACTGCACTCCCTCCTTTCTTGACGAACGGGGTGGTGGACATGGTACTAGGCTCAGAACGATGGTGAAGGTCCCGTGGAAGAGGCCGGGGTGTGGCATGGGGCGTGGTCAGCTACAGCTGAACAAAGAATGGTGAGAAAGAGGTGCACAGCCCTTCAACCTTGCTGTTGTTTTGACTGGGAATTCTGGTCTGCAAGTCAACTGTGCCTATTTTCAGCTGTACAAAGTTCCAGTCTTCAGTTCCTTCATGACCAGAAACCAGTTTCAGGCAAGTAACTCTATTTTTCTTTTGTTGTTGTTTTTGTTTTAACTACATGATTCTTCATTTCTCGACTATTCATTTTCTGTATTTCTCTTCTTTGCCCTATTTCCTACTGAAACCACATAATTATGGCAAATAATGACTGTATGGATAGTGGACTGTGTGTGTGTGTGTGTGAGTGTGTGTGTGTGTGTGTGTGTGTGTGTGTGTGTGTGTGTGTGGTGTGTGTGCGCGCATGCGCGCCTAAGCATTATTTATTTCTGTATGCAAGTTTTCCATATAAGTTTGTTCATTTTGTAAAACACAGAAGCACTCATCCACAGCAGATTTTTTGTTTGGTATCATTGTGGTGTTTTTACATTCATGTGTGTGTGAGACTGGTGAGTTGATTTTAACGTGGTGACAGCCCTGATATGGCCCTTTGCGGTCGGCTGGCTATAAGAAACATTATCTTATCTTATGTGTGTGTGATACTGTTAGTGTGTGTTTGTCCATATGTGTAATGTATGTGTGTGTGTGTGTGTGGAAGCTGTTTGTGTGTATGCATGTGTTTGTGTGTGTGTGTGTGTGTGTGTGTGTGTGTGTGTGGTGTGTGTGTGTTGTGTGTGCTCAACTGTGGGTCTGCTTACTGTGTGTGGTGTCGTGTGTGTGTGTGTGTGTGTAAGCTGTTCGTTTGTATGCGTGTGTTGTGTGTGTGTGTGTGCGTGTGTGTGTGTGTGCTCAACTGTGGGTCTGCTTACTGTGTGTGTGGTGTCGTGTGTGTGTGTGTATGTGCCCAGTTGTGGGTCTGTTTGGTGTGTGTGTGTGTGTGTGTGTGTGCGTGCCCAATTGTGGGTCTGTTTGGTGTGTGTGTGTGTATGTGTGTGTGTGTGTGTGCCCAATTGTGGGTCTGCTTACTTATCTTGAAACTTTTATTCTGTATTTCAGATTCTTCTTCAGTTTCTGCATTTCAACGACAATGCAGCCATGCCAGTCGAAGGTGATCCAGGGTACGACCGGCTCTACGGGATTCGACCCATTCTGGATCATCTGCATGAAAAATTCCAGGAAGTGAATTTTTTTCTCACCTGTGCGTGTGTTCATGATTTTGTCAATGCTGTGACCAGACCGAGTGCCATCAGTGAAAGAAGACGTGGAGTAAAATTGTGAAGCAGGGAATGCAGACAACCTGAGGATTATGTCCAAGACTTTGTATGGCAAGTGATGGATTCCTATATAGGACAGCGTGAAAATAATGTAAGTATTTGTGTAAAAACTAACACAGTTCCTACAGTGTTTTGTGTGATAACAAATGCATGCAATGTGTGTGTGTGTGTGTGTGTTTCTTTTTTTCTTTTCAACAGACAATTGTTTATTTTTTTTCTTCAGACTTTTTTTTCCATGGTTGTCATTTTGAACATTTACCAATAAGTATTATACTATAACAATTTGGACCACACTGTATACTTACAGTGATGCTGAGTTAACACTAACAGAAGGTTTTGTCGGTGTTGTAACGTGTTGTGTGTGTTCAGAAACTGTTCTTTTCTTGTAAAACCACCATTTTGTTACATCCCTGTCCATCCCCTAATGGCCAACAAAACTACATTATATTTATAGCATCATAGCTTGGGTAAAAGGAAAGAGAAGCCATAAAGTTAGATTATATTATATAGCATCATAGCTTATGCTAAAAGGAAAGAGAAGCTATAAAGTCCAAGTCATATGTCAACAAGTAAATAAACAGTGATTGAGGTATTGAACCTACCCCAAATAGTAAAATTATGCCCCTTTCTAGTAGAATTGGGGTACCCCCAGTAACATACAGATTGTTACACAGAGGGACATTTATTGACAACAATATGAACCCCAGATGTTTATAATGTTGAGCTAACACCAAAAGATATTTTTGCTGTGTTTAGTGGGCTTTTATTTGCTCAATTGTTCTAAAACTCTCATATTGAAAACAAAACAAAAACTGTTCTATCATATGTTATTTGTGTAAACCATCATCATAACAAACAAAACCAATATAGAATGATGTGAAATTGTAGACAAGGTGTAAGTAAGCAATCCACAAAAAAATCTAACAAATAACCCAACAAATGGATGAATAATGTACATGTTAGTGAACATACCGTGAAAAGCATGATTATGCCCCTTTTTACCCAACAAATAGTATCCCCAATTATGAGCAGATTGTCATCAAGAACAACATTCCTTGGATTTATATGACTGTCATGTGTTAGTGCTGATGTTGAACAATTAGTCACACCACTTTTTCATTGTTTACACTGATTTTATATGGTGCAATTTGTTTATGTATACTGAAAACTGTTCTTTTTGTAAAACCACCAATATATGTATCCCTGTCAATCCCCTAATGGCTCACAAAACTACATTATTGTTATATAGCATCAAAGTTTGTGGTATAAGAAAAGAGAAGCCATAAAATCTAAGTCATATGTAAAGAAATACATAAGCAGTGATTGAGGTACTGAGCCTACCCCAAATAGTAAAATTATGCCCCTTTCTAGTAGAATTGGGGTACCCCCAGTAACATACAGATTGTTACACAGAGGGACATTTATTGACAACAATATGAACCCCAGGTGTTTGTAATGTTGTTGAGCTAACACCAAAAGGTATTTTTGTTTTTTTTTAGTGGCTTTTATATGTTCAATTATTCTAAAACTCACACATTGAAAACAAAACAAAAACTGTTTTATCACATGTTATTAGTGTGAACCATCATCATAACCAACAACACCAATATTGAATGATTTCGAATTGTAGACAAGGGTATATGTAAGTAATCCACAAAAAATCTAACAAATATCTGAACAAATGGATGAGTAATGTACATGTTAGTGAACATACCGTGAAAAGCATGATTATGCCTCTTTTTACCTAAAAAATAGTACCCCCAATTATGAGCAGATTATCATCAAGAACAACATTCCTTGGGATTTATATGACTGTCATGTGTTAGTGCTGATATTCAATAAGTAGTAAGACCACTTTTTCAGTGTTTTGACTCATTCTGTTTAGCGCAGTGTGTTTGTGTACACTCGAAAACTGTTATTTTGGTAAAATTTTTATAATTATGTCAATTTCTGCTGTACTAATTATGAACATAATCAAGCCATTTTGATAGAACATTGTAGACAAATGCATAACAACAAAACATGCAAAAAATCAAAGAGATCTGTCTAGAAATAAGTGAGCAGTAACCATTTCATTGAACCTACCCCAAAAAGCTCAATTTTACCACAGCATACAAATTTTCAAATGTCTATTATACTGTGGCAGTGAAGGGGTTAAATCTACATTTGTAGATGAAATATTTTGCCCATAGTATAATAATATTGAATATTTCGTCCGTTTGAGTTATTTCATCAGTGCCAAACAATATTAGTTCAACGTTAAATGACATGCGCACATGGTGTGCGGTTTTCTGTTCAAGTAACATTTCTAGATTTTGCCAGAAAGTTTAGAGTAAGTACATAGCCATAAGTAGTGGTGGATAGAATCTTGTTCGCTATTGCAAAAAGTACATCTATCATTTTTAGTTACCCCCATTAGTGGTGGATAGAATCTTGTTCGCTATTGCAAAAAGTACATCTATCATTTTTAGTTACCCCCATTTGTTTCAAAACAACATTTGTAACAAGGATTCTATGACAGATCCTTAACTGAAACCATTTCAGTTTTATTTCTTTTATTTTATTAGCCAACTTAAAATCATGTTCCAGTCAACAAAAGTATCAATTTTTTTCTCCGAGTTCTTAAATGGTTTTATATAAAAAAAATTGTCTGCATTTTAGAAGCTGATTATAGTATAATCTTGAACCTTTTTTTTACACTGCATACAATTTGAAGTGCTTTTGGATGTTGATATCCAACGTTGCTGTCTATTTTAATATCTCTTATTCTCATGTATTCTTTTATTGCTTGTAAACAACTGACGTAATGTAGATAGTTCACATTTATTTTATATTTTCTGCAGAAATCCTCCTAGCTTAAAAAATCACCACTTTTGTTTGGAATATCTTTTACAGGGAAAACATTAAGTGCCCAATTTCTCCAGAAGAAAATATGTTTGTTCGATTTTAAATTTCTCGTTGTAAAAAATAGGATCAGATACAATTTCTTTGCTTTCATTCAAATTGATATTAGTATTTAAATCTGTGAATGCTAAAAATACACTCTCCCAGAAAAAATTTAATTGGCTATTAGTGTAGCGTTTTGCTCCATAACTACTAAGATTGTTTACTTCTGGACATAGCGTCTGAAGTACTATTTCTTTTTTGGAAATCCAATATATAGCTTTCTTATCCATGCTAGTTTTAATGACTTTATAAAAGTTTTATTTTTAGGAGAGATTTTTTTCTGGAGACATGTAGAATATGTCCTCCATGTTCAATGTCGTACGTAGAATATATATTTTTAAAACTTTTGTTGGTTTGTTGTCCCATATGAAATCAAAGCACATCTTTTGTAGTGATTTAATCTGAACATCTGGTGGGTTAGGTAATAAAATCCATAAATAAACTAACCTTGAAAGAATTAGAGACTTCAGTATTGCAACTCTGCCTAGTGGGGTACACATTCTTTTTGCCCAAATCTTAAATAGAATTTTTACTTCTAAAAGTTTCTCCGCAACATTGATTTCCGTTAGATTTGTTAAACCGTTTGAGAAACAAAGTCCTAGGATTTTGAATTTTCTGCAGTTCCATTCCATATGCTTATGTGGTAAGTATTTTTCAGGTGAGTTTTTCTTTTTTCCAAACCAAACATTTATTGTTTTTTCAAAGTTAAGTTTTGATCCCGAAATTTGTTCAAACTCGTTTAATATTTCAAAGACTTTTTCATACGACTTCCTGTCTCCATGTAGAATATACATCGTGTCATCAGCAAACTGATTTATTTTAAACTCAGTGTTTGAAATAACTGTACCTTTTTATTTCTTGATCTCTTATTTTGCATGCTAGAATTTCAGCACACAAAATAAATAGATGGGGGGAGACTGCGTCGCCTTGACGACATCCTTTTTTTAACATCAAAGCTTTGCGAAACTTTCCATTAACTGTTAAATAAGATTTTGTATTGCAATAGAAGATAGAAATCCAGTTACAGAGATCTTTACCAAAACCAAATGCTTTAAGAGTTTTTTCTATGAACTTCCAGCTCACCGAATTGAACGCTTTTTCAAAATCAATTGATGCAAGCAGTCCAGGCAAATTCTTCTTTTCTAAATAGTGCATCATGTCGTAGGTTATTCTCAAATTATCTCCAATGTATGTGTCTTTTATAAACCCAGTCTTATCTTCATTTATTAACTTTGGAAGCACTGTCTTTATTTTATTTGCCATACAAGTTGACCCGATCTTATATGTTACATTTAAAAGTGTAATCGGTCTCCAGTTTTTAAAAAATTCTTTTGGCATATCGCCTTTTGGCAGACATAGTATGATTCCTTCCCTTTGTGTTATGGACATTTTACCGTTACTGAAACCTCCGTTAATGGATCTGACTACAAAATCACCCAATTGCTTCCAGAAAAATTTGAAAAAATTAACGGTCATCCCGTCAGTTCCCGGACTTTTATCATTTTTCATATGCTTTAATGCTATCGTTGCTTCTTTAGATATTATACCTTCCATTTTATCAGATTCTAATTTAGTTAGTTTTGGTAAGTTTATGATATATTCTTCTAAGTCAGCATTTTTGGTTTGTCCTTCTTCATATAATTTTTTTATAGAATGTTTTAGTTTCTTCCAAAATCTCGTCTGTTTCTGAAAGTGTCCGGTCTCCATGTGTTATAAGTTAAACATTTGTTTGCTCACAAAGTGTCTTTTCTCAAGGGAACAAAAGTATCTGTTTACTTTTTCTCCATCAGATACCCATCTCGCTTTGGAGCGCAAGATTATACCGTCCATTTTTATTTTTCTGATTTCTGACAGTTGTTTCTTCTTTTCTTGTAAGAGCATTAAGTCACTTTCTTGTAAGAGCATTAAGTCACTTTCTTGTAAGAGCATTAAGTCACTTTCTTGTAAGAGCATTAAGTCACTTTCTTGTAAGAGCATTAAGTCACTTTCTTGTAAGAGCATTAAGTCACTTTCTTGTAAGAGCATTAAGTCACTTTCTTGTAAGAGCATTAAGTCACTTTCTTGTAAGAGCATTAAGTCACTTTTACTTTTGAAGCTCTCTTTTTCCAGTTCGTGTATTTCATGGTCTGACTCTTGCTCTTTCGCGTTGAGGTCCCTTTTCTTTTTTTTTATTTTTTATTGAATATGTAATTGTTTTTGCTCTGATTTCCATTAGTAAAGTGTCTAGGAACAACTGGTCTGATATTGTAAATTGTATTTCATTGTTTGGAATGTCCATAATTTTTGTTCTTGCGTACGGTAACACTGCATACTGTTCTTTCACTCTTTCGATTATTTCATTAATAATTTCTACATAGTTGCGATCTTTCAGTAAGGATGCAGTAAATTTCCAAAACATTTTCTTTTTTTCTTCTTTCTTAAAGTTCAATTCTAAGGTAATAGTGAATGATCACTCCTGTATCCCACGAGAATATCAGCATTTTTTACATTACTAAGCAACGAGTCAGAAACTAAAAAAAAATCTTAACGACTTTGCTGAAACGGTTGCATTCTTCTCCAGGTAAAAGGAGTAGTTTCTGGGTTGAGTTTGCGCCAGATATCTGCCACCTCTAAATCGGAAATCATTTGTAATACTGTATCACTAGCTTTAATGTTATAGATATGCTTGTAATTATAATAATCTAAATTTGGATTAAGCACAAAGTTCCAGTCTCCTGCTAATACTACATTTGTAACACATAATTCTTCTATTTTCTTTTGGATACTTTTATAAAAATCTGGATTATCTTTGTTTGGACCATATTATATATTCACTAATGTAATCTGTTTATCCAGTGTGTTAATAATCGAAATTATATAATTACCTTCACCGTCTGTTATTCTTTCTATCTTAAAATCGAAATTGTTATTTAAGAGAATACCTACACCTCGTGATCTACTATTATTTGATGAAAACAGACACTCATATCCCCATTCAGCACGGATTTGAAGTTCTAGGTTTTTAGCAAAATGCATGTCCTGTAAAAGTATATTGAGTTTTTTTTTTTTGCCTCTTGTATGAGGAAGGGGGGGGGGGGGGGATGGGGGGGATGGGGGGGGGGGGGGGGGCAGTGTTTGTAACTCTGATGGGGGGAAAAAGAAGAGAGAAAAACAGACAAGATTAAACTTCCCATGAATTGTGCATGTCAGGAATACCAGCTTCCACAAGATATGTTTAAAGGATAATAGTAATCATTGGTACTAGTAGCAGTAGTAGTAGTAGTAGTAACAGTAGTAGTAGTAGTAGTGGTAGTAATGACAATAATAATAATGATAATAATAATAACAATAAAACATTGCAAAAATCTCTCCTCTCCTTGCAAATACAACCCCCCCCTCCCCTCCCCCTCCTTCAGATCATTGACATTCATTCCAAAGGCATATAGTGTTATACCTTAATACATGGTTGTTGTATGCACTACCATACACACATGCACATCTACTATTCCCAAAGACAGATTCGCATCAAAAGGCATATAATTTTACACATTTGTACATGTTGTATAAATCAATATATACATAAACACATGCCTACTGTTCCAGAGACAAAACGGGGGGGGGGGGGGGGGGGGGGGGGGGGGGGGGGGGGGGGGAGAAAACACTGGCACGAACATGAAAAGAAAAAAAAGAGAACCTAAAGGCAGTGGGATGGTTTGTTGGTATAGGTCAGACAAACTGTAGAAGAAAAACTGTTGGTGCACTGTCCTGTGTAAGGGACTATTTTTGATTCTGCAGGGGATGATGTAAATGTTCAGGCTTGGTGTACCCTTTCGGCTTTGCTGGTAGTGTTTTTAGTGGTACCAACTCTGACATGATGTTGACCAAGCTTGGTCTGACTTACACAACAGCACTTTTCAGTGTGTAAAGTTTCTTTATTGTAAATGTTTAAGGTTTTAGTCTTGTTGCAGATACGACTGGAATATATTTTAGAAATCTATCAAACTTTTTCCTGGTATTATTTTTTACATACGGTATACTAGTTTTCCGAATTTAATTTCCAGAGTTCAAGATCAAAGCATCCAACTGGGTCACTGCTCTTTAAGAAATTGCGAGCTCCTCCCAACCCCTTTCATAATCCTGCAAGTCAAAGTGCTCTAACTTTGCGTAAAAAAATTATTAATGGATGTAGCTTGATGATGTGTATCTTTGTGTTATTGATGTGTATCTTTGTGTTATCGATGTACGTATCTCACCATTGTGGTCACTCATCTGTGCTGGAAAGATCCAAACATTAGTTCAATTATCAATACAAACTCACCACTTCTTTGTCAGTTAAGTCGTTGCCACATAAGTTTGAATGGATTTTCAGTTATATCCACAGGTCTGCCAGTCATTGTCAGTGTAATGGTATTGAATAAGGTCTCCTGCCTGAGAGTGAGTGTGGCTTTCGGAAAGAAAGCGGGACCATCGACATGGTGTTTGCTGCCAGACAGCTTCAAGAAAAGTGTCGGGAACAGAATGTCGACCTGCACTCCACCTACGTTGATCTGACTAAAGTCTTTGACACTGTCAGTAGGGAGGGGCTTTGGAGAATTATGGCAAAGTACGGATGCCCCAGAAAGTTCATTGCCATCGTATGCCAGCTTCATGACAGCATCCTGGCCAGAGTCCAAGATAACAGCGAGACATCAGAACCGTTCCCAGTCTCAAACAGAGTGAAGCAGGTTGTGTTCTTGCTCCAGCCCTGTTCAGCCTCATGTTCTCAGCTATGTTGACTGACACATTCAGAGACGCGGAGATAGGTATCGTCATCAAGTACCGCACAGATGGATCAGTCTTCAATCTCAGGAAACTTCAGGCAAAAACCAGGTCTCGACGGACACTGTCAGTGACTTCCTCTTTGCGGACGACTGTTCCCTCAAAGCTGTCTTAGAAGTCGCCATGCAACATAGTGTTGAGAAGTTCTCTGCTGCTTGACAATTTCGGCTTGACAATAAGTACGAAAAAGACTGAAGTGATGCACCAGCCAGCCCCAGGAAAGCCATACATTGAGCCAGTCATCACCATCACTGGACAGCAACTGAACGCAGTGGACAAGTTCACCTACCTAGGCAGCACTCTGTCCAGAAACGTTGTCATCGACGATGAGGTGAATGTCCGGCTCACCAAAGCTAGTGCCGCTTTTGGCAGACTCCACAAGAACGTATGGAACAGAAGAGGTATCACCCTAGAGACCAAGGTCGAGGTGTATCGGGCTATAGTTCTTACCACACTGCTGTATGGCTGGTAAAATTGGATGGTTTACCAGTGTCACAGCAGGAAACTGAACCATTTCCACACCACCTGCCTCAGAAGACTCATGGGCATTAAGTGTCATAAGATAAGATAAGATAAGATATATTGCTTATAGCCCAGCTGACCGCAAAGGGCCACATCAGGGCTGTCACCATGTCAAAATCAACTCACAAGTCATTCAATCACACAATTCTTTAAAATACATAGAAAACCATCCGAAAGTTTGTTAAAAATCTTTCCACTGTAAAAACTCAGATCCGATGAAAAATATCTCTTTCAAAAACTCAAAGATCGCGTCAGGCGGGACATCTCTGAATAAGGTTTTCATGGAATCTGCTGTAAAATGCTTATGTCTCACATCGTGCAAGTCCCAACACTCTAGAAGAACATGTTTCATTGTGAGTGGCACATGACATGGAATGCACCACAGAGCTTCTTCACTCTTTAAAAGGTACGAATGAGTAAAATAGAGTGGCCGGTGTGCAGCCGGCACAGAACTGTTTCTTCTTTACGACCACCAGACGAAGATGAGAGGAACTCCTTAACCTTTGCCGGACGGTGTGGGTCCATGTGGACCCAGAAGGGTCTTTAAATGCCAATATCTCGTATATTTATAGATATTTTTCAATGAAATTTTAGATATGCTCCAAACACACAAATTCTCTCCTTGTCCTAAAATTTCGAAAATATAGGTCAAAATTTCAAAAGGTAATTAAAGGTGACATTTTATATAGTCATTGACGACGGTGTGGGTCCGTGTGGACCCATGGCTCGCAAAGAGGGAAAACTCTTTGCGGACATGGGTCCACATGGACCCACACCGTCTTCCGTGTATAGTCAAAAGCACCGTCCGGCGAAGGTGACGGTGTGGGTCCGTGTGGACCCATGGCTCGCAAAGAGGGAACACTGTGTTTTACCCCTCCGCGGACATGGGTCCACATGGACCCACACCGTCTTCCGTGTATAGTCAAAAGCACCGTCCGGCGAAGGTTAAGGTTTGGACGGATCTGAAAGAGTTTGTTATCCGTCTGTGTATTCCAATCCTCCTGCCAGAGGTCTCTGACATAATCGTTAATTTTGGGTTTCAGATCTGAGCAGGGGATCTATATGTTTGACGGTTTCTCTGTTGTGGCATTCTTGGCTAAACGATCAACCATTTCGTTCCCTCCGATACCAACATGACCAGGAATCCAAGCCAGAATAATGTTGTAACCATCCACTTTCAACTTAGTCAAAAGTTCAAAAAAGTGTAAAAGTTCTGGGTGCTGAAGGTTGCGGCCAGCTATGGCCTCCAACGCTGACAGTGAATCTGACAGAACCAGAAAGTCCATTAAGTGTCAAGACAAGATTCCGGACACTGAAGTCCTCACTTGTGCTAGCTTGCCTAGCATCTTCACCATCCTGATGCAGTCACAGCTTCACTGGGCAGGTCACATAGTACGCTTGCTAGACCATCGGCTACCAAAGAAACCATTGTTTGGTGAACTACAACAAGGCACATGCTCTCATGGAGGCCTGGAGGCCAGAAGAAGCGTTTCAAAGACAGCTTCAAATCTTCCTTTGAAGGCCTTCAACGTCGGCCACACAACATGGGAGCAGACTGCCCAGGACAGAGACGGGTGGCGATCAGTTGTCCGCAAAGGTGCAGAGATTTGTGAAAGCAACAGAATTGCTGCAGCTGAGCAGTGCAGGTTGATCATGAAGATCATGTTAATTACAGTATTGATGATAAAAGACATAAAGCACATTTTCATATCATTATTCACAGTTTTACACACAAACACATGCACGCGAGCATACGCTTATACAATCAAGTACGCATATACTTACAGAGACAGAGGGAAGAGCAGCACAGGAAGAGGATTAACGAGAAAATTGAAGTTTTAAAGCTAGGATCCATCCATGAAATGATCAGATGGATACAAAAATAGGCAGACAAGGTGTGTATGGTAAAGTCTGACAGAAAGGCAACTGTCGTTTTGAAAAAAAGATAATAGGAACAAGAGCCTTAAAGTGTAAAACAAAAAGTAAAGGAATCACAGTAATTTCAGAAAAGAAATAGAACAGGTCTTCATCTGTTTTTCGTTTCTTTTATTGTTGACAGTTCAGAAAAATCCAACTTCTCAGCAGAGGCCATTGCAATGTCTCTTCTCAGCCAGTTTTCGGAGAAGCGACTGCCGAAGGCCTCAGAACTGGATTGGCTGGTCTCTGAAACGGATGCTCCCCAAGCAGTGAGTCTTATCTGGGTACTGGTACAATCAGCCAGCTACATACATCCGTGATTTCTGCAGGCTTTACAGTCTGGTTTGTCTGTATTCCATAGTGTTGTGCATGATTAGTAAGAAATAATATCCTGAATGTAGCTATGTCAGTTAAAAGACCACCTGTTTGCTTCAGTGTATATTGTTATTAGTATTATTATGAATACTTATATAGCCCTATTCTCGACTAGAGACCAAGCTCAAAGGGCTTTGCAATCCACACTTGTCGATATCAGTAAAAAGTCCAAAAGAAATAAGAGAAGTAGGAACAATGAGGAAGTGATAACAGTGTGAGTTAATGATCATTATTGTGATGGTACTGTAATAATGTAAAATAGAGCTGTTTTCAGTTCTGATGATAGTGGTCACTTCATTCATTCATTCAAGCCATCAGCTCCCACTGGAGCAAAGGCCATCAACAACAATTCGCCAGCGCGCTCTGTCCTGGGTTGCCCTTTCCAGTTCTCTCTAGGTGTATCCCGCTCTGTTCCTCTCCACATCCAAGTCTCTCCTCCACGACCAGCCGCTGTGGTGAAGTGGTTAGCGTCGCGGACTCCCGGCTGGGAGGTCATCCAGGGAGTTCGAATCCCATCAGAGTCATGTGGGGTTTTCTGCCCGACCGGCTCCTACCCAGAGTTGAGTTTGCTGCGGACTCAGTTGGGAAGACTGGGACCACACAGTCAAGTTTCATCCACTTAATGGATGCATTTCTGAGAGTGTTGCTCAAATTTCCTGACCAACACTGCAGGTGCCTGTATCTCTCGGGTCTGGTTGACGCTGGGATGTATTATGAAAGGAAGCATAGAGTACAGCCTTGTCATGTAGTCTCAGACCAAAATGGAAATCGGTAGCATCATCTTAATCATCCTCATTCTCATCGATCAGCATAAAAAAAAAGAAAAGTTTCAAATTCTGTGGCCCTTCATGCCCTGCTCTCATGGTGACCTCAGTTTCGATGTCCTCTCCATGTCTGTGGTCTTTGTTCAGTTACGTCAGGGTCACCTGTATCTGCGAGTCCATGGGGGCTATTGTTGGACGGACATGGTGGCACCCTCCGGAGGGAGAGCTCACTCACGCTGGCTCCGAGACTAAGGGATTTTTGTTTTCAGTTGGGGGCTTAGTATTGCTGAAAAACCTTCAGCTTCAGGGGGCGCTGCCCCCTGACCCCCACAAGGGGCTCTGCCCCTTGGCCCGCCAGGGGGCACCGCCCCTGGACCCCCAAACATTTTCAGGGAAAAATGATTTTCCTTCAGTACCATGCCTGGTGTATGACCTTGTAGTTGTAGCTCATTCCTTCATAGGAGTTCTTGATGATGTTGACAAACTTTGTTGGTATTCTGTGGTGTCTCATGAGTTGCACTAGGGGGGCCCTGTGAACTCTGTCAAAAGCCTTCTCATAGTCGATGAAGTTGCAGTACAGAGATGAGTTCCATTTCTGGGATTGTTCGAGAATGATCCTCAGCATTCCAATCTGGTCAGCGCACGATTGGTTCGGTCGAAAACCTGCTTGTTGTTCGCGAAGGAGTGTGTCAACTGTCTCTTTCATTCTCTCCAGCAAGATTCGCTTGAAGATCTTTCCCGGGGCCGAAAGGAGCATAATCTCACTGTAGTTCTTGCACTTGCCAAGGTCTCCTTTCTTGGGCAATTTTACCAGGTGTCCCTCCTTCCAGTCCAGTGGAACATCCTCATCCTCCCAAATGTTTGTGAAGAGAGGGTAGAGCATCTCTGTTGTATCTATGTCTGGCTTCTGGGCAGACTTCATCTAGGCCAGCTGCCTTTCCATTCTTCTGCATCTGGATGGCGCGCCAGATTTCTTCTTGCGTTGGTGGGCTGCAGTTGACTGGGAGGTCTTCCCTGGCAGCTGGTATCTCTGATGGATTTTCAGAGGCACCTCTGTTTAGGAGGTCTTAAAGTGCTCTGTTCATCTGTTATGTTGTCCCTCCCTGTCCCTTATTGGCTCCCCGTTCTCATCCTTCACTGGGCATTCTGATCGTCTGGGTTTTCTGCCAATCTCCTTGTTGTATCATATAGCACCATCATGTTTCCGCTTCCTGCTGCCCCTTCTGCCTCTTCTACCAAACTGTCGATTTTGTCCTTTTTGTCTTGTTTTGCACTCCTCTTCACCTCTTTGTTTGCCCTTTTGTATTCTTCCTGTGCCCTTGGTTTCCCTGCTCTTGTGCTGCTCCTGTTGACTGCTCCCTTCTTCTTTCTCCTATCCTCTATCTTCTGTAGTGTGTCGGCAGAAATCCATTATTTGTGCTGGTGTTTCCGACGACCCACAACTTCTTCACACGTTATCAGTGCTGCTTTCACCTGCTGCCACTGTGTGTGCAGGTTGGTGTCCTCATCCCAGAGTTTTGCTAGTACTTAGAACCTGTTTGACAGCGCAAGGTGATACTGCTGTTGTGTGTCCGCGTTCCGCAGAAGGCTGGCGTTGGAACTTTTTCCATCCTGAGGCTGCAGCGTTACTGTGTTACTCTGTCTTTTCAGTTTCAGCTTGGCGCGGGCAACCAGCAGGTGGTGGTCTGTTGCGGCATCAGCCCCTTGTTTCACACGAACATCATCTAGAGTCCTCAACTTCTTGGAAATTCAAAAGTGGTCGATCTGGTTTTCAGTAGTGTGATTAGGAGACACCCATGTGGCTTTATGGTTCCTCGTGTGTTGGAAGATGCTGCCTCCAATGACTAGACTGTTGTTGGCACAGAGGTCGGCAAATCTCTCCCTGTTCTCCTTCATCTCTCCCAGTCCTTGTTTTCCCATCATCTCCTCATATCCGGCGTTGTCCTGTCCGACCTTGGCGTTGAAATCGCCCATCAGGATGTTAATGTTGGTGTCGCTCCACTTACTGGTTATTCCTTGCAGTCTGTCATAGAAGTCGTCTTTTTCGTCATCGTCAGCATTGTTGGTCAGGGCGTAGCACTGTGCTATGCAGCACTTGATCCTCTTGTTGATTCTGAAAGTCACTGTGATGATTCTTGGCCATGTGGCTGCCATCCTACCAGCACTCCCTGAGCTTTTCTGGACAGCATCAGTGCCACACCTGAGTGTACAGCCGTGTCGTCATCATGTCCGGAGTAGAGAAGCAGCTCGCCCGAGCTCAGCTTGAGCTGTCGCGCCTGCAGCCACCTGGTCTCGCTGAGCCTGAGGATGTCAAGCCCATACGGCCTCATCTCCCTGCTACCTGCTTCATCTTTCCTGTCTCATATTGTGTCTGGATGTTTCAAGCGCCTATGGACGTTCGTTTTCTTGGTCATCAAGAGAGTTGTCAGCACTGCAGCTTCCGGGTGCTTTCACTGCAGTCCTTCATAGGTCCTCCCATAGAAGACTCCCTCGCTCCAAGAAGAGTTTGCTGGATTGTTGTTGACGTTTCTGTAGCTACGTAGATAAGGACAAGGTGAGGAAGCTAACCTCACGCTTGCCCTGGCTCCCGATTTATCTGGCCTTGCCACCGGCCGCACCGGGCATGCTATGCATACCAGGGATGGGCTGGGTTAGTGGTCACTGGAAGAGTGCTATTTGTTCCCGTTTACTGTGATCAGTGTTGATGATGGTATAGAGATGATTTACTGTAGATGAAAGATGACTTTGTCACAGTTTGTGAGATAGAGCTTCACACTGTGATAGTGTGGGAGATTCCTAAACCTATGCACCTCGTTAGGAGATACCCCATACATAACTCCTCGTGTTCATTAACTATGCAGTGTATTTGCATGCTACCACCAATCTTCACAAATACTACAGTGTTTATAATTAATTTTCATGAGTTTCTGTGTGAATTTTAGGTTTGTTTTCATTAGGTTTGTTTTGTGATTTGTATAACATGTATGGGCTTAATCTCTATACTGAACAGAAGCAGAAACATACTACCAAACTAGGAGAATATTCTTTCAGGGGAACTAATTGTCCAGCACTTACACACTCTCCATAGGGAAATAGTCACCATGGAAAAAGTAATCTCTTTTCATTTCAACTTTGTTTTACCATGAAATGGTACAGAAAAAAAAAATCATACTCGAATCAAGTTTCTATTGCTGTGGATTGAAGAATGCATCTTGAGTGCTTTGACAAACTCAAGGATCAGGAGCTCATACAGTCCCAGTTCAGATACAGCACAGAAACTGTCACAAGCAGTGTAAAGTCAGTGTCCACATTCCATGCACATTGAGTATATGAAACTAAAAACATGACATACACAGCATTTTTGTTTTAAACAGTGAATGAAGGATGTTGATATATGAAACTTCAAACATCACATAACATAGTGCTTTTGTTATAAATGCTTAAAAAAAAGGTAACTGTTCAGCTTATTGGCTTCACTTGTGGCCAGTCACTTGGTGAATAGTAATCAGGGATGAAAACTCCTCCGCCGTTTCCGCCGTTATTTTTTCACATCTCCGCCGAAAGAAAAAGTCTCCGCCGAAAAATTATTCGAAGAATGATGCTCAGAAACGATCTCAACTTGTCTGCACAGCGAATATCTTCTCTGTCAGTAATGTTCTCAAACGGCGTAGTTCTCATTCTGTTTCCTTCCAGTATCATTTCTCATCATGGCGTCGATTCACAGTGAGAGTTTGCCGCCAGTGAGTGCAAACAAAACGAAAAAAAAAAAAGAAAGAAGTATGTGAACCATGAGACGAGTGCAGCAGAAGGACGTGTGTGACCGCAGAGTCGCGGATGTAATAAGAAAACATGACAAAGACGGCGAATTTGAAGTGTTTTGCGAGCCTTGCCAAAAACGTGTCTACTTTGGTAGTCATGGCTTTGTGGCAATCAGAGATCACATCGAGCGTCCCAGTCACCAACAGAAAATGTGTGTGTTTCCCACACCATTACAGCATGTTTTCAGATCATTGGGTATGCAACAATCTACGTTTTAATTTCCAAAGATAGTTTGACTCCTACTCTAAGTACTTTCACTCGTAGAGTCTTCAAAGCAAGGGAAAAACGTCAAAGTGACGAAAAGAATATAAAAGAACAAATGACATCAAAATAAACTGATGTCACAACAGTATTGTGTAACACTTTTCCCCTGGTATAATGCAAACGTTTGCTACATTTGTTAGGTGTCTGCTAACAGCCCCCCTATGAAATCCTTTTCCACCAGCCCACTCCCCCCACTACCTATATACTTCCTCTACTCCTCCTCCTTCTCCCCCAACCCTCACCCCACAACACACATACCCCACACACTTCGCCCCCTCCCCCCCACCCCCGTCCCCACCTCACACACACAACACCCCCCCCCCCCCACACACACACACACACACACACACTTTCAAGAGGGGAGGGGGGGGATATGATTAGTTGTAAGAGGGAAGTTGGGGGGGGGGGGGGGTGTACTGTTGTGACATCAGTTTGTTTTTATGTCATTTGTTCTTTTATGTTCTTTTTTGTGTTTAGTGTTTCCTGACGAAGGGTCAAAGGCCCAAAAGCTTCAGTTTTTTTTTTAAAGGACTTCAAAGTAATCATTTTTCAAATTGTGTTTATTGAAGTCCAGCAGTCGTTTTCATACATCTGATTTACTTAGTTTGATTTCCCACTCTGATTTACTTATCTACAGGCCTTATTCTTTATGTCCTGAAAGCACTGTTTGTCAAATTTTCTTTAGCTAGAGTTCTGAGGATTCATCATACTAAATGTTTGTCTCAATTGACATAGTTTCTTTCCACATCAGTCTCAGTCTTCATGGTGTTGAAAGCTGTTCTATAGAATGAGTTGTTTAGAAGCAAGAAAGTGATTTCTAAAGATTTTTATGCCATATTTAATACAAAATATGCTTCAGCTTCAGGGGGCACCGCCCCCTGACCCCCGCCGGGCTGTTGTCCATGTACCCCACTGGGGGCCCATGGTGAACCCCCAGATCCCCGCCAATCTCCTCTTTTTAAAAAAAAAACTGTTTTCATCCCTGAGCAATGTCTTTCAAAGTTCAGTCCTTAGAATCACTCATGTCATCGTTGTTGTGATGAATCAGATTTTGAACCCAGTTGTATTTACACTATTAACATGCACACAAACAATCTTAATGTACACACAGACACATGCTCATGTATCTCCTGGCTTTAGTCATGTGTGCACATGCACATGCAAGGACACAAAAACATGAACAAGCACACTTCATGTACACATACACACTACATGCACACTTCATACATACATAAGCACGCACACAGTTTATATACGTAATTGATACACTTTAAGTCCACACACACATACACACACGCACACACACTATTTCAGACTAATGAACATTTCTTTACTCTTGGATTTATGTGCAAAGTTTATATCTGAAAGAGCACACCCACATTTTCATGCAGGAGATATTAAAATACATATAAAGTGTCAGTGTTTTCATCTGGTTTCAGCTGCTGCCTTTGCCTGACTCCTACCCCATCTCACCTTACGATGGAGAAAATGCTGATTTGATGCAAGTTGGTAATCAGGTCAGTTAACCCTCTTGACACTGCATATATTATATGTGTGTTCTACAACAATGGCGTAAAATTGAAGACTGCAAAAACATCTAGGGGTAGTGCTTGTTTTTACTTTTCACAACTCTTATATAAACATTAGACCCAGAAACCTATACATTTTTAGAAAGAAGAAAGCTTGAACTTTGCAAAGAAAACAAAGAAAACAGCTTACCTTGGCTATGGTGAGAGAAGTAGTCCAGCAAAGTAACCAGTACAGATCCATGAAAAGCACTCAGAAAAAAATGTTTCACAGAAAAATCTTACAATCCCCACACACTTCTCTGATCTGTCCAGAATATCAAGCACACTGTTCCCACACATCCCAGGTACCATCAGAAGGTAGCAGTTACCTCCTGTGGTACCTGGAAAAACAACTCTGGGCACAGTCCCACATCACATGCTGGGCACTCGTAGGAGGATCTTACTCTCCTATCATGCCCAGCAACACAGTTCCTTCTGTGCCCAACTGGCAGCTTCCTCAGGTGATGTCCAGGATGGGCAGGGCCAGGCTGAGGTTGGTCAGGCTGGGCTGGAGCAACTTGCAGAGGTGGGTCTGTCCTGGCTGCCTGGATCTCTGCCGCCGTCCGCCGCCTTCTCATCACCTTGAGAGGGTAGTAATTCCCTGCCAGCGACTCCACAACTTGAACCATGAAGTGGTATCTGCTCAGTTTGGGCTGGTCTGTGGTATTTTTCTCATATGTGATGTAGCTGTTCAGGGCAGCCCTCCCAAACGAAGAAATATCCACCTTCAAGGTCCACTACATCAGGGCCATCACCTGCATCATCATCACTTCCATCTTCACCGCTGGAGTCTGGAATCAAAAAAAGGAAAGCACACTATTATTATATTTCTGCTATAAATCATGAATTAAGTGAAAAGGTTTTGTTTCCATTTACAGCCTACTCCCCACCCACCCACCCAACCCATAAATCAACACACACACACACACACACACCAAAAAAAAAAAAAAAAAAAAAAGGATATGGGGATGGGAAAAGAGGGGGGAGGAAATCCTCTCATGTTTATTCTACAATTCTAATGAAAATATAAATTAAATTCTGTTGAAAATAAGTTCTGAGAAATGAAAAGTGACTTTACTTGCTGGTTCAAAACAGCCACGCCCACATGACTCGCCCTTCAAAAATATCCTAAATTTCTAATGTAGCAAACACTACTGGCAACAAATCACTAGCAAAATTAAAAGACTGATGTATATAAACACAAGTTTCATTCAACAGATCGTGTTTACAAAGGTACAAAAGTACAAAAACAACAAGAAAATACTACCACAGTGGTAGCGAAGCAATGTAAACAAACCATTCGTGTCAGTCACTCCAGCTCTCCCCACCTCCACTCCATTCATCACTGCCACAATCACCAACATCAAGCACTTGAACCACTTTACTCAGTTTGCAACAAAAACACATGCATAATTACCTTCATAATCCCCGTCAGAGTCGCTGTCAAACACAGCCTCGTCACTGGTGTCGTGAGCAAGATTTTCATCTTCGTGGTGGCTCTCAACATCACTCATTTTGAGGATAAAAAAGCGTCAATCGGTCATAAAAATGGCCTTCTTGCAAAGGTGGAAGCCGAAGGACTATAGTTACGAGCTTTCCGATTGGTTAATCACATTCGGACTTTCGATTGGCCTCTTATCAGTGCGAGATTTGAATTGAGCCACAGTCGTGGCTCATCGTGTTCGACCGGGAAGCCACGTACGTGGCTTATCGTGCTAAGCGGGTTAACCAACATAGAGACATATCCCAACACACTGTTTTTCTCATTGTTCTCGTTGTCCAGGATGGGGGAAATCGTGATGGTATTGCTTAAGTGCACTAGATTGATGTATTATTAGTCAGGCTTAACACACCAAGGTTATCTCTGCACTCACACACGCATATATGCACATTCATGCGCTCACCAAACATTCACCTCTCTCTGGGAATGGGATGTCACGCATTCAGTTCTCTCCTAACACAACTGAGAACAAGAAATATAATTTCTATGCCACTTATAATCAAACATGAAAACTACAGTTACACAAAATAGAATAATCAAACATAAAAGATCAATACTTCCTAATCCCGGGTTATAATAAAATGGCTTCTTACCTGGCCAGGTTTCCACACACACAACCACACGTTCACACCACACCACAGTTCTTGAACAAGTCTCTTCAAGTTATGTTCAGCACTGCTTGATGATGATGCCCTTGGTTGACTGGCTCCAGGTTTCAGGACTGGGTCTTCGTGGTCGTTTATGGGATCTCGACGTAGAAGTCTCTTCTTCGTCTCCTTCACCCACCTCTGGGTTCAAACTCAGTTTGTCTTCACCCACCTTTGGGCTTCGAACTCAGTCTTTTCACTTCCAGCTTGTCTTTCCCTAAGACCTTGCTGTCTCTTCTGTCTCCCAGATCACATTTCTCTCGACCCTACTCTGTCCAGCTCACTCTCCTCTCCTCTCTCTCCTCTGTTCTCTCTCTCTCGTAGTGTTATTCTCCTCTCCCTTCACGTTGTTCTCCCTCAGTTTATATAGGGATGGACACAAAGGATTTCCCTTTGGGCCATGCCTTTGTCCATGCTGCTTCTCCACTACCTTGTTCACAAGTACCCTGATTCCCCTTTCGCTACATTCTTCCACACATCAGCATTTACACACATCCCAACCTAATTGATTAGCACCAGATATCGAAAATTTCCGCCGACTTCGGGGGCCAGTTACACAGTAATTATCCTGGAGAAAAGCTACGACAACATCCACGCGCATTCAACTGGCCTGACAATAGCACTAACACAGTGCCCCACGGCAATACCATCTGAACGAGTCCAAGACTCCTGCTCTTCAAATACTGTTTACAAAGCGACCTCAGCTGACTGAGTATTTAATGCGCACCCGATGCTCCGAGGTCCTAGTGGTTACGTCCCTGCCCCCTTTCGCTATCGGGAAGTTTCGAACCCGGGAGGGTCCTTAGGTGCCATCTGTCACCTGACCACTTCAATCTCCTTGGCACGCTTTGACTGTATGTGTGGGGTGAAGGCGTACTGGTAATGGATCTGTTACCTATTTCTCTACCAATCATGGCATTCCTTGCCTCTAAGCGCTTATGGTCTTTTGTGAGAGGTTTCATGCCCTTGACACTCATGTTACCTGTCCTTAGAGACGCCTTTTTTCTACTTGGTGTGAATCAACACTTTGATATCAGGAACACACAAATTAGAGTGTGCAAAGGAGATTTGATATCAGGAACACCCAAATTAGAGTGTGCAAAGGAGATTTGATATCAGGACACACCCAAATTAGAGTGTGGAAAGGAGATAGCCATGTCTCCAATCCCTAAATAAGACTGCATGAGTAGTTCCTTTGACACATCTCATTCTAATTGTGGTGGACAGATCAGTTTGCTTCCTTTTGACTCTGAAGTGAATATGCACTTTCATTGCTCTTTTCATTTGGCTTTGTTTTTGACAACTATGGATCCAACCAAAAGGCCAGTTCACCTGCATATCATGTGCCAGTGGGTAGCCACCCTTGACATTTGGAAACATGCCAGCATGTCAACCTCCTTATCATTCAGGAGATACATGTAAGTGTAACACTTATGTGTTGTTATTAAAATGAAAAGCAAAAGTTGTGTACTCGTCACACTCTATAGTGTCAACATCACTTGAACCAGGGATGATTTCACCAACATTTTGATAGGAAGTTTTCAGGATTTCAAGCAAAAATGAATTTGATTTGACAATTTTTATGGAAAATAGCTGAGAGGTGATTGAAAATGGAGATGTCGTAGTTCTGTTGAGCAGACAGCAGCAGCATCAGTATGAATTTAACAGAATGAGCATATTGATCCAGAAATATAACTAGTTACAAAGTTATAACAAGTGTTTCATGATTTTCACACAGAAATAAACGTGTTCATTGCAAAAAATGTTGGAAACTAACATCAACAAAGCAAATTTATTGGGTTGAAAATTGGTCAGCCACTGACTGAAGTTCATGATGAAGTTGTATTAAGTGTTAAATTGTAGGTCAACTGAGATTTGAAATTCTGAAAATGGGAAGATTATTGTGTTCAAATATACATTTTTGAATACAGTTAATATTTGTTTGTAGTTGCAAAGTGAGGCAACTGCAGGCAGATATCTAAACAAATGTTTAAAAGTATTTATCACAAGACAAAACATCATGCATTTCGACCTCTTAGGTCCTCTTCAGGCAAGATACACAACACTCAGGACAACGAAAATGAACGAGCAGTCACTTATCTTCATCTAATTTGGCACAAGATGGGCATTGAATGAAAACAAGCTGTCAAGGAGTCAATGTGAGTCAAAGTAGCAATGATCATAATGATGATTCTGATAGCAGTGATGATAATGATGATGATGATAAAAGTATTGAAAGAATACAGGATTACTACCACTTTAAGTGATAATATGGCAATAGCAGTTGTAGTATGGGAGAAAGGAGAGTGGTTAGAGGATTTTCGAACAACATGGTTGTCGTGGTAACAGTGTTAGTGGCGATGATGATGGTGATGATAGTGGTAATGATGGTGATATCAGTACTTACACTGGTATTAATAATGATGATGATAATGCTAACAACGTATTAATAATGATGGTGATAATGCTAACAACAACAGTAATGGTAATATAGTACTAATATAAAAAATAAATGATAAAAAAATAAAATGAAATAATATCTCAATACTGATAATGATAATAAAAAGTACATGTACTAATACTAATACTAAGGGAAGGGAGGAGAAAAGGAGGAGCGGGAGGACAGGAAGAACAAAGAGAAGGAGGGTTCAAATTATGGGATGGATGGAATCTAATAGGTATATTAATAGTTATAACAGATATATTAATAGTTGTAATAATTATCTTGATTGTAACCATATAGTAATGATTACTGATTATCATCTTATTATCATTATGGTCATCATCATCATCATCATCATTACTGATGCCTTTGTTGTTGTTGCTATTACTATCATTATTATCACTACCATCATGCATATAATTACTAGGTTCTATTATCACTAATCCAATCACCAGCAGAAAGTTATAGAACTACTAGCAATAATACTTGTAAAAAAAAAAAAACGAAAAAAAAACTGTGTGTGTGTCTGTGTGTGTGTGTGTGTCCGTGCATGTTCCCCCCCTCTCCCTTTTTTTTAACCCTCCATCTCTTCCCTGCTCCATTAGTACTGTTAACCTTTCACTCTTTGATCATCCCTATTCCTTTTTTGCTGCTGTTACTATTATTAACATTAAAATATTTATCCTCACCACCTTCTCCCTGTTCCAGTAGCACTGTTAACTTTTACTCATTGACTATCTCTATTTCTTTCCACTATTGCTATTACCAATGTTACTTTTATTATGATTATGATCAGTAGCACTTGTACGCCGAGGCAGGAGAACCATCCCTCTCAAATCGCCGACTGAAATTTTCCTTAAACTACTGAGTCTCTCGTCTGAACCTCAAAACGCTGCATATGACTGCGTTTTCGACCCCAAATTCCAAAAGAAATTTGATGACCATCCCTGTTCCATTCCATCCTTGGGGATTCGTATTCTTCCCCTGGAGGAGTTTACCCTTTCACCGCCAGACTTTCTGTTTTGCATAAATCCCCATCGCCAGCCATTTTTCAGAAAATCTCTTATTTCATACCAGCATGTGTCAAATGCGGATATCTCTGGAACTAAGCAACCAATTCTCAAGCTGTTTTTTTTTTTTTTTAAATGGAGGAAATAAACTGTACTTTTGTTAAATTACAGAATGTAAATAATGGTAAGACAACAACAATTTCAAATTTTTGGTAATTTTAAGTGCAAAAAAATGCAAAATAAAATATTGAATGCTATCTTTAGTGTCAACATAAAAAAGAAGAAAGCATGCAATCAGACTCTGAACAAAGAAGGAAAAATACTCCACTCACAAAATGAAGACCAGAAAGTATGTGATATCCGGCAGAAAAAGGAAAAAACAACAACAATAAATCAATATACCCTAACAGCAGAAAAAGAGCTGGAAGAAGTCCACAAGTTGGAAATCATGTTCACCAGCACTCCTGAAACAACAGAGGAATGATTAGTGATATGACTAATGAGGTTATGCAGAAAAGAAACCACACACACACACACTGCTTACATCCCACTGGCACACACATGAAAAAAAGAAAAAGAGAAGGGAACACACACACACACACACACACAACACACACACACACACACACACACACACACACACACACACACACACACAAACTTCTTACATCACACTGGCACACACATGAAAGAAAGCAAAAGAGAAGGGAACACACACACACACACACACACACGCACACACTTTCTTTATGCCCCACTTGTACACATATGAAAGAAAGAAAAAGGAAACACACACACACACACACATGCGTGCGCATGCGCGCACGCACACATACATGCACATACATACCTGTCACTCTCACTTTCACTGCTGAAAGCAATATTGTTTATAAAAACGAAAGTCTGTGGGTCTCTATAACCTGGGAAACAATGTGCTAGGGCCTATGAGTCCTTCTCACCACTCCAATTCATCTCTGCAGCAGTCCTGTGACACGTGTCAGTCAGCCATGCCCCCTACGACCTCGATTCGTGGTAGGCCATCTGGGCTTGTAGTTCATTCATTATCTCGTAGCTGTTAGCCCAAAACGCCTCTCTTACTGTGAGAGTCGGTCACTGAAAAGTTGGCCCACCAGCCAGCAACACTAAGCTTGTTGAAGTGCCTGTTTGTGAGTGTGTGTGTGCGAGATGAGATGCACTGCTCAGCCATTTGGCCCGCGTCCAACAGTCAGCCACTGTGATAATTTGGTCAAGCTCCCTCTCACTTAGGGCCTGCTCACACTCTGGTTGTTCTTTATCTGAATCAGGATCAACTGACCGTCTTTTCAATATTTCTAGCACCTGATCTGTGATAAATGTATGGCAAGGCTGAGTACATGAAGTGCTTGGTTGTGACGTCATAGTGAATGGAAAAATAATCGGAATAAATTGATAAAGAACACTTAACTGAACAGCGCTCTGAGGAAACAAATGGCTGTGTGCACAGGTCAGGGAATCACTCAACTATGACTTCCTTTTTGGCTTTCTGTCTCATCAGATTAGAGACTGAGACTATCGGGAGTTAGGTAACCCTAGTTGGTTGCCTTTTGGCAGCGGCGGCGGTCAGCAATATTGTTGCCAAACGGCAGCGTCGGCGGTGTAAGGGTTAATGATTTCTCCAAGTTTCCTGAAGACCCGCCATGGACTTTCTTCACACCAGAGATCCTGTTTGATTTAGCCTCATACCGGAAAGATTCCACTAGTTCCTTGGCCTACAAGTCCCGTTTTGCTATACTGTGTTCCAAGTTTCGATCTTTTAAAATAATTTTCACTGACGGTTCCAAATCCGAGGAGGGAGTTGCCTCTGCTGTGTTTTTTGCAGTAGACCCCCCTCACAGATGTACTGTACACATTCACCTACTGACAGCTCCATCTACACTGCTGAGCTGACAGCCTTGGTCCTGGCACTTCAGATGATCTCCAAATCAAAACAGAAAGATTTCCTTATTTTGTCTGACTCTCTTTCTGCTTTGGAGGCCATTGCCGGCCGTTATCTTAAGCACCCTCAACTGCTGAAAGTTTTTGAACCATACACCTCCCTAAATTCAAACGGACACAGCATAGCGTTTGCTTGGGTTCCCAGCCATGTGGGCATTCGAGGCAATGAGATGGTTGACCAGCTTGCCAAGAATGCCACAAGGCAAAAGTTGATCAGGTGTACTGTTCCTCACACTGATCTGAAACCCAAAACACAGGCCTGTGTCAAAGACCTCTGGCAAGAGGAATGGACCTTGCAGACAGATAACAAACTGTATGAAATCCGTCCAAACCTCGACGAGTTTCTACCATGTTCCAGAGGCGGCCGTAATGAAGAAACAGTCCTGTGCCCCTTACACACAGGCCACTCGTTTTATACCCATTCTTACCTTTTAAAAGGTGAAGAAGCTCCGTGGTGTATTCCTGCCATGTTCCACTCACAGTGAAGCATATTCTTTTAGATTGTTGGGACTTGCACGATGCCCTCCGGGGGTTGCAACCTTGCCGTGGTCGGAGGGCTTGCGCGTCCAGTGATCCCTTAGGCTTTGCTGGCAGGGGCATCAATACTTGGAGATAGGCTGGTTTTTTCAAACTGCTTCTAGGCCTGAAGTCAAGATGCTGTCTGGCCTAAGCATAACGTGGTAAGAAGTTGATGCCCCTGATAGGGCTTCCCATGTCAGACAGGCTAAGGGTGAGGATCCTGACTAAGAGTAACCCGCCTTTCTCCTTTTCTTGTTTTCTGCCTTTCTGATTTGGCCCTTTTCTATCTTAGTCTCCCCTTCAAGTCTTCTTTTCCACACTCTTTTTCTCTCTGTGGTCTCCTTAAGATCCGCCGCGTTTGCTGTGCGGTGCGACCTGTGTCGGAGGGGATGAGATCCTGGTGATTGAGCAGTGCTCTCAACACATCACTTTGGCTCGGACCTCTCCTAGACAGGGAGTACACTCTGGCCCGGGTGTACTAATCGGCTCCCCTTCTTGGGGCTGGGTCAAAACAGGCATTTCTCCGGCTGGCCAAGGTAACCCCTGCAGTGCTCAGCTCTCAGTTCCCGGGAGTTGGGCATGATCATGGGGGATAGGGTTGGTAGGTTTCTGTCTGTTGTATGTCTCTCCTGAAACCTGGAAGGGGTCAAGACAATGATTTCTTGGCCCTGGCCCCTTAGTTGGACTCCATGGTGGGTGGATAAGGGAGAGATGAAATTTTCTTCCCATAAATATGACTTCAACAAAAAATCATCCCCCCAAAAAAGAAAAGTGCAGTTAATTTTGCAAAGGTCATCACAGGAGTCTGATGGAGACTGATTCTGATAGTGAAACAAGGCAGTTGTCAGGATTTTGGTCCTCTTGGTTAATAATGGAAAGCAAGGAGCAGGACAAACCACTTTCTGCACTAAGCCCGTTTGCAATACAGAAGGGCTTTCAAGGTATTGCAGGAGACCCACAGTCCATTAAGCGACTCAGAAACAGCACATTTCTCATCCAGTGTAAAACTAAGAAACAATCAGAGCAGCTGCTGAAAGCTACAAAGCTGGTAGACCGAGAGATCCGGGTGACTCCCCATAAACAGCTGAATTCCTCTAAGGGAGTCATTCGATGCCCAGATCTTAGAGGTGTCTCAGAGGCAGAGATCAAGGCGGAACTGGCATTCCAGGGTGTGACAGAGGTGCATAGGGTGACAGTGAAAAAAGGTGCAGAAAGAGTGGCCACCAACACCCTCTTTCTGACAATCTGCAACCCTGTGCTGCCTCCTGTCATCAAAGTCTGTGTACAAATGTATGTTCCGTCTCCAATGCGTTGTTTCAAGTGCCAGAAGTTTGGACATGTCAGAGACCGCTGTTCTGGGCAGGAGGTGTGTGGGGTTTGTTGCAAGGCAACCCATGATGGGCCGTGTAAAGACCCGGCGCATTGTGCGAACTGCGGTGGCGACCACCCCTCCTCTTCACGCAACTGCCCTGTCTGGATTCAGGAGTCAAACATCCAAAAGGTTAGAAACAGAAAAGAAGATTTCGTTTTTTGAAGCCCGCAAACAGGTTGTTGGCAGTCAGACGCCAACAGCGTCTTCATATGCTTCGGCGGTAAAGAAAGTATCGACACGTTCAGTCTGCTGCCAGACTGACGATTTTACTTTTTCCAAGACTTTACAAGGAAGACCGATAAGCTTTGGTGGAAGCAAGTCCACCACCTCCCAACCCAAAGTAGGTGCCCCTGGTGGGGGCAAAAAATCTGCCATCCCCCAGACTGCCCAGCAGTCTACTCCATCTGCTGCTGGGCAGATCAAAAAGCCAGCCCTCCCACCTCGACCTTCCTTGAGCAGTGCTTGTGCAGGCAGGGGAGTTCAACCGAGTGTGGAGATGGTGGAGATGAGAAAGAAACCTCCACCATCTCCAAACTCCAGGCCTTCGTCACCTGTGGGCAAGTCTGCCAGCAGGTCTGAAGACCAACACAGTCCAGGAAACTAAGTAATAAATTCACTCCATTGGAAGCGGACGTTGATGAGGAGATGACCTGATTTCTCTCCTTTTCGCCCTCTGCACCATGGATAGTACAGTAATCCATTGGAATATCCGTGGACTAAATTCCAAATTTGAGGAGCTGCAGCTTCTGTGTCAATCTATAAAACCTTCCGTCGTGGCTCTTCAGGAAACTCAAATTCAAAGCCAGAAGACCTTCACTCTTTCTGGCTTTAATATTCTATTCTAAACCTGCACAACCATCCACATTGGGACTGTCGGGCGGTGTTGCCCTTCTCATACATAAAACTCTGCTGTATAGTCCTTTCGCTCTGACTACCTCCCTTCAGGCTGTAGCTGCGAGAGTCACTCTCCACAAGACTTTGACAATCTGCTCACTTTATCTACCACCTTCTGTCCCGGTTTGTCGTCAGGACCTTGTCAGTCTCATCGGAGAACTTCCTCGACCTTTTTTGCTGTTGGGTGACTTTAACGGTCACAATCCTCTTTGGGGTAGTGTCAGTTCGTCATCCAGAGGTCTGCTTATTGAGGATGTCCTTTCTGATTTTGATTTGTGTTGTCTGAACGACGGATCTGCAACTTACCTCCAGTCTTCCACAGGTTCACTTTCGTGTTTAGATTTGTCGATTTGTGACCCCTCGCTGGTCCTGGACTATGAGTGGTCTATCCATGATGATCTGCACGGAAGTGACCATTTCCCTGTCCTTTTAAACCCGTAATAACTGAAAACGTCTCTGTCTTTCAACATCTAAATTATAAGAAAGCAAACTGGGATCTATTTGCAACCACTATTTCCAAAGAATTCCAGGACACTGATTTTCTTCAGAGTCCAGACCCAACAGAATCTCTGATTAACACTGTGATCAAATGTGCTAAAACCTGTATTCCAGTGTCTTCCGACAAACTCCAAATGCCCAAAACACCCTGGTTCGATTCAGACTGCCAACAAATTTCCAGAGTTCGCAAACGGGCTCAGCGTCGGGTATACCAACGACCTTCGGGTCCCAACGCTCGAGCCCATCAGAAACTCCGTGCCAAATCGAGACACACTTTTAAAATCAGTAAACGTCAGTCCTGGAGAAACTTCTGCTCCAGGCTGACATCTAAAACTTCCAAGAAAAAAGTGTGGAACATCATTAACCCTTTGCCTGCTGCACCCTTTTAAAGCTCTGAGACAACAGTTTGCCAAGCCGTTTTTAGTCGCGAAGGGTAATAATTCAAAAAAAAATTCTGGCTCGAAAACTATTGAACAAAAGCATATGAAACCTATACTTTTCTGAAAGGAAATTGAACACTCTTTCTTTTGATAACAATTGCAGTCACATTCAAGACCACTGCAAAAAGTTTATGTCCAATGAAATAGGTTTATGTGTTTTTCACTCAATTCTAAAATACTATCATATTAGTGTGAAACAAAACAGTGAATTATTGTTAGAAAACAAAACAATCATAAGGAAAAATGTATTTCCTTACCTTATGTGAAGAATATAAATCCAAAGTTTTCAAATTGACCAGATACCTGTCCACAGCTACATCCAGGTTGTTAGGAGGTTCAGAAAGAAATTTATGTGTCACTGTTGTTTTTCTTCTTCTTTTATCCACCAGTATTATGACCACACAACACAAACACAAAGATGATAAAATCACACATATATTACATAATTATTTGTACAGAACAGGAGACGGTGACTAATAGTTTTTCTTTGTGGGGTACTCCTGGAGATGGTGTTGAAGGACACTGTCCACACACATAGTTTGTTTCCTTTTGGATGCCCCTCTTGCTGCACACCTTGCACCTCCTGCCTTGTGAATGCTTCCCCACAGTCTTTTCTAAGGTAGTGGGGAAGTGCCTCTCCATCAGGCATGCAATTGCTTCCGAACGGGGTAGAGCTGCTTGTGGTGCTGGATTGTCGCCATACAGGAGGTCGCTGATGACTTGCAGCTGGAACTTCAGGAAATCCAACTTGCTGTGTGTGTTTCTTGTCTGGCTGGGTGTTGTTAGGTGGCACAAGGGGTGGGCCAACACACCACCTTTCCCTCTCCCCCTCTGTGCAGCAGCTCCCCGTCCTCTACCTCTGGTCCCCCGTCCTCTGCCAACACCTGTTGACATAAAATAAAAGTCATGTACACACACAAACACACACACACACACACACACACACACAAGCACACACACATACACACACACACTCTCACTCTCTCTCTCTCTCTCTCTCTCTCTCTCTCTCTCTCTCACACACACACACACACACACACACACACACACACACACACACACACACACAAATAGCACATGCACCATTACTACTTCTCACTCAGTCTTGTTTCAAGTATCTACTCAAAAACCATTTGATTGCACACACACACACACACACGCGCACACACACACACAAACACACACACACAGTGAAATCAGAAACACTCGGACAAAGTGCCACGCCCACACCACGCCCACCATGTAAAGTCTTCTGATAAATGCCATGTGATCAAAACCCATTCATCAGCAACACTCGCACAAGACAGTAACTATGAGTCGTACCTGTTCCCCTTCCAACGCCGGCCGCCTTTGTTCACGTGTGCTGGCGTGGCCACGCGCAGGCTGACCCGTTGTGTGTGTGTCAGCTGTAGCAGACGACGCCTCTGCTTCACTCACAGTACTACCCTCCTCTTCTCAGCTGTGATCACTTGACTGGCCTTCGCCCACTTCAAAATCTGGGTCAGTGACGTCATACTCTGCCTCCAGCTATCTGCTCTCTCTGTTCATGTTCTCACGAGCTATTCTGGCAATGTTGAAGTCAACATCACCCCCACTCCTCTGAACAGCTGATTCGTCACCTTCGTCCTCATCCAGCGGGTCTTCTAACACACTGGAGTCATCATAGGCAACAAATTCTTTGTCCTCAATCAGTTGAAGAACTTCCTCAACATCAGTGGTAACAGACTCGCTGTAGTCTTTTTGGTGCATGCTTTCTTTTGACACCACTTGGTCCTACTCGTGGTTCTTCTTCGTGCCATGTTGAACTCGTGTGAAAATCTGCAGGGGGTGGTATCGGTAACAGCCCAAACTGACCACTTGTCTGCCTCGTTGGATTCTTTCACTTATGAATATTCATTGCAGACATATCGGACTTTCTTATTGGTGTGAATTGGGAAACCCCAAATTAAAGATAAAGATAGGAAAATTCCTAAGATGACGATGACGGATTTTTCCGTAAGTACGGCAGATTTTTGCACACGGAAGCGTCACGGAAAAATCCGTAGTGGGGCAGCCAAGGGGTTAAGAAAATCAAAGGGAAGAACACCTGTCCCACTGTGAACCATCTCAAGTTTTCTGACTCTTTAATAACAGAGAAAAAAGCAGTTGCTAATCTGCTTGCTTCAACCATTGAAAAGAATTCCTCCTCTTCTAACAAATCAGCCAGTTTTGCCAAAAACAAAGCCCTTAAAGAAAAATCACCCTGCAACTTTTCGTCAAACAACATGGAAGACTACAATCTTCCTTTCATGTTAAATGAACTGAAATCTGCCTTACTTTCCTGCAGCGATTCCTCTCCAGGTATAGATGAAATCCATTATAAACTGTTGAAACATCTTCCGCAAAAAGGTCTGAACATACTGCTACATGTATACAACCATGTGTGGACTACTGGTTTCTTTCCACCTTCTTGGCGAAAAGCCCTCATTATTCCCATTCCCAAACCTGGAAAAGATCTTTCTAACCCATCAAACTACCGTCCCATAGCTTTGACCAGCTGTATCTGTAAATTGATGGAGAAAATGGTCAATGCTAGACTCATGTGGAAACTGGAAACCGATGGCCTTTTGGCGAAAGAACAGTGTGGTTTCCGCAAACATTGGACTACAGTTGACCATTTGATTCGTCTGGAATCTACACTTCGGAACGCCTTTTTGAACAAACAGCATGCAGTGGCAATTTTCTTTGACTTGGAGAAGGCCTACGATACCACCTGGAAGTCGGGGATACTTCATGATCTCCATGATCTGGGTTTTCAAGGTCATCTTCCACTTTTCATACAAAATTTTTTGGCAGAACGACAGTTTCAGGTCCGGGTTGGCACCACTCTCTCTGATGTTCACGAGCAGGAGTTGGGTGTTCCACATGGGAGCATACTGTCTCCTGCCCTCTTTAGCATCAAGATCAACAACATTGTTAAGTCAGTTCAGCAGGGTTCAGACTGCTCATTGTTTGTGGATGATTTTGCTAAGCAACTGGAAGCCTGTACCCGAGTATCCAGCGCAGGCTCCAGCTTTGTGTGGATAAAATTCATCAGTGGGCGGATGAAAACGGTTTCACCTTGTCTGCTACAAAGACACAGTGTATTCACTTCCATAATTTCCGTCAGTTTTTTTCCAGATCCTGAAATTCAAGTAGGGAAATCTCCCATTCCAGCTGTCAAAGAGGCCAAATTTCTAGGAGTTATTTTTGACCAGAAACTGAACTTTCTCAGCCACATTAAAAACCTCAAAACGGCTTGCCAGAAAGCACTGAATATTCTGCGGGTCGTAGCGCACACTGACTGGGGCGCTGATAAGAAAACTTTGCTGCACCTCTACAGAGCCTTGGTCCGTTCCAAACTGGACTACGGTTGTGCTGTGTACGGCTCTGCAAGATCGTCTTACCTCAAACTCTTGGACCCTATCCACCATCAAGGGCTTCATCTCTGTCTTGGAGCATTCCCACCATCCCTGTGTACAGCCTGTGAACCTTCACTGTCCAACCGCAGGCTGAAATTGTCTTTGAATTATTATATCCGACTGTTCTCGGAACCAGAAAACCCTGCCCATGACTGTGTTTTTGACCCCTCCGTTCCAAAGTAAGTTTGAAAAACAACCCTAAATGTATTCCGCCGTTTGGTCTTCGTATGCAGCCTCACGTGCGGAATGCAGGTCTAGACCTAGGAGTTGTGTCGGATTTTTCCAAGTTTCCGGATCAGCCTCCGTGGACCTTTTTCACACCAGAGATTCGTTTCGATCTTGCAGCTTTTCACAAAGTCTACCAGCTCTCTGGCGTACAAGGCATTGTATGCTGACCTCTGTTCGAAATTCCCATCCTATCAAAAAGTTTTCACTGACGGTTCCAAGTCTGAAGATGGAGTGGCCTGTGCAGCTTATTGCCCTGGGCTCCTTCTCAGATACTGTTGGAACATATGCATTCAGATGCTTCTGTCTATTCTGCTCTGTTACTGCTCTGGTTCTGGCTTTGAAGATAATCTCACAGTCTACGAAGAGGGACTTTCTGGTTCTGTCGGAAAGTCCCTCTTCGTAGACTGTGAGATTATCTTCAAAGCCAGAACCAGAGCAGTAACAGAGCAGAATAGACAGAAGCATCTGAACTTTCTGGTTCTGTCGGTCCCGGGAGTTGGGCATGATCAGGGGGATAGGGTTAGTAGGTTTTTGTCTGTTGTATGTCTCTCCTGAAGCCTGGAAGGGGTCAAGACAGTGATTCTTGGCCCTGGCCCCTTAGTTGGACTCCAAGGTGGGTGGGTAAGGGAGAGATGAAACATTATAAAATTATTATGGCTTTCTCAAAAACAATTCCCCCCAAAAAGAAGAGGAAGGCAGCATCCCCTATTTCAGGGGATTTCAATTCTGACAGCGATTCTGACACGGAGGTACGACAGAGAACAGGTTTCTGGGCTTCCTGGCTCGTGGTGGAAAGGACGAAGCAGGAAAGACCCCTTTCAGCTCTGAGCCCTTTTGCTATTCAAAAGGGCTTTCAAGGCTTAGCAGGTGACCCTCAGTCTGTAAAAAGGTTGAGGAATGGTTCGTTTCTAGTTCAATGTCGATCAAGAAAACAATCTGAACAGCTGTTGAGGGCAACAAAAATAGTGGATAGGGAGATCAGGGTGACTCCCCATAAACAGTTAAATTCATCCAAAGGTGTGATTCGCTGCAGAGATCTAACGGGTGTCTCAGAGGCAGAAATAAAAACGGAACTGGCGTCCCAGGGTGTGACGGAGGTGCGCAGGGTGACAGTCAAGAAAGGTGCAGAGAGAGTGGCCACCAACACCCTCTTTCTGACCTTCTGCAACCCTGTGCTGCCTCCGGTCATCAAAGTTGGCTACCTGAACGTCCGTGTTCAGCTGTATGTCCCGTCCCCATTGAGATGCTTCCGGTGCCAGAGGTTTGGACATGTCAGAGACCGATGTTCTGGGCAGGAGGTGTGCGGTGTTTCAAGGCAACCCATGATGGGCCGTGCAAAGATCCGGCACATTGTGCTAACTGCGGTGGCGACCATCCCTCCTCTTCACGAAACTGCCCTCTTTGGATTCAGGAATCCACTATCCAACGAATTAAAACTGAAAAGAAAATCTCCTTTTTTGAGGCCCGCAAACAGGTTGTGGGCAGTCAGACGCCCACAGCATCTTCATATGCTTCGGCCGTAAAAAAAGTTTCCACTCGGTCAGTCTGCTGCCAGACTGATGAATTTATCTTTTCCAAGACACTGCAAGGAAGAACTGTCAGCTCTGGTGGAAGCAGGTCCACCACCTCCCAAACCAAAGTGAATGCCCCTGGTGGAGGCAAAAAATCCGCCACCCCTCAGACTGCCCAGCAGTCTACAACATCTGCTGCTGGGCAGATTAAAAAACCAGCCCCCCTACCTCGAACTCCTCTGTCCAGTGCCCGTGCGGGCAAGGGAGTTCAACCCAGTGTGGAGATGGTGGAGATGAGGAAGAAACCTCCTCCGTCTCCCAAACCCAGACCACCTTCACCTGTTGGCAAGTCCGCCAGCAGGTCTGAAGAACACAGTCCAGTGAAACTACAAAATAAATTCACTCCATTGGAAGCAGACGTTGAGGAGGAGATGACCTGATCTCTCTCCTTTTCGCCCTCTGCACCATGGATAGTACTATATTCCATTGGAATATCCGTGGTCTAAATTCCAACTTCGAGGAGCTGCAGCTTCTGTGTCAATCTATAAAACCTTCCGTCGTGGCTCTTCAAGAAACTCAAATTCAAAGCCAGAAGACCTTTACTCTTTCTGGCTTTAATATTCTTTCAAAACCTGCACAACCATCCACGTTGGGACTGTCGGGCGGTGTTGCCCTTCTCCTACATAAAACTTTGTTGTATAGTCCTGTTGCTCTGTCTACCTCCCTTCAGGCTGTAGCTGCGAGAGTCACTCTCCACAAGACTGTGAGAATCTGTTCCCTTTATCTCCCACCTTCTGTTCCGGTTTGTCGTCAGGACCTTGTCAGTCTGATAGGAGAACTTCCTCGACCTTTTTTGCTGTTGGGTGACTTTAACGGTCACAATCCTCTTTGGGGTAGTGCCGGTACGTCACCCAGAGGTCTGCTAATTGAGGATGTCCTTTCAGACTTGGATTTGTGTTGTCGAATGAGGGATCTGCAACTTATCTCCCTCCCCTCGGGTTTTCATTTTCATTTTTAGTTTTGTCTTTTTGTAAACCCTGGGGCCGGGACTATGAGTGTCTGTCCATGACGATCTGCAGGGAATGCCATTTCCCGGGCCTTCAAAACCCTGTAATAACAAACACGTCTCTGTCTCTCACTCAAAATTATAAGAAAGCAAACGGGGATCATTTGCACCATTTTTTTCTAAGGTTTCCAGGAAAACTGTTTTTTTTTCAGAGCCGGCCCCAGCTGAATCACTGCTAACACTATGATCAAATTGCTAAAGCCTGCATTCCTTTCTTCCGATAAACTTAAAAGCCAAAAAAAACCCGGTTCTCAAAATCCCAAAAAATTTCCAAAGTTAGAAAAGGGTCAGCGTCAGGTATACCAACACCTTTCGGGCCCCAACGCTCGGCCCATCAAAAAACTCCGGCAAAACAAACACCTTTTAAAATCGTAAACGGGGTCCTGGACAAGCTTCGCTCCGGCTGACATCAAAAATTTCCCAAAAAAAAAGTGTGGAACTCATTAAAAAAAATCAAAGGAAGAACACCTGCCCCACTGTGAACCATCTAAATTTTGGGATTTTTTTATAACGGAAAGAAAGCAGTTGTAATCTGTTTCTTCAACCAAATTGAAAAAAATTTCCCCCCTTTTCTAATAAATCACCACTTTTGTCAAAAAACAAACCCCAAAAGAAAAATCACCCTGCAACTTTTCATCCACAACATAAAGACTAAAATCTTCCCCTTCACATTAAAGGCTGAAACGCCTTATTTCCTTGCAGCGTTTCCCTCCCAGGCTAGATAAAATTCATTTCAACTTTGAAAACTTCCCAAGAAGGTCTAAACATACTGCAACAGAAAATTTAACCCATGTGTGGTTTTCAGTTCTTCCACCCTCTTGGGCGAAGCCCTCATTTTTCCCCACCCCCAAACCGGGGAAAAGATCTTTCTAACCCTTCAAACTACCGTCCCAAGCTTTGACCACTTGTCTGTAAACTGATGAGAAAGGGCAATGCTAGGCCATGGGGGAAAGGGAAACCGTTGGGCCTTTTGGCGAAAGAACATGTGGTTTCCGAAAACATCGGTCACATTGCCCAAATTGATTCGTCGGAATCTACATTTCGGAACGCCTTTCGAACAAACAGCATGCAGGGAAAATTTTCTTCGTTTTGGGAAAAAGGCCTCGATACCACCGAAGGGGGGATATTTCTGTCTCCACGACGGTTTTTTTCAGGTCCTTTCCGCTTTTTTTAAAAATTTTTTGGCAGAACGACAGTTCAGGCCCGGGGGGCACCACTTCCTGATTTTCACGAGCGGGATTTGGGGTGTTTCCACGGGGAGCATACTGTCTCCTGCCCTCTTTAGTTTTAAAAAATCAACAACATTTTTCAATCAGTTCAGCGGGGTTCGATGCTCTTTTGTTTGTGTGTTTTCGCTGTCACCAAGGGAACCTGTCCCGAGGGTCCGCGCAGCCCCCTTTTGCGTAGTAAAATCCATCGGGGGGGGCGGATAAAAAGGGGTTTCCCTTTCTCCAACAAAGCCCGTGTTTCATTTCCAAAATTTTCCGTCTTTTTCCCAGACCTGAACTTAAAGTGGGGAAATCTCCCTTTCCCAGTGAAAAGAGGCCAATTTGGGGAGTCTTTTTTTGATCAAAAACTTAACTTTCTCACCATTTTAAAAAACCCTAAAAAACTCTGCCAGAAAGCATGAATATTCTGGGGGTCGTAGCGCACACTGACTGGGGCCGAAAGAAAAATTTTTGCTGCCCCTTACGAGCCTTTGGGTCCGTTCCAAACGGGACTAGGGTTTGTGCTGCTAGCCCGAAGACCTCTTACCCAAACCTTGACCCTACCACCATCAAGGGCTTCGTCTCTGCTTGGGGGGGGCGCCGCACCCCCCTGTGTACGCCTTTTCCAAGGCGGGTAAACCCTCTTGCCAACCCGCGGGCTGAAACTGCTTTAAATTTTATATCCGCTGTTCTCAAACCCACAGATCCTCCCTATGACGTGCCCTTTCCCCTCCGTTCCAAAGAAAATTGAAACCAACCCGAAAAGTATTCCCCGTTTGGGCTTCGCAAGCCCTCATTTTCGGAAAGCAGGGCTAGACCAGGGGTTGTGCGGGGTTTTTCCAAGTTTCCGGACAACCCCCGGGACCTTTTTCACACCCGAGATTCGGTTCGACTTGCAGCTTTTCGTAAAGAGTCTACCCCCTGGCTACAAGGCGTTCATGCTGACCTGTTTGAAAATTTCCCCTCCTATCAAAAAGTTTTCAAATGACGGTTCCCCGTCGAGGGTGGAGTGGCCTGTGCCTACGCCTGGGCTCCTTCTCGATACTGTTGGAACATACCATTCGAGCTTTTTGTTTTTTTCCCGCTGAATACGCTCTGGGACTGGTTTGAAGATAACTCACATTCTTCGAAGGGGGATTTTTGGGTTTTGTCGGGTTCGCTGTCCTTTTGGGGGGCCCTGCTGGGCCCAACCTTTAGTCCAAACTTTTATTTTTTAAAAAAATTTTTTGCAAGTTGAGGCGGACGGTTAAACTTACTCTTGTTTGGGTTCCTGGGCCCTGTTGGGATCGGGGGGGCGGGGAAAAGGTTGATCGTTTTCCAAAAACCCAAAGAAGAAACTGTCCCAAAACTTTATTTCCTTTCAATGGAAACCCAAAAAAATTTATTTGTGAGAGACCTCGCAGGAGGTTGGGGGAAAACCGACGAAAAAACAAACTCTTTTTAATCCGCAAACCTTAAGGACTTCCTCCCCTCCACGTCGGAGGTCGTAAAAAGGAAAAAGGTTCTGTGCCGGGTGCACACCGGGGCCCTCGTTTTTTACCCATGCTTACCTTTTAAAAAAGTGAGAACCCCGTGGTGCATTCCCGTATGCGCCACCCAAAGAAACAGTTCTTTTTGGTTTGGGACTTTCACGTGTGAGACACAAACATTTTAAAAGCGGGGGTCCATGAAGTCCCGTTTTAGGGTGTCCCCCTGATGTTCCTTTAGTTTTTGAGAGAGATTAACATTTTTTTATCTGATTTAAGATTTTTCGGAAAAAGATTTTAAAAAAAGTTTCTGGGCGTTTCTAGACATGTCATTTAACAGATTTTGAAAGGGTTTTTTTAAAAAATTTTTTTTTATGCTGGTGAGTTATTTTAAATTGGTGACAGCCCGATTGGCCCCTTTTCGGGCGGGGGGTAAAGCAACATTTCTTATCTTATCTTTTCTGGGTTCTGTCGGATTCGCTGTCAGCTGTGGGGCCCTAGCTGCCGCAACCCCAGCATCCAAACTTTTCATTTCTTTAACTTTTTTCAAGTTAAAAGCGGATGGTTACAACATTACTCTAGCGGGTTCCTGTCATGTTGGGATCGGGGAAAAAGGTTGATCGTTTTTGCCAAGAACGCACAAGAGAGAAATGTCCCAAAAACATTTTCCCGCTCAGATGGAAACCCAAAATTAACGATTATTCAGAGTCCTCTGGGAGGAATTGGAAACCCCCGACGGACAAAAAACCCCTTTTGATTCCCTCCAGACCTTGGGGGGTTCCCCCCCATCAAACCTTTGGGGGTCGTAAAGAGGAAATTGGGTTTTTTGCCGGTGCACACCGGCCATTCGTATTTTTTCCCATTCCACCTTTAAAAAAGGAAAAGCTCCTGGGGCATTCCCTGTCGGGGCCACTCCATGAAACATGTTCTTTTAGAGGTTTGGGACTTGCCGATGTGGACACAAACATTTTCCAGCGGAGTCCCTGAAATCCCGTTTTAGGGGTGTCCCCCCTGACTAACTTGAGTTTTGAGAGAGATTAACATTTTCATCTGATTTTTTGATTTTTCAGAAGAAGATTTTTTAAAAAAGTTTCTGGTCGTTTTTAGAAGATGTCATTTTAAAAAGGGTGTGTGAAAGGTTTTTTTTTTTTTAAATGACTTGTGAGTTTTTTTTAACGTGGGGACAGCCCTGATTGGCCCCCTTGGGGGCCCGGCGGGGTATAAGCAACATTATCTTTTCTTTTCCTCTTGCACGATGTGGACATAAACTTTTACCCGCAGACTCCCTGAAAACCCCGTTCAGAGATCTTTGACCTGACGGATTTGAGTTTCTGAAAGAATTAACATTTTTCCTGATTTAAGATTTTTTTGGAAAAAGTTTTTAAGAGTTTCTGGTCGTTTTTTAAAAGCATTTAAAGAGAGTTGGGGTGTGGGTTTTTTTTTTTTTTTAAGACTTGGGCTGATTTTAACGGGTGACAGCCCCGATTGGCCCCCTGCGGGCGGGGGCTAAAGCAACATTCCTTTCCTTCCTTTCCACCCTCATTTCCATTAAAAATCCCATTTTCATCGCCACTAACACGTTGCAATGCAACCCTCTGCGACAATCCTCTAACCATTTTTTCCCCAAATGTAACTGCATTGCCAAATCACAAAAAACGGTAGTAATCCTCATTTTTTATTTTTTTTAATACTTTTGATCATTTTGAATTCTCTTGCGTCAGTATTAATTTTCATCATTTTCTACTTTGACTTCATTGTTTTCCCGACACCTTATTTTTTGAATGTCAAATTGGGGAAACGGATAAGAAGAGGGGCCATTCATTTTGTTGTCCGGGGTTGTGTTCTTGCCTGAAAAAGACAAAGATCAAAATGCTCGGGGTTTTATCTTGTGTTCGTTTTGGTTACTTTTCCGACGATCCTTTAAAAACATTTTAAAACTTTTTGTATTTTTTTGGGGCAGTAAAAGGTAAGAGATAAGATAATGTTGCTTATAGCCCAGCCGACCGCAAAGGGCCACATCAGGGCTGGTAGTAAATGGTAATGATTTGGTCAGGTTTTTGATTCTGGGCAGAGTTTCCTAATGTAGATGCAGCTCAAATCAGGGAGTTTCAGACCAACCAGGTTTTTTTTTTTTTAATTGAATGCTGTTACAAGGTGAAATATCAAAACATTTTAGAGAAAAATTTTGTTTGATTCAAGAAATTGTACTACATTATTTGTGGTCTTTTTTTAGAATTTAAACACACCAACAATGCAAATGGTAAAATTGTGGCGTCGCTGTAGGACCCATATTTCAGTGCAGTGACAGTGATACTATTGATCAAATTTCTTTATTTCAGGAATGTGGTATGTGTGGAAAAAAATATCAATCCAGTTGCCTGTAAAGCTGAAATAATGTACAGCCCTTCGAGCCAACTGTGGTGACTGTGTCCAAAGTGCAACTGGAACAAGCCATCCAACAGTGAAAACAGAAAAAACGCCTTTCCAAAAAGAAGAAGAAAAAAAAGGAAAGAAAGAAAGAAAATTGTGCTTGGAGTCAGCTGCAATTGGACAGATCATGCTGTGCAGCTGTAAGTTCAGACATTGTCCGTCTCCTGTCAGACAGAAGCTTTTTACTTTTCAAAATCCATTCAAGGAAAACTAACATTATTTAAAAGACAGACTGCTGAGAAATCTGCCATTCCTCCTGTGAAGTCTTTCACTTCAGTGGGGGCATAAAATCCGCTGCCCCCCAGTGTCTCCAGCAGCCAATAATGTTTGCTGCTGGGCAGACTGGGAAACAGACCTTTTACAAATCCTCCCAGCCTTGCTCCAATGGGAGGGATGGGAACGGAAGACCATGTGTTCCTCCCAAAGGCCCTAGAGCCCTTCAAGAAGTTCCAGACCAGAAGTGTGTGGACATGATAGAGGTGGATGGTTCTCTGTCTGTCCCTAGAACCTTCATAGGAAAATAGGTCAGGATGAAATACTTACTGGCTCAAAAAGAAATGGAACTGGTTCTTGAAAACAGATTCTCTCCTCTATAAATCAGATGATGAAGATGCAGAAATGGAGTGAGATGTTTTCATTTCCTTGCCATCATGGAGACAAAAAAATATTCAGTTGGAACATCCTAGGGCCTGTATTCCAATTTTGAGGAGCTGCAGCTGTTTTGTCAGAATCAAAGACCAGTAGTGGTAACTCTGCAGGGAGTGAAAATTCAGAACCAGAAAACTTGTTCTTTCCAGCTTTAACGTTTGCTGACAACCAGCACAACCCATTGCAGATGGAATAACCGAAGTGTCTCATTACTCATTCACAAGTCTCTTTTGTGCAGCCTTGGTGATTTAATTAAATGGATCAATTCAAGCTTTAGCTGCTAGACTTACTTTGCATAAAACGGTAAAAGTGTGTTATTTTTATTTATCTGCGTCTGTTAGTAAACAAGAGGTTTTCTGCCAGATTAAAACACTTCAAAGACTTTTCTAACTGCTGGGCAGTTTTAATGTGCAGTCCTCTTTGGTGTAGTGTGAATTCTTTATCCAGAGGCCTCCTTCTTTTAGATGTCTATTCAGAGCTGGATCTGTTTTGCCTGAATGATGGGTCTCCAGTATATCTTTGTCAATATGTGATCCCTCACTGGTCCTGGACTATGATTGGTGTGAGCATGACCATCTTCACGGAAGTGACTGCTTTCCAGTTGTACTGAAATGCAATACTAAAGAAAGGTGCATGTTACATGAACTCCTCAGTTATCCAAAAGCTTATTGGGACCTGTTTGCAAGAAGTATTGAAAAACAACAACAAACAAACAACAAATTATTGAGGAGGAAGTTTTGCAAAGTCTGGTCCCTGGTGAAAGCTTGATAGACTAACTCAAAAAATGTGCAAAAGGCAGATTCCAAACTTCATCTGACAAACTGCAAAGGCCTAAAATGCCTTGGTTCAACTCTGAATGCCAACCCATTACAAATGAATGCAAACAAGCTCAGCATTCTTCTTATCACAGACTATCAAGCACTCGGTGCTTGAACAGCAAATTAAGAGCAAAATATGGTAGCGGAGATAAGCATGTTCGTCAAACAATGTAACGAACACAACTGCTTTTTTTATTTACGAAGTGTTTACAAAGAACCACCTGGAGATGAGATTATATGAATTTCATTTCATTTTTGAAATAACAAGCCATTTGTTCTGATACCAACTTTTGGCTGAGAATTTGTCATGCAGTGAACTGTAGATAAATCCATGGCCAGGAGTAAGAAAAGTTAAGAATATTTTTTATATGTTTGGTTCTTGAACAAAAAGTATGACATCCAATGTCTTCTTCATAAAATAAGACAATATATATATAGCAAAACAAAGTAAAGTTTCTTTTTTGAAGGATAAATAAAACGTCTGATGCCCTTAAAAACAATTTACCATGACAGAAGCAAATGTCTTTAAAGGACATTTGAAAACCACATGGTATTTGTTCCTGAACAGGTCACGGCACACAGAGGTCATTTTTTAAATGAAAATTTGAATTTAATAAGCAACAGTATATTACGTCTACTTCAACAAACGAGCGTGTCTTTCAAACAGAACAGCCACAAATTATAAAGCTAAAATGACTCATTATTAAAAAAGAAATTTAGGAACAACCATGTGTGTGTTTTTCTTGAATGAAAGTATAAGTACCAACTGATGTTTCTTCATTACATGAGAAGTCTTGAAAAGTTTACGTAATAAGCCTGCCAAACAGGCACAAATGAATCGCAAGACAAAATCTGCCACATTTCGACCTCTAAATAGGTCTTCATCAAGCAAGATGAGCAACATTCAAGATAACAAAAGTGAAGTGCAAGCAATCACTTATCTTGTCAAATTCAGTGCAAAGTGCATGTTGAATCTTCTTTTAAAACAATGCCGAATCATAGGAGATGCTTGAATCATTAAATTGTTTGGATTAACGCCTGCGGCCGCCTCACTTCACAACTAACATTTAAATGAAAAATGAGGCTGTGTATCTTTGTAAGGGAAAATATAATGACTAACATCTGTTTATTATTGATCAGTAAAATGATCGCAACCAGAGTCAGTTTCATGATGGATAGTTAACAGTCAGTGTCATTCTTTAATTTTTTTTTTTTTTTTTTGGGGGGGGGGGGGGTTGCATTGATAAGCCTGTTGTATATGTTAATATATTGTTTACAGCGACAGAGTAGATTGTTTGCTTAATGGATGTGTTGACATTGACAGAAGAAACTGTTCGTTTGTTGAAAGTATCATTTCCAGCGACAAGATTGTTTCACAATTGTTAACAGTGTCAAAGGTATTGTTTGTGTAATATGTTGTTTACAATTACAAAATTGTTCTTTATTTATTTATTGCATTGTTTGTGATGACAGCTAAAAGTTCTTTGTTCAGATGCATTGTTTATAGTGAGATAAAAGTTCTTTGTTCAAAGACATTATTAATAGGGGCAGACGAAGTTGTTCTTTATGATTAATTATTATTCGATGTGATAAAGTTATTTATTTGATGTGTTTTTGAAATAATAGTTAAGCTTGTTTAATGTATTGTTTGCAGTGGAAAGAAATCAATGTTTAATGTGTTGGTTACAGCAGGGTTCACACAAGTTCTTAAAAGTCCTTAGGAGTCCTTGAATTTTGAGGACCCCTTTTCAAGGACTGAACAAGTCCTTGAAACTTAGATGTAGTGCTTATAAGTATCTGAGAATTCTTGACAGTGCTTTGAAATAAAAGTGTTGATCGGACAGTGTATGTTTTGATGAGAAAAGGATAAATAATACATTGTTAACAGGAACAAACTTGGTGTTTGTTCGTTTAATCTGTTGCTTACAATGACAGACAAAGTTGTTGTTTGTGAAGTATTTACAGCAACAAATTTGTTAATTCTTGTGCTATTTACAGTGACAGACAAAGCTGTTGTTTGTTGAATAGTTTATAGCTGTTGATTTTCCATGGACAGACCAAGCTGCGAGGCAACCTGGAGTGGGCACCTCCACGAGCCCAGATCATCTTCACTGTGCATCAGCAGGAAAAGTCAGTGTGTAGTCACAGAGCTGTGGGAGCTTCTTAGTGGGTCATCTTGTGACATAGATACACAACTGTGTTTTATTCTGGGTTGTTAAACTTTTCACACAGACATAGAGCTGTGTGTATTTCTGGGTGGATAAACTTGTTACATGGATAAAGAGCTATGTCTTATTCCATTGGTTAAACTTGTCACACAGATAATAGAGATTTGTGGTTTTGTGGATGGTTGAATTTGCCACATAGATTTATAGGTCCATGTGTATACCTGGTGGTTGAACTTGTGACATTGGTATATCAGTATGTTATTCTTGCCGGTTAAGCTTGTCACATGGATGTATAGATCTGTATGTTATTCTGGATGATTAAACTTGTCACATAGATTTTTAGATCTGCGTATAATTGTGGGTGGTTGATCATGTCACTTAGATATATAAATCTGTATACCACAAAGATAAATAGATATTGATGTTTTATTGTGGGTGGTTAAACTTGTCATACAGATAGGTAGATACGTATATGTGTCATTTTGGGTGGTTGAACTTGTCACACAGATTTGTAGGTCTGAGTGTTATTGTGGGTGGTTTGACTTGTCACATAGATAGATCTGAGTGTTATATCTGGATGGCTGAATTTTGTCATATAGATCTGAGTGTTATTCTGGGTGGTTGAACTTGGTCACATAGATGCAAAGATATGAGTGTTATTCTGGGTGGTTATACTAGGTCACATGGATGTATAGATTCAAGGATAAGATAAGATAATGTTGCTTGTAGCCCAGCCGACCGCTAAGGGCCACATCAGGGCTGTTAGATTCAAGGAATGGATAGCCAAAGGTGTATATCGTGTTGCGGATTTAATAAACCAAACGGGGTCATCCATGACATATGAAGAATTCAAGCACATGCATGCTGTTTAAACAAACTTTATGCTATATCTTGGTTGTGTACAATCTGTCAGAAAATATATTTGAATGAAGAATTTCAGATTCACTAGCAATATTCCAAAGAACACTGAAAAAGCTCTCAGTATCATCTGGAGTGTAAAGAAAGGAGCTCGGCTTTATTATAATATCTTAAATGCAGATAACTCACAGCTAAGGATCTGTGAGAAATGGAACAATGAAACAGGTAAAGAGTTGAACTGGAAAAATGTATTTCTTTGAAAGCTGTTGTGTATAGTGGACTTTTGTATGTGTTTGACTGTCCTGTGGCAGTGCAAGTATAATGTATCAGCAGCCCATGGAGAAATGATCCATTCAAAAGCAAAACATCTGTAAGCAGTTGTAATGAAGAAACAAAACAAAGCAAAAACAAAAGCACATTGAAAGCAGTTGCAGTGAAGAAACAAACAAACAAACAAAAACGAAAAGAAAAGCACATTGACAGTAGGTCTGACAAATGTAAAACCTTAGTATGTAACCAGCAGAACAACCATAAACTCAAACATCTGTAATCAACCTGTCTGTAATTAAAGTGTAGTCACAAGAGTAACAAAATCCAGGCTCTTGTAAGCACATATTTAGTCTGTGCATGTTTAATTTAGTATGATCTTATGATGCTTCATTTCTGTTTGATCTTAGAAAATGGGAATAGATGAATGAAAGGGAAAAAAGGGGGTGGGTGAGGGGGGAATAGAACAGAAACACAGACGGAAGGGGGAAACTGTACTTTTTCTCTTTTTTTTTTATTGTGGAGTGGGGGTGGGACCAAGGGAGAAAGGTGTGTGATGCACCCCACAAAATAGCATGTGATGCACCCTTTAAAAAAAGCATATGATGCACCCCCCACAAAAAAAGCATGGGATCAGGGTAGGACCCAGTCGTGGCTGAAAATCCCACAAATTAATGGCTGTGATGAAAATCTATCTCATTATCTTTCAGCTGTGAATCGGCGATGGTAACTGCTGTACCATGGTGGATGGTGAGGACCTCAAGTCATGGTCTGGAACAGTGTGATATTTAGAGTGTGGAAGCAGGGTTTACTGGATAGAGTGGATGACTGAGAGTGTACCACAGACCTTCCAGAATGAGAAAACCATCCAGAGATCACTAGGAAGAGTGGCATGAGACCAAACATAGTACTCCACTCGGGTTCATGAGAACAAATGGTTATAATTGAACTCGCCATGCAGTAAGACAGCAGAATGGACGAAGCGCATATCTACAAGACTGAGAAGTATGTCAATCTGGTGGGCAGCTTGAGTGAATCTGGCTTCTGTGGCAAGTCCTTAGCATAGAGGTTTAAGCAAGGGAGTTTGTAAGCTGAAGATTTCACAGAACAGCTGTATTTCTGGTGAGAAGACGCAATGCAATGGCAGAGGCAGCTGAAAAGAGTTCCAATTGGATCTGGTCAAAAAGGAACAGTTGTGATCTTCATATCCTAACTTAGAACAGGTGTCGAAGAGCTATGTGGGTTAAGATATCTGTAGAAAAAATTGGCAACTCCTTAACCCATATGGCGCCGACATCGCATTTCTGTGACCACGTGGCTCAGCGCCGATGTCGCCGAAATGCGACCAGCTTGAGTTACCTAACTCCCGATACTCTCACTCTCCAAGTTCATGAGATAGAATGCCAGCAATAAACATCATAGTTGGGGGATGACTTGACCTGTGCCCCTCCGGGGGTTGCAACCTTGACGTGGTCAGAGGGCTTGCGTGGTCCTGTGATCCCTTAGGCTTTGCTGGCGGGGGCATCAATACTTGGAGATAGGCTGGTTTTTTCAAACTGCTTCTAGGCCTGAGAAGTGAAGATGCTGTCTGGCCTAAGCGTAACGTGGTAAGGAGTTGATGCCCCTGGTAGGGCTTCCCATGTCAGATAGGCTAAGGGTGAGGATCCTGACTAAGAGTAACCCGCCTTTTTCCTTTTCTTGTTCTCTGCCTTTCTTATTTGGCCCTTTTCTATCTTCGTCTCCCCTTCAAGTCTTCTTTTCCACACTCTTTTTCTCTCTGTGGTCTCCTTAAGATCTGCCGCGTTTGCCGTGCGGTGCGACCTGTGTCGGAGGGGGATGAGATCCTGGTGATTGAGAGGGCCAGTGCTTGAGGAGGCCAGTGCTCTCAACACATCACTTTGGCTCGGACCTCTCCTAGACAGGGAGTACACTTTGGCCCGGGTGTACTAATTTGGCTCCCCTTATTGGGGCTGGGTCAAGACAGGCAGTTCCTGCTGGCCAAGTGAACCCTGCAGGGCTCGACTCTCTGTTCCCGGGAGTTGAGCATGATCAGGGGGGATAGGGGTAGTAGTGTTCTGTTTGTCGTATGTCTCTCCTGCAGCCTGGAAGGGGTCAAGACAGTGGTTCTTGGCCCTGGCCCTTAGTTGGACTCCAAGGTGGGTGGGTAAGGGAGAGATGAAATATAATAACATGAATCATGGCTTTTTCTAAAAATATCCCCCCAAAAAGAAGAGGAAGGCAGCATCCCCTATTTCAGGGGTCTTTCAATCTGATAGTGACTCGGACATAGAGGTAAGACAGTGGACAGGTTTCTGGGCTTCCTGGCTCGTGATGGAAGGGACGGAGCAGGAAAAACCATTTCACCTCTGAGTCCTTTCGCTATCCAGAAGGGCTTCCAAGGTTTAGCAGGTGACCTCAGTCCATCAAAAGGCTACGGAATGGTTCATTTCTGGTTCAGTGCAAATCCAAAAAACAGTCAGAACAGCTGCTGAGGGCAACAAAGCTCGTGGACAGGGAGATCCGGGTGACTCCCCATAAACAATTGAACTCGTCCAAAGGGGTGATTCGATGCCGAGATTTGACAGGTGTCTCGGAGGCGGAGATCAAGACGGAACTGGCGTCCCAGGGTGTGACGGAGGTGCATAGGGTGACAGTAAAGAAAGGTGCAGAAAGAGTGGCCACCAACACCCTCTTTCTGACATTCTGCAACCCTGTGCTGCCTCGGTCATCAAAGTCGGTTACTTGAATGTTCGAGTTCAGTTATATGTTCCGTCCCCGTTGAGGTGCTTCAGATGCCAGAGGTTTGGCCATGTCAGAGACCGCTGTTCTGGGCAGGAGGTGTGCGGTGTTTGCTGCAAGGCAACCCATGATGGGCCGTGTAAAGACCCGGCACATTGTGCTAACTGCGGGTGGCGACCATCCCTCCTCTTCACGAAACTGCCCTCTTTGGATTCAAGAGTCCACAATACAAAGAATAAAAACTGAAAAGAAAATCTCCTTTTTTGAGGCCCGCAAACAGGTTGTTGGTAGTCAGACGCCAACAGCTTCTTCATATGCTTCGGCCATAAAGACAGTTCCCACTCGGTCAGTCTGCTGCCAGACTGATGAATTTATTTTTTCTAAGACATTGCAAGGAAGAATTGTAAACTCTGGAAGCAGGTCCACCACCTCCCAACCCCAAAGTGAATGCCCCTGGTGGAGGCAAAAAATCTGCCACCCCTCAGACTCCCCAGCAGTCTACAACATCTGCTGCTGGGCAGATTAAAAAACCAGCTACTCCCCGCCCGAACTCCTCTGTACAGTGCCCATGCGGGCAAGGGAGTTAAACCCGAGTGTGGAGATGGTGGAGATGAGGAAGAAACCTCCACCGTCTCCCAAATCCAGACCTTCTTCACCCTTTGGCAAGTCTGCCAGCAGGTCTGAAGATGCAAACAGTCCGGTACAACTCTCAAATAATTTTACACCATTAGAAGCAGACGTTGATGAGGAGATGACCTGATCTCTCTCCTTTTCGCCCTCTGCACCATGGATAGTACAATATTCCATTGGAACATCCGTGGACTAAATTCCAACTTTGAGGAGCTGCAGCTTCTGTGTCAATCTATAAAACCTTCACTCTTTCTGGCTTTAATATTCTTTCTAACTGCACAACCATCACGTTGGGACTGCGGGCGTGTTGCCCTTCTCATACATAAAACTCTGCTGTATAGTCCGGTCGCTTTGACTACCTCCCTTCAGGCTGTAGCTGCGAGAGTCACTCTCCACAAGACTGTGACAATCTGTTCCCTTTATCTACCACCTTCTGTCTGGGTTTGTCGTCAGGACCTTGTCAGTCTCCTCGGAGAACTTCCTCGCCCTTTTTTGCTGTTGGGTGACTTTAACGGTAACAATCCTTTTGGGGTAGTGTCAGTTCGTCATCCAGAGGTCTGCTTATTGAGGATGTCCTTTCTGATTTTGATTTGTGTTGTCTGAACGACAGATCTGCAACTTACTTCCACTCTTCCACAGGTTCACGTTCGTGTTTAGATTTGTCGATTTGTGACCCTTGCTGGTCCTGGACTATGAGTGGTCTGTCCATGACGATCTGCACGGAAGTGACCATTTCCCTGTCCTTTTACAACCCGTAATAACTGAAAACGTCTCTGTCTCTCAACATCTAAATTATAAGAAAACAAACTGGGATCTATTTGCAGCCACTATTTCTAAGGAATTCCAGGACACTGATTTTCTTCAGAGTCCAGACCCAGCAGAATCTCTGACTAACACTGTGATCAAATGTGCTAAAGCCTGTATTCCAGTGTCTTCTGACAAACTCCAAATGCCCAAAACACCTGGTTCGATTCAGACTGCCAACAAATTTCCAGAGTTCGCAAACGGGCTCAGCGTCGGGTATACCAACAACCTTCGGGTCCCAACGCTGGAGCCCATCAGAAACTCCGTGCCAAATCGAGACACACTTTTAAAATCAGTAAAGCTCCTGCTCCAGGCTGACATCGAAAACTTCCAAGAAAAAAGTGTGGAACATCATTAAGAAAATCAAAGGGAAGAACACCTGTCCCACTGTGAACCATCTCAAGTTTTCTGACTCTTTAACCGTCTTTAGTATGCACTTACCTGAGCTTAGTTACGCCGAAAACCCATCGGCAAGGTAAGTAACTCCGTAATTTGAACATGGTTACCCAATTTAAAAATTAATTTAAAAGAGAGGAAAGGAAATAGTGAAATGAAATTAATTTTAAAAATTCCTACGAATATATATGTTGCTATACCATAAGTTTGAAGAATATCATATGAGCCATTTACTCGGGGGGGAAAAAAAAATCTTCTTCAGAACGTTCTTCGGAATCATACCTGGAACATCATCCAGTCGAAATCTAGGTCACTCTAAGCTTCATTACCCAGCACTTTCACTAAGTCTTATGCTGTAAATCCTACAAATCACAGTATCTTCATCACTAAATCTCGTTATAGAACGACAGAAATCAAGGTTAGCGATGGCGAAAAACAGCATTTCGACCACAAAACTTAAAAAATTCGTAACTCGAGAACTACGGCACGTATCGACTCGCGGTTTTTTGCAAACGGAAGTAAATGGCCACAGGAAGAAGGAAGTCACGTTCTCGCGAGACTTCCTTTTCTACGAGAAATATGGCGGCGCCCATTGTTGCCACGTGTTTTACCGGGCGCTGACAGTTGCTCAGCGTTTTGGCTGTGTGATTTCCGGTTGGGCGCTAGCGGGTTCTCGCCTGTCAAGAGGGTTAATAACAGAGAAAAAAGCAGTTGCTAATCTGCTTGCTTCAACCATTGAAAAGAATTCCTCCTCTTCTAACAAATCAGCCAGTTTTGTCAAAGACAAAGCCCTTAAAGAAAAATCACCCTGCAACTTTTCGTCAAACAACATGGAAGACTACATGGAAAATCACCAACTTCATCAGTTTTGATGATGGATAACATTTTGTACTGGGAGACAAAGAGAGAAGAAAGGGATTGAAACTGGGGAGGGGAATTAAAGGATCAGGTAGCAAACACTGCAGTGACTTTGCAACATCAGGAATTTGGAGTAGATGACAGTTATAAAAAACAGGCAGCCAACAGTGATGAAAATCTTGGGAGAAACACAATTGATGTAAAGAGGTTTATGCTGAATCAGTTAGGTTCCTGTGATATGCCACAAATCAGTCTGCAACTTGTAGCTCAAAGAAAGTTCAGACATGTCACCATCTTTTCACTCAAGTCCTGTAGCTGTTTCATGCAGAAAGTTCTTCACTATCTCAGTATTACTTGCTTTTGTACAGAGATGGGTAAAAATTGATTGCGATGAAAAGTTTTTAATGCTGTTTTGTTGCCCCAGTTAAAAATAAGAACTCTGTGTACTCCTGGTTTCTATTTTGTATGGTAAATCCAGCCTAGTAAAATGTCATGAAATCAAATGTAAGGCTTCTGAAGCCTTCACGTGACTTCACCTGTTATGTACCTGAAGAGAGAAACTCCTACTTTGCCCTATTCGACAATATACTATTTAAATGTGGCTAATGTTTGTTCTCATTTTAGCAAGATGTTTATAACTGCTTTAAATGATCACATCTTAATAACAAAAATGAAGGTTTATACCTGTGGACAATCAGCATAGAATATCATTTGACCAATTTGTAAGACACAGAATATCATTTGACCAATTTGTAACACACAGAATATCATTTGACCAATTTGTAACACACAGAATATCATTTGACCAATTTGTAACACACAGAATATCATTTGACCAATTTGTAACACACAGAATATCATTTGACCAATGTGTAACACACAGAATATCATTTGACCAATTTGTAACACACAGAATATCATTTGACCAATTTGTAACAATATTTTAAGTAGTAATCATAGTGGATCACAACTATTAATGAATTTTTTTTTTTCCAAAGTTGAAAGATTTTATATCTCAAATTTGTTTACATCGAATATTTTAAAATGTCACATTCTGTATGACTAGCTAAATAGATGAATAAAGGAACAGCTGTTGTGTGTGTTGCCAGACGAAATGTGCTGCTGAGCAGACAGAAGATGCGCTGTGCTGGGTGTGGAACTAAAACAGAGCCAGGTAGGCTGGGATCTTCTGGTGTGTGTTCTTGTTGATGGTGATGGTGTTTTAGGGTGGATTTATTAGTGAGGGAGAAATGGGGGAAATTTTATTAGTCATTATTAAATGAAATTAAAAAATAAGAATATCTTACCAGATGTTTTCTTTTTTCTGCAGGTTTTGTGAAAAGACTACGTTACTGTGAGTACATGGGGAAATATTTTTGCCAGTGTTGTCATAGCAATGAGACAGAAGTGATCCCAGGACGTGTGATCATGCGGTGGGATTTCACACAGTATTATGTCTCCAACTTTGCACGTGAACTGCTGAAGAAGATGCACAAGGAGCCGTTGTTTCATGTGGATGCCATTAACCTGGCATTGTACAGAAAAGTTCGAACCCTGGAGTCTATAAAGGACCTGAGGCGACAGCTTGGCCACCTTAGTACACTGCTCAACACCTGCAGACGTAATACCAAGTAAGTAGGAGATCAGAATTGGATTTTTGCTTTTCTGCTTTATCATGTGATACTAAAAGACTTGGCATGGGACTTAACAACAGTTCGGGGGGGGGGCATCGTAAACAGTTGTAAGCCTTCTTGTTGTTGTCCCATTCTTCCCTCATCATTGACTGATGTGGTCACAGAATGTGCAAAGACATTTTGTTCTTAGTTGAAGCAAAAAAAGCTGAGGTATTTTCAAAGTTATTATGTCCCAGTCATCAGCTCCAAATTCTTTGAGAATAGCATTTAGTCCAAATGCATAGTAATACACTTTAATTTGGCTGTTAGATTTCATACCTTGTTTGAAACAAATTTACAATGATCACATCATTATGTATTATTTTATCACTTATTTTTATCTGTCATTTTTCTTATGATTAAGTCATTGTTTGGTTATTGTGTGAGTTAGACTCTGCTTTTGTGCCCCTGTGGTTATTGTGTGAGTTAGACTCTGCTTTTGTGCCCCTGTGGTTATTGTGTGAGTTAGACTCTGCTTTTGTGCCCCTGTGGTTTTTGTGTAGTGACTCTGCTTTTGTGCCTGTATGAGGTTCAGTGTCACTGTCCTATTCTTGGGGTACTTCTGCACTAGACCCAACGGTTCCATACAGCATACTTTTTGCTCTGAGCCAGAGCTTTGTCAGTCAGCCTTGCTTCCTGTTTTCCTATCATAGCAGTGAAGCCTGCTGTTTACTTTGGAAACTAATATTGCAGATTGGGGTCGTATTGGATACATTCTTTACCTTAGAAAAAGAAAAAAACCAGGAAAACAAAACAACAACAACAAAGCATTTCATTGATGAGCTCACTGTAAAGAACATTTTGCATCTTTAACAGATGAGTCATTTTGTGGGGATTGAACTTCAATACCAATGTAGAAAAATGGCATCTGCCCCAAAAGGGATCCAGTGATAATTCTTACGCATAAATGTGCGTTTCCGATACATAAGATTCCTGTCTAATGCACTGGGATGATTTCACTAAAACATACCAAAATTTACTGTGATGCAATGATTTTCTCTTGTACATGTTGCAGCTCAGAGCAGCACATCACGTAAAAGCACTTTAGTCCCATCCACCTTGATTGAAGTTGATAAAAAATGTAACTTTCCTTGACCTTTTAGAATGTTCTGAATCAGTGAACAACTTCGACTTTAGAACTCTTCTCTGATGAAAACCAACAAGAGTCATCAAATTAGACATCCCAAGTCTATGATTGGACCACAGGATCATATGATTCGGCCAAGGTGAACAGCATGGAAAATCATATGTAATTCGGCTTTCAGCGACAAAACCGACAGTTTATCTGTGGCTTACAGGTGATCATCCAGCGGAATGGAACAAACGTCAGGCAGTCTATGCAACACGACTGGTTCAGATAATCAAAATGGCCCCAGTGTGGTTGTAGGAATGTGTAGCACACAGTGCAAGAGTGGCCAGCCTACAGTTTCGTAAAAGGTTCCACAAATGTTCATTACTCACTTCTTGTTTGTCACTGGGCTCCTGATGGTCATTGCAAGGCAAATAGAACACTTCTTGTTTGCCACTGGGCTCCTGATGGTCATTGCAAGGCAAATAGAACACTTCTTGTTTGTCACCGGGTACCTGATGGTCATTGCAAGGCAAATAGAACACTTCTTGTTTGCCACTGGGCTCCTGATGGTCATTGCAAGGCAAATAGAACACTTCTTGTTTGTCACCGGGTACCTGATGGTCATTGCAAGGCAAATAGAACACTTCTCGTTTGTCACCGGGCTCCTGATGGTCATTGCAAGGCAAATAGAACACTTATTGTTTGTCACCGGGTACCTGATGGTCATTGCAAGGCAAATAGAACACTTCTCATTTGTCACCGGGCTCCTGATGGTCATTGCAAGGCAAATAGAACACTTATTGTTTGTCACTGGGCTCCTGATGGTCATTGCAAGGCAAATAGAACACTTATTGTTTGTCAACGGGCTCCTGATGATCATTGCAAGGCAAATGGAATATGGTCAATTACTAAAATGTTTCAGTACTGACCAAATTGGCTCACATTGTGTAAATTCTGTGAAAATTGCTGAGGACATCCTGCATATCAAGTTTCACTGTTAAGATCCAGAAAGTGTAGGTACACTTATTCACTTTAGTTAACACGTTAAGATCCAGAAAGTGTAGGTACACTTATTCACTTTAGTTAACACTTTAGTTCACACTTATTCACTTTAGTTAACACTTTACTAACATTGGAACATGAATTTAAATAGATAATGTTTAGCATCATCTGGAGAGTTTTTATTATCTTTGTTAATAGCACCTCTTATCCATTTCTATCAAATTCTTTCTCTTGTGTTTTTATGTGTGTGAGCCAGTCAGAAAATGCTCTTTTGTGTGTGTGGTGTGTGTGTGTGTGTGTGTGCGCGCGGCATGCTTGCGCATGTGTGTGTGTGGTTTTCTGTACAAGCAGTGTGTTTGACTGTACAAGCAGTTATAAAGTGTAACTCCTTAAATATTTTTGTGACGCCCAGAGAATTTGGAAAGGAGTTTTTCGCACCAAGTCTGACCACCTAATTTTTAGGAAATAATTATCAGTGGGATCTTACCCCATATTGTACTAATTTGTCCCTCCACACCCCCGCAACCCCTCCCTGCACCCATTCCCCAGCACTATCTCTTTCTGCCTGCCTATCTGATTGTCTGTCTCTGTCTTTCTATCAGTCTGTTGTCTCTCTTAGTTTGAATGTAGTTTCACTTCTTTTTTTCTTTTTTTGTCTCATGTAGGAGACCCAAAGTTGGTTAAAAGTCTTCGTAATAGCTCATTTCTCATTGAATGCAAGTCGAAAGAACTTCGTATCATAAAAATACCACTAGGTCCTTGGCATATAAGGCATTTTTCGCCAAACTGTGATATAAATTTCCATCCTGAAGAATTTTTATGATGGCGCTAAATACAAAGAGGGGTGTTACGGATGTGTGGACTGACTCACTTTCAAAAGTTTGGATGCGTATAACGATTATTCCCTACACACATCCACACCATACGAACATGGATAGCCAGACAGCACATAAGTTAAGTTTCTTTTTTTTAATATGCTGCCTGAACCATCAAAACATTATAAACACACAGGCCTATCATCATAAATCATTAGTATAAATTGATAGGCACAAAATCAATATACAGGGGGCTTTAACCGTCAGATATCAATATATTATATCACATATCATGTAATAATTCATCACAATCTCAGCAATCAAAGACACAACCCATATAGTTGGCAACATCGAGTCCAAGTTACAGTCTATAGCACGAAAAAGAACAAGAACAAGACCCTGGGTCCCCACACAGCAAGCAGAGCCGCTCACGGACACAGTTGAAGAAAAACAGTAAACAAGTGGGGTATGTTTTGCTCCCATAAGGAAACCTAACACAAATCTTTGCCAGGTCATTACTATGAAGACAGTTCAGTTGTTGGCCTGCGCTTGTTTTTCCCCCACTATTAGATTGTTCGTCTATGTATTTGTCCGACTTTATTCAAGTTTAAAAGGCTGTGCCAGTCTTGAATAAAAGTTACTCTGTGTTAGGTTTCCTTATGGGAGCAAAACATACCCCACTTGTTTACTGTTTATCGTTTACTGTTCCCTACCTCATTTCATTTCCGATTTTGCTTTGATTAAATTGAGGTTATTTGTATTTGTTTCTGTCCGTCTGTGTGTTTGTCTTTTGATCTCCCTTGCATCTTTGGGTGGATCCTCAGGCGTAGGCTCAAAGACTGTCCCTACATTTTATATTATTTGCATAATGTCTTTAGTTTACAGCAACTTTTTTCCTCCCACATTTTCGTTTGGTTGCATTTACTACTCTTCGCTGGCTGCTTTGGGGGTGCTATTGGATTCTTTTTTGCACCCATGGTGGTGAGAACACCACAGTATTATGGACTGTGGTGTGTCTCTATTTGACGCCGGGAGCACAGACACAACCAGCCGTGTCACCCTGATGAGTCCCGACCCAGCGGGCGAAAGGCCTCGGAGCAGGCAATACAAATATATCTGCCTTCCAAAGGGATTGCGATGGTTCCCTTATGCAGCTAGTGAAGAGTTTTCATATCTGTAACATTTTTTTATTTTTTTTATTTCATGTTCCCAGTTTCTCCATCTTCAAACTCCCCTCTCCCCTCCCCTCAAGTCCAAATCTTTGCCAGGTCATTACTATGAAGACAGTTCAGTTGTTGGCCTGCGCTTGTTTTTCCCCCACTATTAGATTGTTCATCTATGTATTTGTCTGACTTTATTCAAGTTTAAAAGGCTGTGCCAGTCTTGAATAAAAGTTACTCTGTGTTAGGTTTCCTTATGGGAGCAAAACATACCCCAATTGTTTACTGTTTATCGTTTACTGTTCCCAACCTCATTTCATTTCCGACAAAACATAAAGAATTACTCATTTTGTTGAACTTCCTTTCTGCACTGGAGGCTACTGCTGGCGGTAACCCCAAGCACCTTCAGCTGCTGAGATTGTTTGAACTATACACCTGTATGAAATATGATGGATACAACATAGTTTTTGCTTGGTTTCCGATCATGTTGGATTTCAAGGCAGTGAGGTGGTTGATTAACTTGCTAAGAGTGCCACAAAGAAATAGTGGAGCAGATTGTCCCTCACACTGACATGAAACCCCCAAAACAGGCTTATGTCAAAAACGTCTGGCAAGAGGAATGGAACTCAACTGTTCCTAATATATCGAAACCTTCTTCTTCTGCGAACACAGGCTGATACCCCTGCGGACACTCCCTGTAAGGACAGGCAAGGATTAATCCCATCTACCCAACAAAGGGAGTGGAGTCCAAACTTGAAAGAGTTTTTATCATGTTCCAGGGGCTGTCATAAAGATGAAACAGTCTTATGCCATTTGCACAAAGGCCACTCCTTTTACACCCATTCTCATCATTGAAAAGGCGAAGAAGCTCCATGGTGTATTCCATGTCATGTACCACTCACAATGAAACATGTACTTTTAGCATGTTGGGACTTGTGAAAGAGATCAGCGTTTTTCGCCTTATCTAAACTTTACGGAAGAAAGCTTTTAACAAAATTTCCAGTGTGTTTAGAAGGTGTGTTTTTAGAAGGTAAGGTAATGTTGCTTATAGCCCAGCCGACCGCAAGGGCCACATCAGGGCAATCACCACATTAAAATCAACTCCAAGTCATTCATTCACACAACTGGTTAAAATACATCTTATAAAAACCCACCCGAAATTTTGTTTACAATCTTACCGCTGTAAAATCTCAGATCCAATGAAAAATGTTAATCTCTTTCAAAATTCAAAGATCGCATCAGGCGGAACATCTCTGAACAAGATTTTCATGGAATCTGCTGTAAAATGTTTGTGTTCACATCATGCAAGTCCCAACACTAAAAGAATATGTTTCATTGTGAGTGGTACATGACATGGAATGCACCTTGGAGCTTCTTCACTCTTTAAAAGGTTCGAATGGGCAAAATACAAATGGCCGGTGCGCAGCCGGCATAGAACTGTTTCTTCTTTGTGACCACCTGAGGTGGAAGAGAGGAACTCTTTTAGGTTTAGATGGATCTGAAAGAGTTTGTTATCTGTCTATGTATTCCAATCCTCCTGCTAGAGGTCTCTGACATAATTATTAACCTTTGGTTTCAGATCTGAGCAGGGGATAGATATGTTGGACAGTTTCTCTCTTGTGGCGTTCTTGGCCAAACGATCAACCATTTCATTCCCGCCGATGCCAACATGACCAGGAACCCAAGCAAGAATAATGTTGTAACCATCCGCTTTCAACTTGGTAAAAAGTTCAAAAAAGTGTAAAAGTTCGGGATGCTGGAGGTTGTGACCAGCTATGGCTTCCAAAGCTGACAGCGAATCCGACAAAACCAGAAAGTCCTTCTTCGCTGATTGAGAGCTTATTTTCAATGCCAGAACCAGAGCTGTAAGTTCAGCAGAGTAAACGAAGCATCTGAAGGAATATGTTCAAACAATATTTGAGAAGGAGCACCAGGGCAATAAGCTGCACAGACCAGTCCATCTTCAGACTTGGAACCGTCAGTGAAAATTTTCTGACAGGATGGGAATTTCGAACAGAGATCGGAAAACAATGCGTTGTAAACCAGAAAGCTGGTGGACTCTGCGAAAAGCTGCAAGGTCAAGACAGATTTGTGGTGTGGAAAAGGTCCATGGAGGCTGATCTGGAAACTTGGAAAAATCGGACACAACTCCTAGGTCTAGACCTGCATTTTGCGCATGAGGCTGCATACGAAGTCCAAACGGCGGAATAGAGTTGGTGTTGTTTTTTCGAATTTGCTTTTAAACTGAGGGTCAAAAACAGTCATAGGCAGGGTTTTCCGGTTCAGAGAACAGTCTGATATAGTAATTCAGAGATAGTTTCAGCCTGCGGTTGGACAGCGAGGGTTCACCTGCCTCTGTGTACAGGCTGTACACAAGGGTGGTGTGGAATGCTCCAAGACAGAGACGAAGCCCTTGATGGTGGATAGGGTCCAAGAGTTTCAGATAAGATGGTCTTGCAGAGCCGTACACAGCACAACCATAGTCCAGTTTGGAACGGACCAAGGCTCTGTAGAGGTGCAGCAGAGTTTTCTTATCAGCGCCCCAGTCAGTGTGTGCTACGACCCGCAGAATGTTCAGAGCTTTCTGGCAAGAAGTTTTGAGATTTTTAATGTTACTGAGAAAGTTGAGTTTTTGGTCAAAAACAACTCCTAGGAATTTGGCCTCTTTGACAGCTGGAATAAAGTGTTTTTTTAGAAAGTGTGTTTCAGAGATTTATGTCTATGTGTATCCTTTTCCTTTTCTTTTTCTTTTAATATGACTTGTGAGTTCAACATGGTGGGAGTGGATGTGGATAATACAGGCAATTTTTGTGATTTTTGTATGCTGTTGTTTTGACTTCCAGCAACTTGAAAAAAAAAATGCAGTATTGAAGTAAAGGGACTCAATAATATGCAAGTCTCCAAACATTGATTTCTGATCAGAGACTGCAGTTGTTTTGGTGAAGTAGTCGTAATTGATGTATCTTCATGTAATTATGTAGTATGTACAAGCATATGTAATACGTGCAAGCATACCAGTGCAGTTTGAATATGCACCTGTCACTTAATCAGTTGTATGTGTGCAAGTATACAAATTGAGTGACGATAACACTTCAGTTACCATGTCATAAACACATTTGTGTGTTTCTTTTCCAGGATATGATGGGGGGTTTTGTGGTGTTTTGGGATATATGACATTTTTGTTTCTTGTGTGAGTTTTGACAGCCCAGAAAAGGATCCAGTGGGTGGCTGAGCTTAAATGGTTAAAACTTTAAACTTGAATGAAAATATCTTGGTTGTAGATGGTTGCAGGATATGGAAAAGTTGCCCAAACACTGGATGGACGATGACAACTTGTACTCCATGGAAGATTTCCTAATGGTAAAGTTTTTGTTATGTCTTTTATTATATTTTCTGAATGAGTCACGAATGGCACTTGCCATTTTGTTTTTAAATCAAGGGGTGGGATGGGGACATAGACCACAACTAATCAATGAGCTGCAAGAAAATAGCTGGGAAAATCAGTACCAAATATAGCAAACACGTTGTAAACAAAGCTTATAAATGTGTTCTGAGGTGTGACTGTAATGATCCAGTAAGCAGATTGAAAAGGCAGTACATACAATGACGGAAAAAAGTCAGCTAAGTCATCTTCATTTATGTACTCAGTTGCACTAAAAGCAGAGAAAGACTCATCTTTAGTGTCAGACATGGAGGGTTTCAAGAACCCTTTAATGACATTAGCCATGTTGTCTGTGGACTTTCAGTGCTTCTGCATCTGCCCTTGTGCCTGCTGTGACTTATGTGTTTTCTGCTTTTGAGACTTTGTCTGCTTTTTAAAAACTGTTGATGATTGGGAACTGCTGCAGTTTTTTTTGCATACATCATTATTGGACCATAAACTTTATCTGCTGTGTGGTTGCCCTTTTGATGACCCAGATTGACAGCCTTCAATGTGAAATTTGTGCAATAGGCTTGGCTTCCAGACTGGCATTTTCCTCGATTTAGTTGTGCTGTTGAGTGACTAATCAAGCAAAGATAATGTTCAGCTAGAATTAACTGTGCCTATGTTACATGTTGCTCATGGATGAATCATTCTTTTCTATGAAAAGTGGTCAAACTAGATTTCTGCAAACATTGGTTTTCCGTTTTCTGAAAAAATTGCACATCAGGAGAAGATAAGTCTTTGGGAGTCTAAGAATGGAATTGGGAAAAATCCGTAAGTTGGTGGCAGCGAGTGTAGTAGCCCTAGGGTTACAGTTTAGGAAATAAATAGCGACTTATAAGCTTGGAAATGATAAGTGGTTGAGGAAAACAACCATACATTTCCATAAAAACATCCATACTACGATCAGGTTGGAAACAGGAGGGAAAAAGAAGTGGGTTTTTTTTGTTTTTGTTTGTTTTTTTTGTTTTTTTCATGCATACATTTTATTCAAGTAACAGAGGAGGTACATATGCGCAGAAAGAGGACAGTGCGCAGAGACTTTCATACGTACATTAAACTGATGATACATGAATATTTCTTACTACTGTGAAAAATGGAACAAAAGATAATTATAAAGTACACTTACACATAGACACACATGAACATACTCATATTCATAAACATACACACGCTCATACACACACACACATTACATTATTGTACAGAGTGAGACTAAGCCTTAAACAATGCATCATGAAACAATTGCACTCAGCAGCTCAGAGTGACCTATTTGTATACAAGCATACAGTCATCCTTACATAATTATCCATCACTGTACATGGTCAAGAATACATTGATAAGGTACCACTTTTTAAAGAAATCTGCAAGCTTCATTTCTTTTGAAAAGGTGTATTTCTCAACTATATAATTGTTTCAAATCTTTCAGAAAGTGTATTACATTTGGTTTGATCTTATTTATCCTGCATTTGTAAATAAAATATTTGCAAATAGATTAATCCGATCAAAAGTGTCATCCGTTTTGTTTGGTCATCATTCCCAAACAAAACAAGTTCTACATTGAATTTTTAACTGAAAACATTGTTCGCACTTCTCTCTTAAAATCTTCTCCAGGTCCCTCCAAAAACATTGTGAAACCTCACAGAACCATAAATAATGTCTGGCTGAATCTTTCTCTTTTCTGCAAAAAGTGCATTTGTCACAATTTGTAATTCTCATTTTCTTCAAAATATTGTTGTTAACTAAAATGTTATAACACAATTTAATTTGGAACCACCTTAATCTGATTTCCTTTTTTTGTTTTATTTGTTTTAATGTTCTCTCCCAGTCCACATATATATTTAGTATTTGCTTCCCACTTTGCAAAAGCATTTATATCATATATAATGATTGGCTCTAGTAAGACATCATAGAAAGGTTTTGAACCTTTTTTAGCATTTGCTATTATTTTTTGTGCGTTTGTTCTTTTCATTGCATTTAGTATCTTTTATTTTGATATTATTTGCAGCAGGAAGCTTTTAACTGATTGAACACAACTCATGTGTTCTAAATAGTTTACACTAATAGTATACTTTTTGCAGAAAGCTTATAACTTAAAAAGCATCCCTTTTCATCAACCACATCTCTTACTAGGAATATACTTTTGTGTGTCCATTTTCTAAAGAAAAATGTACTATTATCAATTTTAAACTTATCGTTATCAAACAAAGGTTCTGCTAATACTTCTTGTGCTTCTTTTACAGACACGTGTTTACAGAAATTCGCATAAGCTGTGAACACATCCTTCCAAAATTTGTTACAATTATTCTTAAGTAATCTCAAAGGCCCACACTGTTCCAATGATTCTATCTCAGGGCAATCTGTAAACAGTATTTTTTTCCATTTGGATGTTCCTGTGAGGATCTTTTTTCATCCGTGTCAATTTTAGGGCCTGTACAAACACTTGTATTTCAGGAACACCTAGGCCACCATTTTCAGGGTGATGAACAGAGTATTTTCTTTTAATCTTATCTGGCTTATTATCCCATATAAATTTGAAACACAAGTTTTGTAGCTGTGTTATTATCTTTTCTGGAGGGTTTGGGAGGAGAATCCATAAGTAAGTAAGTTTTGAGAGTACGAGAGACTTTTAAGTACAGCGATTCTACAAGGGGTGTACAAATTCGTTTGGACCAAATTTTAAATAGATTTTTCACTTCTACTAATTTGTCCGTTGTATTAATTTCAGTCATTTTTGACAAGTCATTCGTGAACCATATACCTAAGAGTTTATATTTGGGGGGATTCCATTTCATATTTTTTTCTTTTAAGTATTTGTTCTCTGAATATTTCTTTTGACCTAGCCACACATTAACAGTTTTTCCATAATGAAGTTTTAGTCCTGCAATTTCTTCGAACTCCTCAAGAGTTCTGAACAGATTTTCATAGGATTCCCTATCTCCGTTCAGTGTAAATGACGTGTCATCTGTGAACGGATTATTTTAAAAGTAGAATCATGGATTGTAATACCTTTTATACTTTTATCTTCTCTTATTTTGTGAGCTAGAATTTCTGAACACAAAACAAAAAGGTAGGGTGAAATAGGATCTCCTTGACAACATCCTCTCTGTACTTCAAAGCTTCCAGATACATGCCCGTTTACCGTGATATATGATTTTATATTTTTATAAAATGTGGTTATCCATTTACATATATCATCGCCAAAACCAAAAACATTCAGGACTTTATTCATGTATTTCCAATTTATTGAATCGAATGCTTTCTCGAAGTCTATTGACACTAATAAACCTGGAAGGTTGTTTTTTTCTAAGTAATATATGATGTCGTATATATATTGTTCTTAAATTGTCTCCTATATACCTTCCTGAAGAAACCCTGTCTGATCTTCTTTTATCAATTTATGTAGGGTGTACTTTATTCGGTTGGCTATGCATGTTGATCCTATTTTATATGACACATTTAATAGTGATATGGGGTCTCCAATTTGTAAATATTCTTTTGGCTTTTCCTTTTGGTAGGCAAGTAATGATTCCTTCTCTCTGAGTAATGGACAGCTCTCCTTTTATAAAACCTTCATTTAAAGATCGAACAACAAAGTCTCCTATGTCTTTCCAGAAAATTTGAAAAAATTTACAGTCATTCTTATCAGTACCAGGGCTCTTGTCATTCTGCATTCCTTTCAGTGCTTCTGAAGCTTCTTGTCTAGTTATTTGTCCCTCTAGTTGTTTGGATTCAGCTTCTTCAAGCTTTGGTAAATTTCCAGCATATCTACCAATGTCTATGTTTTTTGTACTTCTTTCTTTATATAAGTTTTCATAATAGGTCTTAGTTGCATCTAATATTTCGTCTGTTTCTCCAAGGGTGGTACAGGACTGCTCTAAAGGCAGGTGAAGACAGTGCTTCTCTGGGTCCTCCCCAGCACCTTCGGGTGTTTCTTTTCTTCTTTGCCTTAACTAGGCTGACCCTGGAGAAAGGTCCAGTGACAGTGAGGAAAGACCCACTGACCACAGGGAAAGTCCTGTTGACAGTGGGAAAGACTACAACTTTGGATTCTCTCTTGAGGGCACATAAGACCGTATTGCGAAAGCTTGGCTGTGTCTGGAGTGGCACTGTCTTCATCTGTCCGTGGGCAGGGGTGGTTGGGTCTGTGGGGTGTGCTCGGCAGCTGGAGGGTGGTGTTTTTTCGCCGGTGGGCTCTGCAGTCATGAAATACGGGCTGGTACACCCATGGGATGCTACTTTAAGGCTGTTATGAGCTGCATCCTGTAGTCTAATTTACCTCTGTTCAGGAGCAGTTATGTCCCTTGATATCTTAATGGAGTGTCCTGCGCGTGCTGTACCCATCCTCAACACAGCGCAGGCCTCCAAGGGTGGTACAGGACTGCTCTAAAGGCAGGTGAAGACAGTGCTTCTCTGGGTCCTCCCCAGCACCTTCGGGTGTTTCTTTTTCTCCTTGGTCTGTTACTAATTTTAACATTTGTTTGCTGACAAAATGACGTTTCTCAAGATTGCAGAAATATTTAGATATCTTTTCCCCCTCTGATGCCCATCTTGCTTTGGATCGAATGGTGATCCCTTCCATTTTCTCCTTTCTTAACTGTATCAGTTCATCTTTTTTCTCTTGAAGTTCCCTTGGTTTATTGTTAATTAGCAAATCTGTTTCAAGCGTTTGTATTTCTGATTCCAACTTTTTTCTTTTTCCCTTAGTTCTCTCTTTTTCTTTATGCCGAAAGTTACTGTTTTTGCTCTTATTCCATAATTAAAACATCCAAAAATAGTTGATCACTTACTCTGAACTAAATTTTTTCATCCATCAAATCTTGTTTATTTTTTCCCCCGTGCGTATGGGGATACTGCATACTGAATTTTTAATGTTTTCAATTGTTTGTTAATTAATTCTACATAATTTTTGTCCTTAGTAAAGCTGAGTTAAAATTTTCCAAAATGTTTTCTTTTTATTTTCCGCTTTGGAGTTGAAGTGAATCTTTTATTAGAGAATGGTCGCTTCTATAGCCATAAAGGATATCTACATCTTTTATCTTGTTGATAAGGGATCAGTTAACAAGAAAAAATCTAGTCGACTCTGCGTAAAGGGGTTGGCCTTTTCCACATGTATTTCAGGACTTCCGATTGAATTCTCTCCAAATATCTACAATTTCAAGTCATTAAATCATCTCAAGTACTGTTTCTTGTGCTTTTGGATTGTTCCTGTTTTGTAGTTGTAATAATCTAGGTTAGGATTTAATACTAAATTCCAGTCCCCACCTACTATGATATTAGCAAATACCCATCCACCAAATTTGTTTCTTAATTTCATCAAAGAAAATCAGGCGTGTCTTTGTTAGGTCCATATATGTTAACCAACAAATGTCTAGGTCTATCTTTTTAAATGCAAGAAGTATTAATTCCCAAATGGTATCTTTTACAGTTTTCAGAATTTTAAATTCAAAATTAATTATTGAACAAAAGGGCTACTCCTCTTGATCTAGAATTATTTGACGAAAAAACACATTCATAGCCCCATTCAGTTCTTACTTTGTCTTTCAATTTTTGTAGGAAATGCGTATCCTGTAAGAAATATTAGAGTATTGTTTTTGTCTAAGATGTTGAAAGACATCTCTTCTCTTTTGATAAGAGTCAGTCCTGGCAATTAAAGGGAAAGGGGAAATAAGACTGTTCATATTTGTAACAGAGTTTTTAACGAAAATAAATCACTGCATACTGGACAGCATCGTAATATCTATCCATGACAAATGTTCCTGTTATCTTGAAAATAACAAATTCACCAAATACCATTCCATTCCATCACATACGAAAAGGTCGGGGTTTTAAAAAAGGTCACAAAAAAGGTCACAAAATGACATACCTTCACCATTTCTCAATTGCATCATGTTAACACACAAACCAAGGGAAGCAATAATAAACATGTTTCACATATGAAGCCCAATGCTCAAGTTCTCTTGACAAAAGGAAAAAGTACAAACATACATACAATGAATTTCACATCTTCAAACAGTTTTTGGAAAAGTATTTAAACAGGGGGGGCAGGCGGGGTGGGGTGGGGTGGGGTGGGGGGGGTTATGGAGGGAGGGGGTGACTTGGGGCCAAATTAAGTATTCGAGAAGTCCCCTAAGCATGGGGTGGCAGTCAACAAGTGGCAAGTGCTGTGAACTAAATTTCAGTATAATTCACTGTGTTTTAAAACATTCTGTACATTTTTCAAAATTGACCACCATATTTTCGTGGCAAAAAATGTGACATGTACACATAGATTGATATAACAGGGTAGAACCAACGTCATCCACACATTATTTTTCCCTAAACCAGAAGTCAGCAATACTGACAGGTGAATCATCAAGTCGAAAATTTCCCAAACGGAAGCAAAAGGCTGTTGTGTTAGCGAGTACTACAGAATATTAGTCTTTTAACTACCCGTGACCAACACATCCCCAGCTGCATATCCAGAGTTAAACTTTTCTTTTTCTCTTTCTTTCCCTTCTCTCTCTCTCTCTCTCTCTCTCTCTCTCTCTCTCTCTCTCTCTCTTCTTCTTCTTCTTCTTTTCTTTTCCTTTCCCGACTCTACAGGATATTTTTTGTGCACAAGCATGTCAGAAAAAATTCACCACACAATGCCAGCATGAAAGTGCATGTAATATCCACATTAAAAAAAAAAAAAAAAAAAAAAAACGCTTTCTGATTTTGCCAATCCTGTCGGAGAAAACCAAAAAACACAAGGTATGACCTCAAATGCAGAATGTTCACAAAGTATAAAATTTCTGGGTCAGAAACAATTACATTTATGACAGTCACCATTGTAATTCAACAACATCTGATCCATCATCATATATTCAATGATGGTCTCTGTGGCATAGTCATCATCACAATTTAACAACTAATCCATCATCACATGCTCAACAAAACCCGAGTCCCAACTTTCCCTCCTCATTCTGAAAACACTTTACAAAATGATTTACCCCTGAAAGAGATGAACATCAAATTCCATCACAATGCATGATACAGGTAAAAGGCATACTTCTTACTCGGGATGCAAACAAAGGTATAAGAAAGGATAATTTAAGGGGGGGTAGTGGTCCGAAAGAAATCTTATCTTGTTTGATAATACAGCCTCAACGATAACTAGCATATGTCTACAGATACATCAGACCATGTCAAACCCTTTCTTCTTTTCCATTTAAGGATAATCACCCAATGATGGTTTCCTTCTGAAATGAAGCATCACAAATAATGGCAAGAGATGATACGAGTAAACAATTCCATCGAAACTCGTCAAAACAAATTAATTGTAGTCGTAATAATAGCAACACAGTAATAACTAAACAGGTTATGATCTCAACAAAATAACAACAACAACATACATCATCATCATAAACAATCGACATCAAGATCCCTAGATTGGGAAAAGGAAAAACAAACGAAAACAACAAAAAATATGGGGGGAGGGGGGAACAGATGGGGTGTAACAGATGGGGTGGTTGGGAAAGTCAAAAATAAGTAGATGGAGGGGGGTATGCTCAGACAGGCTATGAAAAAAAAAGAAGAAAAAAAAGGGTCATGAATTGTCACAGAATGCCACCTACTTACAGGAGAAAAGGGGAGGGGCTGGCTTGGGCCAATTAAGTGTTCGAGAAGTCCACTAAGCATGGGAAAGCAGTGCAACCAAGTGGCAGTGCTGGTGAACTATTGCATTATAATTCACTGTGTTTTAAAAATTCTGTACATTTACAAATTGACCATCATATCTCATGGCAAAAATGTGATACATACACATAGATTGATATAACAGGTAGAACCAACGTCATCCACACATTATTTTCCTAGAACCAGAAAGTCAGCAATACGGGACAGGTGTAAATCATCAAGTCGAAATTCCAAGCAGATAGCAAAAGGCTGTTGTGTTACCGAATACTACAAAATATTAGTCTTTTAACTACCATGACCAACACATGCCCAACTGCATATCCAGAGTTAAACTTTTCTTTTTCTCTTTCTTTCCCTTCTCTCTCTCTCTCTTCTCTCTCTCTCTTCTTCTTCTTCTTCTCTTTCTTTTCCTTTCCAGACTCTACAAGATATTTTAAGTGCACAAGCATGTCAAAATAGTTCACCACACAATGCCGCATAAAAGCGCATGTATCAATACCAATTTAAAAAAAAAAAAATAAAAATAAAATTAAAAAGACGCTTTCTAATTTTCCCAAAACCTGTCGGGGAAAACCAAAAACACAAGGGTATGACCTCAAATGCAGAATGTTCACAAAGTATACAATTCTGGCTCAGAAACAATTACATTCATGACAGTCACCATTGCAATTCAACAACATCTGATCCATCATATATTCAATGATGGTCTCTGTGGCATAGTCACCATCACAATTTAACAACTGATCCATCATCACATGCTCAACAACAGAGTCCAACTTCCATCCTCATTCTGAAAACACTTGACAAATGATTTACCCAGAAAGAGATAAACATCAAATTCCATCACAATGCATGATACAGGTAAAAGGCATATTTCTTACTCGGGATGCAAGCAAAGGGTATAAGAAAGGATATTGAAGGGAGGGGTAGTGGTCCGAAAGAAAATTCTTACCCATTTAAGGATAATCACCCAATGATTGGGTTTCCTTCTGAAATGAAGCATCACAAATAATGGCCAGAGATGATACGAGTGAACAATTCCATCGAAAACTCGTCAAAACAAATTATCTGTAGTCGTAATAATAGCAACACAGTAATAACTAAACAGGTTATGATCTCACAAAATAACAACAGATGGGTGGGTTGGTAAAGTAAAAAAAGTAGATGGAGGGGGAATTGGCTCAGACAGGCTATGGAATTTAAAATAAAAAAAAAAGGGTCATGAATTGTCACAGAATGCCACCTACCACAGGAGAAAGTCTAGGGTCAATATAATAGCTTTATACACTTGATGTCTGTGTTCCACAATCCTCACTTGTCAACTACACACCATGATCCATATCTTCACTGATATTTTGTCCCACCATCACCCAGCGGAAAGCCTGGTCAACGTTAGTATGTATGTCTAGTTCAGTGGTTCATTCCATTTTTTCAATTTAGCAAATATCCTACCATTTGGAATGTCCAGGCACTAGAACATGCAGAGTGTTGCAACGCATCACGATAGATTTATAATTTGCTGCCGTCAAGTCCTCCCCGATCACAATACCTTATTTTTTAAGATTTCGACGATTTGCTAGGATTTTGTCTCTTTTTCTTCTATTGAAAACCTCACGATGATCGGTCTGGGTTTGGAGCTGCTTGGCTGGCCGTTCGATGTGCTATTTCGATATCGTTCTCCATGGTCTGCACTTGAACTTTCTGATTGAAATATTGACACATTTTTTTAAGCAGTCTTCTGCTGTCTCTCCTGTTGCTTCTGGAACACGATAGAGACGAATATTCCATCTTCTAGTATACTGCTCTAAATCGTTGTTGCTCTCTGCACGGTTCGCACATTATTTTCCTGAGTCTTCAGCGCATCTTTCCGTATTTCACCTTCTCGTTTTAGGGCATTTACCTCTTGTTGCATTTTTTTCATTTTTTGTTTTGTAATCAAAAGTTTGCCCTCAAGTTTTTCGATCTTTTGGAAAAAGTTTTAGTCATTAGTTGCATTTTCGATTTCACAGCTAGTATGTCTTCCTTCGTAGCAAGATTTCCAATCTTCTCGTTAACGGTTTCTTCTCTTTTGCTTAACTCTTCAAGTTTTGTGCTGATGACATTGAACATTTCCTGCACCTCCATGTCGCTTTCCTCTTGCAATTTCAGATCGACGTGTGTTTTTTAGGTGTGCAATGATGAGAACTGTCCAGATCACTTTCCGATGACGTAGACAATCTCGTTCTTTTCAAATTAGTAAAAAAGTCTTGATGTTGCTACTCATCACTTAAAGGCAGTTTTCCACAACACTACATCGACTTAACTTCATTCTGTTTGTTCTCACAGTTCTCGACGAAGCCTTCTCCCGCAAGCAGCCATGATGCACAGTTCACAACAGCGGATGTAGTTTTAACATTTCTAAATTCACATTTTTTGCACTGCTCACCGCCAAATTATGAGTCGCATTTTCACAAAAACTACATAGTTCTATCAAGCAGTCTCATGCGTGTCCGGTACAGACTAACATGGTGACTGAAGCAGTAATTAACATTAAATTACTGGAAAAAAAACTGGAGCACAAACGGTGCGTGTCGACCTTGAACTCGACCGGAAACGGAAAAAAGAAGTTAATCAGTAGGCATTTCACCAGCAGCATTGGGGATAAATCCAGCTCGTGTCTTGTGAAGAGGTTTTTTTGTTGTGGCCATCTTTTCTGGCATTTCCAATCCTGGCTGAGTGATCTACAGAGAGAGAAGGGAATGTTGCTTATAGCCTACTGCCCACTCCAGTACATCTTCATTCCGAAGAAATACTTACAAGCGTGTATATGTCTTTCTGTCTTAGTTTGTGTCTGTATGTGCATTTGTTTGGGTAAGCAGATGCATGGTGTGTGTGTTGTTATTCTGTTTACGTCTGTTCACTAAAAGTGATATTAGACGAGAGAGTGTGTGTGTGTGTGTGTGTGTGAGTGTGTGTGTTTGTGCATGTGTGTTTGTGTGGTGTTGTGTGTGTGTGTGTGTGTGTGCATTTTTCTTGCATTTTGTATATGTATGCATAGCACAGTTATGTGTGTGATGGTTGCTGACAGAAGAGAGGTTTTCTGCATGTGTTTGGCTTTGTTCTGTAGGGAACCAGAGTCCGAAAATTTAAGCTTCCTCCCAAGATGAAATGGTTCACATTGGCACTGGGCCAGTGCCACCCGAGATTCTATGTATTAAATTTTTTTGCTTGATTTGGCTTTCTTGCTTCGTGAACGTTAAAACATGACAACCCACAAAGTAAGAGGGAGAACTGATGGAAGAGCATTGCAGTGCAAACAATAGTTCCAAGGCTTGCTATGGTGACATCTTGCTATGGGATATCGTTTTTTCAGATTCCCAACGACTCAGTAAGTCGGTGTGCTTATTAAAACTTTTTTTTTTAAAGCATTTAAGCACTTCAAAATGATCTGCAAGTCAAGTGAAACTCACTCAATTGCTGGGTTTGTATAGTTCATTTTCAGGATTGCCATGATGGCACAGTTCAGTTTCAGGGTGGTGACGGTTCAGTTTCAGAATTGCTGAGATGGCCACAATTCATTTTAGGATTGTTGGGATGGCCACAGCTCAATTTCAGTGATGCCAGGATGGCAGAGATCAATATCAGGATTGCTAAGATTCTACAGTTTACTTTCAGGATTGCTGGGATGTGACAGTTCAGTTTCAGGATAGCTGGATGGCACATTTCAATTTCAGGATTTCTGGGGTTACCACAGTTCAATTCAGGATTACCTGGATGGTCCATGGATCAATTTCGGGATTGCTGGATGACACAGTTTAATTTCAGGATTGCCAGGATGACACAGTTCAATTTCAGGATTTCCAGGATGGCCACAGTTCATTTTCAGGATTGCTGAGATGGCACAGTTCAATTTTGGGATTATCAGGATGGCAGAGTTCAGTTGCAGGATTTCTGAGATTATACAGTTCAGTTTCAAATTTCCAGGATGGTACAGTACAATTTTGGGATTGCCGGATGGTACAATTCAATTTCAGGATTGCTTGGATGGTACAGTTCAATTTTTGGATTGTTTTGATGGCATAATTCAGTTTCAGATCGCCAGAATGGCCACAGTTTCATTCAGGATTGCTGGGATGGCTCAGTTCAGTTTAAGGATTGCTTAGATGGCAAAGTTCAATTTTATATTGTTGGGATGGCACAGTTTTATTTAATAGCAGGATTGTTGAGATGGTCACAATTCAATTTCAGGACTGCCAGGATGGCTTCAAGATCACTTAGGTGGCACAATTCAAGTTCAGGATTGCAAGAATGGCCACAGGTCAATTTCAGCATTGCTGGGATGGCACACTTCAATTTGAGGATTGCTAGGATGACACAATTAGATATCAGGATAATTAGAATGAAACGGTTCCATTTCAAGATTTGCTTGGATGCCCACAGCTCAAATTCAGATTCACTGGGATGGCTAAATCAGTTTTAGCATCAAGGAGTCAAGTCAAGCCAAGAACACTTTATTATCTCCAAAGAGAAATTAAGAGTGCCAATAAAAACATAACTATTGATCTATATTCAACAAACCACAAATCACACCCACCCATCCACCCCCTACCCACTCACACACAGAGAATAATATACACACATATATACAAACAAGCTTTTTGAACCGCATCTTACAAAAATGTTCAGTTTTGATTCAGGAGTTTGATGGAATTGGAACAAAATTGTTTTTAGTTCTATTTGTTTTGGAATTTGGAATTTTCGTCCAGATGGTAGAGCATTGTAATTTTTTGAAAGAACATGAGAAATGTCGGCAGCAATGTTCACAGCTTTTTGTGTGACACAATTTATCTCGCTGTTCTTTTTTTTTTTGCCAGTAATCTTTCCACATGTATTCACCACTCTGTTCAGAATGTTTTTGTTTTTTCACGCTAAGATTTCCAAGCCAGCATGAAAAGCCAAAGGACAGCACTGATTCTACAAAACAACGATAAAACATATCTAAGATGTTCTTTCTAACAGTGAGAGACTGAATTTTCTGAAGACAGTATATTCTGGATTGCCATTTTTATTTAGATAAATTGAGATTTGCATCAAAATTCTGCTTTTCATCTAAAATAGTGCCCAGATACTTATATTCACTAACACGTTCCACTTTGGTGTTTTCCATATACAAGTAAGGGACGAAAATCAATTACCATTCCTTTCCATATACAAGTAAGGGACGAAAATCAATTACCATCTCCTTCGTCTTGCTAACATCTCCACTTTCACCCCAGACATTATTACCCCAGACCAAGATATGGGTTGGTTGACTTCAGAAGATTGTCACAGCAGACTGCAGTTTATTTGTATGTGGCAGTCATTAAACTTTTTCTTTTTAACAGCAAGTACTTTTATGCCAGTGTCTGCAATGTTTCATGATAGGATGCCAGTTGTGTGCTGCAAAGCTATATGAGATCGATCTTTATTCAGATTGTTGTTTTCTTTAGGCAGCTTGATAAAAAATGACAAAACAGTGCTGTTTTAATGAAATCATGCAATCTTTGGCCAGGTATTCAGCAGTGTATTTGCCCTCTGAAAAATGATTTAGAGTTTTGCTCAGGTCCAATACAAAACAATGTCTATATCATAAGATAGTAGATGCTCAAATTTGTTTTTTTTTTTTTTTTTTTTTTTCTTCTGAAAAGTAAGTGTTTTTTCCCTGTAGATTTGCTAATTTTTATAGTGGTGAGGTTAATTGATGAGGGATTGATGATCAAGGGCTGTGTTTGCAGGTGCGCAGTGGACGGATGCTGATGTCGCTGAAAGGCATGGTGTCGGAAGCTATCAGTCATGTGAATTGCTGTCCTGTAAGTTGTTCTCCTCTCAGTCAGATGGCTTCCAGTCATTTCTCTCATCCCGCCCTCCCCTCCCTCGGAGCTCTAAAGCTGATTGCTGCCCAGAAAATTGTACAAATAATGAATGATTGAGTTAGTTTCTGTGAGGTAAAGTGTAAGCTTAATTGATGAGAGTTATATCTGTATATCATATGAGTGTTGCAAAGTTACTTTTGTACATCATAAGGGTGATGTAATGAACGACGGATCTGCAACTTACCTCCACTCTTCCACAGGTTCACTTTCGTGTCTAGATTTGTCGATTTGTGACCCCTCGCTGGTCCTGGACTATGAGTGGTCTGTCCATGACGATCTTCACGGAAGTGACCATTTCCCTGTCCTTTTACAACCCGTAATAACTGAACACGTCTCTGTCTCTCAACATCTTAATAATAAGAAAGCATACTGGGATCTATTTGCAACCACTATTTCTAAGGAATTCCAGGACACTGATTTTCTTCAGAGTCCGGACCCAGCAGAATCTCTGACTAACACTGTGATCAAATGTGCTAAAGCCTGTATTCCAGTGTCTTCCAACAAACTCCAGATGCCAAAAACACCCTGGTTCGATTCAGACTGCCAACAAATTTCCAAAGTTCGAAAACGGGCTCAGCGTCGGGTATACCAACGACCTTCGGGTCCCAACGCTCGAGCCCATCAGAAACTCCATGCCAAATAGAGACACACTTCTAAAATCAGTAAACGTCAGCCCTGGAGAAGCTTCTGCTCCAGGCTGACATCGAAAACTTCCAAGAAAAAAGTGTGGAACATCAATAAGAAAATCAAAGGGAAGAACACCTGTCCCACTGTGAACCATCTCAAGTTTTCGGACTCTTTAATAACGGAGAAGAAAGCAGTTGCTAATCTGCTGGCTTCAACCATTGAAAAGAATTCCTCCTCTTCTAACAAATCAGCTAATTTTGTCAAAAACAAAGCCCTTAAAGAAAAATCACCCTGCAACTTTTCGTCAGACAACATGGAAGACTACAATCTTCCTTTCACGTTAAATGAACTGAAATCTGCCTTACTCTCTTGCAGCGATTCCTCTCCAGGTATAGATGAAATCCAGTATCAACTGTTGAAACATCTTCGGCAAGAAGGTCTGAACATACTGCTACAGGTATACAACCATGTGTGGACTACTGGTTTCTTTCCACCTTCTTGAGGAAAAGCTCTCATCATTCCCATTCCTAAACCTGGAAAAGATCTTTCTAACCCATCAAACTACCGTCCCATAGCTTTGACCAGCTGTGTCTGTAAATTGATGGAGAAAATGGTCAGTGCTAGACTCATGTGGAAACTGGAAACCGATGGCCTTTTGGCGAAAGAACAGTGTGGTTTCCGCAAACATCGGACTACAGTTGACCATTTGATTCGTCTGGAATCTACACTTCGGAACGCCTTTCTGAACAAACAGCATGCAGTGGCAATTTTCTTTGACTTGGAGAAGGCCTACGATACCACCTGGAAGTCGGGGATACTTCATGATCTCCATGATCTGGGTTTTCGAGGTCATCTTCCGCTTTTCATACAAAATTTTTTGGCAGAACGACAGTTTCAGGTCCGGGTTGGCACCACTCTCTCTGATGTTCACGAGCAGGAGTTGGGTGTTCCACAGGGGAGTATACTGTCTCCTGCCCTCTTTAGCATCAAGATCAACAACATTGTTAAATCAGTTCAGCAGGGTTCAGACTGCTCATTGTTTGTGGATGATTTTGCTGTCTACGCAACTGGAAGCCTGTACCCAAGTATCCAGCGCAGGCTCCAGCTTTGTGCGGACAAAATTCATCAGTGGGCGGATGAAAACGGTTTCACCTTTTCTCCTACAAAGAACATAGTGTATTCACTTCCATAATTTCCGTCAGTTTTTTCCAGATCCTGAAATCAAGTAGGGAAATCTCCCATTCCAGCTGTGAAAGAGGCCAAATTTTTAGGAGTGATTTTTGACCAGAAACTGAACTTTCTCAGCCACATTAAAAACCCTCAAAACTGCTTGCAGAAAGCACTGAATATTCTGCGGGTCGTAGCGCACACTGACTGGGGCTGCACCTCTACAGAGCCTTGGTCCGTTCCAAACTGGACTACGGTTGTGCTGTGTACGGCTCTGCAAGATCGTCTTACCTCAAACTCTTGGACCCTATCCACCATCAAGGGCTTTGTCTCTGTCTTGGAGTGTTCCGCACCACCCTGTGTACAGCTGTACGCAGAGGCAGGTGAACGTTCACTGCCCAACCGCAGGCTGAAATTGTCTTTGAATTATTATATCAGACTGTTCTCGGAACCCGAAAACCCTGCCTATGACTGTGTCTTGACCCTCCGTTCCAAAGTAAGTTTGAAAACAACCCGAAATGTATTCCGCCGTTTGGTCTTCGTATGCAGCTTCACGTGCGGAATGCAGGTCTAGACCTAGGAGTTGTGTCGATTTTTCCAAGTTTCCGGATCAGCCTCCGTGGACCTTTTTCACACCAGAGATTCGTTTTGATCTTGAAAGCTTTTCGCAAAGAGTCTACCAGCTCTCTGGCGTACAAGGCGTTGTATGCTGATCTCTGTTCGAAATTCCCATCCTATCAAAAAGTTTTCACTGACGGTTCTAAGTCTGAAGATGGAGTGGCCTGTGCAGCCTACTGTCCTGGGGCTCCTTCTCAGATACTGTTGGAACATATACATTCAGATGCTTCTGTCTATTCTGCTGAACTTACTGCTCTGGTTCTGGCTTTGAAGATAATCTCACATTCTTCGAAGAGGACTTTCTGGTTCTGTCGGATTCGCTGTCAGCTTTGGAGGCCATAGCTGGCCGCAACCTTCAGCATCCAGAACTTTTACATTTCTTTGAACTTTTTAGCAAGTTGAAAGCGGATGGTTACAACATTACTCTTGCTTGGGTTCCTGGTCATGTTGGCATCGGGGGGAACGAAATGGTTGATCGTTTAGCCAAGAACGCCACAAGAGAGAAACTGTCCAACATTTATATCCCCTGCTCAGATGTGAAACCCAAAATTAATGATTATGTGAGAGACCTCTGGCAGGAGGATTGGAACACACAGACGAATAACAAACTCTTTCAGATCCGTCCAAACCTTAAGGACTTCCTCCCATCTACATCGGGTGGTCGTAAAGAGGAAACGGTTCTGTGCCGGCTGCACACCGGCCATTCGTATTTTACCCATTCCTACCTTTTAAAGAGTGAAGAAGCTCCGTGGTGCATTCCATGTCATGCGTCACTCACAATGAAACATGTTCTTTTAGAGTGTTGGGATTTGCACGATGTGAGACACAAACATTTTACAGCGGAGTCCATGAAGATCCTGTTCAGGGATGTCCCGCCTGACGTGATCCTGGAGTTTTTGAGAGAGATTAACATTTTTTCATCTGATTTCAGATTTTACGGCAGAAAGATTTTTAACGAAGTTTCTGGTACGTTTCTAGACAATGTCATTTAAAGAGATGTGTGAAAGGGTTTTTTTTTTTAAATATTTTTTTAATATGACTAGTGAGTTGATTTTAACGTGGTGACAGCCCTGATGTGGCCCTTTGCAGTCGGCTGGGCTATAAGAAACATTATCTTATCTTACCTAAGGGTGATGTAAAGAAATGTCTGTGTGTGATAAGGGTAATGTTTAGTCTCATTTGTGTATTATAAGAGTGAGGAAAAGTGTTATTGGTGTATAATGTGTGAGGAAAAGTGTTGTTGGTGTATCATATGTGTGAGGAAAAGTGTTGTTGGTGTATTATATGTGTGAAGAAAAGTGTTGTTGGTGTATCATTTGTGTGAGGAAAAGTGTTGTTGGTGTATCATATGTGTGAGGAAAAGTGTTGTTGGTGTATCATATGTGTGAGAAAAAGTGTTGTTGGTGTATCATATGTGCGAGGAAAAGTGTTGTTGGTGTATTATATGTGTGAAGAAAAGTGTTGTTGGTGTATCATATGTGTGAGGAAAAGTGTTGTTGGTGTATTATATGTGTGAGGAAAAGTCTTGTTGGTGTGTCATATGTGTGAGGAAATGTCTTGTGGTGTATCATATGTGTGAGGAAAAGTCTGGTTAGTGTATCATATGTGTGAGGAAAAGTGTTGTTGGTGTATTATATGTGTGAGGAAAAGTGTTGTTGGTGTATCATATGTGTGAGGAAAGTCTTGTTGGTGTATCATATGTGTGAAGGAAAAGTGTTGTTGGTGTATCATATGCATGAGGAAAAGTGTTGTTGGTGTATCATATGTGAGAAGAAAAAGTGTTGTTGGTGTATCATATTGTGAGGAAAAGTGTTGTTGGTGTATCATATGTGTGAGAAAAAGTGTTGTTGGTGTATCATATGTGTGAGGAAAAGTGTTGTTGGTGTATCAAATGTGTGAGGAAAAGTGTTGTTGGTGTATTATATGTGTGAAAAAAAGTGTTGTTGGTGTATCATTTGTGTGAGGAAAAGTGTTTGGTGTATCAATGTGTGAGGAAAAGTGTTGTTGGTGTATCATATGTGTGAAGAAAAAGTGTTGTTGGTGTATCATATGTGTGAGGAAAAGGGTTGTTGGTGTATCATATGTGTGAGGAAAAGTGTTGTTGGTGTATTATATGTGTGAAGAAAAGTGTTGTTGGTGTATCATTTGTATGAGGAAAAGTGTTGTTGGTGTATTATATGTGTGAGGAAAAGTCTTGTTGGTGTGTCATATGTGTGAGGAAATGTGTTGTTGGTGTATCATATGTGTGAGGAAAAGTCTGGTTAGTGTATCATATGTGTGAGGAAAAGTGTTGTTGGTGTATCATATGTGTGAGGAAAAGTCTTGTTGGTGTATCATATGTGTGAGGAAAAGTCTTGTTGGTGTATCATATGTGTGAGGAAAAGTGTTGTTGGTGTATCACATGTGTGAGGATAGGTCTGGTTAGTGTATCATATGTGTGAGGAAAAGTGTTGTTGGTGTATCATAGTGTGAGGAAAAGTCTTGTTGGTGTATAATGTGTGAGGAAAAGTGTTGTTGGTTATAATGTGTGAGGAAAAGTGTTGTTGGTGTATCATATGTGTGAGGAAAAGTCTAGTTGGTGTGTCATATGTGTGAGGAAAAGTCTTGTTGGTGTATCATGTCTGTGAGGAAAAGTCTTGTTGGTGTATAATGTGTAAGGAAAAGTGTTGTTTCTGTATCATATGTGTGAGGAAAAGTCTGATTGGTGTGTCATATGTGTGAGGAAAAGTCTGGTTGGTGTATCATGTGTGTGAGGAAAAGTCTGGTTGGTGTATAATGTGTGAGGAAAAGTGTTGTTGGTGTATAATGTGTGAGGTAAAGTCTGGTTAGAGTAACATATGTGTGAGGAAAAGTGTTGTTGGTGTATAATGTGTGAGGAAAAGTCTGGTTTGAGTAATAAGTGTGTGAGGAAAAGTCTTGTTGGTGTGTAATGTGTGAGGAAAAGTCTGCTTAGAGTATTAAGTGTGTGAGGAAAAGTGTTGTTGGTGTATAATGTGTGAGGAAAAGTCTGGTTAGTGTATCATATGTGTGAGGAAAAGTCTTGTTGGTGTATAATGTGTGAGGAAAAGTCTGGTTAGAGTATCATATGTGTGAGGAAAAGTGTTGTTGGTGTATCATTGTGTGAGGAAAGTGTTGTTGGTGTATAATGTGTGAGGAAAAGTCTGGTTAGAGTATCATATGTGTGAGGAAAAGTCTTGTTGGTGTATCATATGTGTGAGGAAAAGTCTGGTTGGTGTATAATGTGAGAGGAAAAGTCTGCTTAGAGTATCATATGCGTGAGGAAAAGTCTTGTTGGTGTATAATGTGTGAGGAAAAGTGTTGTTGGTGTATCATGTGTGTGAGAAAAGTCTTGTTGGTGTATAATGTGTGAGGAAAAGTCTGGTTAGAGTATCATATGTGTGAGGAAAAGTCTGGTTGGTGTATAATGTGAGAGGAAAAGTCTGCTTAGAGTATCATATGCGTGAGGAAAAGTCTTGTTGGTGTATAATGTGTGAGGAAAAGTGTTGTTGGTGTTTCATGTGTGTGAGGAAAAGTCTTGTTGGTGTATAATGTGTGAGGAAAAGTCTGGTTAGAGTAATAAGTGTGTGAGGAAAAGTCTTGTTGGTGTGTAATGTGTAGGAAAAGTCTGCTTAGAGTATTAAGTGTGTGAGGAAAAGTCTCGTTGGTGTGTCAAATGATTGAGGAAAAGTCTTGTTGATGTGTAAAATGAGTGAGGGGAAAGTCTTTTTGATGTATCAAATGAGTGAGGAAAAGTCTTGTTGGTGTATATAGGGTGAGGAAAAGTCTTGTTGGTGTGTCATACGGGTGACGAAAAGTGTTGTTTGGTGTGCCATATGGGTGAGTAAAAGTCTTGTTGGTGTGTCATACGGGTGAGGAAAAGTCTTGTTGGTGTGTCATACGGGTGAGGAAAAAGTGTTGTTGGTGTGTCATACGGGTGAAGAAAAGTCTTGTTGGTGTGTCATACGGGTGAAGAAAAGTCTTGTTGGTGTGTCATACGGGTGAAGGAAAGTCTTGTTAGTGTATCATACAGGTGAGGAAAAGTCTTGTTAGTGTATCATACGGGTGAAGAAAAGTCTTGTTGGTGTGTCATACGGGTGAGGAAAAATGTTGGTATGTCATACCGGTGAAGAAAAGTCTTGTTGGTGTGTCATACGGGTGAGGAAAAGTGTTGTTGGTGTGTCATACGGGTGAGGAAAAGTGTTGTTGGTGTAGCATACGGGTGACGAAAAGTGTTGTTGGTGTGCCATATGGGTGAGTAAAAGTCTTGTTGGTGTAGCATATGGGTGAGGAAAAGTCTTGTTGGTGTGTCATACGGGTGAGGAAAAGTCTTGTTGGTGTAGCATACGGGTGAGAGAAAATGCCTTGTTGGTGTGTCATACGGGTGAGGAAATGTCTTGTTGGTGTAGCATACGGGTGAGGAAATGTCTTGTTGGTGTGTCATACGGGTGAGGAAATGTCTTGTTGGTGATGCCAGCATGTCAATTAGAGTGTCCATGGACATCATGAGTGTACAAGCGGTTGTGAGTGTGTGTGTGTGTGTGTGGTGTGTATGTGTGTGTGTGTTTTC
>CM031623.1:22521680-22792410 GCA_018398815.1 Conus ventricosus
CAAAAAAAGATTCTATAGACATTTAACCCATTCCCTGCCTGGAACGAGTAACGCTCGTTCAGAAAGCCGCAGAAAACAGAAAACCGCAACGCCCCGAACGAGAGTGTCTCGTCGTAACTTCGTAACAGAAAGCAGAAAAATCTACTTGGGAGACGACCCTCTAAAATGTTCTCACCTCTTCTACTGGTGTCAAGGAACAGCCCCTTTCCCTTCTCGCGAGCAGCCAGCTGACCACATGTTATGCAAATTGCGAGTTGAGAGGTCACAGCTGATAAGCATAGTCAAGATGGCAGCTCAGCCTAGCACTTCGTCGACGCGTCCCGTTTCCAAGCGTCACACTGCCCTTGATATTTTAGATGACGTTCTAAAATATCAAGATAGTGATGAAGAAGACCTTTGAGGATCGGATCCTGATACTAGCGATGAGGAGGATACGGATGGGAATCAGCACTATCCACTTTTATCGGAGATTTCTGGTGATGACGTGGCTTCACTGTTCTGTACACAACACATCAGTAAAGAAAAGAGCCGTTAGCGTGGGCGACGAAGCGGAAATTGCCGAACGCGTGCCGTGAACGAGCACTGCACCCCCTCCTTTCTTGACGAACGGGGTGGTGGACATGGTACGGGCTCAGAACGACGGTGAAGGTCCCGTGGAAGCGGCCGGGGGTGTGGCATGGGGCGTGGTCAGCAACAGCTGATCAAAGAATGGCGAGAAAGAGGTGCACAGCCCTTCAACCTTGCTGTTGTTTTGACTGGGAATTCTGGTCTGCAAGTCAACTGTGCCAATTTTCAGCTGTACAAAGTTCCAGTCTTCAGTTCCTTCATGACCAGAAACTGGTTTCAGGCAAGTAGCTCTATTTTTCTTTTGTTGGTTTGTTTTGTTTTGTTTTTGTTTTTACTACATGATTCTTCATTCCTTGACTATTCATTTTCTGTATTTCTCTTCTTTGCCCCATTTCCTACTGAAACTACAATTATGGCAAATAATGACTGTATGGATAGGTGGGACTGTGTGTGTGTGTGTGTGTGTGTGTGTGTGTGTGTGTGTGTGTGTGTGTGTGTGTGAGAGAGAGAGAGAGAGATAGAGTGAGTGTGTGTGTGTGTGTGTGTGCGCGCACGCCTAAGCATTATTTATTTCTCTATGCAAGTTTTCCATATAAGTTTGTTCATTTTGTATAACACAGAAGCACTCATCCACAGCAGTTTTTTTGTTTTGTATCATTGTGGTGCTTTTCCATTCATGTGTGTGCGATACTGTTAGTGTGTGTTTGTGCATATGTGTAATGTGTGTGTGTGTGTGCGTTGTGTGTGTGTGTGTGTGTGGAAGCTGTTTGTGTGTATGCATGTGTTGTGTGTGTGTGTGTGTGTGTGTGTGTGTGTGTGTGTGTGTGTGTGTGTGCTCAACTGTGGGTCTGCTTACTCTGTGTGTGTGTGTGTGTGTGTGTGTGTGTGTGTGTGTGTGTGTGAAGCTGTTTGTGTGTATGCGTGTGGTGTGTGTGTGTGTGTGTGTTATCACATGTTATTAGTGTGAACCATCATCATAACAAACAAAACCAATATGGAATGATGTGAAATTGTAGACAAGAGTATTAGTAAGTAATCCACAAAAAATCTAACAAATAACTCAACAAATGGGTGAATAATGTACATGTTAGTGAACATACTGTGAAAAGCATTATTATGTTCCTTCTTACCCAACAAATAGTACCCCCAATTATGAGCAGATTGTCATCAAGATCAACATTCCTTGGGATTTATATGACTGTCATGTGTTAGTGCTGATGTTGAACAATTAGTCACATCACTTTTTCATTGTTTACACTGATTTTATATGGTGCAATTTGTTTATGTTTACCTGAAAACTGTTCTTTTTGTAAAACCACCAATATATGTATCCCTGTCCATCCCCTAATGGCTCACAAAACTACATTATTGTTATATAGCATCAAAGTTTGTGGTATAAGGAAAGAGAAGCCATAAAATCTAAGTCATATGTAAAGAAATACATAAGCAGTGATTGAGGTACTGAGCCTACCCCAAATAGTAAAATTATGCCCCTTTCTAGTAGAATTGGGGTACCCCCAGTAACAGACAGATTGTTTACACAGAGGGACATTTATTGACAATAATGTGAATCCCAGGTGTTTGTAATGTTGTTGAGCTAACACCAAAAGGTATTTTTGTTGTGTTTAGTGGGTTTTTATATGCTCAATTATTCTAAAACTCTCACATTGAAAACAAAACAAAAACTGTTTTATCACATGCTATTAGTGTGAACCATCATCATAACCAACAAAACCAATATTGAATGATGAGAAATTGTAGACAAGGGTATATTAGTAAGTAATCCACAAAAAATCTAACAAATAACTCAACAAAAAATGAGTAATGTACATGTTAGTGAACATACCGCGAAAAGCATGATTATGCCCCTTTTTACCTAAAAAATAGTACCCCCAATTATGAGCAGATTATCATCAAGAACAACATTCCTTGGGATTTATATGATTTTCATGTGTTAGTGCTGATATTCAGTAAGTAGTAAGACCACTTTTTCAGTGTTTTGACTCATTCTGTTTGGCGCAGTGTGTTCGTGTACACTCGAAAACTTTATTTTTGGTAAATTTTTTATAATTATGTCAATTTCTGCTATACTAATTATCAACATATTCAAGCCATTTTGATAGAACATTGTAGACAAATGCATAACAACAAAACATGCAAAAAATCAAAGAGATCTGTCAAGAAATAAGTGAGCAGTAACCATTTCATTGAACCTACCCCAAAAAAGCTCAATTTTACCACGGCAGACAGATTTTCAAATGTGCATTATACTGTGGCAGTGAAGGGGTTAAATGTACCAAGCCATTTATAGCCCTTTTCAGCCCAAACCTTACAGGGCAGCAGAGAGGGATAGATATACAGAAAAACAAAACAAAACAAAACGGAATGATCTCTCCAGCCAGATAATAGGCACTATGCTCTGACACATGCATGCATAGGCAATGCACCTTAACCCTCTCATATTCAGATTCTCTGAGGCAAAACTTCTCCTTGTTTTCAGTTTCTTTTAGCAGGTTTAACCTAGAAATGGGTATGCATGAATCATGCGTCGCCATAACCAAAAATAAAAACCCCTAGAGTGATCAAATTGTACAGGTGTTGTCATGAGATTTTGTTCCGCAATGTGAACCATATTTTGTCTTTTTTAAGAGCAAAAGGTCGTGTTATTGTCACCTAAATGGCTCCAAATGTGTCTCATTTTATGGTGACAATACTATTACACCGACCAACATGCGTTTTCTCATTGACACACACACGTTGGTAGAGTGAAAAGAAAGTTCAGGCCTATTTGACATGGTCCTCCTCTGTTCAACCATGCAGACCCACAGGTAATCCAGTGAATGTCGCACAACTGCTGTCAATTGTCACATGTGAAAAAATGTTAAACAGTTCCAACCATAGTTTCACATTGTTTTAATGCAATTGTTTCCATTCCCATTACCCAAGCTGCCAACTGCTCGATATCCCCGTAGGTTGCTACCCCAAAAAAAAAGCTTGCTAGACGCTATCGATCATTAAATTGCACGGCGAACAAAAAATTCGAATATACTTTCGTTTGTTGACACCAAAGTAACGTTCTACGCTGTGAACCATTTCCGCTTTCTTTTACTGAGCAATAGATTTTTTTTACAATGCCCCTTCCTCAGACTTCATCTCTATATAACATATAGTATCTAAATCCTAGTAGCTTTAATGGTGGTCCGTTAAACTGGTTTATAGGCCCGATTTCTTTTTAGAACGCGCGCAAATTAGTTGCTACTGTCAAATTGGAAAAATGCTACAGTGCAAAATTGTGAAATGTACTGTAAGCGCATGGTCAGTTGGCACTCTAGTTCACCTTTATGTCTCTACACAGAGCCTCAGTAGCTGTTCAGTAAGTGACAACGTATAAGTTGTTAAGCTAAATGTTATAGTCACTATTGTCATTACAAAATACAGGTGTGCACACAGAAAAGGAAAAGGAAAACAAGCAAGCTGCATTACTGTTGAGCCATATTTTGGTTGTGATAATCGTGGAAACAGTTCTAATGCAGCGGTCAGTGAAGCGGGGTCAGTTTGCCAGGAACAGTATAAACCATGGCAGACCCTTTATCCCTGCCATGATCAACACAGATAGGCAGGCATGCCTTCATTTCAAGTTTCAGTTTCATCAAGGAGGCGTCACTGTGTGCGGACTAGTCCATATACGTTTCACCACATTTGCTAAGTTTTGAGACCACACTATGCATGATTTGAAGCTGATGGATAAATGAACTAACAACAAAGATGAGATCATTATTGAAGAAGAAGGTTCGTGGCTACGACTCGGCGGATGTCTGACCTACGCATTAGCCCAATGTGCTGGTCAGATCTTGAGTGCCTACCTACCATTTTTTTTTATTTGCGTGTGTGTGTGTGTAGTGGATGTACACGTGTGTGTATGATGTGTGGGCATGGGCCCATGTGTGTGCGAAGGCGCATGTGTGTGTGTGTGTGTGCGCTCGCAAGTGTATGTGTGTGTGTGCAGGTGTGTGTGTGTTGTGTGCGCGTGTGCAGAAGTGCGTGTGCATATATGTGTGTGTGTGTGTTTGTGTGAGCACACATATCTGCATATAGGCTATATGTGTACATATCTGTGTGTATGTGTGTGTTTTTGTATGTGTGTCATCGCTTTGCTGGGGTGAAAATCTTTCCGGTCCAGGGACCCCCATCATCAATTTTTAAGGGGTCCCAGGCTGACATTAAGGGGTCCCTACACCACAATAAAAACAACAAAATTTACGTTTAAAAAATTGCATCCCTGCACGCACACTGCAATTGTCACAGACACATCGTCACAATAAAACACAAAATAAACATAAAAGATTGTATCCGTTCTCGATCTTGTTCCTCTGCTACGCTTTTTTCGCTTTTGCGACGATAATTTCGTTAACCACGCTTCGAGAGATGTTGGAAACAAAGGCTTCGCGGAAATGCCTCTCTCCTGCCGGGGAAAATGAAAAGCGTCATTGTGACATCACATGGCTCAAGTAGGAAAATTCGGTCAACTGAAAACGATGGTGTGGCCTAGCGTTAAGCTTATCAGTCAGCCTCAGCAGACGACAAAAGTGACCGACGTATGTTGTTAGGAGGCTGCCCTACTCACTTTGTTACTGTTCAAACTTGAAATGGGATGGGTTCGGTCCGAAGTGTAGCAGACCTATGCTACGGCACCCAACTTATGATGTTGAAGGCAGTCTTTTCTCACTTTATGTCTGACTTCACCAAAATTTGAAGGGGTCCCTGGGGACCCCTTACACGGACACCCAGTGCGTCCCGTAGAGTTTTAATGCGTACTGTACGCTTTTTTTGCGTTTTCAGAAGCCCTGTGGTGTGTGTGTGTGTGAGTCAATACCTGCTTTGTTCAGATGGGGAAGAATACGAATCCCCAAGGGTGGAATGTAACTGGGATGGTCTTGGAATTTCTTTTGGAATTTGTGGTCAAAAACACTGTCATATGCAGGGTTTTGAGGTTCAGACGAGAGACTCGGACAGTAATTCAAGGCAAGTTTTAGTCTGCGATTTGAGAGGGATGGTTCTCGTGCCTCGGCACACAAGCTATAAACAGGAGTGGTGCGGAACGCACCCCAGACACAATCAAAGCCCTTGATGGTGGATAGGGTCTAGACTTTTCAAGTAAGACACTCCAACTGCGTACAGCATGAAGTCGTCAACGAACAGAGAGGACTCAGAACCCTGGTTTTCCAATTTCACGATGTCATTGATTTTGATGCTGAAAAGGGCTGGAGAAAGGATGCTCCCTTGAGGTACACCCAACTCCTGCCCATGAATGTCAGACAGTGTGGTGTCAACATGCACCTGAAACTGCTGATCAGCCAGAAAGTTTTTAGATAAACAAACAGAGGCAGATGACCACGAAAACTGAGTCTGTGCAGATCCATAAGGATTCCTGATTTCCAGTTGGTGTCATTCGCTTTTTCTAGGTAAAAAAAGATAGCGACCACATGCTGCTTATTGATAAAGGCGTTCCAGATGGTGGTTTCCAGATGGACAAAATGGTCAACTGTTGAGTGGTACTTCCGGAATCCGCACTGTTCACTGGCTAGAAGGCCATCGGTTACCAGCTTCCACAGGAGTTGACCATCTTTTCCATTAGCTTACAGAGGCAGCTGGTCAGAGCTTTTGGCGATAGTTTAAAGGGTTGGTAAGGTCTTTTCCAGGTTTAGGAATTAGAATGATCAGGGCTTTCCGCCAGGAGGGCAGAAAACATCCTGTGGTCCAGATATGGTTATAGACTTTAAGAAGGGTCTGTAGACAGCTTTCTGGAAGATGTTTCAAAACCTGATAATGAATGTCATCCAGGTCAGGGGCAGAGTCATTGCAGGTTTGCAGAGCTGATTCCAGTTCATCGATTGAAAAAGGAAGATTGTAGGCTTTAGAGTTGTCTGATGTGAAATTGTCTGCAGATTTCTCTCTGAGTTGTTTGTTTTTTTAAAAAGGCTGCAGATTTATTTGCAGATGAGGAATTCTGTTGAATGGTGGAGGCCAGCAGATTGGCAACAGCTTGTTTGTCAGTTATCAGAGCACTGGCAAGTTTCAGATCATGAATTGAGGGGTTGGTGTTCTTCCCTTTGATTTTTCTGATGATGTCACAGACTTTTTTCTTGGATGTTTTAGATGTCAGTCTGGAGCAGAAGTTTCTCCAAGACTGAAGTTTACTGATTTTGAAAGTGTGTCTTGATTTGGCACCAAGTTTGTGATGGGCTTGAGCATTGGGACCTGAAGCTCTGTGGAATACCCAACGCTGAGCCCGTTTGCGTACTTTTGAGATTCGTTGGCAGTCAGAATTAAACCAAAATTTTTTGGGCAGTTGGAGTTTGTATGAAGACATTGGAATACAGATTTTAGCACACTTAATTAAAGTACTGGCTAGAGATTCTGCAGGGTCTGGACTTTGAAGAATGTCAATTTCCTGGAGTACCTTTGAAATATTGGCAGCAAAAAGATTCCAGTTAGCCTTCTTGTAATTAAGATTTGTGAAACAGAGGTGTTTCAGTTAATACAGGTTTTAAAAGAACAGGGAAATGGTCACTTTCATACAGATCGTCATGGACAGACCACTCATTGTCCAGGACCAGCGAGGGGTCACATATCGACAAATCTAGACACGAAAGTGAACCTGAGGAAGAGTGGAGGTAAGTTGGAGATCCATTGTTCAGACAACACAAATCAAAAGTCTGCGCGCTGGTGACCTACTCATTTTTGAGTGAACCAGTATTTTAGGAAGAAGAAGAAGGACATCTTCAAGAAGCAGCTCCAAAGAGGATTGTGTCCATTGAAATCATCCAACAGCAAAAAAAGGTCGAGGAAGTTCTCCAGTCAGACTGACAAGGTCCTGATGACAAACCGGGACAGAAGGTGGCAGATATAGTGAGCAAATTGTAAGAGTTTTATGGAGAGTGACTCTCACAGCTACTGCCCGAAGGGGGGTAGTCAGAGTGACAAGACTAAACAGCAACGTTTTGTGTATAAGAAGGGCAACACCGCTTTTAGTCTCAATGTGGATGGTTGTGCAGGTTTGGAAAGAATATTGAAGCCAGAAAGAGTGAAGGTCTTCTGGGTTTGAATTTTTGTTTTCGTAAGAGCTACTACGTAAGGTTTTAGTGTTTGACATAGAAGTTGCAGCTCCGAAAAGTTTGAATTTAAGCCATGGATATTCCAGTGAAGTATTGTACTGGCCATGTTGCAGAGGACGAATAGGAGAGAAATCGGTTCATCTCCGAGTCATCGTCTGCATCCAGTGGAGCGTTTGTTGGACTGGATTGTTTTGTTCTCCAGACTTGCCCACAGGTGAAGAAGGCCTGGATTTTGGAGATGGTGGAGGTTTCTTTCTCGTCTCCACCATCTCCACACTCGGTCGAACTCCCTTGCCCGCATGGGCACTGCTCACAGAAGTTCAAGACGGGAGGGCTGGCTTTTTATTCTGCCCAGCAGCAGATGGAGTAGACTGCTAGGCAGTCTGAGGGATGGTGGATTTATTACCCCCGCCAGGGACATCCGCTTTGGTTGCGAGGGGGTGGACCTGCCTCCACTGGGGCTTGGCATTTTCCTTTGCAACGTTTTTGTGAAAATATACTATTCAGTTTGGCAGCAGACAGTACGGGTTGAAACTTTCCTCACAGCTGAAGCATATGAAGAAACTGGAGACGTCTGACAGCCAACGACCGTGCTTCAAAAAATATTTTCTTTTTTGTTTTTACTTTTTGGATGTTGGACTCCTGGATCCAAACAGTTGCGTGAAGAGGAGGGGTGGTTGCCACAGCAGTTTGCACAATGAGTCGGGTCTTTACACGGCCCATCATGGGTTGGCTTGCAACAAACACCACACACCTCCTCCCAGAACAGCGATCTCTGACGTGTCCAAACTTCTGGCATTTGAAACACCGCATCGGGGATGGAACATACAGTTGGACACGAACATTCAAATAGCCAACTACTAAAGTAGGGAATACGCACTACTTTCAGAGGCTCTCTGAGCTATATCATGGCACGAGCAAGTATTGGAACAATGCCAAACACATGCTCCTGTCTACTCGTGTTGTGAAAACTAGTGCGCTGTCCGGGAGCTCTTGTCTACTCCCATTATGAATACAGGAGGGTTAAAAATTTCAGTACTAACTCAAAATCCACATAACATGTATAGAGTTCAAAAACATCCAGCTGATTGTAACCCTCCGGGGGGTTGCGACCTTGTCGTGGTCGGAGGGTTTGCGTGGTCCAGTGATCCCTTAGGCTTTGCTGGCGGGGGCATCAATACTCGAAGATAGGCTGTTTTTTTCACACTGCTTCTAGGCCTGAGAGGTGCAGATGCTGTTTGGCCTAAGCGTAACGTGGTAAGGAGTTGATGCCCCTGGTAGGGCTTCCCATGTCAGATAGGCTAAGGGTGAGGATCCTGACTAAGAGTAACCCGCCTTTCTCCTTTTCTTGTTTTCTGCCTCCCTTATTTGGCCCTTTTCTATCTTCGTCTCCCCTTCAAGTCTTCTTTTCCACACTCCTTTTCTCTCTGTGGTCTCCTTAAGATCCGCCGCGTTTGCCGTGCGGTGCGACCTGTGTCGGAGGGGAATGAGATCCTGGTGATTGAGAGGGCCAGCGCTCTCAACACATCACTTTGGCTCGGACCTCTCCTAGACAGGGAGTACACTTTGGCCCGGGTGTACTAATCGGCTCCCCTTCTTGGGGTTGGGTCAAGACGGGCAGTTCCCCAGCTGGCCAAGTAAACCCCTGCAGTGCTCAGCTCTCTGTTCCCGGGAGTTGAGCATGATCAGGGGGGATAGGGTTGGTTGCTTCTGCTTGTCGTATGTCTCTCCCGAAGCCTGGAAGGGTCAAGACATTGGTTTCTTGGCCCTGGCCCCTTAGTTGGACTCCAAGGTGGGTGGGTAAGGAGGGATGAATCACAAAAATCAAATATGGCTCTTTCAAAAACAATCCCCCCCAAAAGGAAGAGGAAGGCGGCATCCCCTATTTCAGGGGAAGTTATTCTGACAGCGATTCTGACACGGAGATACGACAGAGAACAGGTTTCTGGGCTTCCTGGCTCGTGGTGGAAGGGACGGAGCAGGAAAGACCCCTTTTCAGCTCTGAGCCCTTTTGCTATTCAAAAGGGCTTTCAAGGCTTAGCAGGTGACCCTCAGTCCGTCAAAAGGTTGAGGAATGGATCGTTTTTTAGTTCAATGTCGATCAAGAAAACAATCTGAACAGCTGTTGAGGGCAACAAAATTAGTGGATAGGGAGATCAGGGTGACTCCCCATAAACAGTTAAATTCCTCAAAAGGTGTGATTCGCTGCAGAGATCTAACGGGTGTCTCAGAGGCAGAAATAAAAACAGAACTGGCGTCCCAGGGTGTGACGGAGGTGCGCAGGGGGGACAGTCAAGAAAGGTGCAGAGAGAGTGGCCACCAACACCCTCTTTCTGACCTTCTGCAACCCTGTGCTGCCTCCGGTCTTCAAAGTTGGCTACCTGAAGGGTCCGGTTCAGTTGTATGTCCCGTCCCCGTTGAGATGCTTCAGGTGCCAGAGGTTTGGACATGTCAGAGACCGCTGTTCTGGGCAGGAGGTGTGCGGTGTTTGCTGCAAGGCAATCCATGATGGGCCGTGCAAAGATCCGGCACATTGTGCTAACTGCAGTGGCGATCATCCTCCTCTTCAAGAAACTGTCCTCTTTGGATTCAGAATCCACCATTAAATCGAATAAAAACGGAAAAGAAGATCTCCTTTTTTGAAGCCCGCAAGCAGGTTGTGGGCAGTCAGACTCCAACAGCTTCTTATGCTTCGGCCGTAAAGTCGGTTCCCGCAGTTTCCTCTCGATCAGTCTGCTGTCAGACTGATGACTTTACATTTTCCAAAACATTGCAAGTCAGAACTGTCCACTCTGGTGGAAGCAGGTCCTCCACCTTCCCACCCAAAGTGACTGCCCCTGGTGGAGGCAAAAATCCGCCACCCCTCAGACTGCCCAGCAGTCTACACATCTGCTGCTGGGCAGATTAAAAAACCAGCAATTTCCCGCCTCGAACTCTCCTATCCAGTGCCGTGCGGGCAAGGGAGTTCCACCCAATGTGGAGACGGTGGAGATGAGAAACAACCTCCACCATCTCCCAAATCCAGACCTCCACCATCTCCAAAATCCAGGCCTTTGTCACCTGCGGGCAAGTCTGCCAGCGGGTCCAAAGACCAACACAGTCCAGTGAAACTATAAAAATAAGTTCACTCCATTGGCCGCAGATGCTGATGAGGAGATGACCTGATCTCTCTCCTTTTCGCCTCTGCCCCATGGATAATAAAATTTAATCCATTGGAATATCCGTGGTCTTAAATTCCAACTTTGAGGAGCTGCAGCTTCTGTGTCAGTCTCTAAAACTTCCGTCGTGGCTCTTCAAGAAACTCAAATTCAAAGCCAGAAGACCTTTACTCTTTTGGCTTTAATATTCTTTCGAACCTGCACAACCATCCACGTTGGGACTGTCGGGCGGTTTTTGCCATTCTCCTACACAAAACTCTGTTATATAGTCCTGTCGCTCTGTCTACCTCCCTTCAGGCTGTAGCTGCGAGAGTCACTCTCCACAAGACTGTCAAAATCTGTTCTCTTTATCTACCTCCTTCTGTTCCGGTTTGTCGTCAGGACCTTGTCAGTCTGATAGGAGAACTTCCTCGACCTTTTTGCTGTTGGGTGACTTTAACGGTCACAATCCTCTTTGGGGTAGTGTCAGTTCGTCTCCCAGAGGTCTGCTTCTTGAGGATGTCCTTTCTGACTTTGATTTGTGTTGTCTGAACGATGGAGCTCCAACTTACCTCCACTCTTCCACAGGTTCACTTTCGTGTTTAGATTTGTCGGTTTGCGACCCCTCGCTGGTCCTGGACTATGAGTGGTCTGTCCATGACGATCTGCATGGAAGTGACCATTTCCCTTTTCTTTTACAGCCCTATTAACTGAAACCGCCTCTGTCTCTCAACATCTCATTTATATAGAAAGCAAACTGGGATCTATTTTCAACCACTATTTCAAAACAATTCCAGGACACTGATTTTTTTCAGAGTCCAGACCCAGTCGAATCTCTGACTAACACTGTGATAAACTGTGCTAAAAACCTGTATTCCAGTGTCTTCCGACAAACTCCAAATGCCAAAACACCCTGGTTCAATTCAGACTGCCAACAAATTTCACAAGTTCGCAACGGGCTCAGCGTCGGGTATACCAACGACCTTCGGGTCCCAACGCTCGAGCCCATCAGAAACTCCGTGCGAAATCGAGACACACTTTCAAAATCAGTAAACGTCGGTCCTGGAGAAACTTCTGCTCCAGGCTGACATCTAAAACTTCCCAAAAAAAAGTTTGGAACATCATTAGAAAAATCAAAGGGAAGAACACCAACCCCTCTATTCATCACTTGAAACTTTCTGATGCTCTGATCACTGACAAACAAGCTGTTGCCAATCTGTTGGCCTCCACCATCCAACAGAACTCCTCATCTTCAAATAAATCTGCAGTCTTTTTAAGAAACAAAGAGATTAGAGAGAAATCATCATACAATTTCACATCGGACAACTCTGAAACCTATAATCTTCCTTTTTCAATCGCTGACCTCAATTAGCTTTACAAACCTGCACTGATTCTGCCCCTGGTCTGGATGACATTCATTATCAGGTTGTGAAACATTTTCCAGAAAGCTGTCTCCAGACTCTTCTCCAAGTCTATAACCATATCTGGACCACAGGGTCCTTTCCGCCTTCCTGGCGGAAAGCCCTGGTCATTCCCATTCCAAAGCCTGGAAAGGACCTTACCAACCCTTCCAACTATCGCCCCAAACGCTCTGACCAGCTGCCTCTGTAAGCTGATGGAAAAGATGGTCAACTCCCGTCTGATGTGGAAGCTGGAAACCGATGGTCTTTTGGCCAGTGAAACAGTGCGGTTTCCGGAAGTACCACTCGACGGTTGGACCATCTAATCGTCTGGAAACCACCATCCGCAATGCTTTTGTTAACAAACAGCATGTGGTCGCTATCTTTTTCGACCTGGAAAAGGCGTACGACACCACTTGGAAAGCAGGAGTCCTCATGGACCTGCACAGACTTGGTTTTCGGGGTCACCTGCCTTTTGTTCATTCAGAACTTTTTAGCTGATCGGCAGTTCAGGTGCGTGTTGGCACCACACTCTCTGACATCCATGGGCAGGAGTTGGGTGTTCCTCAGGGGAGCATCCTTTCTCCCGCCCTTTTCAGCATTAAAATAATGACATTGTCCAATCGGTAAGCCTGGGCACCGAGTCCTCTCTGTTTGTTGATGACTTTGCGCTGTATGCAGTTGGAGCTTCTTATGCCAGTGTACAGCGTCGACTCCAACTTTGTGTCAACAGAATCCAACAGTGGGCGAGGAAAACGGGTTTACCTTCTCCCGTACCAAAACTCAGTCAATTCATTTCCACAATTTTCGTCGATTCTTTGCTGATCCTGAAATTCGTCTGGACAAGTCCACCATTCCAGTTGTAAAAGAAGCCAAATTCCTGGGAGTTATTTTTGACCAAAAACTCAACTTTCTCAGCCCCATCAAAAACCTCAAAACTTCTTGCCAGAAAGCTCTGAATATTCTGCGGGTCGTAGCACACACCGACTGGGGGCGTGATAAGAAAACTTTGCTGCACCTCTACAGAGCCTTGGTCCGTTCCAAATTGGATTATGGTTGTGCTGTGTACGGCTCTGCTAAGACCCTCTTACCTCAAACTCTTGGACCCTATCCACCATCAGGGCTTCGTCTCTGTCTTGGAGCATTCCGCACCACCCTGTGTACAGCCTGTACGCAGAGGCAGGTGAACCCTCACTGTCCAACGCAGGCTGAAAATGTCTCTAAATTATTATATCCGACTGTTCTCAGAACCGCAGAATCCTGCCTATGACTGTGTCTTTGACCCTCAGTTTCAAAACAAATTCAAAACCAACCCTAACTGTATTCCGCCGTTTGGTCTTCGTATGCAGCCTCACGTGCGGAATGCAGGTCTAGACCTAGGTGTAGTATCTGATTTTTCCAAGTTTCGGATCAACCACCGTGGACCTTCTTCACGCCAGAGATTCGTTTTGATCTTGCAGCTTTTCGCAAAGAGTCTACCAGCTCTCTGGCGTACAAGGCTTTGTATGCTGAGCTCTGTTCCAAATTCCCATCCTATCAAAAAGTTTTCACTGACGGTTCCAAGTCTGAAGATGGAGTGGCCTGTGCAGCCTACTGCCCTGGGGCTCCTTCTCAGATACTGTTGGAACATATCCATTCCGATGCTTCTGTCTATTCTGCTGAACTTATTGCTCTGGTACTGGCTTTGAAGATACTCTCACATTCTTCAAAGAGGGACTTTCTGGTTCTGTTTGGATTCGCTGTCAGCTTTGGAAGCCATAGCTGGCCGCAACCTTCAGCATCCAGAACTTTTGCATTTCTTTGAACTTTTTAGCAAGTTGAAGCGGACGGTTACAACATTGCTCTTGCTTGGGTTCCTGGTCATGTTGGCATCGGCGGGAACGAAATGGTTGATCGTTTAGCCAAGAACGCCACAAGAGAGAAACTGTCCAACATTTATATCCCCTGTTCAGATGTGAAACCCAAAATTAACGATTATGTGAGAGACCTCTGGCAGGAGGATTGGAACACACAGACGAGTAACAAACTCTTTCAGATTTCCCTCCAAACCTTAAGGACTTCCTCCCATCCACGTCGGGAGGTCGTAAAGAGAAACGGTTCTGTGCCGGCTGCACACCCGGGCCCTTCGTATTTTACCCATGCTTACCTTTTAAAAGAGTGAAGAAGCTCCGTGGTGCATTCCATGTCATGCGCCACTCACAATGAACATGTTCTTTTAGAGTGTTGGGACTTGCACGATGTGAGACACAAACATTTTACAGCGGAATTTCCCTTTAAGTCCTGTTCAGGGATGTCCCGCCTGATGTGATCCTTGAGTTTTTGAGAGAGATTAACATTTTTCATCTGATTTAAGATTTTACGGCAGAAAGATTTTTAACAAAGTTTCTGGTGCGTTTCTAGACGATGTCATTTAACGAGATGTATGAAAGGTTTTTTTTTTTTTTTTTTTTTTTTTTTTTTAATATTTTTATATGACTAGTGAGTTGATTTTAACGTGGTGACAGCCCTGATATGGCCCTTTGCGGTCGGCTGGGCTATAAGCAACATTATCTTATCTTATCTTAGCTGATTGTAATAATTTATCTTAATTAGAATACCCACCTACTCGATGATGAGCCCATGCATACTCACTTTGTTCAGCATAGAAACCGACTTGTGGATAATTCTCATTCTGGTTCCAGGAGTGCTGTGCTTTTGGATTGGGTAGCGTCTCCCAGTGGGTAAAAAATTCATAGTCCTTACTGAGACCATGAGTGCTGTGTCGCTTTCATTCACTCATGCCTTTCTTTCTGCTCAGGGCTTCTACAGTGTGTTCAGATCATCTGTTTCACTGCTATCATCTGCCTGCAATATTCACAAATGTGCTGAACTCACTGTTGCTTCAGCTGTCTTGTTGATTGGTAAAGGTCATGTTGCTCTGTCGTGTTGATTTGTAAAGACTAGTCAGCCCTGTCATGTTGTTCTGAAAAGATGAGTGTTTTTGTTTTGTTTTTTCGAGGTATGTGATACGTTGCTGTAAAGACTTTTTTTTTTCAATGTTCATTAGTATAGCCCCTTTTTTTGTTTTTGTAGTTTGTCATGTAATTGGTAAAGATATGTGTTTTCAATCGTGTCATGTTAATTGAAAATGTTTTTCTTCATTTGTGTCACATTGATTGGTTAAATATTTGTGTTTCTGTATTGTGTCACTTTGATTGGTAAAGGATGTGTGTGTGTGTTTAACGTTGTGTATTTAGATTGGTACAGATGTGCATTTTGTTTCATTTGTGTATGACAGTTTGTAAAGATACAGGTTTTTCCCCAGCTCTGCCATGTTCAGTGGTAAAAAAGGTGGGGGTTTTTTCAGCTTTTCCAACTTGAAAGATAAAGAGAGAGAGAGAGAGTGTGTGTGTGTGCGTGTGTGTGTGTGTGTGTTCAGCACTGTCATGTTGAATGGTAAAAGTTTATTGGTGGTTTTTTTTTTTTTCAGTTGTGTCATGTTGATTGGTAAAGACATTTTTTTTTTTTTTTTTAGTTGCGTCATTGGTGAGACAAGATTTTTTTTTTTCCAGTTGTGTCAGGGTCTGGGCTTTATCTGCGAAATCTGTCAGGCGACGGACGTTATCTTCCCCTTTCAACTACAGCAGGTCTCCCTCTGTCCAGGTAAAGTCACTGATAACTTTGAGTCATAGCAATAATGCTATAAGACAGTTCAGCTGTTTCCTAGTGGTGTATATACCTCTGTGTGGTGCACATTGGCTGCCTTTCTAATGCACTCTTGTGTTTGCATCCCACCCATGTGTGTTTAATTTAGGAAAAATCTGGTATTCATAACCAAGAGCTGTTAGCAGAATAACTCATTCTGATATGATGTGCGAAAACATATGCTTTTCATAATCAGTGATCACCGTGGCACAAGTATAAAGAGGAGGGATGTCACGGCAGGGAGAAATGGGGGAGGTCATAGTAGGGGTCATGGAAGGGGAATAATCATGGTAGAGGGATATGGGAAAGTCATGGTAAAGGAGAATAGGGGAAAGTCACAGGGGGGAATGGGGAAAATCATAGTAGATAAGAATAGGGGAAAGTCATTGTGGGGCAATGGGAAAGTCATGGTAGAGAAGAATAGGGGAAAGTCATAGTGGAGGAATAAGGAAAGTCATAGCAGAGAAGAATAGGGAAAGTCATAGTGTGGGAATGGGGAAAGTCATGGTAAAGGGGAATAGGGGACAGTCATAGTGGGGGAACGGGGAAAGTCATGGTGGAGAAGAGTAGGGGAAAGTCATTGTGGGGGAATGGGGAAAGTCATGGTAGAGAAGTATGGGGAAAGTCATAGCAGGGGAAAGTCATGGTAAGAGAAGAGTAGGGAAAGTCATGGAGAGGAGAATAGGGGATAGTCATAGTGGGGGAATGGGGAAAGTCATGATAAAGAAGAATAGGGGAAAGTCATAGTGGGGGAATGGGGAAAGTCATGGAGGAGGAGAATGGGGAAGGTCATAGTGGGGGAATGGGAAAGTCATGGAAGAGGAGAATGGGGAAGGTCATGGTAGAGGAGAATGGGAAGGTCATAGTGGGGAATGGGGAAAGTCATGGTAGAAGAGAATGGAAAGGTCATAGTGGGAGAATGGGAAGGTCATAGTGGGGGAATGGGGAAAGTCATGGAAGAGGAGAATGGGGAAGGTCATAGTGGGGGAATGGGGAAAGTCATGGAAGAGAGAATGGGGAAGGTCATAGTGGGGGAATGGGGAAAGTCATGGAAGAGGAGAATGGGGAAGGTCATAGTGGGGAATGGGGAAAGTCATGGAAGAGGAGAATGGGGAAGGTCATAGTGGGGGAATGGGGAAAGTCATGGAAGAGGAGAATGGGGAAGGCCATAGTGGTGGAATGGGGAAAGTCATGGTAGAGGAGAATGGGGAAGGTCATAGTGGGGAATGGGGAAAGTCATGGTAGAGGAGAATGGGGAAGGCCATAGTGGGGGAATGGGGAAGGCCATAGTGGTGGAATGGGAAAGTCATGGTAGAGGAGAATGGGGAAGGTCATGGTAGAGGAGAACAGAGAAAGTTATGATATAGAAGAAAGGAGAAGGCTATGGTAAAGGGCAATTGGAAGGTCATGGTGGAGGAGAACAGGGAAGTCGGGGTAGAGGAGAACTGAATGAAGTTATGATAGAGGAGAATGGGAAGGTTGTGGTAAGGGGAAACTGAGGTGGGGGGGGGGGTGTTACATGATTGAGGGGAAGTAATAATCAAAGAGAATGGTGGGATGTTGTGACAGAGAGGCGGGGTAGTCATGGGACAGGAGAATGGAGGATGTCATGACAGAGGCAATTGTGGAAGGTCATGCTAGAGGAGAATAGGAAAAATCATGGTAGAGAAGAATGGAGGATGTCATGGTAAAGTAGAATGGAAAGGTCTTGGTATGGAAATGGAGGATGCCATGTTTGAGGAAAATGTGGAAGGTCATTTAGGGGAAAGGGAAGGGTCATAATAGAGGAGAATGGGGAAAGTCATGGTAGAAGTGAAGGTTGTTGTCGAGGGAATTGGGGAGTGGAATGTGGTAGCCAAGAAGGAAACAGATTATCGTAGAGAGAATGGGGGATGTGAAGCGAATGGAAAAGGAAGGTCACGGCAGAGGAGACTTGGGAAAGGTCATGGTAAGAGAATGGAGAAGGTCATGGTAGAGGAGAATAGGGAATGCCATGAAACCAGAGAATGGGGAAGGTCATGAAACAAGAGAATGGGCAGGCTGGGAACTGTCCTCGGATCCGAGGATCCCCAAGATTTTTCAAAGTGACTTCTGAGAAAAAGAAAACGGGTCTGAGAAGAAAAAAAATCCCATGGGGAGAAAAAAAAATCGTGAAGGACTTGACCACTCCGAGTCCATTACCATTCCGTATCCAGTATTTTCAATCCATGTTTTCATCATACTTCTTCTTCCTCGTTCGCTTCCTGTTAGATGAGCAGCCCGGTGTCCTCGATGAAGGCTGCCGTCCACCGCAGCTCCTCCAGGGTGCCGTACAACTTGGCTTCCACTGCTGTTGGTGTTGGCCAGTACTTCCTTCTGGATGCTGCATGCGTCATACAGTCTTGAAGGATGTGGTCGGTTATCATTGGTCCCTCACCACAAGGGCACTCTCCACTCTGTCCAATGCCAGATTTTGTGTGCATGTGGTGGAGCAGGCGATTGTGTCCAGTCCTCAGGCGGGAGATCTTGATCTGTTCCCGTCATCCCAGCATAGTTTAAGCCTGAGTCCGTCCTTCCAGACTTTGTCGAACGCCTTCTCCATGTCAATCCAGACAGCAAGTGTGTTCTTCTTGTTTTCATCATACTGTTTTCAAGGCAGTGCCGCCCGTGGTTGTGAGGGTATTTCTGCGTGCTTTATGAAACTATTGCCAAGGGCGGACGTAACAATTTGATGAACGCAATTTCGCAGCCATTTTCTGCATGTTTCACAAGGTCCTAACGCTCCAGAAGAGTCTATGATCACAAATTGTCATGCCTATCACGCATGAAATCATGGTGAGACGTTTGACAAAGGATCAGTTAGCAACAAATGGACTACTCCAATCGTGGACTAACAGCGCTCGTTGAACACATGCATTCCAAAAAGCATGTTGAAGCTTCGAAAGGACTTCACAGCAATCAGAGCAGACTGCTTAGTGAGTTGACAGTGGAATATCTGTTTCTATGCACATAGTGTGTGATGGCTACTTGTGGGACTTCAAATGGAGTAGTGACCTGAAGGCAAGACTAGGAGACATCTACACTATTTGGGGGTTGAAGCGAACTGTTCCAGAACAATATGTGCCACATAGATGGCTATCTGTTTTGGATGTTGCACTTGATACTCTTTGTCTCTTTGATGCATACATTCTTTTTTATTCCAATTTTCTGCCTGTGAAAGATGCTTCCATTTATTCTGAAGTCACTGAAGAGGTGCTATCATGATGTGGTGTCTCTGACACAGGAAGAAAGGAGATTGAGAGCATGCAGAAGTGCCTACGGAAGAAATTTTCCACCTTTACACAGCAGGGAAAGACAGAAAGTGTTGCATCGTGGAAAAACTGTTTTTTCACAGAGCAAGGACTGAAGTGATTTTTAACTTATACATTCATGTGCTTCCAGATTGAAGAAGTATGTTCTATTCTTTCAAAGGAAAGAACCATCAATGCACTTGCTCCATTCCAAGCAGCAGGATCTCTTTATGGAATTCTGTGCTAAGTTCCTGAACCCTGAGTGCCTTGTTGACAATCTGAAAGAAGTTGATGTAGCAGATGCCAAGAACCAGTTGGCAGACAAGCCTCTCTCTATTCACAGGCACAGCATGTGCGGAACATCTGAAAACTAGTGCAGGAGCCAGCATAAAAAAGACTTTCTGAAACAGATGGCCTCTCTTGTCGTCCTTTGCTGCTTATTTCCATACTGACTGATGGCCTCTCTTGTCGTCCTTTGCTGCTTATTTTCCATGCTGACTGATGGCCTCTCCTACAGCAGAAGATGCCACTGCGAAAGGCTGCATTGAAAATGTGTTCAACGCTTGACCCAGAAGATAGGGGGATCAAGACATGTCTCACTTGTTTGAATGAAAATGATTCCAGCACACTTCTGCTCAGATAAGGAACTCTTGAGAAAGAATACGGCAATACAATGTGGATAGAAGCATCAGTGACAGTTCAATGCCGATTGATGAGTACTGGGCTGGGATTAGCACAGAATGTATCCAAATCTCACTGCTGCTGCCAAAGCACTATTTCCAGGCTTTCATGGACCTTTAATATAGTTCACCTTTAGTGGCATGGGAGACCTAATGAATGACCAGACAGGACACATGCTTGATGAAAACTTACAGTCACTTCAAACAGTCAGATACAGCTTGAAAGCAAGGAACCTGACAGCTATGGAGGCATTTTCCAAGAGGACCCAGTCAGAGGCCTGTGGACAAGAATCTGACTGACCACATGCAGAATGCCTACAAGGGCAGGCAGGAAAGACAGAAGGGCAACCAAGCAGCAGTAGCTGAGAAATGAAAGCAGTTGGGTCCACATGCTGAAGGTGCCTGCCACTAAAAAAAACCCAGCAAGGAAGATCTTTGAAACAAGCCTCAAAGGCTAAGACTGTACATAGGGAGTCGGTCAGTAAGGAAACAAGCAGCAAAGGATGACAAGAGAGGCCATCAGTCAGTATGGAAATAAGCAGCAAAGGACGACAAGAGAGGCCATCAGTCAGTATGGAAATAAGCAGCAAAGGACGACAAGAGAGGCCATCAGTCAGTATGGAAATAAGCAGCAAAGGACGACAAGAGAGGCCATCAGTCAGTATGGAAATAAGCAGCAAAGGTACGACAAGAGAGGCCATCAGTCAGTATGGAAATAAGCAGCAAAGGACGACAAGAAGGCCATCAGTCAGTATGGAAATAAGCAGCAAAGGACGACAAGAGAGGCCATCAGTCAGTATGGAAATAAGCAGCAAAGGACAAAGAGAGGCCATCAGTCAGTATGGAAATAAGCAGCAAAGGACGACAAGAGAGGCCATCAGTCAGTATGGAAATAAGCAGCAAAGGACGACCAGAGAGGCCATCAGTCAGTATGGAAATAAGCAGCAAAGGACGACAAGAGAGGCCATCAGTCAGTATGGAAATAAGCAGCAAAGGATGACAAGAGAGGCCATCAGTCAGTATGGAAATAAGCAGCAAAGGACCACTAGAGAGGCCAAGATGTGCAAGTGGATCTGTGGCTGCCCCCACCCCCACCCCACCCCAAAACAAAACAGGCTTCTCTTGCCAGTTTTTTTTTTAATTATACTTATAACCTTCTTTGGCCCCTGTTGTCTTACAATGCTGTGTGAAGAGATAGTGAGTGTTGACTATGATAAGTGTAAACTGTTTCCATTAATTTGACTTTGAATAAGTTTGAGGGTGATGCATCATTAGTAGAGGAACTACCTGTTTATGGGGCTCAGTTTGCGAAGTCTGAACAGTTGAACAAGGCACTGCAGTACACATTCAACAAAGTGGAGTGAGTGTTGACTATATACAATACTAGATTGATGCCAGTATTTGACTTAGGAAAAGTCTGTGGGTGATACATCATTTAGTAGATACATACACTGAACATTACTGGGACTCAGTTCGTGAAGACTGAATTATTGAACTTTTGAAGCAAAGCACTACAGTACATCACGAAAATAGAGAAAAGTAAGTTGTTGTTTTTTTTGTATGGTTTCTCTGCATGCTGCAAGGTAAATAAGATGTTTTTAGTTTGGTTTCTTTGCATGCCACATGGTAATTTGCCTATCACGAGAGGCCACGAAAGGGTCTTCAAAAATGCTCAAATTCCACCTAGGCGGCCCCTGGACCCCAGTCTTTTTTTCAGAGACTTATTGGATCACCTGTTCTCCAGCCTGATGGGGAAGGTGAAGGTCAAGAAACAAGAGAATGGGGGAGGTCATGGGAGAGAGGAATGGAGGATGTTGTCAGGGTAGAGGAGAATGGGGAAGGTCATGGTCAAGGAGAATGAGGGAGGTCATGGGAGAGAGGAATGGAGGATGTTGTCAGGGTAGAGGAGAATGGGGAAGGTCATGGTCAAGGAGAATGGGGGAGGTCATGGGAGAGAGGAATGGAGGATGTTGTCAGGGTAGAGGAGAATGGGGAAGGTCATGGTCAAGGAGAATGGGGGAGGTCATGGGAGAGAGGAATGGAGGATGTTGTCAGGGTAGAGGAGAATGGGGAAGGTCATGGTCAAGGAGAATGGGGGAGGTCATGGGAGAGAGGAATGGAGGATGTTGTCAGGGTAGAGGAGAATGGGGAAGGTCATGGTCAAGGAGAATGGGGGAGGTCATGGGAGAGAGGAATGGAGGATGTTGTCAGGGTAGAGGAGAATGGGGAAGGTCATGGTCAAGGAGAATGGGGGAGGTCATGGGAGAGAGGAATGGAGGATGTTGTCAGGGTAGAGGAGAATGGGGAAGGTCATGGTCAAGGAGAATGGGGAGGTCATGGAGAGAGGAATGGAGGATGTTGTCAGGTAGAGGAGAATGGGGAAGGTCATGGTCAAGGAGAATGGGGGAGGTCATGGAGAGAGGAATGGAGGATGTTGTCAGGGTAGAGGAGAATGGGGAAGGTCAAGGGGAATGGGGAAGGTCATGGTAGAGAGAAAGGTCACAGTAGAGGAGAATGTTGAAGGTTTAAAAGAAGGGGATGGTGTCGAGGAGGAAATGAGGCTTAGTTTAGGAATGATGGTCACCACAAGGGGAAGGTCATGCTTGAGGCAAATGGAGAGATATCACAGAGATGTCGCAATATGGGGGACGACGGGATGGGGTCACAGTTTGAACTCGTCAAAAATGTTGTAGACTTTTGGATTTATGGGCCCACTCTTGGAATCACACAGTCATTTCATCCTATAAAACTTGAGTCCAAATCGCACCAAATTATGTGTTCGAAAACAAAACAAAACAAAAAAATAGCAGTTGATGCAGTCTGCTATTTATGATTCTGTTTGTGATGTTAATGTTTTATGACTGATGGTAAGTCAGAAAATCCAGGATTGATTGGTGAGATTATGTTGTCTCATCATTTTAAAAAAATGGTCATCTCACACATTGCCACCAAAGTTTGAAGGGAATGGCAACAGATCATTGCATTCATTAAGCAGGGCTTAGCAAAAAAATTGCCCACAGATGTGGTACATGGACAATCTTCTGTCACTGTCCCACATTGTCACTCCTGGTGTAAGCAACACACTTAATATTTTTAAACCTGTCTGCTTGAATTAAGCACTTAGCAAACGGGGTCCTCTCTGACATTTGTAGATGCATCCAAACACTGTCGTAACACTCACAGTTTTCCAAATAATCAGTAGGGGGACAATTGGATGAGTCACTTGAAATATGGATCAGCAGTTTACTGGTGGTGGTTTAGAAGGATGGATTTGTTGCAAAAAAGTGAAGAGATGCATTTCTTAGAAATTGAATGTTGAACAAATTTCCTGATCTCTAAGGCGTGTATATCGGTCAGGTCTGGCTGACATCTCCATCGATTTTGAAAGGAACACTACACTACTACGTGATGTATCGAACCAAAATGAAACCGAATGGCATCTTGTTATTTTCATCATACTCATTGGTGATCCTAGGATAAGATCTTGACACTGCTTTCAATGATCGTATCACCAAGGGTGTTGTTTGTCAGATGATGGTTGGTCAGGCAGGGTCATATGAAGAGCATATCACAAGTGTCATGCACAGACAGTTTTAGGGGCATTGTAGAGATGATAGAGTGGACAACAGAATATTACAGTTCTGTCCCTGAAAATTCTTTGACTGTTGTCTGTCTGTAGTCTGTATTCATCTGATTGATAGCTTATTGTGGTGCTTTGCTGGGACAGTGATAGGATGTGGCTATGAGTTAGGAAGCCCAAAATGAAGGGCTTAGAGTAAATACCTGAGAGGATAGAAGATGAGGCAAAAACGCTGATTACAGTGTTCCTCAGCAAGAGAATCCTCACAATTCTCCCCCTCTCTGACATCTATGTGTTTAAAGTATGCATGCTGTTGTGGTGGCTGTTGCAGTGTGTCAGGCATGTTATCACAAGTCCTGCTTCATCCCAGGAAAGTGCCCAAAGTGCAGTCGTATGGAAATCAGGTGAGCCATCAGTCTTCAGTTTAATTCATGTTTGTTTGTAGCCCAGTGTTTTACAGCATCAGATTTTGTGATAGACAGGGTACTAATATTTGTTAGGCACATATTTTAGAGACCTGTTAGTGGCGCTTGGCAAGATCACACTGTGTCTTTCATTCACACATATTTCACATGTGTAGTGGGCATGCATATAATACATAATCCCATCACACCCATATGTTAGTAAGCACGTTATCATGCTAGCATAACATACATACTTACCATGGAAGAGGTGCGTTTACTTGCACATAGTCTAATCCACATGGCTCATGTGGTGCTTAGCATAGTTTGGGGGCATTTTTTGTTTCTCAGCTTCTAATGAAGATATCATGAAATTTGGCACAGTGGTAGAGTGTATCAGAGGTGTGACACATGCCAAATTTCATGTGTGCAGGTTTAGTAGAAAGTACCCAAAAATTAATTAAAAATTTTAAAAGGCCTTAAAAAACAGTAACATCACTATAATTATGCTCAGGCTGTATAAGAATACATGAGACATTTCAGAGGTATAGTGGTTTATTTCAATGATCAGTGAGTGCAACCAACACATTATGTTTCAGCATGGAACTGTTCATTCTACTCTAAATACAAAAAGACAATTCTAAACGTTATACACCATTTTCTAATTTATCTGTATTACCTTTGAAACAAGATGAGATGCACAGTTTCTGATGATCCATTTGCATCCAGCAACCATTTTTACAGTAGTATACAAAATTTGGTTTCAATCTATTAATACAAAGTATTTTTCCTTGTAGTTGCAAAATGAGACGACTGCAGGCGGAAATCCAAACAAATCTTTAATAAATGGTAGCGAATCGCCAAGAGAAATGTGGATAAAAGAGTCACAAGACAAAGCACGATGCGTTTTGACCTCTTTAGGTCTTCTTCAGGCAAGACACAAACAAATAGGACGATGAAAATGAACGAATTTGTCACTTAGCTTAGATCTCTTCAGTGCAAGGTAGGCAGGCGTCATATCCCAACACACATACACACAAACATCAGAGGCACACACACACACACACACACACACACACACACACACACACACACACACAGCGTCCAAAACAAACACCAGGACAGATTCATAAGAAACACAAAATCGTGAACTTCCTGATTCATTGCATGAAGGGCAGTGGAGCTTGCCGATAAGTGACTGCAAACAGCGGACATTTGCTATCATGTTGATATCACCTACACACTTGTCCGCAGAAAGACAAGGGCAATAACTTCTGACTGCCTACCGGTTGCAGAGGAAAGGCAAAAGGAAAGGCATGGAGATGGCCGCAGTTTGATCAAACAGTGCACTGCAGCGTACAGCTGCCAGCTTCCTCGCGCTAACCTCCCACAAGCTTTCCTCCCTATGTGTAATGTGATTCTAGCTGTCTGGCTGATTGTGTGTTAGAAATAGGGTGTTGTGTTTCTTCTGTAGCATTGTGAGTGTTGCAGACGATCTTCACACAAGCAGACCACGCGCAATTTAGATCGTTTTCTTGGCTTTATTAGGCTAACTTCCTTTCTCTTTGGAGGCTGGGGATGAACTCTCTATTCTCACACATACATCTCCCAACAACACCTTCGTTTGATTACTGTTCGCACAGTTCGCATGCATCAAATCAATTATGCATTCCCCACGTGCACTTTCTGCTGATCATGCAACCCATTCTCTTTCGCCCTCTCACATACACCTCCCTTCAGTTGCAACGTCGACCCGACGTTGGATGATATCATGTTAGAGTGAATATACACCTCCAACCAATTGTTCAACCCATGGGTCATACATGAACATTATCTGTATGGCCTGTCAATATATGTATAAATAAATCCATACTTCAGTCATCATGATGGGACAATCCATTGCCAAAAATCCACTTTTGAAACTTAAAAACATTTACATACACCTTGATCCTCAAAAAATGAAAACTTGTATCAATTAAAAAAAAAAAAGTTAATTAATCAAAAACTGTACAAGTTGAAGTCAGAAATTAGTTCTAACTACTGAACTGTTTGAAATAATTCAGTTTTACCCTGCTAATATCATACCAGGACATGCTGTCATAACCCTGAGCCGCTGTCTAATTGAAAAAAAGATATCTAGCTGTGACAACAACAAAAAATAAGCCTGCTGTTGTAGCATCACAGTGGAACACAAAAACTATAATACAGAACCCAAGCAATGGCCAATACTATCCATGGTCATACCAAAGGGCAGTTATGACAATCCCATAAATATTGTTTGATTGACCTTCCAGCATGACATATTCCCTCAGATTATCATGGAAGGTAATAAGAAGGTAGTCAACCATTTGCCAACCATTTGCCACTGTTATACATATAGTACTCAACACACGCAATAATGCATCAAATATACAATGCCATTTAATTGTTCCTGAGAGGTCTAGTTGCAAAGCGAGACGACTGCAGGCGGAAATCTAAACAAATCTTAAATAAATGTTAGCGAACCGCCCAAGAAACGTGGACAAACGAGTTACAAGACAAAACACAACGCGTTTCGACCTCTTAGGTCTTCGTCTGGTGATAAATAAACGAATAAAACAATGAAAATTCACTTCGCTTTGATCGCTTCAGATCGCTCAGGCAGGGTTCAGCGCAAGGAAGAAGGGTTGACGCCTTCTTCCTTGCGCTGAACCCTGCCTGAGCGATCTGAAGCGATCAAAGCGAAGTGAATTTTCGTTGTTTTATTCGTTTATTTATCACCAGACGAAGACCTAAGAGGTCGAAACGCGTTGTGTTTTGTCTTGTAACTCGTTTGTCCACGTTCTCTGGGCGGTTCGCTAACATTTATTTAAGATTTGTTCCTGAGAGGTTAAGGACTTAAACTCACTTAAGGAGAATGACTTGCCCAACTTATTTCCCTTTCATGTTGTGAGCTATATGTAAATGTCCCCTTGCCTTTACAATAGCACAAGATTTATGTTCAATAAAAATATTACCAGTTTCACTAAATCATCCCAGCCCTCTGGGGGTTGCAACTTGCCGTGGTCGGAGGGCTTGCGCGGTCCAGTGATCTTTTAGGCTTTGCTGACGGGGGCATCAATACTCGGCTAGATGGTTAGTTGTTTTGAACGCTTCTAGGCCTGTATAGCCAAGTTGCTGACTGGCCAAGCATTACGTGGAAGGAATTGATGCCCTGGTAGGGTCTCCCATGTCAGAAAGGTTAGGAGTGAGGGCCCAGACAAATAGTAACCCACCTTTTTCCTATTCTGTCTTCTGCCTTTCTTAACGGATCTTTTCTTTCTTCGCCTCCCCTTCAAGCCTTCTGTTCCACACTCCTTTTTTTCTCTGTGGTCTTCTTAAGGTCCACCGCGTTTGCCGTGCGGTGCAACCTGTGACGGAGGGGAATGAGATCCTGGTGATTGAGAGGGCCAGCTCCCTCAATACATCACTTTGGCTCGGACCTCTCCTAGACAGGGGTACACTTTGGCTGGGTGTGTCAATCGGCTCCCCTTCATGGGGCTGGGTCAAAACAGGCAGTTCTCCGGCTGGCCAAGGTAACTCCTGCAGTGCTCAGCTCTCTGTTCCCGGGAGTTGGGCATGATCAGGGGGGATAGGGTTGGTAGGTTTTTGTCTGTTGTATGTCTCTCCTGAAACCTGGAAGGGGTCAAGACAATGATTTCTTGGCCCTGGCCCTTAGTTGGACTCCATGGTGGGTGGGTAAGGGGAGAGATGAAATTTTTCCCTTATAAATATGGCTTCAACAAAAAATCATCCCCCAAAAAAAGAAAAGTGCATTTAATTTCTCAAAGGTTGTCACAGGAGTCTGATGGAGACGCTGATTCCGATATTGAAACAAGGCAGATGTCAGGATTTTGGTCCTCTTGGCTAACAATGAAAAGCAAGGAGCAGGACAAACCACTTTCTGCACTAAGCCCGTTTGCAATACAGAAGGGCTTCCAAGGTATTGCAGGAGACCCACAGTCCATTAAACGACTCCGAAATGGTACATTTCTATCCAGTGTAAAACTAAGAAACAATCAGAGCAGCTGCTGAAAGCTACAAAGCTGGTAGACTGAGAGATCCGGGTGACTCCCCATAAACAGCTGAATTCCTCTTAAGGGAGTCATTCGATGCCCAGATCTTAGGGGTGTCTCAGAGGCAGAGATCAAGGCGGAACTTGCATCCCAGGGTGGGGACAGAGGTGCATAGGGTGACAGTGAAAAAAGGTGCAGAAAGAGTGCCCACCAACACCCTCTTTCTGACATTCTGCAACCCTGTGCTGCCTCCTGTCATCAAAGTAGGATATTTGAATGTCCGTGTACAAATGTATGTTCCGTCTCCAATGCGTTGTTTCAAGTGCCAGAAGTTTGGACATGTCAGAGACCGCTGTTCTGGGCAGGAGGTGTGCGGTGTTTGCTGCAAGGCAACCCATGATGGGCCGTGTAAAGACCCGGCGCATTGTGCTAACTGCAGTGGCGACCACCCTCTCTCTTCACGCAACTGCCCTCTTTGGATTCAGGAGTCAAACATCCAAAAGATTAAAACAGAAAAGAAGATTTCGTTTTTTGAGGCCCGCCAAACAGGTTGTTGGCAGTCAGACGCCAACAGCGTCTTCATATGCTTCGGCGGTAAAGAAAGTTTCAACACGTTCAGTCTGCTGCCAGACTGACGATTTTACTTTCTCCAAGACATTACAAGGAAGACCGTTAAGCTTTGGTGGAAGCAAGTCCACCACCTCCCAACCCAAAGTAGGTGCCCCTGGTGGGGGCAAAAATCTCCCATCCCCCAGACTGCCCAGCAGTCTACTCCATCTGCTGCTGGGCAGATCAAAAAGCCAGCCCTCCCACCTCGACCTTCCTTGAGCAGTGCTTGTGCAGGCAGGGGAGTTCAACCGAGTGTGGAGATGGTGGAGATGAGAAAGAAACTCCACCATCTCCAAACTCCTGGCCTTCGTCACCTGCGGGCAAGTCTGCCAGCAGGTCTGAAGACCAACATAGTCCAGTGAAAACTAAGCAATAAATTCGCTCCATTGGATGCAGATGTTGACGAGGAGATGACCTGATTTCTCTCCTATTCGCCCTCTGCACCATGGATAGTAAAGTAATCCATTGGAATATCCGTGGACTAAATTCAAACTTTGAGGAGCTGCAGCTTCTGTGTCAATCTATAAAACCTTCCGTCGTGGCTCTTCAGGAAACTACAATTCAAAGCAGAAGACCTTCACTCTTTCTGGCTTTAATATTCTTTCTAAACCTGCACAACCATCCACATTGGGACTGTCGGGCGGTGTTGCCTTCTCATACATAACACTTTGCTTTTAGTCCCTATCGCTCTGACTACCTCCTTCAGGCTGTAGCTGCGAGAGTCACTCTCCACAAGACTGTTACCGTTTGCTCACTCTATCTGCCACCTTCTCTCCTGGTTTGTCGTCAGGACCTTGTCAGTCTCATTGGAGAACTTCCTCGACCTTTTTTGCTGTTGGGTGACTTTAATGGTCACAATCCTCTTTGGGGTAGTGTCAGTTCGTCATCCAGAGGTCTGCTTGTTGAGGATGTCCTTTCTGATTTGGATTTGTGTTGTCTGAATGACGGATCTCCAACTTACCTCCACTCTTCCACAGGTTCACTTTAGTGTTTAGATTTGTCGATTTGTGACCCCTCGCTGGTCCTGGACTATGAGTGGTCTGTCCATGACGATCTGCACGGAAGTGACCATTTCCTGTTCTTTTACAACCCGTATTAACTGAAAACATCTGTCTCGCAACATCTTAATTATAAGAAGGCAAACTGGGATCTTTTTTTAACCAATATTTCAAAAGAATTCCAGGACACTGATTTTCTTCAGAGTCCAGACCCAGCAGAATCTCTGACCAATACTGTGATAAACTGTGCTAAAACACAGTATTCCAGTGTCTTCGACAAACTCCAAATGCCAAAAACACCCTGGTTTAATTCAGACTGCAACAAATTTCAAAAGTTCGCAAACGGGCTCAGCGTCGGGTATACCAACGACCTTCAGGTCCCAACGCTCGAGCCCATCAGAAAACTCGTGCCAAATCGAGAACACTTTCAAAATCAGTAAACGTCGGTCTTGGAGAAACTTCTGCTCCAGGCTGACATCTAAAACTTCAAAGAAAAAAGTTTGGAACATCATTAGAAAAATCAAGGGAAGAACACCAACCCCTCCATTCATCACTTGAAACTTGCTGATGCTCTGATCACTGACAAACAAGCTGTTGCCAATCTGTTGGCCTCCACCATCCAACAGAACTTCTCATCTTCAAATATATCTGCAGCCTTTTTAAGAAACAAAGAGATTAGAGAGAAATCCTCATACAATTTCACATCAGACAACTCTGAAACCTATAATCTTCCTTTTTCAATCGCTGAACTAAAATTAGCTTTGCAAACCTGCACCGATTCTGCCCCTGGTCTGGATGACATTCATTATCAGGTCTTGAAACATTTTCCAGAAAGCTGTCTCCAGACTCTTCTCCAAGTCTATAACCATATCTGGACCACAGGGTCCTTTCCGCCCTCCTGGCGGAAAGCCCTGATCATTCCCATTCCAAAGCCTGGAAAGGACCTTACCAACCCTTCCAACTATCGCCCAATCGCTCTGACTAGCTGCCTCTGTTAGCTGATGGAAAAGATGGTCAACTCCCGTCTGATGTGGAAGCTGGAAAACCGATGGCCTTTTGGCCAGTGAACAGTGCGGTTTCCGGAAGTACCACTCGACAGTGACCATCTAATCCGTCTGGAAACCACCATCCGCAACGCGTTTGTCCAAAAGCAGCATGTGGTCGCTATCTTTTTTCGACCTCGAAAAGGCATACGACACCACGTGGAAAGCAGGAGTCCTCATGGACCTGCACAGACTTGGTTTTCGGGGTCACCTGCCTCAGTTTGTTCAGAACTTTTTGGCTGATCGACAGTTCCAGGTGCGTGTTGGCACCACACTCTCTGACATCCATGTGCAGGAGTTGGGTGTTCCTCAGGGGAGCATCCTTTCTCCAGCCCTTTCAGCATTAAAATTAATGACATTGTCCAGTCGGTAAGCCAGGGCTCTGAGTCCTCTCTGTTTGTTGACGATTTTGCGCTGTACGCAGTTGGAGCTTCTTACGCCAGCGTACAGCGTCGACTCCAACTTTGTGTCAACAGAATCCAACAGTGGGCCAAGGAAAACGGGTTTACCTTCTCCCGTGCCAAAACTCAGTCAGTTCATTTCACAATTTTCGTCGATTCTTTGCTGATCCTGAAATTCGTCTCGACATGTCCACCATTCCAGCTGTAAAGAAGCAAATTCCTAGGAGTTATTTTTGACCAAAAACTCAACTTTCTCAGCCACATCAAAAACCTCAAAACTTCTTGCCAGAAAGCTTGAATATTCTGCGGGTCGTAGCGCACTCTGACTGGGGCGCTGATGAGAAAACTTTGCTGAACCTCTACAGAGCCTTGGTCCGTTCCAAACTGGACTATGGTTGTGCTGTGTACGGCTCTGCAAGACCTCTTACCTCAAACTCTTGGACCCTGTCCACCATCAAGGGCTTCGTCTCTGTCTTGGAGCATTCCGCACCACCCTGTGTACAGCCTGTACGCAGAGGCAGGTGAACCTCACTGTCCAACCACAGGCTGAAAATGTCTCAAAATTATTATATCGGACACCAGCCGCCGTGGCGAAGTGGTTAACGTCGCGGACTCCCAGCTGGGAGGTCGTGGGTTCGAATCCCATCAGAGTCATGTGGGTTTTTTCTGCCCCGACCGGCTCCTACCCAGAGTTGAGTTGCTGCAGACTCAGTTGGGAAGACTGGGACCACACAGTCGAGTTTCATCCACTTAATGGATGCGCTTCTGAGAGTGTTGCTCAAATTTCCTGACCAACACTGCAGGTGCCTGTATCTCTCGGGTCTGGTTGACGCCGGGATATATTATGAAAGGAAGCGTAGAGTACAGCCCTGTCATGTAGTCTCAGACCGAAATGGAAATCCGTAGCATCATCTTAATCATCCTCATTCTCATGGATCAGCATTTTAAAAAAAGTCTTAAATTCTGTGGCCCTTCATGCCTTGCTCTCATGGTGACCTCAGTTTCGATGTCCTCTCCACATCTGTGGCCTTGGTTTGGTTCCGTCGGGGTCACCGGTATCGGCGAGTCCATGGGGGCTGTCGTTGGACGGACGTGGTGGCGCCCTCCGGAGGGAGAGCTCACTCACGCCGGCTCCGCGACTAAGCAATTATTGTCGTCAGTAGGGGGCTTAGTAGGTGGTGTCCTGCGTATGTTAGCTCAGAACAGGTGCCACTGAACACCACCGAAGTGACTCGGCAGCAGTGCAGTGTCTTCTCCGGTGGGATGCCTCTTGACGACTCGACATTGACTGCTCCTTGTGGATTGCCGGTGCCTGGGCTGACCGGGCTGTGGCTGTGGACGGGGTGTCGGAATGAGCGGCGTGGGTGCACTGCCTCTGAGGTGGTGCAGAAGTTGGGACAGCCAAAAAAAAAAAAAAAAATTATATCACACTGTTCTCAGAACCGCAGAATCCTGCCTGTGACTGTGTCTTTGACCCTCAGTTTCAAAACAAATTCGTGGTCTTCGTATGCAGCCTCACGTGCGGAATGCAGGTCTAGACCTAGGAGTTGTGTCGGATTTTTCCAAGTTTCCGGATCAGCCTCCGTGGACCTTTTTCACACCAGAGATTCGTTTTGATCTTGCAGCCTTTCGTAAAGAGTCTACCAGCTCTCTGGCATACAAGGCCTTGTATGCTGACCTCTGTTCAAAATTCCCATCTTGCCAGAAAATTTTCACTGACGGTTCCAAGTCTGAAGATGGAGTAGCCTGTGCAGCCTATTGCCCCGGTGCTCCTTCTCAGATACTGTTAAAACATATACCTCCTGATGCTTCTGTCTATTCTGCTGAACTTATGCTCTGGTTCTGGCATTGAAGATAATTTCACAATCTACGAAGAGGGACTTTCTGGTTCTGTCAGATTCGCTGTCAGCTTTGGAGGCCATAGCTGGCCGCAACCTTCAGCATCCAGAACTTTTACATTTCTTTGAACTTTTTAGCAGTTAAAAGCGGATGGTTTACAACATTATTTTGGCTTGGGTTCCTGGTCATGTTGGCATCGGAGGGAACGAAATGGTTGATCGTTTAGCCAAGAATGCCACAAGAGAGAAACTGTCCAACATATATATCCCCTGCTCAGATCTGAAACCCAAAATTAACGATTATGTCAGAGTCCTCTGGCAGGAGGATTGGAATACCCAGACGGATAACAAACTCTTTCAGATCCGTCCAGACCTTGGGGAGTTCCTCCCATCTACGTCTGGTGGTCGTAAGAGGAAATGGTTCTGTGCCGGCTGCACACCGGCCATTCGTATTTTACCCATTCGTACCTTTTAAAGATTGAAGAAGCTCCGTGGTGCATTCCATGTCATGTGCCACTCACAATGAAACATGTTCTTTTAGAGTGTTGGGACTTGCACGATGTGAGACACAAACATTTTACAGCGGAGTCCATGTAATCCTGTTCATGCGGAGTCCTGACGTGATCCTTGAGTTTTTGAGAGAGATTAACATTTTTCATCTGATTTAAGATTTTACAGAAGAAAGATTTTTAACGAAGTTTCTGGTGGGTTTCTAGAAGATGTCATTTAAATAGATGTGTGAAAGGTTTTTTTTATATATTTTTTTAAAATGACTTGAGTTGATTTTAACATGGTGACAGCCCTGATGTTGGCCCTTTGCGGTCGGCTGGGCTATAAACATTTATCTTATCTTATCTTAAATCATCCCAGCACTCATCTTAAGCCATAAATCCAAAGATTCCATGCTATCTTGGTCATTCACAATACAAATCGCGACAGGAAAAATATTTAGAAACCATGCTTTCGTATAAAACAAAAAAGCATTAAAAGGAGGATTATTTTCAAAATTTCTAAGAACCCTCTCATTCATGTTTTCGTTCATTTGTACTATCTTATCACCTGACCTTACCACTAATTGTTTAACAAGTTCATACATTGTGCTCTCATTTCCTTATGACTCTTTCTCACAAAACAAAAATACATTTACCCTTGTGTTATATCATGATTTGTTTCCCTGTTAACCTTTTGCAAAACAAAAACATTTGAAGTTACAATCTCCCTGGGTGCAAATATCATACTATGGACACTCCTTTCTCTGCAAGCTCTTTTACAGAACAGGAACTGGTATTACACACCTCTCTGGAAGCAAAAATAGTATCAAAAATTTCCTTGCCTGCTATATTAGCAAGTGTCAATGTTGTAAGTTCTGCAGCTTGAATGAATTAGAAAGTACTTTATCCATCAATGCAAAAACCAACCGTTCAGGCAAAGTATTGATTTTGCACTAGGTCTACAACTTAGCAATTCAGGAGTGTTTCTTAAAGACAACTTGAGAAGTTACATTGAGTAAGGAAGTTTGCTTCGTTATAATCACTGACATTGGGGTAGACTTTAGTACTTGCCATGTACAATGCTTCACCAAAGTTATCTTTCTACGTGACTCACGCATGACTCGACGCACGCAAATGTTGGTTAGGTCTAGTAACACATCATGTGTATGATCTTCAATCAAACTTTCTTTGAAAACATACACCCTGAAACTGAAAAAAAAAGGCCTCGGAGCAGGCAATACAAATAGATCAGTCTTCGAAAGGGATTATGATGGTTCGCTTCAACCCCCCCCCCCCCCCCCCCCCCCCCCCCCCAACCCCTTGACTGCCGCTATTTTGTATCAGTTTTGCACTTCTGTGTACCAGAGCAAAATTTGACTTTTTGCGGTAGGTTCACTAATTTGATCAGTGCTCATTTATTTGTGGAGATATCTCTTAGATTTTTGGCATGTTTTCTTCTCATACCCAGGGCTATAATACCTGCAAATGATATTTGATTTTGCTCATTCTGAGTATAATAAATAATCTTATAATTCAGAAAAATCGGAAATGATTCAACTTTTTTTTAAATTATTTTTTGCAAGCATGCAAAAACCCACAGCAGCAAAACAAAAAACATACAAACCCAGCCAAAAGTGGTTTTAGTGTTTACTGAACACCTGTGTAAATATTTGGTCGTGAATTTACAACCCACAATTGTTGTTTTATATGATAAATTTATGCATTTCTGGGTTACAGTACAATCCAGGTATCAAGGGACACAATTTTGTTTTCTTAGGTAGGTTTACTGATATGCCCAGTGCTCTTTCAATTCTTGACATATATCTTAGATACTTGGGAAATTTTCTTGTTATATACCCTTGGCTGCAACCAGATATCACAATAGTTTGATTTTGTTTGTAATGAGTAGACCAAAAATATATATAATGATGAATGTTTTGTTTGAAAAACAGACACTTTCAGAACATACACAAAACTATAGCACTAAAATCACAATGAAATACCACAAAAACTAGTGTTAGTATCCTTTGAACTTCAGGACAAACATCTGTATTCACAATAAAGCTTGACAATGCATAAAATGTTTAGCAACCCACATCATAGGGGGCAATCCAGCCCAGGTAACGTGGGAAAGAAGAAGGGAATTGAACATTATCCACAGCATCAGTCTGCACATCTTGCAAGCCTCTTGGGAATTGGTCTTGTTTAGCAGAGATGAACTAACAATAACAACACTAAGTGTAACTTCCAATTATTCTGTCAGTTTTCTTTCACACATGTGGTTTGGTTCACTCATGAACTAAGTGCGATTGATAAAAAGCCATTACCACAGAAGGTAATAAATAAAACATTGCAAAACCAACCCCCCCCCCAAAAAAAAAAAAACAGAGACTGCTATAGATAGGACTGAGCTACAAAAGGCCACACCACAGATGATGAAAGCACACTAAGTGAAAAATACACTGGTGTCGCAGAGAATACACCACACCACAGAACCTATGGACAGAAGGATCAGGATCCCACACTACTGCCAGTAAATGCAAGTTATAGTTGACTGACACACATTTGGGTACACACACACACACACACACACACACACACACACACACACACACACTGCACAAGCACCATATTCAAAAGCAACACACACACACACACACATGTACACACACACACATGTACACACACACACACACACACACACACACACACACACACACACACACACACACAGCACCACATGCAAAAGCACCACATGCAAAAGCACCACACACACACACCATGCACAAACACTACACAAACACCACACACACACACACACACACACACACACACACACACACCACACACACACACACAATGTATACCCACACCATGCACAAGCACTGCTCTCTCTATCTCTCTCTCTCTCTCTCTCTCTCTCTCTCTCTCTCTCTCTCACACACACACACACACACACACACACACACACACAACACAGCCTGCACAAACACCACACACACACACACACACACACACACACACACACACACAACACACACACACTCACAAGCACACACACACACCAACACCACAAAAACAACTCCACGAAATCCATGGGCTTGAAATTGCCAATGTTGTTTACCTTGATACCTGGGTCACCTGTGAAAGAAAGGTCGAGATTTGGGCAATCAGCACTGGTCTCCGTCCATTCTGAAACAAGTTCCGACTGACGAGTGCCACACCCTCTTCCTCTGCCACGCCCCCTCACACTGGACCCTCGCCGTTGTCCAAAACCCCCTCCCCTTCCTCGACTCTCCTCCCGACCTCTCACGAAAGGAGGGAGGGGGCACTCGACATACACGGAATCGGCTCGTCACTCTCCGATTCGGCCCCACTTGCACCGGTATTGCTCGGTTTGAAGTCGGGGTCAGCTTCATCATCAACACCAACCTCCGATAGCAAGGGTGGTGTTGATTGTGATCACTTTATTGCTCCTCCGAATCGCTTCATTCCACTTCTTTGAAGTCTTCGTCATCACTTTCACGGTCTCGGATAACTTCTTGAAGCACTTCAAGAGCATTAGATCGTTTGAAAACGGCACGCGCCTGATCGAACTGCCTGCTCGAATGGACGTGAGCCGGTCAGTCAGCGACCAGTGAAAGGGAAGAAACCGTCCTTTAGGGTCCCTGCAACCGTTTAAACCATTTTTTCTCCATGCCTCCCTTCTTTAAATCGCCGAATGTTGATGATGAAATTATCTCGAACGCCGTTCGTGCAAGGGCAGTCAACGGGTTAAGTCCAAATCTTTGCCAAGTCATTACTATGAGAACAGTTGAGTTGTTGGCCTGTGCTTGCTTTTCCCCCACTATTAGATTGTTCGTCTTTGTATTTGTCAGACTTTATTCAAGTTTAAAGGGCTGTGCCAGTCATGAATAAAAGTTACTCTGTGTTAGGTTTCCTTATGGGAGCAGAACGTACCCTACTTGTTTCCTGTTTCTTGAAAAAAAAATTTTATGCTTTTAAAAAAAGTATCGTCTTTCCAATGGCTACTTCTCAAAAGAGTTACTTCATTTTGTCCATCATTCTGCCAAAAACATGCAGAAGTAGCTGATTGTAGTGCCTGTCTCCCTCACCCTCATTGTCGTAAAGACTTTTATCACTTTCTGCTTCTCTGTCCCTACCATCATTGTCACCTTTTTCGTGACCTCTTTCAGAATTTTCTTCTATGTATTGTACCACAGGTTTTGGTAAATGATGTGGGTTGCTATGTTGTCCTGCAGTAGCTCTGGTCGAACGCCTTAGAGCTGGTTGCGATCCATCTTGCTGAGGTGCATTCTGTGCAGTCAGCCGTTTTGGTATTGTCTCTTCAGAGTCTGTCTGTTCTGTCATTGGTTGCTGAGGCAGACTGCCTCTCCAGGTTTCCTCGTCTGATGAGCCTGATGCCAGATCACTGTTTGAGCTACTGTCTACTTGCTGAGCTGGAACGACCCTCAGTTCGTTCCTGTGGAGTCTCTTCTGTACCCCGGTCTCTGAACTCACTACTGTGTATACATTGTCTCTCACTTCTGTGACCTCAAACTCCTCTTCTTTCCACTTATCTTGGATCTTGTTCCTTCCTTAAGGTCTGTTCTGCAAAAAGACCTTCTGGCCTGTTTGCACTGGATCCACTTTCACATGTTGAAAATAAGATGAGGCAGGGAAGAGTAAACATTAAACAAGTAGGGTGATTCTTGCTCCCATAAGAAAACCTAACACAGAGTAACTTTTATTCAAGACTGGCACAGCCTTTTAAACTTGAATAAAATCGGACAAATACAAAGATGAGCAATCTAATGGTGGGGGAAAAACAAGCGCAGGCCAACAACCCCTCCGTCATCACAGTAATGACTTGGCAAAGATTTGAACTTGGTGGGGGGAGGGGGGGGGGGGGGGGGTGTGTGGTGTTGAAGATGAAGAAAATAGAAACATGAAATTAAGAAAATATATTATAAATATGAAAACTCTTCACTAGCTGCATGCGGGAACCATCGTAATCCCTCTCGAAGGCAAATCTATTTGTATTGCCTGCTCCTAGGCCTTTTGTCCACTGGAACGGACTCATCAGGGAGACACAGCTGATTGTGTCTGTGCTCCTGGTTGATAAATGAGTGTATGAATGTACACATGTTATGCATAGATTTTGTTTCAGGTGTCTGATTGTTACAACTATTTTCTGGTATATCTGCTTGTCTGTCTTGGTCATGCTGTGTGCTGGGTTAAAGGTGACAATTCTAATGGTCCTTTTGATTTTCAGGCGTAGGCGGCAGGCCCAGGTGTCTCCAGCAGAGGTGCCCTCCACATTGTGGGAAGGAGGAGGGGGGAGAGGAGGGAATACCTCAGACCTTCACCCAGTGTCTTCCATGTCCTGATTAGTACTGTTACTGTCTGCCCATGAGGTGTCGGGTTGAAGTCTGTGGTCTGCATCTGACGTGCCATGACAAGCCGCTTGGTGGTGGTGGTTTGCTGTATGGACAGCATTGTCAGCAGACAAAAGGAAGGCAGTCGTCAGCACCAGGTGCTAGTGCAACCATTCTGTATTGTGTCACCATTCTCCCATGTCTTCACTGCTGTCTTGCTCCGATAAGTTTCTACAGCTGTGATAGTGAGGTTTGATGTGCAGATTTCTACAGCTGTGATAGTGATGTATGATGTGCTGTGAACAAACTGGAACACCAGCAGGAAACATTTGGACGAACTGCTTGGACAGTCAGGATCACTGTCCTTTTCTGCATTCTGTGTATGTGTGTGTATATGTATGTGTGTATGTATGAGAGCCTACATGTTTTTGTTATTGGTGTCAAGGAGGAGTCTGAATGTGCACGGGAGGAACTGATAGCCAGAATGTGAACTTTGTTGTAAAGAAAATGCCCTGGATAATTTCCAGGTGCTGTTTTGTTTGCATGAGAGTATGGCTTCAAAAGTGAAAAAAAAACTTTTAATTTCATAAATGTTTGAATAAGCAGCTAGTCATAAACTTACATTGTTGAGTGTATTTGGTTTGCTTCCACAGTTGTCAGGATTTTGGGAGATGGATAACATGGACTTAAAGCAAGATAGTGGAAGAAAATGAGCTTATACTTTGTGTAAATCATACATTATGTTGCAGTAGTAAACCATGTTGCTTTGAAATCATGAAATGTTCAAACATATCAACTCATTGGGAATGTATTCAGCGTAGATTTATAATCGAATGGTACTCACTGTAGGGACAGCGGATCTTTTCAAGCAATCTGTGTGATTTTTTTTTGTTTTGTTCTAAAATTGGGGGAAAATGTGTGTGTAGTTTTTGTGATGTGAACTTGAATAATACATAATAATGTGCGATCAATGCACATTATTGTTCGTGATTAAAATCCTACAATACCATACATGGTGTACAACACAGATTGGAGTGAAAGTGATTGATATGTAAAGTGGTGCCATGTGATGGCAACTGTTGACACCAAGACTCGAATCATACACCATTCAGTGTGGCTTGTGATAATACAATATAGCATGTCAGACTGGAGGGTGCTGCTCATCTTTGTCTCACAAGAGTCACAAATGAATAAGCTGTTTGATGCTAAAAGGAAAGGATTTGAAACTAAGCTTACTATGATAGTGTCTTTAAATTGGTCAAAGAATGTGAATGTTGAATTGGCTCATAGGAAAACAGGCAGTAAGACAGTGCCTTAGTTAAATCAGCAGAAGGAACAAGTTGAATGCTTACAGGCATTGCTCAGAACAGATGATCCAGATGGACTCAATTGAGTTGAATGCTTATAGGCATTGCTCAGAACAGATGATACAGATCAAACTCAGTTGAGTCAAATGCTTAAACGCATTGCCCAGAACAAATGATCCAGATCGACTCAGACACTTTGTAAGTTGTCTCAGTTGATGAAATTTGGCAGTAGTTTCATGGCATTCCTAGGCAGATGGGAGGGACTGCAAATAAGACAGTCCTTAACCAGTCGTCCCATGGTGGAAAAGGACATTTTTTGTCAATATAAATGATCCAGTCCTCATTGATATTCAGCCACAGACATCATCACTGACTGGCACTATGATGAAATTATTCTGTTGGGAGTAACAAACTCAAAAGAGCCAAGCTGTTGGGTCCGTTCTGATTTGTAGTTAAATGTTTTCAAAACCAAAGTCGTCATCACCTTCATATAGCAATGCAATAACCTTGCTGACCTGCTTGTTGATTTGTGTTTTTTCCCCTTTTTTTTCTAAATCTTGTGGGGGGAAAGCAGGCAGGGAAAAATGTTCTTGCATTCAGTTATCTGATCTAGTGGTCATGAAAATGCCATTGAATTTTTGTAAATGCTGCTGGAACATTGTGTGGGAAGTAGAGTATTTTAAGAGAACGTCTGGATCACTTTTTGTGTTTATAAACCATCAAGCAATATACAAATGAATTACCATAATATGAAAAAGCATGCTTGTTCATTTGTCATTAGTTGTGACAAAAGATTTTGAGTCACATATAATAATTAAAGTAGATATCAGAGAGAGTGGGGGGGAGAGGTGTGATTGTATCCCTTTTGTCTTAGGCAAATTTCCGTGCAGTTCTGGAAACCCAACTACTAACCTTAAGTAATTTTCTGCAACCTTCAGCATTGTAGTTTAGTTCAGATACTGTGACAACAAGGATCTGGATCAAGGATTGGATTTCATTGTCTGTCCTGGGTGTCCAAAGAATGAGTATGTGAATGTATTTATATACTCCTAGGAGAAAAGTGACATTGGATGTGTTTACATAAAAACAGAATATTACTTGAAGGAAAAATAATCAGATTCCCCGTGCTATGGTGATGAGTGTTGCAAACATAAATTACATGTACTTTTTCACACTTTTTTGTTCTTAAAATACAGTGACTAAATTAACAAGTGCACTGTCAAAAATCTGTTAGACCCAAATTAAAAGGGAAACTAAAACTTTTTTCATGTGTGGACTGTATGCTTATGGTCATTTTGTGTAAGTAAGTTGAATTTTTAATTTAACTGAATTGTCATCTTTAGCCTGTTTTCAGTGTCACCACTGAGCTAATGGGAAATGCATGGGTTAAAACCACAAGTCTGAATGGCAGGAAACCAGAATTTTACTTTGTTACTTTTCCAGAGATCTGAAACAATGATATATTGGAATGATTTTCTTTTCTTTTTTTTTTTAGGAATAATGCAGCACCAAACACTCCACTCTGACAGCAATCAGGTTTTGCCAAACCCGACTTTTCCACGCATGTTTAAGATTTGGTGTTTGAATGCTGTTCCAGCTGTCCAACAATCATAGTGCAGATGCTGCTCATGCACATAGCTGCCAACTGCTACGAGATCGCCGTGTTTGCTACGCCAAGAGAAAGCTTGCTACGACGCTACTACGATCATTAAATTGCTACGGCGAAACAAAAAAATTCGAAGATACTTTCGTTTTTGTTTGGACAGCGCTAAGTAACGTCTCTATCGGTCTGTCGGAACTGCATTTCCGCTTTCGGTTTTACTGTAGCACGTAGATTTTTTTTTACAATTTGCCCTCTTTCTTGCTTCATCTCTGTATAATAACATTTATAGATATACTAAGAGTACTGTAGCTTTAATGTGGTCCGTAAAACTGGTTATAGGCCTGATTTCTTTTTAGAACACGCGCAAAATTAAGTTGCTACTGTCAATTGGAAATGCTACTGTGAAAATTGTGAAATGCTACTGTAAGCCGCATGAGCAGGTTGGCAGCTCTGCATGCAGCTGAATGAAAGATGTTTCACAATGAAGATTCTTCGCAATTGCCACCTTGGTTTCAAGAGTTAGAGTTGGAAGTGGGAATGGGTGCTAAATTAAAGACAAGGACAGCATTGATGGGCAGAGCATTGCTTTTGGCACTTGGTGTTGAATGGCCAACAGCAGGTGTTTTGCAGTGTATCATGTGTTTAACTTGCTTCAAGTGTGTTACATCTTGGATACTGGCACTGAAAAAAACAAAAACAAAAACAAACATGCAGAAAATCGGAAGCATCTGCAAAACACAAAATGTACTCTCCCTGTCTCTCTTACTGTACTTTGGGTTTGTGGAAGGGTGTAATGGTAGGAGTTATGCTTAATTTAAGCCAGCCAGTGTTGTTATGAATGTTACAGTGAAACTTTCAGACAAATACTAATATTTACATTTGGTTCAGCTGTTGCCTCTTCCTCCACCTCCATGAAAAGTAATGGACTCTGTTCCTGCTTCAGGTTGGGTTGGTGCACAACATTCTGGTTTATAGAAGCTGTTTTATGGGCTACACTGCCTTCTCTTATGTCCCACCCCGACTTCCTGCTTTATATTTTTGTTGGTTTCACCAAGCAAATGGCAAGCCTATAACTTGAAAATGACCATTGACACTGCTGGGAGGAGTTGAGTTGGCTGGATACACTGTGTAGTTTTCATCACATGGTTATTGATACAGTGTAAATGTTTGGACAGTCATTTCATATCCCATGCCACACAGTGATCGATAGGAGATGATTCTTGTTCATTTACTTTTTTTCCCTTTGGGGGAAGGGGTGGTAGTGGTCTCTCATCTGAGCCCCTCCGTGGCATTCTTCCCATGCTGTATATTTGAGATTACCTTAACCCATCGAAGTTTGTTGCCATCATAGCCACAGCCACAGCAGTCCACAGGGAGCAGTTAGTATAGATTAGAGTCATCACGAAACCCATCAACCCACCCAAAACACGGCACTAATGCCCAATCACTTCAGTGATGTTCAGTGATTAGCAGGACAACTCCTGCTAAGTTACTTACTGGTGATGACAGCTGCTTAATCACAGAGCCACTCTTACCATTTTTATACTGCTGTGTTTGCTGCCCATTTGGATGGTTTGGAATCCATTTCCCTGAAGTGCAAGAGGACAAACACATTAGAGAAAATTTGAGGTCTGTTCAAATGACAATTATGCTAATACTCTTGCGCTTTGTAATGTGTGAGTGAGGGGGATTCATGACAAGGGCGAGTTGTATATCAGTTTGGAAACACGTAAAACAGGCTACAGAAACACCTCTACTCACAATCCATCAAAAGGAGGAAGTGGTCATATGAAAGCTGATCAGTTGGACATAATTGATGGAAAAATAAAAGGACATCAACAAAGAGGATGATCACAAAACTAGTTCCAAATAGTACATAAACAACCAACCAACAACCAAAGACATCAACGAAGAGTATGATTACAAAACTAGTTCAAAGTAATATATGCTTTGAGTCAGGGTCAAACGAAACGCTTGCCAGGCCAAAGCCTTTCTAATCTTTGAACTTTTCTTAATGTACTCCTTCAGTGCCAATAGTGACAATCATAAATGAATAAATATTGAAAGCTGAACTGTAATTGAAATTCATGCAACATCCTAACACCCCCTCCCCCCCCCCCCCCCCCCCCCCCAAAAAAAAAGTTTATAACTGCAGCACATTGACACTGGTCCAACCATGATCAACATACAATTGTAAGGAGTTGCTGCACCTAAGTATGTGTAAGTGGAACGCGATCAATCGGTGTAATCATCCAAGTAAATGTTTATGTTTGTTGTACACACCACTCGGCTTCTCATCGCTGTGAAAACAGATTAAAGATTGGATGAATAGTGCAGTAATCTAAGACAAAGTTTAAGAACAGCTTTAACAGGTTTAAAGAAAACAAGTGTATCAGTATTCATTGAATAAATGAAACATATCTAATCCAAATCGTAATGCACAGAACATGAAATGTTTGTTGTTGACCATAAGCAGGTTAGTGCTGACCACAAAATTATGTCATTTTATTTGACAAGAATGATAGACCCTCACTCCGAATATGTCTTCATGGGAATGATGGAAGCCGTTGTAGCCAAATGCCAGGGGCTTTTGTGGTGCCTTACATATCTAGTTGCTGTATGGTATGGGCCACAGTGTCCATCCAGTGACCGTCCCCATGAACTGGTGAGGGTAAACAGCCATGATGACTGTGCCACAGGCATGGATGTGGAGAGGAAACCAGGGATGGGGTCTCCACGTGAGCTGGGCAGGAAGGGCCACTGAATTTGACACTTTCATTTTCAATGGTGAGCAGTGAGAATGGGAAATTTTGTTTGAGTGTGGAAAACAGTGTTACAGTGAGCTCTAAAGAAGTACTGCAGAAGAGAAAACAAAAAGTGTGAGACCATTTCAACTGATTTGCTAATTGTGTCATCACAACCATTTTGCATTTGTCTGGTTTGAAGAAGTAAATTGCATGTAACTACTGTTCTTAGTGTTTCCTTTGTAATGTCATTTATTTGCATCTAAGCCTGCATCTGTGCCTCACACATGATTGTGTGCATAACTATTGCACTGTATCAGTGCATTGGGCAAGGTTAATCTTTACTGTCCATGTTTTGTGTTTCCATTGAAATTGTGGAAGCATGATATTGAAAGAGTAAACCTGAATGTGCTATCAGAATATCTGATTTCTGCACGTTTCATACACTGCATTTTAGCTTTCTCTTTCCCCAGTAATTTACATATTGCTTTTTTTCTGTTGGTGTATTCAATAAGCACTGCTTACTGTTTGGGATGTACATTTTATGTTCATTAGAGATAGAGACTTGTAAACATCAAAGGAATCAACATTGAGCGTTCCTTTATGGAGAAATTTTGTGTACATGACGGGGACAAATGCTGAGCACTGCTTTGTGGGCACAGCTTGTGTACAACAAAGAAATGGAACAACACATATATACATAGAAAGGATGAGCACTGCGTAGTGGGGAAATCTTGTGTTTAACGAAGAAAGAACACAACTGCTAGTAGGGAAAACTTGTGTACAACAAAGGATGAACTTTCACCACTGCCTTGTGGGGAAATTTTGTGTGCATCAAAGGATGAACTTTCACCACTGCTTTGTGGGAAATTTTGTGTGCATCAAAGGACGAACACCAAGCACAGCGTAGTGGGGAAGTGTTGAGTGTGATAAAGGATGAATACAACTGCTTAGTGAGGGGAACTTGTGTACATCAGAGGATGAAGATTGAGCCCTGCTTTTTTTGGAAAAATTGTGTACCACAGAGGATGAAGAGTAGGGCTTGGTTTGGAAATCTTGTGTACAACAGAGGATGAACATTGAGCACTGTTCAATGGAGAAATGTTGTATACAACTACAACAGATGGTGAACATTGAGCACTGTTCAATGGAGAAATGTTGTATACAACTACAACAGAGGGTGAACATTGAGCACTGTTCAATGGAGAAATGTTGTATACAACAAAGGGTGAACTCAAAGTACTGACTGATGGGAAATGGTCTGTACATCAAAGGATGGATATTGAGTACTGCTTTGTGAGGGGAATGAAGTCGGTCCCCACATTTTGGATGTCTTAGGGCATTCTATTCAGCAAGTTTCTTATACCTCTAAATCCCAATTTTGGCGTCATATACTTTACCATGTCAGACCATAGCATTCCACTGCAGTTAGTCTGCCAGGCCGAGTTTTTTGTGGCTAATGCAGTAAGAAGACCATCACGTGACGCCCACACTACTTCAGCCAGGGAAGAAGCCGGTGTAAACTTCCTGTTCCTCATTCAACCTCGGCCTCCTGCCTAACAAGGACAGGTTTTTTGCTCTGTCTTGCCTATACTTCTGTTTTTGTAGAGATTGGTTGTGTGCTTGCCTTCTTTACTTGTTCTGTTGTGGCTTGCGTTAGACCATGGGTACCATTGCCGTGTGAGGCTTATGGATGGTGTTTTATTTCATTTTAGTCACGCTCTACGGTGTGACGGCTCACGACTTCATTTCACCCCATTGTTCTCCATTCGTCCCTTACTCGCTGGGTGTGGGAACGCATCACCCTTGTAGTAACGCGTCCCCCACTCTCTCTTTATTCTCTTCCCCTTTTCCTTCGATTTCCATCAATCTCGGCGCTTTGTTTATCCTCACTAGCCATCGCAGTAATTCACTTCAACGATCGATCTTCGTCGGTCGCTCGAGCCGCCATCTTTATTCTCGCCATTCTGGCCAACCCCTGCGTGGTCGTCCTCGTTCGTCGTACCTGTTCACTGCTATGGAGGTTTTCCTCCTCTATTATTATTGCCTTCTTTTCCTTGTATCACTTCTCCTGATCGTCTTTCTTCGATTGCTCGTCTTGTACGGTCGATCGGGTTTGTACCCACATCGCTACCATCAAAATATGATGGCGGACGCTTTAAGAAAGAAGAAGAAGAAAAGTTCGCCTTGCGATCTCCTGTCAATCATTTAAGCCAGTAACAAGCATTTATTATCCTAAAATTCCCTCTACGGAGTCACCTTTCAGCCTCCTCATATATCTTCAGCGCGTTTGTCTCTTTTACTCTCGCGCCCCTTGCTTCTCTTTCGACGACCAAACCCTCACCGGTCAGTCGACCCGCCATCTTGGATTTTCCACTACAGTCGACGTCTCCTCCATATTGCCTCACCGCATGGTGCCCATTTTCGGTCGCACATGCTTGCCGGTACGGGGATTTCCCCAGGCCACATTTATTTGTACCCTATGTGGCACTCTATGTATCCTTACTACAGGTAGATCGAGTGGCTGTACGATCTCTTGATCTGCCTACTGGTGCACATTTATAAGTATCTAATTTATCACAGGTAAATCGATGGTCTTTACAATCTCTTCATCTGCCAATTGGTGCACATTGATTAGTACCTCCTTAGCATTATTACAAGGTACACCAGGGGTATTTTACTCTCGTGCGCCATTGCGCGTCACTCTCGGCAATCGATCCCTTACTGGTCAATCGATCCACCATCTTGGATTGTGCCACGCCGGTTGACGTGTCCGCCATATTGCCTGACTGCACGCACCTCGTTTGGTGGTACGCGGCTTCCCCGGGCGCATTTTCCTGTACCTTATTTATCATTATTACAGGTAGATTGAGGGTCTTACGATCTCTTGATCTACCAACTTGTGCACACTTATTAGTACCCCATTAGTAACATTTATCGGTTCCTCATTTATCATTACTACTGGTAGATCGGGTGTCTCTACGATCTCTTGATCTACCAACATGTGCACATTTATTACTGCTCCATGTATCATTATTACAAGGTAGATCGAGAGTCTTTGGCCTGCCCCCTTCATCGCCCTCGTACTAGTACACACCGATCGAGTTTTTCGATCTAGCAGTACGCAGTATTACTGTTACTAGTATGGGTAGATCGAGTTTTCTATCGATTTCTCGATCCCCTTGTGCAACAAACGAGCAACTTTCGATCTCACTCACTTATTATCGGTACTGTATCTATCAGTGCTGTTCCACACGGCCGATCGAGTTTATTTACAATGTTCTCGATCGACCGACTTGTCTCCGCTTTGTGGTCGTGTGCTCAGGGTTTGCTCTGCCACCATTGCCCAACATGGTGAAGGACACTGATGGGTCAAGCCACTTCGCCTTCCAGAAGTCGCTCACATTCCCGGAGAGCCCACATGTCGATTCCAATTCAGAGCAATCCGTTCTTACCACGGAAGAACGTACGGCCAGGGTATAAGGAGAAGACTTCCGCAGAGGGGACGCGTGACCATCCCTTCTCTACACGACCAACGGACACACGATCGCTACGTCTGAAGACTACAAGGCAAGTGGCCGCCATTACAAAAATATAGAAAAAAGAAAAAAAAGTGCCTTTCTTTTGACCAGCCCAGAAAATCTAAGGGCAAGGCTCCCCTGAAAGGGCTTAGCCAAGCCAAAACTTCTCACCAAAATTCTCCCTCTCCAGCGTCTCCATCGGCCAGCTTACCTTCTAGCCTCCCGACGCGCAGTGACACTTCTATCTATCATGCTGTGTCACGCGACCCTCGGCCCCCGGTGGAATTTTGCTGAGACACAGACCAGCACTGGTGACGGGTTTGGGCTGGAATCACCACCCATCACTTGCCTTGATGAGCCACATGTCGGTTTCCCCCCCGAACTTGACACGTGGACTCACGGCGCTCTGCCCCACCGGGCACAGGTGCAGCCAACACCTGTGCACGAGGAGCGCCATGACTTCGGAAGCGGTCTTATGGTCACCCTGTGGCACGACCTCGGAGGTGTCCATAATTCTGAGCGTATGGTCATGCCGTGCCAAGAGCTTGGTCGTGTCCATACACAATAGGGTGGTCGACCAACACCGATCGACCGTCACATATTCCCCTAGGGGTACAGGACGTTGGGGAGTCGACTTGTTCGGCTCTCCACTTGGACAACGTCTGCGGTCCGTTCCTCCGAGGGGAGGATCAACCAGTGGGGCCAAGGGTAACCTGACTTATTCCTCTGGGGGGAGGAACACGGTGCCTGGAATTTGAAGCGGGCAGGCTTGCCCTACCCCGCTTCCAACCACAGGGTCTCGCACCAACTTGTTCTCCTGCCCACGGACAACACTTCGGTGCTTGTTATGTCAACAAAAGGGGGGGTGGGGTGGGAGGAGGGGGCTCACTCCTCAGCCTCTCCCTCCGAATAGAGGCCCCCTCCACTGTTGCCACGTGCAGGGATTCACCCTCTGCGCAACACACATAGCGGGGACCCTTCTCCTCACTGAAGGGACCCTCAGCAGACTAACCCTCAGCCCAGTGGGGAACAGTGTTCAGGTCCAAGGTCGCTCACCTCCCTGGTCTGGCCTCATAATATACGCCTTCCCTCCATTCCCAATCCCCACAGGGTGAGCCCTTTTCAAGGGGAGAGATGGCCTCCTGTGCTCAACTCTGTTCCTCCATCTGGCCTTCCAATTTTCAGATAGGTAGTTCCTATCTCTCCTATCTTCTTTATTAGGCTCTCGGCTGGGCTCCATTCAGGGCTACTGGGAAGCCCACACCCCAGGCGCTCCTCCCAGTCCTCTCTAGATGCTTTCAAGATGGGCAGATCGGCCTACGCCCAGGCGTATAAGGATCTCCCCGTCTTATCTCCCCGGGCCCATGAGGGCAGGGCGCTGGCCACTTCCACAGCGATCCAGCGCTCTGTCCTCTTGCACCACATCCTGGAGGCAGCCTACTGGCATCCAGAAAATCCCTTCATAAGCCTTTATTTTAGGGATGTCCACATGACCAGGGCTGATGGTTATAGGGACTTCTTTTGTGGCTAATGCAGCCATATCTATTCCTCTGCTAACACTAAGCCCTCCTCCGATTCCTTTGAATTCTGCTATGGTCTGACATGGTAAAGTATATGACGCCAAAATGGGGAGTTTGTATTATACTCCCTGTTTGGCTAGTATACTTACCATGTCAGACTCTAATGCCCACCCTACCTTCCCCGCTAGCGCTATGGTTCTCGGGGTTACCTTGCGCATAGGCCTCATTGAATGAGGAACAGGAAGTTTACACCGGCTTCTTCCCTGGCGGAAGTAGTGTGGGCATCACGTGATGGTCTTATTACTGCATTAGCCACAAAAAAACTCAGCCTGGCAGAGCTGACTAACTGCCGTGGAATGCTATGGTCTGACATGGTAAGTATACTAGCCAAACAGGGAGTATAATACAAACTCCCCATTTAGACACTCTTTGTCCCAAAACTGTCATTTGTAAGGAGGTCATGCTTAATCTAATAGAAATTTATTATTTTGTTGCAAAACTGTAGCATTTTGTTAAAACTTTGCAGAATGTAAAGCAGTGTACAGATAGCCCTAGAGGGAGACAGTTGCCTCAGTATCATTTATCATGCTTCAAATCTTCCATCAGTTGTGTTCCAGTATGGGAGAACAGGCAGGAAAGAGTTTGTAGGCAGGCAGAGGATAGGGGACTTAGAGGATGCTGGTGATGGTCAGGTATAGGATAAACAGGATGTCATCAAGCAGATTTAGTTTGTTTCCATTTGAAAACATAGTTTCCTTTCCACTTTGAGAGAGAGAAACACTTTATTATTTGTTGATGGACATTCAGAATATGATGTGTAAGTGCTTTGCTCCCACCTCCACAAATGTGGTTTGTGTGCTAATCTTTTGCTACCTTGCATCCTTTACCATTTTTTTTTATTTAAATGGTTTCTTGTTTTGAGTGGTTTGCTGACAACCACCATAGAAAACAGAGGTCACATTTTAGAATATTTGTGTGTTTCGTCTCAGTGGTGCTGAAACAAATGTTTTCACTAATTATGCAGTCCCGTGGCAGTGAACCTAATGAGTGGATATGATTACTTTGACTTGAATGCCTTTTTGTTTTTTGTGTGATGCTAGGGATTATATGCACCTTAAACATTCTGTTCTTGAAATGCCCTCCTTTTCTGTAGAAAAACTTATACTCCTTGTAATGTTGTAATGTACTTGGAAGGTGATGGTATTGTTATGCATTGTTTCTACCCCTACCCCCCTTTTTTGCATGAAAGTTAAGGAAATGGCACCATTTCTTAGGTCATTAGTGAGTTGAAATAGGGTGATGTCTATGGCTCTGTCCAGGTCTTACATAAAACTCTCCATCACAAAAGTGCTAGATATTGTTATTTGTCTGCATGAGTTGTGTGTTTGTTTTATTAATGGTTCTTAATTTCCTTTTCAATATTGTTTAATGATACAAAACCAAAGATGTCTGTTAAAGGACACACCCTGTCTCCATAGTCTTGAAAGAAAAGTGGGACAATTTAAATGGTTTGAGTTTCATAGAAAGTGTAGACTTGTTCACTCTTACGGTTTCAAGGTGAGTAACCTGTTTCATAGTGCTTGGTGTGTGGGGCTCTGAACATGAAGTGTTTTGACACAGCATATCTAACAATTTTGTATTTCTTTGAATTGGTGACTGACAGTTTTCACTGGTTTTGTTACCGGAGGTTGCCAAGTTGCAACCCAAGCACAGGTTATCCCAAAGGAGCAGTCAGTTGCAGGCCATCAGGAGGTAGCCCACCTGAGAACACACTTTTCTACTGTGGAAGCACATCAGTGGTGTTTTTGTGATCTAATACATGCAGTGCACAAATGGTGGCATGCATAATGTTGAATTAGGACAGTCGTTACACTGATGACAATAATTTGTCATTGGGGAATTAGAGTTTATGAACGAAGTCACCACATCCATCCTACAAAGAGACAGTCCCCCAAAACTTGCTGACACCAACATGAATGCTTCATAACATGAAACGAAGAGGAAATCTAAACTGAGGTCATCATGAGGTAAGAACATAAAGGATCAAAGAACTGGAGAGGTTTTGTTCAGTGATTAGTGTGGATGAGGAGAATGAAAAGGATGTTGTGGAGTTCTGTTTGGATTTGATAGTGCATGACGGCATTGTACTCTTATTCTTCCTCTAAGATATTCAGGCATCAACCAGGCCCAACAGATATAGATCTGCAGTATTGTTCAGGAAGTTTGAGTAACAGTTTCCAAGAGATTAATCCATTAATTGCGTAGAAATTCAATTGTATGGCTCCAGTCAATGTCCATTTGAGCCTTTGACACTGTCAACTCTGGACTGGAGTTGGCCAACTGAGGACCAAAGCTGAATGCAATGAAACTCAGATAACCATTGACTGATTTATATGTAGATAATCCAGTCAGATGATAATTTTGTAGTCATTTTTATGTATGGGCTTCATTTTCTCAGTTTGCCTGCACACTTGTATTGGTTATGTTGGTGAAGTGGTGAACTCTCTCTCTCTGCGTACGCAGGCTGATACTCAAGCGGACACTCTCTGTGTAGACAGGCAAGTATTAATCCCATCTACCCAACAAAGGAGTGGAGTTTTGTGTGTGTGACCGGTTTTTTTATCCTGCCATTAAGGCAGCCATACTCAACTTTGGGGAAGGTGCAAGTTATGTGTAACGTGTCATCCATACCAACGGCCACACTGCCCTTCTCTTCCGAAAGTTGGTGATGGGATTTTGCGTGTGTGCAAGATGTTATGCGTGCGTTCACACACGGAACTTCGGTTTGTAGTCTCATTTGAAGGACTGTGTGGGAATGGAGTCGGAACCAATGTTAACTCTTGAGGGAAAAATCCCCCTGTACTGAAACGACCCGAGGGAGATTCGAACCCACAACCCCATGATCACCAAGATTACAAGTCCGGTGGTCTACCGCTGGGCTATTCCGGCCCCGGTGAAGTGGTGATGACATCAATCTGTGCAGTGTCTCTTCATTCTGTTTCCAGTCCCTTCAAAGTGCCATTTTTTTTCCGGTGTCGGTGACTATATTGCTGTACCAGAAATGTGAAGAAGAGTGATAAGGCCCATCTGGTGATAAAAAGATGAAGAAAGATTCAAAGAACACGTGAAAAAATTCAGTAAAGATATTGGATTATGATCAGTTTAAACGGTGAACTCTTCCAGTAATTCTAGCAAAATTGCAGGAAAGTTGTGGAACCAATCTAAATGTAATGTTGGAAATCGAAATATCCATTGTGTTTGAAGTCTTTTTTGTGACAGTGACATATAAATACTTGTTCATCCATAAGTTATATGAGAGAAACTTCAGTTTAGTCGGTTCTTTTGGATGGTTACCTTGCCTTCAGGCTGTTTTTGACAGTACAAGTCTCTTTTTCTTCAATATGGGGAGTAAAGCAGTGTCAACTGTCAAAAGTCAGTTTCCAGTATAAAATGATAGTAATGGCTGTCTTTCCTGTAGGACCAACCCTTCACTTTGGATTATTGACTTCATCTAGTTTGGGATCAGATGTGTGACTTTTGGAATATCTGTAAGGGGGATGGTCAAAGTGTTTATTTTATTACGATGATCGTGTCCTCTTGAAGACATTGAGTGATGTCCAGTGCCCTGTTGAAGTGTAGATGTCAAGAGTCTTATTGAAGGCATACAGTGTAGATGTCCTGTTAAGGCATAGAGTGTTGATGTCATGTGTCCTTGAATGCATGTCCTGTTGAAGGCATACAGTATGGATGTCCTGTGTCCTGTTGAAGGCATGCAGTATTGATGTCCTGTGTCCTGTTGAAGGCATACAGTATTGATGTCCTGTGTCCTGTTGAAGGCATACAGTATGGATGTCCTGTGTCCTGTTGAAGGCATACAGTATGGATGTCCTGTGTCCTGTTGAAGGCATGCAGTATTGATGTCCTGTGTCCTGTTGAAGGCATACAGTATTGATGTCCTGTGTCCTGTTGAAGGCATACAGTATGGATGTCCTGTGTCCTGTTGAAGGCATACAGTATGTGTGTCCTGTTGAAGGCATACAGTATGGATGTCCTGTTGAAGGCATGCAGTATGATGTCCTGTGTCCTGTTGAAGGCATACAGTATGGATGTCCTGTGTCCTGTTGAAGGCATACAGTATGGATGTCCTGTGTCCTGTTGAAGGCATACAGTATGGATGTCCTGTGTCCTGTTGAAGGCATGCAGTATTGATGTCCTGTGTCCTGTTGAAGGCATACAGTATGGATGTCCGTGTCCTGTTGAAGGCATACAGTATGGATGTCCTGTGTCCTGTTGAAGGCATACAGAGTAGGTGTTGTGTAACCTGTTGAAGGCTTAATGTTGACATCCTGTGTCCTGTTGAACCTTACAGAGTTGATTTCTAGATGACCAGTTGATCTACTAAAAGACGGTTTACACTTGTGTGTTTCGGAAAACCAGTTTAAGTTGCAGGTAACCACTTTTTTTTAATCTGTAAACAAGGTGCAGAGGCAGGGAGAGGGACGAGGTGTAAAGTGTTCAGGCTTGTCAGGTTCCACACTCATTCATTGTGTATCCAAAAGTTGTTTCTCTTAATGATGAAAAAATGCCAGAGCATAATGCATACAATCGTTTTTATGTATAGATTCTGACATGAAATCGGTTGTTATTGCGATCATGTAAAATACAATTACAGGCCGACAGATTGACTTGTACACATTCATGTGTATATACACATTGACTTGTACACATTCATGTGTATATACACATACCCATGTGCAACTCAGACACACAAACATACATATACAATCTTTCTTTGCCATGGACTGGGAGTAAACTTGCCCAAATCTCGTTTTTTGTGTTTAATTGTAAGTAAGTGTGAGTGTGTGTGTGTGTGTGTGTGTGTGTGTGTTGGCCTTTTGAGCATCCAACTGAATTGGAATGCATGTTGTTGTTTGTACAGTAGTTGTGGCGTGTACTGCTGTGAAATACCAGTGTGAAAATGGTTCTAACTACAAAAAGGTACCAAGCTCTACTTTCAAAAGTATATAGTGTTGATGTCCAGTGTCATTCAACGCTGCCTACCTTGCGCTGAAGAGATCTAAGCTAAGTGACAAATTCGTTCATTTTCATCGTCCTATTTGTTTGTGTCTTGCCTGAAGAAGACCTAAAGAGGTCAAAACGCATTGTGCTTTGTCTTGTGACTCTTTTGTCCACGTTTCTCTTGGCCGTTCGCTAATATTTATTTAAGATTTGATTCAAAAAACAACTTCCCGAACAGGTACCCAGATCCACTTTCGAAAGTATATAGTGTTGATGTCCAGTGTCAAGTTGAAGGCACACAGTGTTGATGTCCTGTTGAAGGCATACAGTGTTGATGTCCTGTTGAAGGCACACAATGTTAATGTCCTGTTGAAGTATTGTGTTGATGTCCTGTTGAAGGCATAGTGTTGGTGTTCTGTTGAAGGTATACACTGTTTATGTCCAGTTGAAGGCATACAATGTTGACGCCCTGTTGAAGGCATACAATATTGATGTCTGTTGAAGACTTAGTGTTGATGTCCTGTTGAAGGCACACAGTGTTGATGTCCTCTTGAAGGCAAACAGTGATGATGCCCTGTAGATGGCAAACAGTGTTAATGTCCTGTTGAAGGCAAACAGTGTTGATATCCTGTTGAAGGCAAACAGTGTTAATGTCCTGTTGAAGGCAAACAGTGTTGATATCCTGTTGAAGGCAAACAGTGTTGATGTCCTGTTGAAGGCAAACACAGACCTGTTTACTCTACGATTTTGGCGTAGCAAACTCCGAATTTGGCACTTGTGCTACGATGCTACGACCATAAAAATAAACTACGCTTTCTGTTCATTTTCTGCTCTGCAATTTCTTGCGCGCCGATCCCAGTGCCGATCCAAGTTTTTGCGCCGATCCAAGTTTTTTTCTCGCCAGCAGTTTGACTGGTTCAAGTTTAAAGCACGCCCGCCTAAGTTACTGCATTATACACTGCCGCGCAGTCCGCTGTCGAGCTGAAAAATCGGCTCTCCTGAACACAGCTCTTTGACCCACTTTCACGTCTCGTCACGTCTCGCCGTCGTGCCGTGTGTTTGTGCCTTTCATCTGCAGAGACAAATTCACAATGGACAAGCGGAAACGCCATGAAACAGATGATGAGGATGATTTAATATTGATGGAGCAGGAGGACAATTCTAAGAAGCAGTCAAACTCGGCAAAAAAACCCACCGTAAAGCAGGACAGAAATTTACCAAAAGCCATCATGAAGCCTACACCTGTCTCGTTTCTTCTTCTTCTTCTTCCTAAAATATTGGTTCACTCAAAAACGAGTAGGTCACCAGCGCGCATGTTAAAAAGTAAAATAAAATAACATAAAACAGTGCGACTCAGACTGTTGGCCCCTGGAGCAAATTTGGCAACAAGGGGTCGCACTCGATATTCAAGAAGATAAAAGCAATGGCCAAATTCAGGCCCAGGTAATAGTAAAATATCAGGGGAAGTAAAAATAGAAAATCGTCAATATGCAGATCTCAAAACTGTCGAATCAATTTGTTTTTTGAATGAGATTGCATTTGTGGCAATCTTGATGGCACCCGGCAGTGAGTTCCACAGCCGTACAGAACTGGGATAAAAAGAATGTAAGTGGCTGTCAATATTTGATGCAGGTATGGTATAACATTGACCGCCACTCCTGGTGCTACTTTTATTCAATACTAGTTGTTCCATTGGAATATCAATTACTTTAGCTCTGCCTTTGAAAAAGGTGTTAAGTTAAATAAAAGCTCTTCTCTCTTCTAAGGGTTTCCATTCTAATTTCCTCATGTTCTTCCTAGTATTCCCCTTTTCTCTGATGTGGTTCCCTGTTACGAACCGTGCTGCTCTCTTCTGAATCTTTTCAAGGTTATCAATGTCCTTTAGATGGTAAGGATCCCAAACTGAGCAACCTTATTCCAGTACTGGTCTAACCAGTGTTTTGTAGCAGTCGTCTTTAACCTTTGGGGGGCAGTCATTGATATTCCTGTATAAGAAAGCTAAGATGTTATTTGCTTTCTTACATACTAAATTGTAATGTTCTTTCCATTTGAGACGACTATCTATAATCACGCCTAAATATTTTGCAGCATTAGTTTCTTTAAGAATAGTATTATGGATAGAATAATCTGATCTAATTAGTGAGCGTTTGTTACATATACGCAACACTTGGCACTTTTGGGGATGAAATTCCATTTTCCAAGTTCTTTCCCACTCTTGTAAAGCGTTTAGATCTTCTTGTAGAATGCGTGTATCATTCTTGCTTCTGATTGTTCTATATACTAAACTGTCATCTGCAAAAAGCCTTATAGTAGTTCCAGGAGAGAGATTTCTACTTATGTCATTTATATAAATTAAGAAAAACAACGAGAGGAGCCGAGTTCGCACACTGCACGATATGCAACTCATTTTTCAGTGAAACACGGCGGCCTCAATGACTGCAAAAAACACGTTGGCACTCAGGCGCACAAAGAACTAGCAGGTGTAAAGAGTGCAGCCATTACTTCATTTTTTGTTCGCGACGAAGCTAAGGCAGGCCCCTCCAGTTCCATCGACGACGATGTCACAAAAGCAGAAGCCACCTATTTCTGAACCACTTCTTCAGCATGTTGAGGTGGCAGATGTCGCCCTGCAGGTTGAGTCCAAGTTCCAAAGCCTTAGGTATTTCCTCCAGAAGTTCCCATTTTTGCTGCCAGAGAATGTCTGTGTCTGATGTCTCGGAACAGTTTTCCCAGTACCAGTCTACTGACATTTCATCCTGCCTGGCTAAGAAGAAGAAGAAGAAGGAAGATGAGGATGAGTCATCAGAAGAAGAGGATGAGGATGGAGAGGACAAATTAAAGGAGAAAGCACTGCGCTTGGATGCCATCTGGAACAGTATGGGGTTGCTGCAGGAGGGGGCCTTTAGTGATTTGTCACTGGTGATGAGGGGAATTTTAACAATTCCACACAGCTCCGCACATTGTGAGAGGATTTTCTCCTGTGTGCGGAAGAACAAAACTGAACAGAGAGCCAGCATGGCTGATGACACTCTGGACAGCCTTCTTGTGGTGAAAGGGTCTAAGAAACAGAGAGCCAGCATGGCTAAATGACAGTGTGGACAGCCTTCTTGTGGTGAAAGGGTCTAAGAAACGGCCTGTTGATGCTGTTGGTGCCCTCACTGGTTCTCAGCTCAAGAAGCTCAGAAGTGCATACTATCAGAGTCTGAAGAATAAAAATTCACAGTGACTGTTGATTGGATAGTTGGTTGAGTAGGACTGAATTGTTCAAGGAAGGAAGCTACATCAATGAACATAACCGTTTGTGTGCATCATAGTTGCTCTTACAATATGACACTTGTGAAAAAGATTGAATACGGTCATAGTAGTACTATATAGTAATATCAAAATATCATCAACTGGTTACCTCAAAAAACGGATTGCTCAAAACAAATAAGTCCCCTAAATTTCGAGGTAACCGATTTCCACTGTATACATATATATATATATATATATATATGGGAAGAAAAGGAAAAAAGACAATATTATACTATTTTGACTTCATGCAGAAAGACACTTTAGCCTGTCAAAGACATATGTAGAGGACATTATTTTTACCTTAGAATGCAGGAAAATCGTCAGCGGCCGGGGCTCCGCCCCGGATCCCCGCTGGGGGAGCTTACAGCGCTCCCCCAGACCCCCTAGACTGTTGGGGCTTCGGCCCTGCGGGCCTCGCATTTGCTACTATTTTTGGATATCTCAGCTACTCCAAGACATTTTGGGGAGGTAAACAGGTCTGCAAACAGTGTTGATGTCCTGTTGAAGGCAAACAGTGTTGATATCCTGTTGAAGGCAAACAGTGTTGATGTCCTGTTGAAGGCAAACAGTGTCACAGTGTTGATATCCTGTTGAAGGCAAACAGTGTTGATGTCCTGTTGAAGGCAAACAGTGTTGATATCCTGTTGAAGGCAAACAGTGTTAATGTCCTGTAGAAGGCACAGTGTTGATGTCCTATAGAAGGCACACAGTGTTAATGTCCTGTAGAAGGCACAGTGTTGATGTCATATAGAAGGCACACAGTGTTAATGTCCTGTAGAAGGCACACAGTGTTAATGTCCTGTAGATGGCACACAGTGTTGATGTCCTGTAGAAGGCACACAGTGTTGATGTCCTATAGAAGCACACATGTTGATGTCCTGTAAAGCACACAGTGTTGATGTCCTGTAGAAGGCACACAGTGTTGGTGTCCTGTTGAAGGCAAACAGTGTTGATGTCCTATAGAAGGCACACAGTGTTAATGTCCTGTAGAAGGCACACAGTGTTGATGTCCTGTAGAAGGCACACAGTGTTGGTGTCCTGTTGAAGGCAAACAGTGTTGATGTCCTATAGAAGGCACACAGTGTTAATGTCCTGTTGAAGGCACACAGTGTTGATGTCCTATAGAAGGCACACAGTGTTGGTGTCCTATAGAAGGCAAACAGTGTTGATGTCCTGTTGAAGGCATACAGTGTTGATGCCCTGTGTCTTTTGAAGGCATACAGTGTTGATGTCCTGTTGAAGGCATACAGTGTGACTGGTGAGTTGATTTTAACGTGGTGACAGCCCTGATATGGCCCTTTGCGGTCGGCTGGGCTATAAGCAACATTATCTCCTACCTATCTTATCTGTAGAAGGCACACCGTGTTGATGTCCTGTAGAAGGCACACCGTGTTGATGTCCTATAGAAGGCACACCGTGTTAATGTCCTGTAGAAGGCACACAGTGTTGATGTCCTGTAGAAGGCACACAGTGTTGGTGTCCTGTTGAAGGCAAACAGTGTTGATGTCCTATAGAAGGCACACAGTGTTAATGTCCTGTAGAAGGCACACAGTGTTGATGTCCTGTAGAAGGCACACAGTGTTGGTGTCCTGTTGAAGGCAAACAGTGTTGATGTCCTATAGAAGGCACACAGTGTTAATGTCCTGTAGAAGGCACACAGTGTTGATGTCCTGTAGAAGGCACACAGTGTTGGTGTCCTATAGAAGGCAAACAGTGTTGATGTCCTGTTGAAGGCATACAGTGTTGATGTCCTGTGTCTTTTGAAGGCATACAGTGTTGATGTCTTGTTGAAGGCATACAGTGTTGATGTCCTGTTGAAGTATGGTGTTGATATCCTGTTTAAGGCATACAGTGTTGATGTCCTGTTTAAGGCATACAGTGTTGATGTCCTGTTGAAGGCGTACAGTGTTGATGTCCTGTGTCTTTTGAAGGCATACAGTGTTGATGTCCTGTTTAAGGCATACAGTGTTGATGTCCTGTGTCTTTTGAAGGCATACAGTGTTGATGTCCTGTTGAAGGCATACAGTGTTGATGTCCTGTTGAAGTATGGTGTTGATATCCTGTTTAAGGCATACAGTGTTGATGTCCTGTTTAAGGCATACAGTGTTGATGTCCTGTTGAAGGCGTACAGTGTTGATGTCCTGTGTCTTTTGAAGGCATACAGTGTTGATGTCCTGTTTAAGGCATATATGTTGATATCCTGTTTAAGGCATACAGTGTTGATGTCCTGTTGAAGGCAAACAGTGTTGATGTCCTGTTGAAGGCATACAGTGTTGATGTCCTGTGTCTTTTGAAGGCATACAGTGTTTATGGCCTGTTGTTGAAGTATAATGTTGGTGTCCTGTTGAAGGCATACAGTGTTGATGTCCTGTTGAAGTATGGTGTTGATATCCTGTTTAAGGCATACAGTGTTGATATCCTGTTTAAGGCATACAGTGTTGATGTCCTGTTGAAGGTGTACAGTGTTGATGTCCTGTTGAAGGTGTACAGTGCTGATGTCCTGTGTCTTTTGATATACAGTGTTTATGTCCTGTTGAAGGCATACAGTGTTAATGTTTTGTTGAAGTATAGTGTTGGTGTCCTGTTGAAGTATAGTGTTGGTGTCCTGTTGAAGGCATAGAGTGTTAACCCTTACGTTGGTTGTCGCGACATATGTCACGCCACTACGTCATGGCCACCACTGGCAGTCGCGACTTAAATCGTGCTGAGGGGTCGGCTTGATTGACCTAGTTTGACATACACACGCAGATACGAAAATAAGGTTCATTCACAAACTAATTTGCATAGATGACTGAGCTCGCCCTGGAACATGGATTTTATAGCATTTTGAACTGGTTTATCATTAGTAGTAGTTGGTAATGCGTTAGCGCGACTTGAAGCGTCTTGCACACAACAATGGCAGCGTCTGTTGGAGAACGATCCAGAGTTAGGAATCTGTTTGATGATTTTTTTGCCGATGCTGTCATGGAAGAAGCAGGTGAAGAAGAACTTAGAGATATTTTGAATGGATTGGCTGAGGTTAGAGATATTTTGAATGGATTGGCTGAGGTTGGTGATATTTTTTTTCTAGAACAAGCTCCAAGTGACCATGATTTTGAGATCGACAAGGACAGTGGCTGGACGAGTGAGAAGGGGGAGGGTGTTGTCAACATGCCATTCATACTACTACTACTACATTCAGTGGGAACGAAAAGCTAAATGTTGTGCTTTCAAACGATCCTAAACCTTTTGATTTTTTTTCATTGTTCATTGATGATGGTTTGATAGTGCAGCAAACTAACTTGTATGCTGAGAGAAAAATTGAGCAGGGAAATTTGAAAGCAGGTTCACACCTTCATCGTTTGTCACCAGTTACATTTTCAGAGATGCACGTTTTTTGGCTCTGGCTATCACAACAGGTTGTATATCACTCCCACATGGACTATAAGCGAGTTCTGCGCAATCTGCCTGATGAAGCTGGTGATCAATAATATGAACACTAACTCACCTGTACATACCTGTGCATACCTGTAATTATGTAGGCAAAATACAGTGACTTTTATATAATAGGTATACTGTGGACAGTGACTATTTTAGTGTTTTTATGCTTTCAGTAAGTGATTTCAGTGTGGAAAGAAAGTTCTGTACTTCGATTCTTACCTGGGTTTACCTGCTTGGAAGACAGACCTGTATAAAACACAGTGACTTTGCAGTGAAAAGCTCCAACGTTTTTTGGGGATTCTGCCATTATTAAAACTGTAAGCAGCTCTTGGAGTACATTTTCCTGTCCACCACTCATGAGCCACCTGTTTTCATCTAGAATTTCCACGTTTCTGACAGGTAAACACCCACTCAAACACTCGCAAGCACACAAGAGTTGTTTTGTTTTATTGTTTATTCAATTACAACTTTTTATCTGCATGTCATGTTCAGATACTAATAATTAAAAAGTTATGCATGCTATACTGTTTTTTTCAAACTTTCCTTCTGTTAATTTGCCAGACAACGTACTGTTAGTAAGCTGTAAAATAGCCAGTGTAAGGGTTAATGTTGTGTTGAAGTATAGTGTTGGTGTCCTGTTGAAGGCATACAGTGTTGATGTCCTGTTGAAGTATAGTTTTAGTGTCCTATTGAAGTATAGTGTTGGTGCCCTGATGAAGGCACACAGTGTTGATGTCCTGTTGAAGTATAGTGTTGGTGTCCTGTTGAAGTATAGTGTTGATGTCCTGTTGAAGTATAGTGTTGGTGTCCTGTTGAAGTATAGTGTTGGTGCCCAGATGAAGGCATACAGTGTAATGCTGGTAATTGGTCCTGTTGAAGTATAGTGTTGATGTCCTGTTGAAGTATAGTGTTGTTGTGGCTCACATGTTTTGAAGTATAGTGTTGGTGTCCTGATGAAGGCATACAGTGTTCATGTCCTGTTGAAGTATAGTGTTGGTGCCCTGATGAAGGCATACAGTGTTGATGTTTTGTTGAAGTATAGTGTTGATGTCCTGTTGAAATATAGTGTTGGTGCCCTGATGAAGGCATACAGTGTTGAAAGTCCTGTTGAATATAGTAATAGTGTTGGTGCCCTGATGAAGGCATACAGTGTTAATGTCCTGTTGAAGTATAGTGTTGGTGCCCTGTGAAGGCAGTTAACCTGTTGAGTAATGGTCCTGTGGAAGTATATGTGAGTTATAATGTCGTGTTGAAGGCATGTTGATGTCCATTGCCCTGTCGAAGGCATAACGCTTGTGTCCCGTTGAAAGCTGTATCAATAGAGTTTTAGTTTCAGATTTTTAGGGTGATGTTTGATGCACATATTTTTGTCTTGTTTTAATATAATTCATGTGGCATTTATGGTCAAATAGGCTATAGCTACGTTGGCAGCATTATTGTAATTAACTTGCTTAATCAGCATCTTTCAACACACAGGTATGTAGAACACATGGTCATAGCTGTGAGTCCTGGTTTTGTTTAAATTTGTTTTATCAGTCATGAAAAGGCTTCATTTTTTGCAAACTCATGTCCTATCCAGGACTATGAGGATCATAGGAAAAATAATAACATGGCAACTTTTAATAAAATGCAGACACCATCACTGAATACATTAACAGAAGATGTGTGTATGAATCCTCAGAAGTGAAATGTTCCTTCCTAACATGCAACCACAGTCTGTTGCTCCAAACTTGTCATTCCATCCCGGTCTGTGGGCTCTCAAAGCATCAGTGATTCACCCCTATGGAGAGTAGTAGTGTGGATGGATGGGGTCTGGCTGTTGTGATCCCATGTAAACAAATGGCTAAGTGTTGTGAATGGATGTGATAAAGTGACAGACCTACCCATTGTCTTTCGGGGTGCTGTGATGGATGGGAGGGGCAGTCTGTTGTTGGTCCAAGTTGTGTGTGGCAAGGCATGCTTTCTCCCAAATGACATCATCAGAGCCCTGACAGAAAATAGTTATTAAAACCTTTCACTCCCGGCTGCGGATATAGCCGCGGTTCAAGGGTCATCGCATGATTGGATCATCTGATGGCGGCTCCCATACAGCGTGTTTGATGCGATTTCTCAGGAAGTTTTGGGTCGATTTTGACACTTTTTTTTTTGCGTTTTGTAAAGCGAAAATTAGTCGAGCAGATCAACATGGCTGCCAGAAGATTTACTGCCGAAGAGGTAGTTAGAATTGTGTTTGAAACGCTGTACGAAGGTGAAATTAGCAACGACGAAAGTGAAAGGAAAATGAAGGTGACGTGGTTGTCGATCATCCTGACAATGAGTCAAGTGATTGGGATTACCGGGATGAAGATATTGATCTACCAAGTACATTCACAGGTAGGGGGCGTGGTCGTGCTGGTAGTGGGCGTAGTTGAGGACGTAATAGGAGAGGAAAAAACTGTTAAAATGTGACGCAAAATTTATTAGAGTGTGACGCCAGTGACAGTGGTTAGAGTGTGACACCAGTGACAGTGGTTGACAACACTTATGTTAAATTTTTTGCCAGTTTTTTTGTATGACGGGTGAAGTGCTAGTAAATGTCGCATCTCTAGCCGACATTGACATGCATTACTCAATGCATCCCTGAACACACTGTGTGGTGTGTGTGTGTGTGTTTATTTTATTTTTTTTTTAAATATTTTTTTTTACTGTCCCAACCTCTGCACCACCTCAGAGGCAGTGCACCCATGCCGCTCATTCTTACACCCCGTCCACAGCCAATGCCCAGTCGGCCCCTCCGCAGCCCGGCACCAGCAATCCACAGGGAGAAGACAATGTCAAGTCGTCAAGAGGCAACCCAGCGGAGAAGACACTGCACTGCTGCCGAGTCACTTCGGTGGTGTTCAGTGGCGCCTGTTCTGATCTAACATACGCAGGAACACCACCTACTAAGCCCCCTACTGACAACAGTAATTGCTTAGTCGCGGAGCCGGCGTGAGTGAACTCTCCCTCCGGAGGGCGCCATCACGTCTGTCCAACGACAGCCCCCATGGACTCACCAATACCGGTGATCCTGACGGAACCAAACCAAGGCCACAGACGTGGAGAGGACATCGAAATTGAGGTCACCATGAGAGCAGGGCATGAAGGGCCACAGAATTTAAGACATTTTTTTAATGCTGATCAATGAGAATGAGGATGATTAAGATGATGCGACAGATTTCCATTTCGGTCTGAGACTACATGACTGGGCTGTACTCTACGCTTACTTTCATAATTTATTCTGGCGTCAACCAGGCCCGAGAGATGCAGTGTTGGTCAGGAAATTTGAGCAACACTCTCAGAAACGCATCCATTAAGTGGATGAAACTTGACTGTGTGGTCCCAGTCTTCGCAACTGAGTCCGCAGCAAACTTAACTCTGGGTAGGAGCCGGTCGGGGTAGAAAAACCCACATGACACTGATGGGATTCGAACCCACGACCTCCCAGCCGGGAGTCCGCGATGCTAACCACTTCGCCACGGCGGCTGGGACTGTGTGCTTTTTTTAGTAAATAATTGCACTTGGTTGTTATGTCCTATAGATTTGTGCACATTTCAATACTATTTCCACCTATGATATATTGAGACTTGAATTTTCATGGATTTTTTTTTTCTTCAAAATATTGTTTATTTTTTCATAAAATCTTGGTTATCTTCCCATGATTGTGAGTTATCTCATCCTGTCAACATGAAACATATAATAATTATATTCTCCATTCATTGTCCTTCAAGAAAATGTATACTTTTGTATGCTTTAGAGGAGTACTTGAATTTTTGCGATTTTTTTTTTTTGGTGTAAGGTTTGTGTTTTTTCCCCAAAAATTACAACTAGTTCTGGGAGTCAAAGGGTTAACATCATGGCTGTTCTGCAGGGTGGAGGGGGATGAGGAGGACACTTGTCCTTACTGCCTCAGCTGTATCACGGGAAATCAGCTGCTGTATTGTGAAATTGCTCATTTCATAAAATGACCAAGTTTTTTGCTTATATGACAAAATTTGCTGGAAATCTGTCAAGTTTCTGAAATAATACATCCAACACTTATTTCATTAATTGTGCAAAAAATGAGGAAAAGTATTTGACTGCAAGTATAGTAATAATGAAAATAATAATATGACATTTTCTATAGCACCCATCCTAACAGCATAGGCTACAGGGCACTTTACAAGTTTAACAATTCAACATCTAAAAAACAAATATATATAATATATATATATTATATATATATATATATATATATATATATTATATATATTAAAATCAGAGTTAAAAAGCACTCAGAATGCCAAAAGTTTTCGACCATGTAGGGAGCGACATACCAGTTTAAAATACTTCCATTTTAAAAACCGTATTTTAAACTGATATATATATATATATATATATATATATTATATATATATATATATATATATATATATATATAAGCAGAACACACACACACACACACACACACAAAATCCTGCATTCACGAGTCGTACCCATACACACTCACATGCATGCACGCACACATCACACTTTCATGCGCATACATACACACACATACGCACACACACACACACACACACACACACACTGGAACATAATGTTGCATACATAAACATACTAAATGACTGGTGAACAGCTCATTTTTTACACAAGCAAAGTGTGCAAGTGATGTAATTTAGTAATAATTCAGGTGGTATCCTGCAACTGGCGTTTGAACAGATACATTTTAAGTGCAGACTTAAAAGTTGGGAAGGAGGGCATGACGTAGATGGAAAGGTAGTGAATTCCAGAATATTGCTGCAGAAATGAGAATGGCTCTTGAACCGTGGTGCTTTCGGTTTTATGAGGGAATTCAAAAATTCTCTCAGAGGAAGAACAGAGGGGACGTGTAGGAATATATATTTTGAAGCGATCAGAGAGATAGGTAAGGTGCTTCACTAGTGATAACTTTATAACATAGACACGCCGACTTATGCTGAACTCTGTGCTCGATTTTGAGCCAGTGTAATTTCTTCAAGAGATCCGAAGCATGGTGCTGTTTGGCACTTTGAAGGTAAGGCGAGCGGCTGAGTTTTGAACAAGTTGTAGTGGCTGGAGAAAGGCTACGGTACACCAAGGAGATGAGCATTACAATAATCTAGTCCGGACAGAAATAAATAAATATAAATAACTACTTATGTTCTCTGTGTGTGATATGGTGGAAGTATGCACATGAACAATTTGATATGTTTTCCCTTTCATTTCCCCCAATGTACTTGTGTTTATGTCTGCTCAGCTTAATTCTGAAGTCATAAATGCCATGAACTTTATGTTGGATATTATTTCTCTCTCTCAAGCACACCTTGTAAGCGTGTACACACGTGCATACACAACTTTCTCATTCTATTTGTGTGTGTGCATGTGTGTGTATGTAAAATATGCTGGGACATTGTCATTGTTTTTGGTCATCACTTTAACCCTTACGCCGCCGACCATCACATTTCTGCAACTATGTGACTCACCGCTGACGTCGCCGAAATGCGATCAACTAGGGTTACCTAACTCCCAACACTCACTCTCCAAGTTGATAAGATAGAAAGCCAATTAATAAACGTCATAGTTGGGAGATTCCCTGACCTGTGCTCATAGCAATTTTCTTTGTCAGAAACTGTTCAGTTAAGTGTTGTTTTTTTCATTGATTTATACTGATTGTTTTTCCATTCACTATGACGTCACAACCAAGCACTTCATGTACTCAACCTCACATACATTTACCACAGATCAGGTGCTGGAAATATTGAATAGATGGTCAGTTGATCCTGATCCAGATAGTCACCAGGGAACATTAGGGGAAATAGCGAGAGCTTGACCGAATTACTGCAAAGTGAGGCGTTGGACGTGTGCCAAGTGGTGCTGAATGAAGAGAAGACGAGAGATCAGACTAGACGCAGGCTCAGCGCCCGTGCCCAGTGTTCTGGCGTTGAGCCAACCAGCAGTGACTGACGCTGAGGTGGCGAGCAAGCTGGCTTGCAGGTCGAGGCTGAAGGGGGCATAGCCAACTTTCACATGTCAAGGTGAGCAGCAGAGATGTGTTTGAGTGGGAACTATGATCAGCTTGAATGGCTCCCCAGGTTTCAGAGACCAACAGGCACGTGAGGGACTTTTTTTTATTTTTTAAAAATATTGCTTTTAACAGTGAGAGTGAAAGGGATGTGTGCGTATGTATGTTTGTGTGTGTGTTCCCTTTTTCTCTCTTTCATGTGTGCCAGTTAGGCACAAGAATGTGTGTGTGTGTGTGTGTGTGTGTGTGTGTGTTCCCTGCTATTGGAGTAGTTCGATTTATGGTTGTTTTTTTATATTTTTTATTTTCTGTTGGATATACATACTTTCTGGTCTTCATTTGTGAGCAGAATATTTTTCCTTCCTTGTTCAGAGTTTGTTGGCATGCTTTCTTCTTTTTTACTTTGAGAAGAAAGATAACATTCATTTTTTTCATTTTGCATTTTTTTTTTCACTTGAAATTACTAAAAAATTGTAATTGTTGTTGACTAACCATTATTTATGTTATAATATAAGGGGAAAAAATACAGTGTATCTCCTCCATATTACAAAAAATAGCATGAGAATTGGTTTTTTAGTTCCAGAGATATCCGCGTTTCACATATGCTGGTATGAAATGAGTTTTTTTTTTAAATGGCTGGCGATGGGGATTTATGTGAAATAGAACGTCTGGCGGTGAACGGTTTAAGAGAAAGAAAGTAAAGCATGTGAAATAAAGCTTCCCAGTATAGGCTCGAATACCAACTAACACCAGAAGCAACATATTCACTGAAAAGTCTTATTGCCATTATCATTATCAAGTATGTGTATGTGTATGTGCACACATGCATGAGCGAGTAGATGATCAAGTGTATGAGCACAAAGTAAACATGAACACACCACATTGAACATCATGTAATCAACCCACTCAGATCCAACATCTTCCATTGTTTTGATTGCATCAGGGTTGCATTGACTGTCTTGGGTGGCACACATTTCTCTGCCTTTAACCGTTCAGTGCCTCACAATAGTACAAACAAAGGTGTTCCCAGGTGCCAGGAAAATCTCATGATTTGGGGGTCATAATTAACAAAAAATTCTAGCTCAGAAACTACAAAAGATAGAAAAATGAAATCTATATCATTTTTGAAGGAAATTGAATGAAGATTTTGAATCTGGGCTTTTTGTTTTAATTTTGATAATACAAAAGTATTTAGGCTTTAGATTTGGATAGATTTTTTTGCACGATCAAAAACATATGTATTTACCACATCCAAATAAGAACACACAGCAAAAAAGTTGAAAATAAAGTTTGTATTGTCACACTACACCTGTAAATGAAAGTAAAAAAGTTTTTGGAAAGTCTATCAAGACGCTCACACTCGATGCAGACTGACCAGTCCACGACCACGCCCCCCCCCCCCTCCCCACCACACCCCCTTGCTCAACTTCAACCCTCTCTTTCACCCCTCATCTTCCCCTACCTTTACGTCTGCACCGTGTCACGCCGCGAGCAGGCCACGATCCCCCTCTCGCACTGATTTTCACACACTGGACACCAGCACGCTGTGCAGAGTACACACTTGGCTGGCTCGTTCGACTGACGCTGTCAGCTGAACACACACTGAGGTCACAGAGCACTACTCAATAACTGACGAATATGGTCGGCAATTCCACCACTATCATCATCTCACCTTCATGCTCGAGTTAGTCGTTGAATAAAAGATTATTGTGTTTGTCAAAAATCATCAGCAGAGCCTGCTCAGCTGTGTAAATACGTTGATTTGGTCGCTGGCTTGTCGAAGTTTGCTTCCGCCATCTTTGCAAGCGAGACACGAAGTGCTGGCCGGTCCATCCATCAGTGATAAGAATAAATGGGCTTTCCCCTCACGTGTGGTCATTTACATATTATTTTAAGACTACAGACATATAAGGCTTTCTACGCAAACTCTATTTGAGTCCGTTGATAGAAATAGTAAACGAATGAAAATTCAAGAAAAATGCATGACGTCAGGGGAACGACCATAGGAACTGGAAAGCACTTTTAATTCCGCGTCAGCTGACCGACTAAAGGCACGCAACTGGTTAAGCTTAAGCGTCTTTGTATCAGGCAATCACCTCTACATTGGCACCATAACCTTGTCCATTTGAAACGGACACATATCTGACTGCACATCAGACACTTGGTTCTTCGCTTGGAACTTGCTGCTTTTCTGCAGTCACCGTAAATTTTCCTCCGACTTGTGCCAAAAGACTAGCTCACATGATCAGAAATCTGGCCATGTTCTCTAGAAATTGTTTTTTTAACGGGCCAAGATACAGATCTGAGATAGCAGCTTCCAATGGATAACTGCAATCAGTCTGTTTTGACAGAACGAGTGTCATGATTTGCCATGATTCATATGTGTGGTAGACTATGATTCTTCTAAGAAAGCACAAAGAATACCCTATGGTAAGCAACAAATAAAGACAATTATAGCTATTCATGTGGTGATTGTAGAATGATTTCTCATGATTGATCTACAAGTGACCAAAACTTGTCACATATGAATCCAGCTCCTGTGTCTGTGCAGTGCACAGTGTTTCCATTTCTGCCCCAAGGTTTCGGCTCGTTCAAAATGTAGTAGAAATGGGTAGAGAGAGATTTGAGAAATGGATGTTGCAGAACTGGATGTTGCCATTGCCTAATGTTTGGAAACCAAAAGAATAGATGGAGAGGAGAAAAAGATTCTGGTCAGCCCCTGGCTGATGAGAAGACCTCTCCTGGGACAGTATGAACATCTGGTGAGTTGACTAAGAGAAGACCTCTCCTGGGACAGTATGAACATCTGGTGAGTTGACTAAGAATGACCTCTCCTGGGACAGTATGAACATCTGGTGAGTTGACTAAGAGATGACCTCTCCTGGACAGTATGAACATTTGATGAGTTGACTAAGAGATGACCTCCTCTCCTGGACAGTATGAACATTTGATGAGTTGACTAAGAGATGACCTCTCCTGGGACAGTATGAACATTGATGAGTTGACTAAGAGATGACCTCCTCTCCTGGGACAGTAATGAACATTTGATGAGCTGACTAAGAGATGACCTCTCCTGGGACAGTATGAACATTTGATGAGTTGACTAAGAGATGACCTCTCCTGGGACAATATGAACATCTGATGAGTTGACTAAGAGATGACCTCCTCTCCTGGACAGTATGAACATCTGGTGAGTTGACTAAGAGATGACCTCTCCTGGGACAGAATGAACATCTGGTGAGTTGACTAAGAGATGACCTCTCCTGGGACAGTATGAACATCTGGTGAGTTGACTAAGAGATGACCTCTCCTGGGACAGTATGAACATCTGGTGAGTTGACTAAGAGATGACCTCTCCTGGGACAGTATGAACATCTGGTGAGTTGACTAAGAGATGACGCCTGCTTTCAAGAAGTACATTATAGTGAAGCCATCAAGGTGATCCAAAAAAGAAAGAAGAAAAAAAAAACAGGATTATCCAAGATAAGTGATGGATACCTATACGACAGCATAAAAATATGTCAAATGCTTAGCAATAGCTCTACAATTGACCTTGAGTTTATAAAAAAAACACACACACAAAAAAAAAACCCTGGAACAAAACCCCTATAGCTTTGCCAGTTTTGAATGTGCTCTAAATTGTCATGACCCTTCTAGATGTGTCCTGACCACCCCAAGCTATGAGGAGATTTAAGGCAATGCTATTGTATAAGTGTCCATGCTTTGTCACAAATAACCATAATTTCTTGAACTGTAGCTCACTGTGATTTAAAACCAAAAAAAAATGACAGAGTGAGCCAGGCTTAACCTCACATTCAGTGTTGTCAAAACTGGGAAAGCGTAAAGATACTCCTCTGTAGCACGTCTCCTGTGGTTGTCACTCTCATCTTTCAAAATACAGTGAACTCCGATTTAGTGAACGCCGTAATGTACTGATAAATCGGCTGTACTGAAGCAAGTTTTAGGTCCCGGTCCCAACTGTTCATATTCTTTGTTAATTTTAGCCGGTTGTAGTGATATTTTCAAATCCGGATGTATCAATATCTCCTGTTGTAGTGACGTCATTTTCAAGTCCCGGGCAAGCCGGGCTCCGTTGTAGTGATATTTTTTTAAGAGTAATTTCCCTTCTCCCCAAATGGCGAAACGCAATGTGCTTTCTTAAAACGCAAAATCGATTTATTGAAAGACATTAAAACAAACAAGATGCGAAACATATAAACGACTCCCAGTTTTCCAAACTGCTTATAAATCGGCCAAGTGCTTTGTGAGATAAGAAATAAAGGCAAAATAACGGTTTTTAAACGGTTATTTAACCGATGTACACTTTTGAAACTGGTATTTTAGTCCTCACTGGGCTAAAGCCAGTGTACATACCAAATTTCATCCAAATCGAAAATATGTCAAGAATAACGGTTTTTAAACGGTCAGATTTTGAAACACTACATGGAAGTGCCCTTTGTGTGTGATGACCTTTCTATATACAAAATTGCATTAAAATCCACCAATATATAAAAAAAAAATAACGGTTTATCGGTTATATAACCGATATACACTTTTGAAACTGGTATTTTAGTCCTCACTGGGCTAAAGCCTGTGTACATACCAAATTTCATCCAAATCGACAATATGTCAAGAATAACGGTTTTTAACGGCCAGATTTGAAACACTACATGGAAGTGCCATTTGTGTGTGATAACCTTTCTATATACAAAATTTCATTAAAACCCACCAATATATAAAAGATAACGGCAAAATAACGGTTTAACGGTTATATAACCGATATGCACTTTTGAAACCGGTATTTTAGTCCTCACTGGGCTAAAGCCTGTGTACATATCAAATTTCATCCAATCGGACAATATGTCAAGAATAACGGTTTTTAACGGTCAAATTTTAAAACACTATAATAGAAGTGCCATTTGTGTGTGATAACCTTCTATATACCAAATTCATTAAAATCTACCTATATATATAAGAAATAACGGCAGAATAACGGTTTTTAACGGTTGTTTAATCCATTTTCAGCATTACATCACTTACATATGGACAGAGGATCCGATTTGTCATAAGATCATCCAAAACCGCTTATAAATTGGCCAAGTACTTTCTGAGATATTCCATAAAAAGAAAAACCGTTACAGGCCGTTACAACCGTTAGTAACGGCTATAACGGCGCAAACTAAAACATCAGGCATCATCCGTGACCCATAATGAACATACCTGCTAATTTCATAAAGGTCGGCCAAGTACTTTCTGAGATATTCCATAAAGAAGAAAAACTGTTTACAGGCCGTTACAGCCGTTAGTAACGGTTATAACGAAAAACTAAAACATCGGGCATTATTCGTGACCCATAATGAACATACCTACACATTTTCAGAAAGATCGGTTAAGTACTTTCTGAGATATTCCATAAAGAAGAAAAAGCGTTACAGGCCGTTACAGTCGTTAGTAACGGCTGTAACGGTAAACTAAAACGTCGGGCATCATCCTTGACCCATAATGAACTTACCTGCAAATTTTCAGAAAGATCGACCCAGTAGTTTTGTCTGGAGCGAGTGGAACACATTTTGACCACGGACACAGACAGACAGACACACACACACACATACAGACAGCATTTCTTCGTTCCCATTCTAAAGTACTCCCCTGTTCTTTAATAACTGGGAGTACAAAAAACAGAAACAGGTGGATGTCGCTTCTCAGTACAATGTTTCTCCAGGCAACATCAGCTCCATTATGAAAAAAGTGAAAAGTTGAAAGAAAAATTCTATGGGCGACTACGCCTGGGATCGAACCCCAACCCCAAATTAAAACCATGGTAAAACTGACATCGGACGCACCAACAAACAAACAAGCATGAGAAAGACAATACCCACCTAATCTTTTGATCTTAGAGCATAAAGGAAGAGAGGAAAAAATAGAGATTTTGGAAACAAAATTCATTTCTTCATGTTTCCTTTTATCACGATTTTGCTACGTCATCATATGGTTAGTCAGCGTCACAGAAGAACACTCGCAAGCCTGACAAGACAGCAAAAAACGTCACAAAACGAAATGAATCTAGTTTCCAAAATCTCCTTATTACTGCCTTGTTGATTTACCCAATGTGCCGGATGTAGCGATAAAACCTTGAAAAATATTACTACAACCGATGTGCCCGACGTAGTGATAAGACCTCGAAAAACATCATTACAACCGGAGTAAGCGATGTATATAGTGATAATCCGGATGTAGTGATAGGAATTTTTGGTCCCCAGGGACTTCACTACATCCGGAGTTCACTTTTCATTTTACTTTTTGAGGATTTTATCCTCACTATTGCATTTTTAACATGTTGATTGTGGTCAATGGTAAGCAAGCACTGTCTGCAGAACCGATTTAAATCAATTAATCAATTCAAGTCTTTAGCATCAAAGCAGAGAGTAGACATCAAGAGCTCAAGTCGCAGGCATTTGATTGGAGATCTCTCTCTCTCTCTCTCTCTCTCTCTCTCTTTCATACATACAGAGAGAATCAATCCATATTTGTGTATTTCATGAAATTGGAATTTTTTTTATTGAGTATTTTTCCTTTAATATGTTTTTGTTTACTTTATAATAAAGCAGCCCCCCCCCCCCCCCTCCCTTTTTTCCTTATTGTTGTGTTGTTGCTCGGTTTAAGAAATATGCATGGGATTTGCATATTAATGAAACGGGCAGATTTCACGAAATAAAAAATCTTGTCCATTTCATGAATCTGTTTCACAAATAAAGCCTAACATGTAATAAATCAGCTAGTAGTTCAAGATGCAAATTTTAATATTTAAATTTCACTGGGAAAACAAAAGGTATGTTTTCGGCTTGAAAATCAGAAGACCACCACCGCCGTGGCGAAGTGGTTAGCGTCGCGACTCCCGCTGGGAGGTCGTGGGTTCGAATCCCATCAGAGGCATGTGGGTTTTTTTCTGCCCCGACCGCTCCTACCCAAGTGAGTTTGCTGCGGACTCAGTTGGGAAGACTGGGACCACACGTCCGAGTTTCATGCGTTTCTGAGAGTGTTGCTCAAATTTCCTGACCAACACTGCAGGAGCCTGTATCTCTCGGCCTGGTTGATGCCAGGATATATTTTGAAAGGAAGCGTAGATACAGCCGCTGTCATGTGGTCTCAGACCGAAATGGAAATCCAAAGCATCATCTTAATCGTCCTCATTCCCATTGATCACATTAAAAAAAAAAAAAAGAAGTCCAAATTCTGTGGCCCTTTCATGCCCTGCTCTCATGGTGACCTCAATTTCGATGTCCTCTCCACGTCTGAGGCTTGGTTTGCTTCCGTCGGGTCACCGTATCGCGAGTCCATGGGGGCTGTCGTTGGACGGACGTGTGGCGCCTCCGAGCGGAGAGCCACTCACGCCGACTCCGCGACTGAGCAATTATTGTCGTCATAGGGGCTTAGTAGTGGTTCCTGCGTATGTTTAGATCAAACAGGCGCCACTGAACACCACCGAAGTGACTCGGCAGCAGTGCAGTGTCTCCTCCGATGGTGCCTCTTGACGGCTTGACATTGACTGCTCCCTGTGATTGCCGGTGCCGGGCTGCGGCGGGCCAGCCGGGCTATGGCTGTGGGCGGGGTGTCGGAATGAGCGCGTGGGTGCACTGCCTCTGAGGTGACGCAGAGTTGGGAACAGAAAAAAAAAAAAAAAAAAAAAAAAAATCAGAAGACCTGTGCATGTAGTCATTAAATTAATTGTATTGAAACCGATTATGTAAATTACAGGTCAAATCATCTGCATCAAATTGTAGTGTGTAGATGAACTATACTGAGTTCCATAAAACGCAAAAAATTGAAAGGCTATTTTCGGGTGAAAAGGGTGAATATACAATATTGAACCATTGTGGCAAGTTGTTGGGTCCAAGACTCACGTGCAGTGAAAAAATTGTGTGAGCAACACATCATCCCGGCATTGGAGGGTCAACAAAAGTGGCAAACTGTTGCTGCATGCGAGGCACGTGCACACCATGCAGAGCAAAGTTAACCAGCGACAAGTACGCAGGCATGCGCCTTATAAAGCCCCTACAAGGTTCAGATAACGACTTGCCGTCTGAGCGCTACAGAGATGCCAAGACTACAAGGAGGAACGCAATCATGCCCTAGGCCATCTGGAGAGCTGGTGGATGCCAGGCAGGTCGCCAACATCTTTAACGTCCACATCTCGACCATCTATCGTCTGCAGCACTGCATGCGAGTCACTGGTACCACTGATTATCGTCCCTGCCCAGGCCATCCCTGTCACCACACCAAGAGAGGATTGCCATTTTGTTCGAAAACCCATCTGCGGGACAGGCGGCAACAGCCGCTAACACTGCCGACAGGTGCCTGGAATCTCCAGCGACGAATCAGCCTCAACACTGTGTGGCGGCATCTTCAGGAGAACGGGCTGGCATGTAGGCGTCCTCACAGAGGTCCGGTACTGACACCAAGACACCGGCAGGACAGGCTGCAGTGGGCACAAGCCCGAATCAACTGGCGCTGGCAGCAGTGGGGACACAGCTTTACATTTCCGTCCTTATTGAGACACTTAGTGAAAGGGCAAACAAACAAGGCTTTACACATTTGTAATCCAATATTTTTGTTGCTGTAGTCTGAGCAGAGGCATGTATCAAACTTGTGTACTACTTAACTATGGAAAATTAACTTCCCAGAAAGTGATGACGTCATTTTTGCACAATATTGTGTTTGTTGTCATTGTTCTAATATTGCCTGACCACTTGCGTACAAGCTTTCATGCGGCATCTATGTTATCTACAAGAAAATAAACCCAGTCGAGTTTGGTATTAAAAGAATTGTTGGGAATTCGCCAATTCAGTCATCTCAATAGTGCAGATATATTACATTTTTCATGACAATAACTAATTATCAAACCTACAGCCCCATTTGTAATGGCCGCTCAACCTTGCCGAACGCATTGCTGCCAGACCAGCTATGCACAGATGACATTCAGTTGGCCGAATACAGTGCGGTTAGCTGGCTGGTGGGGAGCGGCCTGCAGAAAACATTCCTTTCCCTCACCTGCATTCACAGCTTGGTCTCTGCAGCTGTAAACTCCCCTGCGACTCAAAACTAAGTAACTTGCTCTGAACAGCCGTGGGGACGCATACTGTTCTCAGATGAGAGCCGTTTTTGTATTGACATGGCTGACGGTCGTGTCAGAATATGGCGTCGACCTGGTGAATGCTATGCTGACTCCTGTGTGGTAGAGCGGAACCCCTGGGGAGGCCCGAACGTTATATGATATGGGGTGCAATTGGCATTAACCACACCATAGGACCAGTCATCTTTCAGAACATTGGTCCTGGTCGCGGACAGGGTGTCAATGCACAGCGCTACATCCACCAGGTGCTCAGACCCCATGTCGTTCCTTTTTTTGCGCAACACCCAAACTGGACATTCCAACAGGACAATGCAAGACCACACACAGCCAGGGCCACCCAGCAATTTCTTCAGCATAACAACGTCAATGTGCTGCCCTGGCCAGCCCTCAGTCCCGATTTAAACCCAATAGAACATTTTTGGGATGAACTTGGCAGACGGTTGGACCTCCTGCGTCCACGACCAGCAACAGCAGCTCAACTTCACCAGGCCATCGTCCATGTGTGGGCTGGTGTGCCAAGGGGACGCATCAACCACCTGGTCCACTCAATGAGCCGCAGGTGTCAAGCAGTTGTCCATGCAAATGGTGGCCACACACGTATTTGGACTTCAAGCTGGTTTGTCACGTGACCTTGGATTTTCCACACAAAGACATATTGCTGATGACATTTTCACACATTACCGGTGTAATGAATCAAATCACGTTGAATTCTCGCTTCCACTCTGTACAATTGTGACCAATAAAATTCGCCCCTAACCTTCAGCTTGCTTTGCTTTCGCGTTTTTTATGGAAGTCAGTATATTAGGACTTGTTCACTCACTTGGGACTGCTATGGTAAAGTCAAACTAAACTGACTGGCAGTCATGTCTCTGGTAAATAAAATCTGCAAAATAACCTCTGTCCTGCATTGGTATGAGTGCTAAAAAGCATTAAAAGAAGTTTTTCACTTCTCCTTATTTTACACATTTATTCTGTACAGAAACAAAGATATTTCAAATACAGTAACTATGAAAAAAGATGATGCTGATATTGTTGAAACATGAACTTGCAACAGTTACACAAACTTTGACATGCAACAAATCTCTTTCAACAGGATTTATTGGGAGAAATGTTTAATTTCCACAAAACCAACAGGGAAGGAGGCTATATACATATTCTGTGAGAATCACCATGTCAGCTTGGCAGAACTGAGACAGGATAGTTCAAGTGCACTTTACATGCATGATTCATGAAAAGGGCAACCCAAAATATTCTGTTCACATATTTATGTCAACTCCGTAGAACCGAGAAAATGTATACGTCACATGCATGATTCGAAGCAATGTGTTCCATTCAGTTCTAGGGCTTTGCAGTATCGGACATCAATAGTTATCACTTGCAATCGTGTTGTACAGTCAAAGCTTTAGGTACAGCTGCTCTTGCTAGGATAACATTTCTAGGTCTGTACTGATTTGCAATATGAATTGTTGCCAGTGCATCGAGTTATTGATGCCAACCTTTTCCACAAACCTTTTCCACAAGTACACCTCCAACTTTTTTTTCTTCTTTTCTCTCCATTCTTTCCACCGGCAGGCTTTCTCCCTGCATTGTCATCTGGCAACAACTCCACAAACTAGTGGTCTTGTCCGTTTCCCCTGTCGCACACGTAACCAAGCAGAGGAAGCAGACAGAGCAATGGTATAGTCAACAAGAGATCAGTTGTGGTAAAAGCTGACTATGGACAACACTCATTCTCCCTTTTGCGAGTACATCGCTGAGAAGTACACCTGTATTAGACATGGAAATAGTTGGATTGTTGACCATGAAAGAAGATCAAGATTCACTTGCTCTCGCAATCGGTGTCACTTTCACCACAATTAAACTTTCCAAACTGGATTATACAAACTACCCAAGGCAAGAGATGATCCTTGATTCCATGAATTATCTTCCATGACCTGAGGAGTGCTTTTGCCAAACAGCAGTGACAGAGATGTGGGTTTAGCTGCGGCAAGCGGCGTTAACATGAATCCACACTGGCGTTGGATGAGATGGCTCACGGGCATCACTGGCCTAAAAGGAAAATTCAGTGTCCAATCCCATTTTACCTGCCAGCTCACCAACTTGGTGTATGCACTGAGATGCAGCCTAAGCTCAAAGTTGTATGTTGGGGAGACATATCGCACCCTCAACGAATGCTTCGTGGAGCACCTCAGAAACCCATATCTCCATTGCTGCTGTTTGGCAAAACCACTCTTTAGCTCCAGAAAGAAAATTTCAGGGAGTCAAGGATCATCTCTCGCCTTGGCACTACAATTCCTGATGAACTCATCTCCCACATCTGACTTCTTTAGTTTGAATTATTTCAGCTCTTTTCCCCCTCTTTCATTCCCCCAACCTCTCCTCCATCCCTTTGTCTCCACACCCCCTCCCCAAATTTCCCCATCCCACTACCTTTACATCCACACCCCCTCCCCAAATTTCCCCATCCCACTACCTTTACATCCACACCCCCTCCCCAAATTTCCCCATCCCACTACCTTTACATCCACACCCCCTCCCCTAATTTCCCCATCCCACTACCTTTACATTCACACCCCATGTACATATACAGCATTAACATATCACTGTGACACTACTTAGGACACCATGCCATCATTATCATATCACTGTAACATCAACATACCATGCCATCATTATCATATCACTGTAACATCAACATACCATGTCATCATTATCATATCACTGTAACACCAATCAACATACCATGTCATCATTATCATATCATTGTAACATCAACCAACATACCATCCCATCATCATATCACTGTAACATCAACCAACATACCATGTCATCATTATCATATCACTGTAACACCAATCAACATACCATGTCATTATCATATCACTGTAACACAACCAACATACCATGCCATCATTATCATATCACTGTAACATCAACATACCATGCCATCATCATATCACTGTAACATCAACCAACATACCATGTCATCTTTAGCTTATCACTGTAACATCAACCAGCATACCATCACTGTAACACCAATCAACATACCATGTCATCATTAGCATATCACTGTAACATCAACCAGTATACCATCACTGTAACACCAATCAACATACCATGTCATTATCATATCACTGTAACATCAATCAACATAATACCATGTAACTCAACATACCATTCATTATCATATCACTGTACAATCAATCAACATACCAGCATCGTTACCATACAATAACATCAACATACCATGCCATCATTATCATATCGCTGTAACATCAACCAGTGTACCATCACTAAACCAAACAACATACCATGTCATCATTATCATATCACTGTAACATCAACCATAATACCATGTAACTATCAATATACCATGTCATCATTATCATATCACTGTAACATCAATCAACATACCATGCCATCGTTACCATATCACTGTAACATCAACGTACCATGTCATCATTACATATCGCTGTAACATCAATCACATACCATGCCATCGTTACCATATCTCTGTACATCAACATACCATGCCATCATTAGCATATCACTGTGACATCAACCAGTATACCATGCCATCATTAGCATATCACTGTGACATCAACCAGTATACCATGCCATCATTAGCATATCACTGTGACATCAACCAGCATACCATGCCATCATTAGCATATCACTGTGACATCAACCAGCATACCATGCCATCATTAGCATATCACTGTGACATCATCCAGCATACCATGCCATCATTAGCATATCACTGTGACATCAACCAGCATACCATGCCATCATTAGCATATCACTGACAACTGTCCCCTACTAGGACAAGATATTTTGGCAGATCAGTTGGATACTTGTTAAGTCAGGAAATAGGAACACACATGAAGCAAGTGATGGATGAAACCCAAACTAATCTACCAAGGTCACACTCAACACAATCATGACACATACATCCACTCTTTAAACCTGCCACTTCATCCGATGATACATGAGATAAGATAATGTTGCTTACAGCCCAGCCGACCGCAAAGGGCCACATCAGGGCTGTCGCCACGTTAAAATCAACTCACCAGTCATGATGATACATGGAAGTAAAATCACATTAGTTGATATTAAAGTCTTCACAGTTAATGAATGTAGAGATTTTACTTATAATCAGCCAACAGACAGTGTGTGTATTTATATGACATTGCAATGACAATAATTATACTTGCAGCATTGCCTTTTGGTGATATTACCAGACGTGAAGTCATTTTGTATCTTTTTATTTTTCACAGTCTTGCCAACTGCACAAGGCCAGTTAGGGCTGAAACACTCCACAAATGTCAGCTGATAAACTATCATGATCGTAAAGTTCACCACAAAACATTCTGCCCATTTTAAATAAAGTCTTGAACATTAAGCGCAATGAATGAGTCAAACTGGCTTGGTCTGTGGCACTGGCATTCCAAACACTTTGTCATTGGCCCAGAGAAAGACACTGAAATACAATCATATAACGCTTTGTTTTTCAAGTAAACCGATCAGCCATAAACGGCCACCTCATTCTCAGAATCAAAATTTGTAATCCAAAAATAAGAGAACCCAATCCTTAATGTCAGAAGCAAACTGGTAAGTGAGTTGCTGGAAAACAAATGATGAACCAGCTGACAAGGCAGAAAATGATAAAGAAGAGACGGCAAAATCAGCACAAAAAACAAAACGCACAAAAGCAACAGAAATCAGGAGAGTAAAAAGCAGTTATTAACTGAAAAATATCCGGAGGTACCTACCTGATTTATAACTGAACAGTGTGTATAGCATAAATGTCTTAGAAACACAGTCAAATGCTAATAGACATCCGCACCTTTTGGTTACATGTAAATAGTTGGTAACACCATCTATAGTTTGAAGGACTGTTGATATATTTTGTCCCATCAAATATTCCACCTGGTCTTGGTTGATCAGTTTGCCAATAAGTCTATTTAATCTTAGTGCTAATGTCTTTGTAATCTGTGTTCGTGTAATCACGGTCTCCAGTTATTTACCTTTTCTCTTGGAAGATCATTACCTTTGTGAACTAATATGGCAATGCCTTGATTCTGACAATATGACATTTCACCCTCTCTAAACGATTTGTTGAATAATTCAGTTACAGTTGTGTTTATATGCATCCAGAAAAACTTCATGAATTCTACGGCTAGGCCATCATGACCTGATGCGATCCCATTTCTTGTTCATTGATCAGGCCTTCACAAGTAACAGCCTCTTCCTCTCCAAAGTGTATACATACTTCATTTCTAATGAAATCATTTTATTCTTCTTTCACATTTCACTCTACCTGTACAAATTTAGAGCATAGTGGTGAATAGAATTTTGTAAGTTCTTTTAATACTTGTGACTGATTTGTAATTATGTCACCATTTTCCTAAAATGTTCATGGCAGCCAAATGGCAGCCAAAGTGTAATAAGACAAATAGGAAAGTATTTGTGCTTTTACATTTTGGCTGCCACAAACTTTTTTCCCAAGCCTTGAAAGTATTTTGTGTTGTTTTTTTTCTCCTTCTTCCACCTATTCATATCTTGACATTACTTGAGCTCCCATAGCTTTTTCAAATGACCATACTTTCAAGTTTGTTCCTTATTTCCATTATTTCTATTTGATAGTGTTCATTAGCACAACTGCTTTGTCATTTGAAAATTATTTTGTAGGCCTAAAAGTTCATTTTGCTTGTTCAGTGCTCAAAATTTTTAATATTCTAAACAGAAGTTTTTCTTTCTAATACTTTTTGTTTTAAATTAGTCCACTGATCTCTAGTTTTTCCAAACATTTGTTTACTTTCATTTAATCCATTTTCTTAACATGTCATTCCTTTTCTTAAGGAAAATGCCATTAAAAAAAAATTATGAAAACACTAGTAACCAGGCCTCTGACAAATTGATAATTTATTTCTGTTATTATTGTGACAAATTAATTATTATTTCAGTTATTATTGCTCTGAGATCTGTATTTACCACAGACAAGAGATCACATGAAATACACCTGTCAGCTACTTCTTGGCTGGCAAAGCAAAAGTCAAGTCTCCCAGCAATAAATGAGTTTTACCATCACCTGTTACACACCTTTCTTCCTCTCCATGAAACACTCTCCAGAGATCTGTCTAACCTGTATTTGTAACCATTTTGTTTAAATTCATAATTTACTTTTCACAATGCTGGATCATCAGATAATCTTATGATATCCAGATTATTGCACATAACATTGTTAAAAATTCCCATGCACAAAATCTTTGAGGATTAATGTTTTAAAAAAACATCTTGCAAGTTCCTGAAGAATCTGATTTTTTCTTGTGTTTCATTTGGAGCAAATGCATTAACTATTGTAAGTTCTGCATTTTCCATCTTTATCAAAATAGCAACAATTGCATCCTGACTTTCCTTGGATATGTTTTGATATCAATATGACTTGCCCTTTGCTATGAACCGTTCCACTGTGGTAGAATGATTTTCCTCTCCATTGTTAATTTCAAGATGGTGCTTCTTTGTCAGTAATATGGGTTCCCTGAAGACATATTACATCTAAGTTTTACTGTTTAAACACTGAAAACATTGCAATTCTTTTCAATCTGTTCTTCACGGCTCAAGCATTTAAAGAGAGAATACACAATCTGTCCTTTTTTCAAAGATCAGTATAGTAGTCTGTTCATCATTTCTTCCTCAACATCTATAGAACACAAAAATAAGCACACAAACAAATATCAATAAATGTGAACAAGAGCATAAATCATTGGCCATAAGCGTTTACATAGTCTGTAACCAGCTTGGAGAAAGGGAAGCCATGCCATAAATTTCCATTGGGCATTACATCACTTTTCATCATCAGATTCAGATTTTTCCCCTGAAGTCTGCTGGCGGCACTGTCCACATGCTGTAGTGGTGGTGAGTCCACATGCTGTAGTGGTGGTTTGTCCACATGCTGTAGTGGTGGTTTGTCCACATGCTGTAGTGGTGGTTTGTCCACATGCTGTAGTGGTGGTGAGTCCAATGGAAAAGGACGTTTTGCCAAAGTTGAGCATTGTGCCTCTGGTACAAACCCTTGAGATATTTGGAAACAGTTCAAAGGATGGGCAATGTGATAACATGGAACACAGTTAGCAGCATAAATCATGGAGGTTGGATCTGGGAATCATTCCCTGTGAACTAAGTGATCAGGCAGCGCTGTCCCTTCTCACCTCTGGCTGCCCCTTCTCACCTCTGGCTGCCCCTTCTCACCTCTGGCTGTCCCTTCTCCCCTCTGGCTGCCCCTTCTCACCTCTCGCTGCGCCTTCTCACCTCTGGCTGCCCTTTCACACCTCTGGCTGCCCCTTCTCACCTCTGGCTGCCCCTTCCCACCTCTGGCTGCCCCTTCTCACCTCTGGCTGTCCCTTGTCACCTCTGGCTGTCCCTTCTCACATCTGGCTGTCCCTTCTGACTGCCCCTTCTCACCTCTGGCTGTCCCTTCTCACCTCTGGCTGTCCCTTCTGGCTGCCCCTTCTCACCTCTGGCTGTCCCTTCTCACCTCTGGCTGTCCCTTCTGGCTGCCCCTTCTCACCTCTGGCTGTCCCTTCTCACCTCTGGCTGTCCCTTCTGGCTGCCCCTTCTCACCTCTTGATGTCCTTTCTCACCTCTGGCTGTCCCTTCTCACCTCTGGCTGCCCCTTGACACCTCTGGATGCCCCTTCTCACCTCTGGCTGCCCCTTCTCACCTCTGGCTGCCCCTTCTGGCTGTCCCTTCTCACATCTGGCTGTCCCTTCTCACATCTGGCTGTCCCTTCTGGCTGCCCCTTCTCACCTCTGGCTGCCCCTTCTCACTCTGGCTGCCCCTTCTCACCTCTGGCTGCCCCTTCTCACCTCTGGCTGCCCCTTCTCACCTCTGGATGTCCCTTCTGGCTGCCCCTTCTCACCTCTGGCTGTCCCTTCTGGCTGCCCCTTCTCACCTCTGGCTGTCCCTTCTCACCTCTGGCTGTCCCTTCTGGCTGCCCCTTCTCACCTCTGGCTGTCCCTTCTCACCTCTGGCTGTCCCTTCTCACCTCTGACTGTCCCTTCACTGGCTGCCCCTTCTCACCTCTGGCTGCCCCTTCTCACCTCTGGCTGCCCCTTCTCTCTCTCTGGCTGCCCCTTCTCACCTCTGGCTGTCCCTTCTCACCTCTGGCTGTCCCTTCTGGCTGCCCCTTCTCACCTCTGGCTGTCCCTTCTCACTTCTGACTGTCCCTTCTGGCTGCCCCTTCTCACCTCTGGCTGCCCCTTCTCACCTCTGGCTGCCCCTTCTCATCTCTGGCTGCTCCTTCTCACCTCTGGCTGTCTCTTCTGGCTGCCCCTTCTCACCTCTGGCTGTCCCTTCTCACCTCTGGCTGTCCCTTCTGGCTGCTCCTTCTCACCTCTGGCTGTCCCTTCTCACCTCTGGCTGTCCCTTCTGGCTGCCCCTTTTCACCTCTGCTGCCCCTTCTCACCTCTGGCTGTCCCTTCTCACCTCTGGCTGCCCCTTCTCACGTCTGGCTGCCCCTTCTGGCCGCCCCTTCTCACCTCTGGCTGTCCCTTCTGGCTGCCCCTTCTGACGTCTGGCTGCCCCTTCTGGCTGCCCCTTCTCACCTCTGGCTGCCCCTTCTCACCTCTGGCTGCCCTTCTCAACTCTGGCTGTCCCTTCTCACCTCTGGCTGCCCTTCTCAACTCTGGCTGCCCCTTCTGGCTGTCCCTTCTCACCTCTGGCTGTCCCTTCTCACCTCTGGCTGCCCCTTCTCACCTCTGGCTGTCCCTTCTGGCTGTCCCTTCTCACCTCTGGCTGTCCCTTCTCACTCTCGCTGTCCTTTCTCACCTCTGGCTGTCCCTTCTCACCTCTGGCTGTCCCTTCTCACCTCTGGCTGCCCCTTCTCTTCTCGCCTCTGGCTGTCCCTTCTGGCTGCCCCTTGTCACCTCTGGCTGTCCCTTCTCACCTCTGGCTGTCCCTTCTGGCTGCCCCTTCTCACCTCTGGCTGTCCCTTCTGGCTGTCCCTCTACCTCTGCTGCCCTTCTCACTCTGGCTGCCCCTTCTCACCTCTGGCTGCCCCTTCTCACCTCTGGCTGTCCCTTCTGGCTGCCCCTTCTCACCTCTGGCTGCCCCTTCTCACCTCTGGCTGCCCCTTCTGGCTGTCCCTTCTCACCTCTGGCTGCCCTTCTGGCTGCCCCTTCTGGCTCCTCTGGCTGCCCCTTCTCACCTCTGGCTGTCCCTTCTCACTCTGGCTGTGCCCCTTCTCACCTCTGGCTGTCCCTTCTGGCAGTCCCTTCTCACCTCTGGCTGTCCCTTCTGGCTGCCCCTTCTCACCTCTGGCTGTCCCTTCTGGCAGTCCCTTCTCACCTCTGGCTGTCCCTTCTCACCTCTCGGCTGTCCCTTCTCACCTCTGGCTGTCCCTTCTCACTCTGGCTGTCCCTCTGGCTCCCTTTCCTGGCTGTCCTCTCACCTCTGGCTGCCCTCCCTTCTCACCTCTGGCTGTCCCTTCTCACCTCTGGCTGCCCCATCTGGCTGTCCTCTCACATCTGGCTGCCCCTTCTCACCTCTGGCTGTCCCTTCTCACCTCTGGCTGCCCATCTGGCTGTTAAAATACTAGCAATAAAGATTTGAAATAGTAATATTCAGGAATTGTACTTCAAGCCTCTAATAATGAATTGGTGTAAGTCATAAAACAGTTTAGCAGATGACACACATTGATTCTAAACAGCAGGGATGATATGATAAAAGCAAGTGACATGATACATAACTTCTCAGTGTATTTTTCTGGTCTGAAATTAAACAAAAGAAAACTGCATTGAGACTAGAATACAGAGGGAGGAAAACAATCTGCTACTTACATTCACAGGAAAAAACATTTAGGGATATACTTTAAAAATAACCAAGTTACAATAGACATAGAAGAAAACTGGTCAAAAAGAATGGAAACACTTTAAAATGTAATTAAAACATGGAGAGAGAGATTTAGGAATTTATGATTAATTAGTTATAATAAAATGTTTTGTGTTGTCTGTATTTGTAATGAAGTCTATCTGTCTGCCTGAGAAAGTTTTGACAATAAACAGAATCCTATATGAATTTATATGGCAAAGGAAGAGTTGCAATTAAAAAAAAGTGTATAAAAAGATTAAAAGGAAAATAATAGAAGCTGATATAAGCCAAGGCGGAGTCAAGATGGTCAAGATTTTCAGGATGCAAGAAAGTTTTTGTTTACAGAGGATTGGTAGATTATTTACAGCAACAAATGATAACTGGAGCTATCTTCCTAAATGGCATCTAAAGAAACTAGTACCCAACATGTTTGCCTTTGACATATACTGTACCCCAAACACACCAACATTACATTGTCAAATGAATAGCCCATTTTGGCATGAGGTTCTGTAAGTGCATTTAGATGACAAAACACTGGCCAAGAAAACTGATACATCTTGACAAAACTTTCATAAACTGTTACTTTGGAATAAATCACCGATTAAATTATAAAGACCATACTTTTCCTTCTTGGAAATGAGCAGGAATTAAACGAATCAATGAAATTATCAAAGAAAATGAACATAGAATGCTGAGCAGTGAAGAAGTTCTGGAGAAGGTATTACACAACAGATCAAACATACTGTTTGAGTGTAACACACTTGTAAATTCAGTACCTGTGTCCTGGAAAAACTGGATCTGTGAAAACCTTTACCCAAAAGAATGGATACAGGACTTTGATTACAAGGTTAATTGTTCACAACCAAAGTATGTCAGGAAAATACCAAAGGACAAAGAAAACGACTGAGCACTTTAAAACTTGTGCTCATGGATTTTGGCTCAGAAATATAAACTTTCAAAATAGACAAGGATACATAGTTAATGGCACATGATGCAATGAAAGAAATTAGACAGAGCTGCAGTGGAAAACCATTCTAACATACATTCAACAAACATTTTGTTACATAACATGAAATTGATGGATGACAACAAGCACTCCATTAGCAGAACTGAAGTGGATTGTTTAGAACACTTCTTTTACAACTGTCCTCCAGTTGAAGCATTCTGACTGCTATATACATGGTCAGACACGTATGGGTATGAATTGAAATATGTTTGACATTCTCTTTGGCAAAATCTTAAAAAGTTCAAGTACTATATCCGCCAAACATGAACAAATGAATCATAAGACAAAACATGACGCGTTCGACCTCCTAGGTCTTCTGACAAGATAAACAACACTCAGGACAAAGAAAACGGAGAATGAGCAATCACTTATCTCATCAAATTCGGCTAATGATGGGCATTGAATTCTATTTGGAAAGATGCTTGTGAAGACCAAGTACACAATACCATAAACCACTTAAGCTTAAGAGGGAAAGTTTCAAAAAGAAAACAAACATACACACACCAATACTTACCTTTTTTTTTTCAGCAACAAATGCAGTGCAGAGTATTGAAAGTTGAATAATTTATCAAACATTTGGTTGACACAGAAAGAATAGTCAACATGGAAGTACAGACGAAAAAAAGTACAGATAGCAAAATGAATTAATGTCTCTCACTCTCTCTTCTGAATATTGTGCACTCAGATTTGTACATATGTAAAACTGCCCACCATTTCTCAGTTTGTGTTATTTATGATATTCAAAAATTTTGTAACTTCGAGAATAGACCAATGGTAAAGTGATCGTCCCATCGCCGCTATGAAATGTATGCTTTGAATGTAGTAGACGCCCTTTTTTTTCCTCCTTCTCTCTCCCTCCCCCCCCCCCCCCCCCCCCACACACACACACACACACACACACACACACATGCACATGTATGCACACACAAACACACATACACACACACTCACACAAACACATATGCCCACTCAAATACACATATTTTTTACACTTATACAGGTATCCTCCTACATTCACCAATCTTAAATCTGTCCATGATTCAACAATTATGTTTTGTAACAGCTCACCGCACAATCATGATGAAATGAATAACACAAGTTCTTGGAACCTACTCTCAAACAAAAATAAACCTAGACAAATAATTCAAAGCATACTTAACAAATCCACAGTCACTGTGTCATAAAAAGAATGTAGACTAATGTATTCTCTCACGACTAACAAAACATACAGAAACCCAGACACTTTTAATCACTTGCATCTACTCGGCCCATAGACACTAGAGCAACATAAAACCCAGACATTAGTTGAATTGTGCAGAATATATGTAAACAGGATTTGATGAGGAATTGACGAAAGGCAGAAAAAAAGACAACAAAAAAGAAGGAAAAAAAATTTTAAAATGAAAAAGGAGAAAAATGCCAATGAACAGAGGCATGTGAAGTATTTTAAAAAAAAGAAAAGAGTAGAGAAAGAAAAGAATGGTGCTCCAAGATCTGCATGCAACTGAGGCATAAAAAGAAAAGAAAAAAGAACAATGTCATGGAATCTCCATATAGGGACATGTCATACTGTAACAATGCTTGTTTGGGTACATTATGTCATTGTATATTCTGTAAACAACACTACTCTCCCTCATGGTACTCACACTTGCTGTTTTCCTTTTTTAGTATGTTATCCTCTTTTTTTTTTTCAAGAGCAGCCTTCAAAGTGCAACATTGCACATCACTTTTTTTCATTGCACATCACTTTTTTTCTTTTTTGTTGTCTGTAATACTCCAGCTAGTGGGGCACTTAACAGCCGGTGGGGATATAAATCTTGAAGGATTTTTTCAAAAAGTTATTTCTGTTGGTCAGGTCCTTTTCTGGCTGGCTAAGATTTCGTGGAGGTGGAGGTCGAGGGGGTAAAACAGCAGTTGATCGCTTGATGTTCTTGAATCTAAAACACAGCAGAGGACAAGGAAAGAAGCTGCACATCAATAGTTAGGACAGCAATAAAGTGTCTTAGCATCTTTCATTTCTTGATTTGATAATTAAAGATATCTCTGAGAGTGGAAAAAAGGTTCACATATGACGAACAAGAAAAATCAATTCCAAAGAGAATCCACTACTCCATGCCACTTATTTTAACAGGTGTGTTGCAAAAACTATTTAGTTTGGACAAGAGGTATCAGCTTTTGAGGAATTAAAAAAAACAGTTCAACACTGTTGCATAAAGTCAAGCAAGGCTGTATGACGGAGAAAAAAAAAATTGTTCCTGTGCCTATTTCCTACATTTCAATGTATCTATTGTACCTAACACTCTTTTTCATACTAACGAAGAAAAAACAAGTCAAAAGTGTCTCACCTCATCCTGCAGGCATCATCAGAATCGGCTGACAATGTCGGGCCTAGGTCACCGAAGGAATAGGATTTAGTGGCAAAAGTTTTTCCATGCTCCTCAGTTGAATGCCAAGTCGGGGTTTGTAAAGAGCAAGTGCTGCCACTGCGATCTCTCCACAGTTCTGTTGAGGCCTGAAGCTGGTCATCCCCTGACAATGTGGAGATGGTGTCACTGGACACTGGTGTGCCCACCGAGTCCTGCTTCAGTGTGCTTTGGGAGTCTGGCAGAGCCCAGCGCAGGTTGAGCTTCATCAGCTCCCCAAACTGTCCCCATCAACACACATGGCATAGCAACAGAGGTCAGCAACACTCACTGAACAACCACAATGATGGTCAGATTTATATTAGAAAAAAACATAAGAAACAAAAATCAACAACACAAAATGATGTTAAAACAAATAATAGCTGTTTGACAATGTGCCCCTCCAGGGGCTGCAACCTTGCCATGGTCAGAGGCCTTGTGTGGTCCAGTGATCCCTTCGGCTTTGCTGGCAGGGGCATCAATACTTGATTAGATGGTTAGTTCTTGTTAACATTTCCAGGCCTATACTGCCAAGTTGCTGTCTGGCATGAGCACAACATGGCAGGAGTTCATGCCCCCGATAGGGCCTCCCATGTCAGAAAGGCTAAGGGTGAATACCCTGACCCACCTTTTCCTTTTCTTATCTTGTGCCTTACTTACTTGGCTGTTTTCTATCTTCATCTCCCCTTCAAGTCGTCTTTTTCACATTCTTTACCTCTCTGTAAGATCTGCCGTGTATGCCGTGTGGTGCAATCTATGATAGAGGGGAATGAGATCCTGGTGATTGAGAGGGCAGATGCTATCAACACATCTCTTTGACTTGGACCTCTCCTAGACAGGGGGTACACTCTGGCCTGGGTGTATTAATCGGCTCCCCTTCATGGGGCTGGGTCAAGACAGGCAGTTCCCCTGCTGGCCATGTGAACCCCTGCAGTGCTCAGCTCTCTGACCCTGGAAGTTGGGCATGATCAGGGGGGATAGGGTTAGTGGCATTCTGTTTGTCGTATATCTCTCCTGAAGCCTGAAAGGGGTCAAGACAAGTCACTTCTTGGCCCTGGCCCCTTTGTTGGACTCCATGAGAGAGATGAAATCTAAAACAACAAAAAAAAATGGCTTCTTCACCTAAAATTCTTCCTCCCCCCCCCTCCTCCCCCCCCCCCCCCCCCCCCCCCCCCCCCCCCCGAAAAGTACATTCCTGTGCAAAAAAAAATTACTACAGGAGTCTGAGGTGGACTTTGACTCCAAAGCAGAAACAAGAAGAACAACTGGGTTTTGGTCTGCTTGGTTGATTATGGAAAGTGCAGAACAGGACAAACTGATTTCCATACTAAGCCCAAAGGGCTTTCAGGGATTTGTTGGAGATCGACAATCAGTAAAAAGATTAAAGAATGGAACCTTTCTTCACTGGATGAAGAGCAAATCCAAGAGACAATCAGAGCAGCTTCTTACAGCAAAAAAAACTGGTAGACAGAGAAATCCAGGTGACTCCCCACAAACAGCTGAATTCATCTAAAGGAGTCATTCCATGGCCAGATCCCAGAGGTGTCTCGGAGACAGAAATCAAAATGGAACTAACATCCCAAGGTGTTATATGTGCATGAGGTGACCGTTCCATTAGAAGACACTAAGAGCAGTGTACACCTGCATTAAAAGGGCACTCAGGGCAGTGTACACCTGCATTAGAAGGCACTAAGGGCAGTGTACACCTCCATTACAAGGCACTAAGGGCAGTGTAAAACTCCATTAGAAGGCACTCAGGGCAGTGTACAACTCCATTAAAAGGCACTCAGGGCAGTGTACACCTCCATTAGAAGGCACTAAGGGCAGTGTACAACTCCATTAGAAGGCACTAAGGGCAGTGTACAACTCCATTAGAAGGCACTCAGGGCAGTGTACACCTCCATTACAAGGCACTAAGGGCAGTGTACACCTCCATTACAAGGCACTAAGGGCAGTGTACACCTCCATTACAAGGCACTAAGGGCAGTGTACACCTCCATTACAAGGCACTAAGGGCAGTGTACACCTCCATTACAAGGCACTAAGGGCAGTGTACACCTCCATTACAAGGCACTAAGGGCAGTGTACACCTCCATTACAAGGCACTAAGGCAGTGTACACCTCCATTACAAGGCACTAAGGGCAGTGTACACCTCCATTACGAGGCACTAAGGGCAGTGTACACCTCCATTACAAGGCACTAAGGGCAGTGTACACCTCCATCCAGGTCCAACAGCTTCTGGATACTACATTTAATCCATACCCGTTCAAAAATGTATGGCGCCCAAAAGAAAACTGTTCTTAATCCTATTTGTACTGTAACAAGGGAGAAAAAGAAAGAGTTGGTATGCAGGCTTTATTTGTTTTCTTTGTTTTGTCTTTTTTTAAGTCCTGTGAGAAGTTGGTCTGTCAGAGAAAACAACTTTTGTTTTCTGAATGAAGGAGTAAAGAGTGTGGTGTATTTTTTTCAAACAGGTTAAATGACAGACTACAGATCCAAACGTCCCTAGTTAAATGACAGACTACAGATCTAAAGGTCCCTAGTTAAATGACAGACTACAGATCTAAAGGTCCCTAGTTAAATGACAGACTACAGATCCAAACGTCCCTAGTTAAATGACAGACTACAGATCTAAAGGTCCCTAGTTAAATGACAGACTACAGATCTAAAGGTCCCTAGTTAAATGACAGACTACAGATCCAAAGGTCCCTAGTTAAATGACAGACTACAGATCTAAAGGTCCCTAGTTAAATGACATACTACAGATCTAAAGATCCCTAGTTTAATGACAGACTACAGATCTAAAGGTCCCTAGTTAAATGACAGACCACAGATCTAAAGGTCCCAAGTTAAATGACAGACTACAGATCTAAAGGTCCCTAGTTAAATGACAGACTACAGATCTAAAGGTCCCTAGTTAAATTACAGACTACAGATCTAAAGGTCCCTAGTTAAATGACAGACTACAGATCCAAACATCCCTAGTTAAATGACAGACTACAAATCTAAAGGTCCCTAGTTAAATGACAGACTACAGATCCAAACGTCCCTAGTTAAATGACAGACTACAGATCTAAAGGTCCCTAGTTAAATGACAGACTACAGACCTAAAGGTCCCTAGTTAAATGACAGACTACAGATCTAAAGGTCCCTAGTTAAATGACAGACTACAGATCCAAACGGCCCTAGTTAAATGACAGACTACAGATCCAAACGGCCCTAGTTAAATGACAGACTACAGATCCAAACGGCCCTAGTTAAATGACAGACTAAAGATCTAAAGGTCCCTAGTTAAATGACAGACTACAGATCCAAACGGCCCTAGTTAAATGACAGACTAGAGATCTGATGGTCCCTATTTAAATAACAGACTAAAGATCTGATGGTCCCTAATTAAATAACAGACCAAAGATCCGATGGTCCCTATTTAAATAACAGACTAAAGATCTGATGGTCCCTATTTAAATGACAGACTAAAGATCTGATGGTCCCTATTTAAATAACAGACTAAAGATCTGATGGTACCTATTCAAATGACTGACTAAAGACCTGATGGTCCCTATTTAAATAACAGACTAAAGATCTGATGGTCCCTATTTAAATGACAGAGTAAAGAGAAAGGTCCCCAATTAAATGACAAAGATCTGATGGTCCCTATTTAAATGACAGACTAAAGATCTGATGGTCCCTATTTAAATGACAGACTAAAGATCTGATGGTCCCTAATTAAATAACAGACCAAAGATCCGATGGTCCCTATTTAAATAACAGACTAAAGATCTGATGGTCCCTATTTAAATGACAGACTAAAGATCTGATGGTCCCTATTTAAATAACAGACTAAAGATCTGATGGTACCTATTCAAATGACAGACTAAAGACCTGATGGTCCCTATTTAAATAACAGACTAAAGATCTGATGGTCCCTATTCAAATGACAGAGTAAAGAGAAAGGTCCCTAATTAAATGACAGACTAAAGATCTGATGGTCCCTATTTAAATGACGGACTAAAGATCTGATGGTCCCTATTTAAATGACAGAGTAAAGAGAAAGGTCCCTAATTAAATGACAGAGTAAAGAGAAAGGTCCCTATTTAAATGACAGACTAAAGATCTGATGGTCCCTATTTAAATGACAGACTAAAGATCAGATGGTCCCTATTTAAATGACAGACTAAAGATATGATGGTCCCTAATTAAATAACAGACCAAAGATCCGATGGTCCCTATTTAAATAACAGACTAAAGATCTGATGGTCCCTATTTAAATGACAGACTAAAGATCTGATGGTCCCTATTTAAATGACAGACTAAAGATCTGATGGTCCCTATTTAAATGACAGAGTAAAGACAAAGTTCCCGAATTAAATGACAGAGTAAAGACAAAGGTCCCTAATTAAATGGCAGAGTAAAGACAAAGGTCCCTAATTAAATGACAGAGTAAAGACAAAGGTCGCTAATTAAATGACAGAGTAAAGAGAAAGGTCCCTATTTAAATGACAGAGTAAAGAGAAAGGTCCCTATTTAAATGACAGACTAAAGATCTGATGGTCCCTATTTAAATGACAGACTAAAGATCTGATGGTCCCTATTTAAATGACAGAGTAAAGACAAAGGTCCCTAATTAAATGACAGAGTAAAGACAAAGGATGGTGGGGAGTAAAGAGAAAGGTCGCTAATTAAATGACAGAGTAAAGAGAAAGGTCGCTAATTAAATGACAGAGTAAAGACAAAGGTCCCTAATTAAATGACAGAGTAAAGACAAAGGTCCCTAATTAAATGACAGAGTAAAGAGAAAGGTCGCTAGTTCTATGTTGGAATCGGACACTTTTTTCCAACTTCAAAGGACTGGAAGCAGTTCTAAGGTAAAGGGTAGGGGTGAAGTGGGGGATGGGGGGGGGGGGGGGCAGACAGAAGAGGGGGGAGATGAGGGATGGGGAATTAGGGGGGAAGATGAAGGGTAAGGGGACAGGGGATGGTGGGGAGGACAAGGAAGGAAGAGAAGGAAATAAAGGGTGGGGGAGGCAGAGGTGGGGAAATCAGGGGTGGGGGAAGAAGGGTGAAGATGGAGTGAAGAAAATCTGGGGTTGGGGAAGGAGAGGTGGGTAACAGGGTGGAGATGGGATGGGGTGGCACAGGGAAACAAGGAATGGGGGAGGGGGGAGAGTTCTGGTACTTTCTTTTTCTGCAAGGGATTTGAAGTGGGTTATGGGTAAAGTGAGGAGGTGCAGATGGGTAAGGTGGGGATGGTGGGACAGGAACCTGGGGGGAGGGCAACAGGGAGGGGAGGATGGGGACACACAGGAAGACATTGCCTTCATGGCAGCGTTATAATGAATGAAAGGCTTCAGAAGAGGAGGACAAGCACCTGACCTCGTAAAGTCCTGGCTGCAGGATCTGGAACCCCACACTGACGGGCTGCATGCATCCCCGGGGACATGACCTGCAACAGCCCACACCACTCTACAATGCTGCAACAACTGTCAGCAAGCAATCCCTGGTTTCACTCATAGCACTCATTTCATGACTGGAAAACATATGCATCATGAGCATCTTCAAAATCAAAGCGACCTGTTTGCTGTCTGTGGCTGATCAGCACTATTTCAATGAATGGAAGACCAAGCCTTCATCAAAAGCAACAAACCATTGTTCTCATCAGTACATCACTATTGTTATGTTGGTTGTTGGGTTTTTTTTTATTCCCACTTTCATTTCTTAGTTTTTTGTGAGTGCTTTTTTTTGTTTTAATGACAACTCTGAAAAATGGGACCTGTCCATATCATTGCCCAGTTTTATCCATTGAGCAAAGATCATTTCCCTTAGTTCTGTTGACAGATATGTTCCTTTTTTGGAAGGGAGTCTCTTGTATTAAAGTGCTTTTTGTCCATAAGTCTCGTATCACCATGAGGGGACAAAATGTTGAACCCCATTTACAATTTGGCTTGAAAACCAACCCAACCAGAGGACAGAAAGTCAACACCACAATGAAAAACAGTCACCATCCAGACAAGCTATAAGAACGGATGAGCAGCAGAACTGGTTTCAAGTTACTTTTATGTGCTTCTAATCAGGAAAAAGTGGCCATTTTTTAATCGATCTTAAACAACGATCTTGGAATCAGCACGCACACACCACTTTTTCCCCAGTCATCAGCAAAGGTATACTCAACACTGAATGATCTATAATGAAGAAAATGAACACCTGGTTGGAATGTCCCACACACAAATGATCAAAGAGAAAAATGAAGTAGTTGCTGAACACCTGGTTGGAATGTCCCACACACAAATGATCAAAGAGAAAAATGAAGTAGTTGCTGAACAGCTGGTTGGAATGTCCCACACACAAATGATCAAAGAGAAAAATGAAGTAGTTGCTGAACAGCTGGTTGGAATGTCCCACACACAAATGATCAAAGAGAAAAATGAAGTAGTTGCTGAACAGCTGGTTGGAATGTCCCACACACAAATGACAAAGAGAAAAATGAAGTAGTTGCTGAACACGTTGGAATGTCCCCACACATGATCAAAGAGAAAAATGAAGTAGTTGCTGAACAGCTGGTTGGAATGTCCCACACACAAATGATCAAAGAGAAAAATGAAGTAGTTGCTGAACAGCTGGTTGGAATGTCCCACACACAAATGATCAAAGAGAAAAATGAAGTAGTTGCTGAACAGCTGGTTGGAATGTCCCACACACAAATGATCAAAGAGAAAAATGAAGTAGTTGCTGAACACTGGTTGGAATGTCCCACACACAAATGATCAAAGAGAAAAATGAAGTAGTTGCTGAACAGCTGGTTGGAATGTCCCACACACAAATGATCAAAGAGAAAAATGAAGTAGTTGCTGAACAGCTGGTTGGAATGTCCCACACACAAATGATCAAAGAGAAAAATGAAGTAGTTGCTGAACAGCTGGTTGGAATGTCCCACACACAAATGATCAAAGAGAAAAATGAAGTAGTTGCTGAACAGCTGGTTGGAATGTCCCACACACAAATGATCAAAGAGAAAATGAAGTAGTTGCTGAACAGCTGGTTGGAATGTCCCACACACAAATGATCAAAGAGAAAAATGAAGTAGTTGCTGAACAGCTGGTTGGAATGTCCCACACACAAATGATCAAAGAGAAAAATGAAGTAGTTGCTGAACAGCTGGTTGGAATGTCCCACACACAAATGATCAAAGAGAAAAATGAAGTAGTTGCTGAACAGCTGGTTGGAATGTCCCACACACAAATGATCAAAGAGAAAAATGAAGTAGTTGCTGAACAGCTGGTTGGAATGTCCCACACACAAATGATCAAAGAGAAAAATGAAGTAGTTGCTGAACACCTGGTTGGAATGTCCCACACACAAATGATCAAAGAGAAAAATGAAGTAGTTGCTGAACAGCTGGTTGGAATGTCCCACACACAAATGATCAAAGAGAAAAATGAAGTAGTTGCTGAACAGCTGGTTGGAATGTCCCACACACAAATGATCAAAGAGAAAAATGAAGTAGTTGCTGAACAGCTGGTTGGAATGTCCCACACACAAATGATCAAAGAGAAAAATGAAGTAGTTGCTGAACAGCTGGTTGGAATGTCCCACACACAAATGATCAAAGAGAAAAATGAAGTAGTTGCTGAACAGCTGGTTGGAATGTCCCACACACAAATGATCAAAGAGAAAAATGAAGTAGTTGCTGAACAGCTGGTTGGAATGTCCCACACACAAATGATCAAAGAGAAAAATGAAGTAGTTGCTGAACAGCTGGTTGGAATGTCCCACACACAAATGATCAAAGAGAAAAATGAAGTAGTTGCTGAACAGCTGGTTGGAATGTCCCACACACAAATGATCAAAGAGAAAAATGAAGTAGTTGCTGAACAGTGGTTGGAATGTCCCACACACAAATGATCAAAGAGAAAAATGAAGTAGTTGCTGAACAGCTGGTTGGAATGTCCCACACACAAATGATCAAAGAGAAAAATGAAGTAGTTGCTGAACAGCTGGTTGGAATGTCCCACACACAAATGATCAAAGAGAAAAATGAAGTAGTTGCTGAACAGCTGGTTGGAATGTCCCACACACAAATGATCAAAGAGAAAAATGAAGTAGTTGCTGAACAGCTGGTTGGAATGTCCCACACACAAATGATCAAAGAGAAAAATGAAGTAGTTGCTTTATCCTTGATGAAATGCACACAACAAAAACCACACAGTTTCTCACTGCAGAAAAGAACATAATGGAGGCTGAAACAATTATGTTTATGTAGCTTACAAACATTCAACAGTGGGATAAGAACCAGTCAAGAACCTGGGTAGTATGAGTCCTGGAAAGACACAAAGAGGGGAAAGGAAACCATGGAATGAAGAAGAAAGCTGCAGATCATAGACCAGTGTAGCCTAACCGACAATACAAAGCCTGGTCCATGCAGTTCATGCTGATCATGAAACCCTCAAGCCTCTTCTGATATATATCAGCACTAGTACAGTGAAATCAGTGAAGGCTAAAATCCACAAATGCACCAGAAAATGGCTGTGACCTGCCTTGTCTAACTGCATGATACAGCTGCCAAGCAAAGCCCACGTTTTAACTCCTCAAAAATGTATTCAGGTAGCCCTGAAAAACATTTTTGAGAGTTAAAACGTGGGGAAAGTAGGGGGAGGGGGGAGGGGGAGTAAGAAAGGTAAAAGGTAAGTAAGTAAAGATAACAAGTGGGGGCAGTAAGGAGCCATGGCAAAAGAATCCAAAAGGCAGTCCAGCAAGGCCAACAGGGAAGTGGATTACATATGAAAGATGTCTAAGCTTGAGATCTGAAATCCAGTTGTCAGAGTACAAAGTGAGAACAGCAAGGCTCAAGACTGTAGATAAGAAGCATTCAGAAGACTGTTAGATAAGAAGCATTCAGAAGGCTGTTAGATAAGAAGCATTCAGAAGACTGTTAGATAAGAAGCATTCAGAAGACTGTTAGATAAGAAGCATTCAGAAGGCGAATGATAAGAGAATCCAGAAAGCAATCCAGCAAGGCCAACAGAGGCATGGATTACGTTGGCAAACACTCACCAAAGACTTTCATCCGCAATGAAATATGATCTACTGTCCTCAAAATCAAACCTGGCAACAAGGGGGAAATCAGACGACCTCTTGCATCCACCCTACCAAGACAAACAAACAGCGGAACAAATCCTGAATTCATGCAAAGCAGCACTAACAAAGGGAGTGTACATATGGAGACACAACTATGAGCTTTAAGGAGATCATACATACACTTGGCACTCCCCCTGAGGGAGCCACAACCAAAGCTCCAGCAACAACCTCCTTTGTGGCAGGAGGCCACAAATCATGGTCAGCTACAGTTGGGACATCTACAGACTGGAAGTGGAGTTTACCGATTGAAGTGCATGACTAAGAATGCTCAGCAGACCTTCCTGAATGGGAGAAAACTCTCCAGTGATCTTCATGACCAGTGTTCATGAGAACATGTATAACACCCCACTCAGGTTTACCCAAATGTACATGTATGAGTCCAATTGTTCACTGTGCCATACGAATGCAGAATGACATCGCTCATATCCACGGGACTGAGAAGTACATAAGTCTAGCCAGCAGGCTGTGTGAGCCAAAGTCCTCAAGTCAGACGTTGGAGCAAGGTCTATGGCGATATGAAAAAGCTCTTCATAAGGGCAAAGAAGAGGACCAGAACTTTAGAGGCAATAGCAGACATAGCTTAAAAGAATTCCAGCTGGATCTGGTTGAAACCAAACAAAATCAACCCCTAAGACTTATATTTCCCATCCTAAACTATGTGGGAAAGACATTCATCACTGGGAAATTTGGCTTTCAGACCCCCAACCATCCAGAAGGCGCAGGTTTGATTCACAGTAGCATCAAAAATATTTCAGACTGCAAAAGGGCTTCTATGTATCACGACCTCAACGCGGCCCAGTCCCTATGAGTGTAAGGGAATTCAGAGAAAAAATCTTGCCTAAGGGAGGCTCTTCCTCAAGTTTTTTCTTACCAATGATCTCCAATGACAAATACAATGTTCACCTGTTTGGAGAAACCACAAAATGTTCACCTGGAGATTGATGGATGACTAAGTGATAGCATTCCACTTTCTTTTCTAAAGCCTACATTTCTACATTACTTGCTAGAAATTACAATGTACGTATCCATAGCAAATTTGCAATAAGACAACAATCTTCAGCAACACAATTTTAAAAATCACTTTTATGAACATATCTGACTATCATTCTGATAACTTACTATTCATTACATGGCAACTGAAAAAGAAGTACCCATGTACAAAAAAGTTAAACATTATTGAAAAGAAAAGCAGATACAGTTTTATACATGCTAAAACATCACATGAAATTACAAAAAAAGAAAAACAATCTCTGAATGACAAGGTGAGAGACTTTTTGCTCAAATTCTGAAATAATTCGAAGCACCCTGTGCATGCACTGGACATCCAATTGTGTTGTCATGGTGACAAACACCATCTACAATCAGTGAATCAAATTCCATGTCTGTCTCAAACTCAGAACTTCATCATCCAATGTGAACTTCATTCCAACACTCAGACCATGGCATGTCCAGCTCTATGTATTCGCACATGTGTATGTGCCTTTTCTGGTTTGTTAGACTTAAATCATTAGATGTTAACTTGTTCTGAATAAAACACAACTGTCTTACGCACTTTCAACCTCAAACAGGATCATGAACAGCAACATCAAATTCAAAGCTGAAGTACATTCACCGATCAAACAATCGAAAATTAAAACAAGACGATAAGAAAAAGTAACAACCCCACAAGGGAAAAGTTGATTATTAACTGAAAATACATGAAATACCCAGTCAGAACTGGATCTACAAAAGGTCAAGTTTGGATCTGCATCCCTGAACAGATGACAGAATGTCTGAGGGCATACCAGTTTTAATGTCAGATCAATAAGCACAGTTTGATCTGGTCAACGAGCACAGTTTATTCTGGTCCATGGTCTGGTCTATGGGCATAGTTTGGTCTAGTCTATATACACTGTTTGGTCTGGTCTATGGGCATAGTTTGGTCTAGTCTATGGGCACGGTTTGGCCCAGTCTATGTGCACTGTTTGGTCTAGTCTATGGCACTGTTTGGCCTAGGCTATGGGCACTGTTTGCCCTAGTCTATATACACTGTTTAGTCTGGTCTCTGGGCACTGTTTGGTCTGGTCTCTGGCACAGTTTGGTCTGGTCTAATGGCACTGTTTGGTCTGGTCTCTGGGCACTGTTTGGTCTGGTCTCTTGGCACAGTTTGGTCGGGTTTCAATGGGCACTGTTTGGTCTGGTCCTGGGCACAGTTTGGTCTGGTCAATGGGCACAGTTTGGTCTGGTCAATGGGCACTGTTTGGTCTGGTCTGGGCACTGTTTGGTCTGGTTCTGGGCACAGTTTGGTCTGGTCTCTGGGCACAGTTTGGTCTGGTCATGGGCACGTTTGGTCTGGTCAATGGGCACTGTTTGGTCTGGTCTCTGGGCACGTTTGGTCTGGTCAATGGGCACAGTTTGGTCTGGTCAATGGGCACTGTTTGGTCTGGTCAATGGCACTTTGGTCTGGTCTCTGGGCACAGTTTGGTCTGGTCTCTGGGCACAGTTTGGTTGGTCAATGGGCACTTGGTCTGGTCAATGGGCACAGTTTGGTCTGGTCAATGGGCACTGTGGTCTGGTCAATGGGCACTGTTTGGTCTGGTCTCTGGGCACTGTTTGGTTGTCATGGCACTTTGTCTGGTCCTGGGCACTGTTTGGTCTGGTCATGGCACGTTTGGTCTGTCAATGGGCACTGGTCTGTTGGGACGTTTGCTGGTAATGGGCACTGTGGTCTGGTCAATGGGCACTTTGGTCTGGTCTCTGGGCACTGTTTGGTCTGGTCTCTGGCACTGTTTGGTCTGGTCTTCTGGCACAGTTTGGTCTGGTCATGGCACTTTTGGGTTGGCACTGTTGCTTCTGGCACGTTTGGTCTGGTCTTGGGACAGTTTGGTCTGGTCTATGGGGCACTGTTTGGTCTGTCTTGGCCGTTTGTCTGGCATGCACTGTTTGGTCTGGTGGACTTGCTGGTGCTGGGCACTGTTTGGTCTGGTCAATGGGCACTGTGGTCTGGTCAATAGGCACAGTTTGGTCTGGTCTCTGGACACTGTTTGGTTTGGTCAATGGGCACTGTGGTCTGGTCTCTGGGCACAGTTTGACCTGGTAAATGGGCACTGTGGTCTGGTCAATGGGCACTGTTTGGTCTGGTATCTGGGCACTGTTTGGTCTGGTCTCTGGGCACAGTTTGGTCTGGTCAATGGGCACTGTGGTCTGGTCAATGGGCACTGTTTGGTCTTGTCTATGGGCACTGTTTGGTCTGGTCTATATACAAAGTTTGGTCTGGTCTATGGGCACTGTTTGGTCTGGTCTCTGGGCACTGTTTGGTCTGGTCTCTGGGCACAGTTTGGTCTGGTCTCTGGGCACTGTTTGGTCTGGTCAATGGGCACTGTTTGGTCTGGTTTCTGGGCACAGTTTGGTCTGGTCAATGGGCACTTTGGTCTGGTCTCTGGGCACAGTTTGGTCTGGTCAATGGGCACTGTTTGGTCTGGTCTCTGGGCACTGTTTGGTCTGGTCTCTGGGCACTGTTTGGTCTGGTCTCTGGGCACTGTTTGGTCTGGTCAATGGGCACTGTGGTCTGGTCAATGGGCACAGTTTGGTCTGGTCTCTGGGCACTGTTTGGTTTGGTCAATGGGCACTGTGGTCTGGTCTCTGGGCACAGTTTGGTCTGGTCAATGGGCACTGTGGTCTGGTCAATGGGCACTGTTTGGTCTGGTCTCTGGGCACTGTTTGGTCTGGTCTCTGGGCACTGTGGTCTGGTCTCTGGGCACTGTTTGGTCTGGTCTCTGGGCACTGTTTGGTCTGGTCTCTGGGCACAGTTTGGTCTGGTCTATGGGCACTGTGGTCTGGTCAATGCGCACTGTGGTCTGGTCTCTGGGCACTGTTTGGTTTGGTCTCTGGGCACTGTTTGGTCTGGTCTCTGGGCACTGTTTGGTCTGGTCAATGGACACTGTGGTCTGGTCAATGGGCACTGTTTGGTCTGGTCTCTGGGCACTGTCTGGTCTGGTCAATGGGCACTGTTTGGTCTGGTCTCTGGGCACTGTTTGGTCTGGTCTCTGGGCACTGTTTGGTCTGGTCTATATACAAAGCTTGGTCTGGTCTATGGGCACTGTTTGGTCTGGTCTATATACAAAGTTTGGTCTGGTCTATGGGCACTGTTTGGTCTGGTCTATGGGCACTGTTTGGTCTGGTCTATGGGCACAGTTTGGACTGATCTGGTCTTGATAATAATACTTTTCACAAAGTACGTGTATTTCATCACTTTGATTTTTGTTCAGTTTTACTTTCTATTTCTTGTAATACATATTTTGGACATAGTCAATCACAATTTTGCCCCACAACACTTCAGAACATTCTCATGCTCATAACCCCAGCCCTATGTTTAGTTTCAAATGCAGCTAAAACAGATCCCTTTTCAAGTACTTTCATATGTGAAACCAACTTTTTTCTTGAAAATGAAGGAGTGCATTTTTTATTTATGTAAATCACACTGTCGTCCAAAAGTTATGGTAGTTGTGCTCCAAATAAAAGAAAACAGCACATATCAAATATCAATTTTATGCCAACCACCAAACTGAAAATCAAAATGAAATTTTTAAAAAAAAGTTACAAATAACACCAATAAACTAAACAAGCCTCTATTCAGCAACAAATATTCTATAAGCCAATGAATAAGAGATAAAATGGAAAGGTCACGTAAAACCAACAGTTCCCCTTCTGTCACACTCACAGTAACTATCCGACACATGAAACACCCAATAACAAACATCTAACAATGCCACTAATATATCCCAGACTTCATTCACTGCAGAAGATTCTATTCATTCTGGAATCTATATCATCTGCTAAGAGTAAAATTGCATGCAAACATGTCCACCAACCATCCTGCGGGAGAAACATAAAAAGTACATCTTAGCTTTCCAAAGATTTCTTCCACTGCACATTTCTGTAGTTTCCCAAATTCTCACAATAAATGCTCCTTGGATGTAGTTGTCATACAGTGGAAAACAAATGTACTGGCTAGGACACAGGAGTACAGTCAGGCACAATAAAGGAAAATGGACAGATTCAATATTCCCATGAATAAGATACTTTTATTTCAATGCTGATTGTTGGCAAATTATGTTATCATGAATAAGATACTTTTATTTCAATGCTGATTGTTGGCAAATTATGTTATCATGAATAAGATACTTTTATTTCAATGCTAATTGTTATCTTGCAGATTTTGTTTGTTTCACTTCACTGCTGTATCTTATCCAGCTCTGTGTTAAACATTCTGCACTTTCAAAACAATGAATGTTGCAGCCCCTCTGTGTCGTTTTGACTGTCAATGTCAGGCATTTGACAGATGAGTTTTCCATACAATCAGAAGAATTGGGGTAAAACATGATCGTGAGATGCGCATTGGTTTATACGAAATCCATTTGATACTCATTTAATTCTTGTGGAAAAAAATCAATCAGACACCTGTTCAATTTCTCACAAGGCCACTATGTCCCAATAAACATAAGTGAAGCTGATGCCAAAAGAGAAGAGCATTCAAACTTTGTGTTGTCTGCCAAAGCTGAACTTTCAGTTCTAGAGAAAGCTTGGGTGTATGGCAGAGTGCATGGCAATACAAGAATGAAACTCCAGTAGAATCTCAGAGAAGAACCGTAACTCTTGGTCTTGATGTCACACTTGCTGTGGCTGGGACACAAGCAACATGAAAACTTGGTCAAGCAAAAGAGCACGATACATGGGGGACAGAAGGGGCATGTGGGATGCGAGAGATGGGAAGAAGGGAGGAGGGTGAGGAAAAGAATTTTCCCACTAAAAGTAGTTTTTAGAGAAACTCGCCTGTCCAAAGAGCCTTAATCCAACCTGGCATGTTTCATGCCTTGCCTGACCAGGGCCTGCCAATTAGGTTAATGGGAGAAGGGAGTTAATGCAAGCTTTCTGTCACTTTCACTCAGACTCCACAGTGATCTCCCTTTCCCAATGAGCCATTTCAGGCTATGAATAGTTCATTTCAGTTTCCACGCTCTACGTTCCACAATGCCAGAGCTGGGAGAGAGCCCTAGAGTTCGGGCAAGTAAGTAAAAAAAGACAATTTTTAATACTCAAAATGTGCCCACAACCAGCAACACTTGCTTTAACCAACCATGAACATGTACTGTTATAATTTTTATTTCCCTTGAGCAAGCACAGGAGAACTGATTTACTCACTGTTCCCTCTTACCAGACATGGGTTAGCCCCCTTACCAGACATGGGTTAGCCCCCTTACCAGACATGGGTTAGCCCCTTACCAACATGGTTAGCCCTACAGACATGGGTTAGCAAAAAACACCACTAAAGTTGACCAAGTAAAGTGGATTTTCAAAGTGACAAGAACCACTACAAAAATGGATCAAGTCAAACAAACCTGTCACTTAGTAAGTCTTTCCATCAATGTTAAACATATACACAAAATCAATTGAAAAAAAAGGAGACCAAGACCCATAAAATCAATTTTATGAGTGTTACAGTCTGAGCAGCAACCAAACCTCCCAAGTAGGTCAGATCTGCTGCTGTGCCTCTCATATAAAAGCTTCCAAAGGTGATCTGAGACTTTCAGGCTGCTGTACACACAACGTCAAGCCACCGCAATGCTATGCCAAAGTGCAAAACTCATGGACAGAGTCCAAGATCTCATGTTCCCTGAAATCTACTGGGGGTTAGGGTTGGTGAGGGTAGGATGGGGGGAGGGGAGGGGACAGCAGTCTCTGGCCAAAGCTTGCCTGGTCCCTTGCCCGATCCCATTGGGGCTTCTGCATTTTTCAAACTGCACCACAACAGCAAGCCTTGGGAGCCAGACACTGTCCTCTACAAATAAGCCTTCAACACTCTTCCAAACAATTAACCTGCTCCCCCTATCAGAGCCAGGACTGTTTTACATAATCTTTGATGTAAGAAGTCCATGAAAGATTGATGTCAATTAGTGTGCCTGGTATATGATGACTGTCTACTTCTTCAAATCTTACATTGTTGATATAAACAGTAGATACCTGTTTTACATTTTGTCATCTTTGACGGTGTGTAATAAGCATAACTTTAGTCTTGCTGGGTTTAATGACATTTGACACACAGGCACCATTCATTTAAAATGTCTACAGACTTTTGTAATGATGCATACACTGATTTAAGGTTACAGCTGTTGGTATAAATTGTCATATCATCACAAAAGAGTTCACAAGATTCTTCAATATGAAGAGAGAGGTTGTTTAAATTGATAGAAAATAGGAGAGGACCTACAACTGAGCCAAGGCCTACTCCACATCTGACAGGAAATAAATTGGATGTTGAAGAATTCAGACATACAAACTGTTGACAACTAAGAGTGACTAAATCAGCTGGAGCATGTTTCCCGTTAAATCACACAATGATTATTTTTTGCATAACAGCTTGTGGTCTATGACATCAAAAGCCTTTGCAAATCAACAATGTCAGTGGTAGAGCATCTTGGTGATCCTGGGGTTGCGGGTTTGAATCTCCAAGGGGCCGTTTCAGTACAGGGGGATTTTTCCCTCGGAGTTAACATTGGTTTTGACTCTATTTCCCATACAGTCCTTCGAATGAGACTACAAACCAAGGTTCCGTGTGTGAACCACGCATAACATCTTGCACACACGTAAAATCCCATCAACTACTTTCAGAAGAGATGGCCAGTTTGGCAGTTGGTATGGATGACACGTTACACATAGCTTGCACCTTCCACAAAACTGGAGTATAGCTGCCTTTAATGGTGGGATAAAAAAAAGTCATACACACAAAACTACACTCCCTTTGTTGGGTGGATGGAATTAATCCTTGCCTGTCTGTACAGGGAGTGTCCACAGGAGTATCAGCCTGCATACGCAGAAAGAAAGAAAGGAAAAACAAACAATGTCTGCAAAATTCATTTTCATTAATATTCATATGCCATGGTCTGCTAAGTTTGTTAGAGCAGCATGACATGTGTGTGTGTGTTGTGTGTGTGTGTGTGTGTGTGTGTGTTGTGTGTGCACATGGGTGTGTCAATATGCACCCTTGCTTGTAGATGCATGGTACTTGCAATATTCATCTTCTTACTGGTTTCATTCATGTTTACTTTAACCTTTTATGCGTTTGTAAGCGTTTAGGGCTTAGGATGTAAGATTAAGTGCCATATATATGATTATTATTATTATTTCCATGGCAACTAGTGTTTCAAGACTCAAATTTGACATATTTTTGTGAACTTTGACTGATGCCTAATCATTTTCAATTACACTTCCTAAAAATGTTGAATGATTTTGGACAAAAACCAGTGCCATGTCTGGCCTTAACAGACCAGAACAGAAATATAAATACTGCCAGTGCAAACTCTATGTGCAGTTTATAATTCACATTTGTAATTTTGAAAAGTTGAAGGAACTAAAGAGAACAATATCATTCTTTTTTCTCTCTCCTCATCTCCTTGTCATAACTAATATTCTGAGAAAAAGTGTATGAAATAAAAAAGGAGGTGAGAAGACAGTAAACAATTTGCACTAAAACAATATGTATACCTTAAATAATGTTTGCCAAAAACAAATGAATGAACAATTACAAAAAGAAGGTTTAAAAAAATGCATACAGACGACCCTCTGATGCAGGCACGACACTGAAAGGCTGGGAAAAGAAGACAACAGCAATGACCAGGGTGAGCACTTTCACCATAGAAACGGGGTGTGTGTAATACCCTATGAACACATCAGGATCATGACAAATAATGGCTTGCTTCACACACTCCAGCTTCTGTCTCTCCTGTCTGGCATCTTTGTCATCTGAAATGTGTGAAGATACAAACATGTTACTGGTTACATAATGATTCACTTCAAACATGCCAGGGTTGATATGACATTTGAATCTCACTCTGCAAAGCCATTCTTTTAAAAATACAAACATTACTTTCCACTGTTTCTGCAAATCCTAAAATATTCATCTAACCATTTAAACAATACTGATAATAAAAAATAACATGAAAATGAAAAGGAATGACTGAATAAATACTTAATGAATGTAGCATCATCGATAAGCTGAAGTCTGATTCACATCAGAGGCATTTCTTTGTCTTTTTTTTTTCTTCTTTTTTTTTTGTAACACACCTGACTCATCTCCAGTCAGGTGCTGGGCTCCAAAAGGAAATAAAGGAAGGAGGCAGTCATTACTCAAGTTTCATCCAACTGCCAACATTGCAGGTGTTGTATCTCTCAGACTTGTTCATGCTGAGATATCTCATGAAAGGAAGAACCCTGTCATGTACTCTCTGACAAGAATGAAAATCCATATCATCCTCTTCCTCACAGATCATGAAATAGATCTAAAATTCTATGGCCCTTCATGCCCTTACGTTTGGTTAGTATGACAACAGCAAATGAGGAAGAAAAGGGGCATAAAATTTCGCTCTCACTTTGAATAGATGCAGAGAAACCCTGAGGTATTCAATATGTGTAATGCAAGTGAATTTTTTTTTTTTTTTTTAATGGAAATTAAATCATTGCACACTGTACACACTTTTCACTGCTTTGGCTTCTGACAATACAATGTATAAAACCATTAAATACACAGAGCAAATAAATCAAGCTCAGATTCTTTTTGATAAATTTGTACACCTTTACCCCCCCCCTTATGCTCTGAACCACTTTGCTGAACCAGTTCTAACACCCCATGTCATTTTTCTTCTGCCTGATATGTTGGCGAGGCAGGAAATTCCACACGTGCCTTTTGCAGAAATTCCCAGTGCCACATGGGTGTCTTTGTGCGGACTACTCTGGGGTCACAAAGGTCATTGCTAGTGCATGTAAACTTACCCTTCCAGTAGCTAGAACCCTGTTCTAAATATTTAGGGCAGCTGCATCCCTTAGACCAGGGGATTTTATTATAGTGGCGCCGTCACAGAGGCATCACAGAGGCATCACAGAGGCACGGCACGGCATGTCCAACTACAGCAGTGTTGCCGTCACCACAGAACAGCTCGTCGTGTATGAAATGACTGAGCTGCTCTCATCATTGCACGGCGCATTGCAAAATACCCAAAACAAGCTGCAGTAGATTTGTGGCAAAATACTTTGTTGTTCTTTTCCCAATGCTTGAAAAATTAAAATGTACAGTCCCGAACACCCAGAATATAAAAGTTTCATTTTATCTTCCATTTGTGATGCTGTGTAACAAGAAAGCTCTTGGCAGCTGTAAACCCCACTTTCAGTTCAATTGCAACTTATACTGAGCTGCTTAATTCTAGAATTTGGAATTATTTTGACAAAAACTCATAATAAAAACTGCATTGCAACCGAATTTTCAGAAACTGAAATATATTCTGGGAAGAGAAATATCAAAGTTGGGTTTTTTCCAATTTCTTTGAAGACCAAGAGGAGCAAAATGTGGAGCATTTGGACAAAAAATAAGAAGAGAACGTCCTGAAAACATTCCCAACCTTACATACACACATTTACACGGGCATGTGCATGCACGCGCACGCACAAACACACACACACTAACTAACAAACTAACACACACCCTCATCGTCACCATCTTACATTTTCAAGACCCGTTCAAAGTCTTATAAACCTAGAAGCTGCACCAGCAAAGAGTATAAAACTGAAGATAAGAGTGAGATATTACGGTACATTTAAAACTTATGTCAACTAAGTCTCTCTCTCTCTCCCCCCAATACTATCCTCAACTCTTCACGTTTACAACACACACACACACACACACACACACACACACACACACACACACAGTGCTGTTTATGATGCTTGTGGTCTGCTGAACTACATGAACTCTCTCTCTCTCTCTCTCTCTCTCTCTCCACACACACCCACACACACACACACACACACACACACATACACACACACACACATACTCATCCACACACTCACACCAGTCTCTCCATTCCTCCCTAATCTGACAGTCTGCCTTTTTCTCAGCTATCCCTTCTCCATCCTTTTATTCCTTCTTTTTCTATTTCTCTCTTTCTCTCCCTCAGCTCCCTTACCCCCCCCCCCCCCCCTCCTCCCCCTCTCCTCCCCTTTTCCCTGCTACCACACCTCTCTCTCTCAAGGAATGTGGGAGTCTACTGACCCAGATGCTTCCCTGACCAGTGATGAAAACCATCCTTCCTTGCAGGAAGGAATGGCACCACCTTTGTTTATAACATGCTTTGAGAAAGGATGAACCAGTAAGCTGCCCTCAGAAAAGAAAGTCAGAAACATAGGCATGAAGGTCGCAGTGTGTGATTGTGGGAACGGTCACTAAGACAACATAGGAAAAAAAATGAAATGAAAATGCTGGAATACAGTTTGTGTGTGTGTGTGTGTGTGTGTGTGTACACAAGTTAAATGAACACAAAAGCAAACTAATCATTAAGTTTTACTTCTAACTACACAAAATTCATATTTATGGTATGGAATTCATTGCTACCAGTCGCCGCCATTTCCATCGCATGTGTTCGGTAATTTCTGAAAGCAGGAAATCACACGCTTGTAACCCATGTAGCAAAGAACACATTTGTAGGTGTGTCGTAAAACTGGAGTAACTGACTTGTGAAACAGTTCTTTGCTACATGGATTTTTGGCCTACAAACTGTGTTACGAAGACAGATACGAGGAAGGTTTCCAAATGTGACATAAACCTGAGCCCAGGCACAGTGGAATCAGCTCATATCTTCATGCCGCAGTGCAGGAGCACAAACTATTTCCAACTAAAATGACCTGTGACTTTGTTATGACGGTGCTTACTTTACCTTTAGTCTTCAGAAGGGCCAGCTGATTATCCAGGTTCCAATACAGGCGCACACTGAGAAAGTCCTGCAGATTATTGGCGATATTGTAGGTCAGGTAAAAGCTGCCAAACACAAAGAATTTCTGAATGTCAGAATAACAAAAATGCCCATGATATAAAACCTTTGAAAACAAATTATTTGTAACCATTGCTTATTAGATCAAATTCTTTACAAAGTCAGCATGATCAACAGTAAGTAAAAACATATCCATTTTATATCAGCACACAAAATAACATCTGTCTACTCTGTATCTGCAGACAGAGAATGAACACAGGTCGCTTAAAACTGCCTACTATGTATCGGTAGAGAATTACCAGAGGTCAAATAATACCTGTCTACTTTGTATCTGTAGGCAAAGAATTTATCAAAGGTCATTTAAAAGTGCCTAGTCCAGATCTGCAGACAGAAAATGACCGTAGGTCAAATAAAACCTGCCCTATCTGTAGCTACAGACTTAGAATCACCATAGGTCTAGTAAAATCTGTCTCCCTAATTTGTAGACAGAGAATAGGTCAAATAAAACCTGCCTAATTACCATGAGTCACATAAAACCTGCATACTCATACATTTGCAATTTGAGAATACCAACAGGTCAAATAAAACCTGTTTCTACTCCCTTAATGTTTCAGTTCACAAACAATGGATTTAGAAAGTTAATGCATTTTCTGTACATATAACTGCCAACATCTGCCTTATTTTGTTTTAAATGTCCACTAGATCCCACATTCTTTGAATTTTGAATTTCTAGATTTTTTTCCACTTAATTCGTGACTTAAAAAAAAGAAGTCTGAATTAGGAAAATTCCAGAAAATTCAGGAAAGTAAGCAGCTATGGAATTAGTATGGTCAAATAAAACCTGCCTACTTTGTGTCTGCAGACAGATAATTACCATAACTCAAAGACAACCTGCCTACTTTGTGTCTGCAGACAGATAATTACCATAACTCAAAGACAACCTGCCTACTTTGTGTCTGCAGACAGATAATTACCATAACTCAAAGACAACCTGCCTACTTTGTGTCTGCAGACAGACGATTGCCATAACTCAAAGACAACCTGCCTACTTTGTGTCTGCAGACAGATAATTACCATAACTCAAAGACAACCTGCCTATCGTAAAGTTCGGTCTATTGAGCACCCCTGTATATAAGCCGCACCCACTGAATTAAAAAAAAAAATCTGAACTTTTTTCACAAATAAGCCGCACTGGTTTATGAGCCGCAGATGTATACAACAAAAATATAGATCATAATCTTAGGATTATCACATTTATTCAGTGTCATCATCGTCCTTCCACTGAATCCGCTGAAATCTTCTTCTTCGGTGTTGGCAGTTGAACAGAAAAAATTAATAGTAGCACTTCCTCCGCCGTCTTGTTTCTGACTTCAGCCTCATTTTCACTGTGCTTTCCTCTTGAGGCAAGGTGAAGGTCGCTGCTGATCCGTCATTTGCACTGTCGTCTTCTTGCAACAAGACAGTTCTCCACGCTGCTTCATCCAACGTTATATCATCGATTCATTTATTCCAAGCTCCTGTGCAGCTGCTCGATTGCCTTTTTCGATGGCCAGGTCAATCGCCTTCAACTTGAAAGCTGCATCGTAGGCATTTCATCACATTTTTGGCATGATGAGGGTGTGTGTGTCATTTATTTAACGTCTTTCCACTAATTGTGATATTAGACGAGTAATGAGGGTGTGTGCTTGAGCAAATGATCTGAATGCTTCAATGTGTGTGGCTTTGATTTAAAAATGAAAGCAGTTAACACTGTAACAACATGAACAGTTAACACTTTAACATGGAGCTCATCGAAAAATTCATGAACAGTAAACACGATATGGTGAGTTACAGAGAAGCTAAGAATAGACAAGGGTGTGATGCTCCTGGACTCGGAAAAATCTGCAAATAAGCCCCATCGTTGTTTAAGCTGCAGGGTTTAAAGCTGGGGAAAAAAGCCGCAGCTTATAGTCCAAACTTTACGGTACTTGGAGTCTGCAGACAGACGATTACGATTACTCAAAGAAAACCTGCCTACTTTGTGTCTGCAGACAGATGATTACTATAACTCAAAGACAGCCTGCCTACTTTGAGTCTACAGACAGATAATTATCACAGCATAAAGAAAACCTGATTACTTTGTGTCTGCAGACAGACTTTTACCATTACTCAAGGAAAACCTCACTATTTTATATTTGCAGATTGAGAATTACCATAGCTCAAAGAAAACCTGCTTACTTTGTACCTGTAGACAGGCAACTACCAAAGTTTGACAGACAACTACTAATGCTCAAAGAAAACCTGCTTATTTTGTATCTGCAGATAGAAAATTACCATAGGTCAAATTGTGACATTCTTGCTTGTTGTTAACACAACTCTTGAAGTTCATTCAACCATTTATTCTGGTTCTTGTGTAACTCTCTTGCCGAGAGTATCAAAGGCAATCAACCTGACACCCTCCCGTTTAAGTTTTGATGTGAAATAAAACAACAAAACAATGAGTGGTCAATGAGTGAATGATCACTCTCACCCCAAGTGAAACAATTAACACCGAACACTATCACCAAACAGAAATGATTGTCATGAATGGGATTTCAACCACTGTCACTTCAAATGTAATCAAATGGAACGACTGATCACTGTCACTCCAAATGTCATTAATCGGAAATGACTCACCACCTGTCAAAATCAACAAAAACAGAAAAAAAATTGTAAGTAGTTCATAGATCTAATCAATCTGGGGCCTTGCGAAATCTTCTGGGCTGCTCAGCCAAGGCAGGAGTAGGACCCCAGGTATCTGAAGTGTTGCTGTCTGGAGATGCTGCAGCATGGGGTGACCCACTTCTGGCATACAGGGGTCTGGAACAAACAGGCGTGGCCGGACAGGAACCAGGAGTGGCTACAGGGGGAATTGGTTCCAGGGAAGAGGAACCAGGAAATGGGTCCACAAGCATAGGAGCAATGGGGGTTGTGGGCTCCCCACTGGGAAGAGATGGGTCAGCAAACATGGGAATAGGTCCTTTGTCATCAGTCCAATGTTTGCGGATGTGATCAATGTGGCACCTGATCACGAGGCCATCCCCTATCTGAATCCTAAGGAGAGAGGGCCAGTGACTTCACCAACAGTTCCAAGCAGCCAAGGCTTGCCAGACCCAAAGTTGCAAACATATACCTTGTCACCAACTGCGTAGTCTCTGCCTTTCGCACTGCAATCATGATACATCTTCTGCTTTGACTGGATATCTTCAACCTTGCGAGATAGTGTTGGCTGTGTTAAATCAAGACGCGAGAGAACAGGGAAATGTCTGTTCTACCCCACTTGCTCCTCCGCCAAGTTTTTGGGCGAAAGTGGCCTAAAAGCCGCCTTTTCCTGTTCTCTGACAAGTCTTACTTCAATAACAAAAAAATAACGATTATCTACAAACAAACATACTGAACAAACATAAAGTAAAAAATCTGCTTAAATCTAGAAATTATGTATGGCTTGACCGAGACACTGTGCACACAGGCCTAATTTCAGGGTTCGTGGATTGTGGCAGGGCGTATCAGGTTACAGTGGTTCGTGCGGGGAACTGCTGCGAGACCACGCGGCGCCGCACACCGATGACGAGACGGCTTGCCAGTTCTAGTCATGTTACTGCGCATAAGCCTCTTATCAAATCAAGTGCCGAGCTTAAATCACGTGACACTTTGTGTTGTGCCCACCATACACAGCCGCCGCCATTTTACATTCGACCGGTGGGCTGTAAAGACGTTTCAGAGAGAACTTGTGTGTGTTAAAAACATGGCGAGTCAGGGAAGTGATGTTTCAATGCCTTCTGTCAGTGCTGGAAGTGACACTAATATTACTCAAGAAATGGCTGAAGTGTTGTTATCTTCGCAAGGAAAACTTTCCGATCAACAGACCGATCTTGTGAAAAAATACATTGTTTATCATGAGGCCATGGCAAAGTTTTTGACAAAGAAATTGAGTGGCGAGCCTTGTTCTCCTCCCTCAAAGCCAAAAGGAAGCATTTCGTTTTTGTTTCCTCAAACAAAAAACGGAACTCTCAGTTGAAGATCTTGACAAATATTTGAAAACACAGCTTTGTGAGCTGCCTTCCGATCCATTTGATGAAACCAAAACCTTTGAAACTGTTCAAGAAATGACCCCCATCTTACACCGGGCTTGTTACTCAGTGAAAGATAGTGAAAAGAAATCTCTTTCTCAGGCTCTTTTTTTAGGCATTGGCTTCAGAAAGCAAAGACAATTTTGAAACAGTCAAAAAAAAAAACTGGGAGTCCTATCTGAAAGAAGATTTGCTGGTTGAGCCAACCCGTGTAAGAAGACTAATTGAAGTGTCATTTTGTTTCTATTCTTATTCAAAATTTCACAAACTTGCGATTTCTTTCAACGAGTTATACAGCAAACGAAAACTCATTCTGAAATACATACAATCCAAACCCCAACTTTAAAGCATTCTGGCATGATACACATGACGTGTTAGAACCTGCATGGCAGGAGTAATTGAGCCACTTCCACAGCGGTAGTTTTACTAGCGCCCAACAAAACTAGGCCAATCGGCAGACTTTGCCGATTGACCTACAAAGCCCACTCTACCCGCCTACTGGAGCGTCGGGTTTGTTTAGAGGCAGGGTTGTGTGGCGTTTTAGCAACAGTGCGCGCGACTGTAAGACCACTGCAGGCCTACCACTGACGTAAGATCTATTTTTAGATACCGCTCATGCAGGAGCGGTCGGGGTTGTTTAGAGTTGGCGGCTTTAGCAACAGTGCGCGCGACTGTAAGACGACTGCAGGCCTACCACTGACGTAAGATCTATTTTTAGATACCGTCATGCAGGAGCGTTGGGTTTGTTTAGAGTTGACTGCCTTGAATTTCCACCAAGCACTTCATGACTTTGTATATATTGCTGTGATTACTGGCTTCACTGCTTCGCTTCAACGTCCTGCTTCAACTTTTTTGGCTGCCTTTGGGCGGCCACAGAATGTACTTTATTCAACTGTCTTGTTTATTAAATCAAGCTTTGATAAATGCACTGGTGGCTGCTTTGAATAATCTTCAGTTGACAGAGAGACCGGCAGCCGTCTTGAATTTACGGCGCTTAAGCGCCAACCATAAAACCCTTTCCCCATTTCCCTATGCAAGCACTTCCTTATTTTTTAAATGTTTGTGCGTGTGTGCTGTTATTGTTGTTGTTTTGTTGTTTTACTGATAATAACTATATTATATTCTGAACATTCATTTCAAAGGTGCGCGCACACACGCACGCACGTCCCCCCACCCCCACCCACGCACGCACGTCCCCCCACCCCACCCCACGCACGCACGTCCCCCCACCCCCACCCCACGCACGCACGTCCTCCCACCCCACCCCCTGTGTACACCACACACACTCCTACCCCCAAGTCGCCCCAAGTTCTTAATTAAGTTTTTAATTAAGTCACCCAAGTTCTTAATTAAGTTTTTAATTAAGTTACTTCAAGTTCCTAATAAGTTCTTGATCAAGTAACTTCTAATTTTTCTTGATTAAGTCACCTCAAGATCATAACTAAGTCATCCTTTAAGTATTCAAGTTATCTTAAAATTATCAAAAAATACAGCTATGTTTTTATCTTAAATAGTAGATGTCTAATACAGTAACACACACGCCTCAAAAACGCGTCATCGTTGAGGATGTCTTGCTCAGCGTTCTCTGCATAGATCTTAAGGAAGTTCTTACATCCTAAGCAACCGCATTGATTACAATTCTGGTCTATGGAAATGTCTTTTATAGACTCCATGTCTTTATTTATTGACTTCATCATTTTATAATACGCCATGTTCTATTTTTATTAAAAAATTTTAAAAATATTATTGCATTATAAATGGATCAAAATGATCTTTTGTTGTTGGCGGTTTTGGCGTGCAGTTGTCTTTTTCTGTATTTAACGGTTCAGATTTTTTTGATTGCTTTTGTTTTGTTGCCATTGTGTATATATTTTATAACCGTAATAACTGCCCCAACAGCAGCAATGGCGCCAAAAATGGCAACAGTTTTAAGTTCAATATTCCATGAAGACTTTGGGGCCCTTGAATCACATGGAGTTTTTATAGCCGGCATTGAATCAACTTGTTCTGGCGTTGGCGGTGTTATGTTTTCATGATGAGTTATATTCTGTAACATTAATTTTTTTGTCTGTTCCACTCTGCTAATTTTTTTCCTGCTTTAACACGCCCAGGATGAGGACACTTTTCACTGGCCCCCACCTGATTCAGTGTTTTCTGATTCTGCTGATTTTCTGGCTTGGTTACTTTCTCCACCTGATTCAATGTTTCCTGATTCTGGTTCTGATGATTTTCCAGCTCGTTCATTTTGAAGGGAAACAAAATCTATATGATTAAAAGTTATTAATCCCATGATTAATGGCGATAACAATGTTCCAAATCTGTAGTATAGATCACATCCTAGAGACTCTAATGACTTTGTTAAAACTGGATCTTGCGTTAAATCATACGTAGATCTTGTTCAGAATCAATGGGGGCAAATCTACTGACTAGTTTAGTGTACAAACTAAGAACCGTTTGCCCACACTTTTCACCATTCTAGACCCAGCTGCGCTTCATACCTGTTATGATACTTTAAAATGTCTTGTGGCGACATCTGTTGAATCTGTTCAATGCTGAATTCAGTTCCGAGGAACTGTTTTTGTTTTTCCACACGCTGCCAAAGAATACAACCTCTCCTTTTGGGGCATAACAGCTTGGCCATCAACTTGGTCATTCATAAGTTCGGGAAGGTTTAGGCCGCCTTGTAGCTGTAGTAGATCATCACTGTTCATGTTTTTTATTAAATTATAATTATTTTATTTTATAAAAATGAGCACCGAAAAAACTGTTACCAACCTTGTATACCATTCTGCTGTTATTGGAGGTCTAAGTGTAGGATACTCAATGCTTGGTAAAAGCTTGTTAAGAATTAAACCAGCAGATCTTGGCAAACTAGACTTTGAGGATTCAGCAAAGCTGATTGCTATCATTGCAGCTTCGGTTGCCACGAAAGATTTTCTAGTCAAGCAAGGAATAATTCCAGACAGTATAAATATGTAAATAAAAATACATTTATAAAAAATGGCTTCGCTCGTAATGATGATAGGCGGCGCTGTGGTTAATGCGCTCGCTTTTAGTGGAAGTAATTACGCATTTAGTAAACTGCGAGATGAAGGCGAGAGAAAAAGACATAACAAAGCTGTGGAGCAACTAGCCGCAGCACAAGATCGCTATGAAAAGCAGAGAATTGAGCAGTTAGATTTTATTAATGATACTCTGAAAAAAAAAGGGCCATGCAGCTTACACATTTAAAGATGTTGATCAAGCAATAAAACAATATTATCTAGTAACAGGCAAACCAATCGAGACATTGCCCCCACCAAAATTTAGCGACTTTTATCATCCATCAGAAAAACAAAAGATGCAAGAAATTGCGTTTATTGCCGTTGGTTATGACCGTTGTGTATTTTGTTGCGCATAATATTGGCTGAATAAAAAATGAACAAAATCTATTATTCGCCCAAAGGATATTGGAAGGGCATCACAGCAATTAAAAAGCTAAGCAAAGCAGCTGGAGTCAGTGAACAAACAGCAAAAGAATGGTTATCTAAACAAGCGATTTGGCAAATTTATTTACCTGCGCCCAAACGAATACAGAGGCCACACTTTGTGAACGCAATACCGAACGACACCCATCAAATGGATCTTTATATTTACCCTCTGATACGATTAGACGAAAAAGATTTAAGTACGCACTCACAGTCATTGACATAGCTTCAAGATACAAAGATGCGGAACCCTTAACACAAAAGAGCGCTTCTGCTGTTGCTGTTGCTATACAACTAATATACCAACGGGGCCCCTTAACTTATCCTCGCATGATTCAAGTCGATGATGGAAAAGAATTTAAAGGGCAAGTGAATCAATTATTGTTGAAACATAGAGTTACCATTAAAAGAGGCATTCGGGAGTTCACAGATCACAGGCTTTAGTTGAAAACTTTAACAAACAGTTAGCTGAAAGACTTTTCTCCTACCAGTATCACAGAGAGCTTATTGACAATTCTCGCAACACAGAATGGGTTAGAAGACTGCCCTCAGTTTTGCGCGCAATGAATAATGAAGAATTTAAAGGGCTAAAACCAGTACAAGCAATCAAAAGAAAAACAATAAATGTTGTTGAAGGAGAGACTTCATCCGGCAAACTATTACCGTTTGGTTTAAAAGTAAGGTACCTTTATTTACCGGGGGAAGCAGAAGGGGACACTCGCATCAGGGCAACCCATCCAGTTTGGAGTGTTGATCCATATGAAATAAAAAGAATTGTAAAAATGAATCCGCCCGTGTATTATTACGAGAAACTGACACAACAAAACAACCAGCTCCTCAAGATCTTTTGCGAAGGAAGAACTGCAGATAATCCCACCAGACACAGTTCCAGTTGCTTAGTTAATTTACGGTTCTCCAGTGCCCGATTGCATATGAAAACTCCGGATTAACAACACCGTTTTGTGTTTGTTCTATCTAATGACTTCTTTGTTACAACTGTTGTGTTGATTCTCATGTAGATTAGATCGTAGTTTTACGTTGACATGATGAAAAGTCTTATTGCCAAACAATGCTTCTTTGTAGTTGTCATGTGATATGTTTGACTGCACAACACTGCGGGATATTCCTTTTGCTTTCTTAATGATTTTCTCCTGGCTCGAAATACTGTACATTTTTGACCTTAAACCAACAAACTCCTTGATCACCTTTCCAGATAATTCATCCTTCATCTTTCCTAAAACCTTCTGTTAGTAATTGAATGTAAAGGCGAGTCTTTAGGGTAATCGGACATGTCATTCATTCCTGCATGCTCTTTAGCCACTTCGGTTTCCATGTCTTTATAGATGTCTTCAGTAGGGATATCTATAACAAAACTATCTGTATCTGTGTAAAGTACTCTGGACTCAGGATACGAGGGCTTAAAGTAGTCATAAAGAAATTCTAACATCAAAAGCTTTGATAATTCTAAAACAGTAAACCAATAAAAACAGGTTTGTCCAATTGACTTTCTTTTTTTTCATCATTATGCCAAAAAGATAATCATGAAATTTTCTGAAGTCCTGATAATTAGGTTTTGAAGTCAGCTTAATTGCTTCGTTCTCTTTGGTGATAATCTGACATCTTTGCGCTTGTGCGGATTCTCCATAGTCTTTCCAAAAACGCTGTTGTTCATCAACTTGAAAAAGTCTTTTTCTGAAGCATCTGTGGATTTAGTTCTGAGATCAGTGTTCTTCATGATGTATGGTTTCATGAATGTTCTGATCAAAAGCAATTATGCGATGAACTGCTGTCAACTTCAACCCATGTCTTAAATAAAATTGTAGAAGTCTGTAATGACAGACATAATTTTTTTTGCCTCGAAGATTAGGCACAGTTTAGGCGGCTCTCTTGGATTCGTCTTTAGACTTTCTGCTGCTAATGGATAGTCATTATGCAGGTCATGGAGTTCATGAGGATATTCTAAATCAACTTCTAGAATGAAACCACGCTGCTGATCAGGCGTTAAACTGCCAACCACTTTAATGCTTTTTGAATATTATTCGTACCTGTGTACATCTTGAAGTTACGTAATGGAAGTGATTGCGCCATTGCCCAACCATACAGATTGTTTGCATCTAAATACATAAGATAGTTAGACCTTTTACTGGGATCATAATCATCTAGGTATTTGTTGTTTGCTTTACAGTAATGATGCGACGCCATACTAATTCCCCCACGCAACCCGTTTTCAATCATCTGAATCATTGGTATAATCTGACAATAAATCAATCTGTACTCCAGTAAACTTTAAGAAAGCGTCCCAACTCATCCGGGCGCAGAAATGTAATTGCGCGGGATCCAAGCTATAATGTTTCATGCAGGTCTTTCTATAGTTTTCAAAAATATCCGCCAACAAACATTACATCTGCCCTCAAGTATGAATCTGATAGTCTCCCATCGTTTTACACTCTAATTCTGCCACGCATCTTGAGCATGCTGGTAATCAGAGTCACTGATGTCCTTTCCTCTAAGACTAGAAAAGAACGCGCCTTTAGGCGGAAGTGTATCTTCGTCAAACCTTTCCCAACTGTTTCATGTATTCATAAGGGTAAACACCCTTTCTAACAAGAGTTGAGTCAAATATTTTTCCGTTATTGGGCAGGACTTTAAGGACATAGCCAGTGACTTAATGATCCATCATGTGCTGCATAGAGTCATAAAAAAACATGTTATTCAGATTAAAGCAATGTACTTTTCTGATGACTGTGCAATGCATGACACCCTGAAGGCATGTCCACTGCTTTCATTATAAGATGAGAGTCGTACCTCGCAAGTTATGAAAGAATACAGGCAGCTTCCATGTTTGGTTCAACTTTAGTTGAAGATTGCATTTACTGTGCGCAGCTCCTCTGAACTTTCACTAATGTGATCTGGTCTCTTACTTTTGGATTTGTTGCTTCTTCACTGAGTTCTAAACCACAAATCCAACAATGTGTGGCTGAGTCATACTGTTGTGGTCTTCAGGCGTCATTATGATTTCAGATAAGTTTAGATTATTAGAACAGGCGTTACGCACTTGCTGCATGCATTCTAAGAATGTTTCTGCAGCATTAGGCCCTCTATACAATTTTGGTTCTGAATGGACAACGTCTGGACCTAACAACATGAAAAGCAAATGTACAAAAAATTTGATGATTACTCATTAAGAACCGTTTTCGAAGTTTTTTGGGCGATGGCCCTTTCCTAAGGAACAATGAGTGATTCAAAGTCTGCGTAAACAGTAAGTATGGAGAATTTTGCATCCGTTTCAAGTTCTTAAAAACTATCTTTAGAATCGGGCGGTGGGGGCGTAATTAGTTTCTGTTTTTGACGTCTACAGAACTTTTACAATGTTTTTTATGTTCCGCTCGCCCCCACTGCTTTAAGGATGGCATTCTTGTTCATTACATTTTCTACAGAATTCTTTTTGTTAGTGTTTTTTGAAGTATGCGCTCAATATTCTGCTCATTGTTGTATAAATGTGTAATGTGGTTAGCCCCTGTGAAGTGAAAGCATCAGCAGTAATCAACATGATTTTTGTTGGTTCGCCTATTGTGGACTGTTTCTTGGACACTTTAATTGGCACCAATTTGTTTCCTTTCCCATGTGTACTACATTATCTGGTTATTGGTTTGTTTTGTTTTCATACTGATCATTTTGGTCTACAATAACAGGAAAGGACACCCCATCTAAGTTTAGTTCATTGTTGTAAGGGTGATAGTTAGATCACTCTCTCTGTAGTTTTTTGCGGGGCGTGATGCTTGCCTTGCAAGAACACACCACATAAAAACATTTGTTGTATGTATTCTTTTGTTTAGAACTGCCTCTTTTTGCATCGAATGCTGGACAGGTAGTGGTATGTTAGCCTTACCAATAAAAAAATTATATAAATAAACAAATTAAATTACCCCCAATTCGGCGCATACTTAGCCTGTTTTAATCTTGATCTCTAAGACTTCGACCCCTCTGACCAACCAGAGCCTCCTCATTTTGGCTTTCTTCAGCGGCAGCGTCAAACTGTGCAAGCTGTTGAGGGTCCTGCACCAAACGGGTGTTATGTCGTTATGAGAATAGAAAGTCTGTCTGTTTACTGTTGAGACCCAGACTTCGAGATGTTTTCATTTATTGTTACATAGTCGATTAAAACAGCTAAATTACTTTAACTGGAGGGCCTATGTTTTGTTTGCTGGAAACCTTCGAGTAATTGCATGTACAAAACACTCTGCCTGTACGTTGTTGGGTCTATGACTTCTAAATCATTTTCAGACAGTGCTCTGATAAAGATCTCTCTCATGCATTCTTCAAAACAATTCATTGGGCACTTCATATATCTTAAGCCATATTGAGTTTCTTTTCTTAACCAAAATTTGTATATTAATTAAAAAAAAATTCATTAATCAGAATCAATACGACGGTCTTTTTGGCTTGGGACTCATAAACTAAAAGTATATAAAACCCAAAAACCCCCTTTTGGTGTTGTTACGTGAGCTGTTTAGAACAGAGTTTAATGTTTACGTTTACTTTTTATAAAGCATTCTTTTTTATCTGCTCGGCGTCTGAGCTGTGAGAAAAAACTTGTCCCGCCTATTTGAAGATCAAAATTTTGTCTTTGTAGTCATCAAATCGGCCCTGGGTAAACGATTAAATTCTTCATCCGTGATGATTGAAGTCAACAAGCGCTTTATTTTTTGTCAGTTTAACGAAATAAGTTTAGCCGGTATAGTTGAACCATAGCTGTGTGCTTTTGGGAGTTTAGTTTTAATTTTTTGCTTAGCATCACTTAAAGCTAATGAACAAAGACCGAGAGCTAAAGTCAAACCGCCCTAGAGGTAAATTGCCGAGGGTGGACTATGCCCGTTGCTAAATCCTGAGACCAACACTCGTTCCTGCTGATAGAGCGCTTATAGTGATGTTCCAGTATAACATATGTAACAGCATTAAAAGGCACGGGCAGAATTACCTTGTTGGTTTTGCTGTATTTTGAAAAGGTTCATGCTCTAGTTTTTGTTGCATTTGTGTAATGTTTGTTAATCTGAAGGTTTTATGTTTGGGCTTTTTATACTATCCCTTCTTTTGGCGGCGCTGTAGGCATCATTTGGAATTAAACCTGAACAGACATGCTTTTTTAAAAATAAAAATATTTTAGTATACACATTTTCTAATCTGCTTTTTAATATTAAGACTGCGCATTCATATAATAAAAACACATGTACATTTAAGCGGTTTATCGGCTTCTTCTTCTTTATCAATTTGAATGTTTATTTCGTACTCTCACAGTTCTTCCCGCATTCCATTGCATCTGCTTATCCTCTGTTGTCCTTAGGTTCAATCCATAATCCGTATTTTTGTTGTTAATTAATCATCAAGCCTAACATTGTGATGATGTAAATCTTTAGACACCAAGGTCAACTGTTGGACTTCTACAATCCCGCCCCCAAAACAGTTTTTCATTATTTCATCAAAATGCTGATAAGGTTAAGCCGGCTAGAGTTAGATTTGGTTTGGACTACCCTCAATCGAACATTGTACTTTCGTGATTTTTTGATTATAAAAACTTTTAACTTCCTCGTTTTGAACGGTTCTTCATCTTCGACAGCATATAAACAATACCTTTAAGTGAATTGCTGCTAACACTAAAACTAAAATTCCATATAGTGTCTGCCCTGCTTTTGGGATATGTTAATGTGGACGCACGTTTTTCGTATATATTATTTACTAATTTTGACTGATATTGGTGCTCAATCAGCCCTGCTTTATTCAGGTTGCTAACTACGTCAATCTCTAACGGAGATGTCAGAAGTGCTGTACTTTGCCTCCGGTGTACTGTTGATCTTGATAACACGTTTGTATTCATTAATAGTTAGTTCATATGACAAATCTGTTCTTTTAATGCTCCTTTAAAGTTATGGCGCATGTGCTTTTAACAACTCAAATCTAAGGGGATTAGAAAAAAGCGATGATCCATACGCAAAATTTAAAGCATGCATACTTTTTACCGTCTTTAGTATCTGCGGCGCCTATTCTATGTTTTAGTGCTTCTTCATTTTCGATTCCTGAAACGCAAGATCCAGCCCTTTTCATTCCCGGTTAGCATTAGATTCAGAATAGGTTAAAAATAGGTTGCACTTATGTAAAGAATATATTCTTGCCCCTCAAGTTTTATAGAAATTTTCTTTACGATTGCCGCCAAGATTCTGGACAACTGTCCTTGTTGGTCTGGTTGCTGCTTCGAGTTCTATTTTAAAAGTTAGTCGCGCAGAGATGGCACAATCAATTCATCCGGCTCCTAGGTCTGGAAATTTGACAGTAAGAATTTGATCTGCATACAATAGTAGATTGGATTATTTGGAACAATTTAATATTCCGTTTATTTTCCCTTCCGCCTTGGGGTCTTTCTGTTTTCTATGCGGGTCAAGAATCAGAGCCTTAGATTGTGGCATTTTTTTTATTAAAAACAAAATAAAAAAGTTAATTATTTAAAAACATGGCAGGCATTGAGTGAAAGACTATGATGTTTTAGATTCTGGAGACGACATGAGTGAAATGTCTCCTTTGGTACAACATCGCTCGGTGGCTCTCTTTGCGGCGTTGAATTAAACAGAAATAAGGTCAGATTCATTATACCAAAGTTTAGGCCAAGAACCTCCCGAATTTATAGGAACTAATGTTTTGAAGTAAAAGATGGACCATTTGTTTGTGAGGAGCGACCAAGGACAACTTGTTCAGCTTTACAACTTAAAAAGACCCATCAATGGTTTTTAGACGGGGTTCAATTAGAAATAGACTCCCTGGAGCGTACAAATCGCCTTGGCCTTGTTAGGCCAAATTAAGCCGGCGGAGGCAGTTCTTAAACTTCAAAACACACTGCAAGAAACTCCGACAGATAACCAAATGCAAAACATGGAACTTAAAGAATTAAATCAATCAGCAGGGTGTAATTATATAAATGTAATTGAAGCTGAATCCAGTTTTCTGAAGGAAACAGAGTTAAAAGATATGCACGGACTCGCCGGTAGTCCCATCGAGATCTAACGGCCCTTGTTCATGCTTTAAGAACCATTCAAAAGGCGAATTATCAAACTATTTAGCAAAACTTGGTGAACTAGATGAGCATATAAAAAGAGAATAAGAAAACTCGATTGAGGCTTGATGACGCCAACCTTAGGGCCATGATATTAAAGAAAGAATAGCCAAAGACTAATAAGATCTTGAACACAAGAAAGTCAGCAAGACTAGAAGTGTCGGCTATAACGGGACCAATACGAACTCAAGTGGAATAGATAAGAGATACTATCGATATCATTTTATATCTAGAAGACACGAAACTAGCAGGATCGAATACGAACACTGTTTATGAGAGCATGGTTGTCACTTTGCAACGCGTTTATAACCAGCCTTAGGATTTGCTATAAGCACATCTTGTGTTGGCTATTACAGGCGGGCGGCGGAGGTCAAAGTCAGTGCTCGCGCCACAGCTCATCGCCTCCACCCTGATAAATCATGGTTAAAAAAAACTGCTTGATAATCTTGCCAGTTTATTAAAAAAATTAGCTGTAATGCGTGAACGCTTTACCAGGAATTTTGGGGAGTATTGTCAGCTGGCTTTGGTTACTGCAAGCAAGTTGTTGGCTTTCTTGGCCGGAGCACTTATGGACATTAGTTCTTGTAATAGTTGGTTACTATTTTGTAAGATAAAGACCCAAGTAATCCTATGCCAGTTTAATCCAAGAACAAAGCGCTGTCTTTTCATATTAATGGCCATCGCGAACAGACGTCCGCGAGCTCTTGCTGAGTCTTCAATGGCCTTTGGGCTTTGGACTTTGGAATTAGATGACTTATTCTTGGGGGGTCATCTTGTTTTTTTTTACTGCTTGCAATATTACTGGCTATGAATTTATTTATGTCGTTGATTGTCTCGACCTTCTGTTTCATTTACCTGCAACGAAATTTCTTTGTTGTAGTATATAAATTTTTATTTTTATGTAAAACAAACTTTTTTATTGTTCCTACCTGGTAGTCTGAGGTCAGAAGGTAAGCATGTATAAACCAGTGCCAACAGAAAAGTCTACTTTTTGATCTTGCGTATTGTAAAACATTTGGTATCCTTTTATACTTGAAGGCATTCAACAGTAGAATTAATGGCGTCCTCTAAATTGGCTAAGTATTGTTTTTTTGTGCATCAAAGCCAGTAGAAGGATCAGTTATGCTCGAGCTCTGCGCCTGGCTTGTGAACCTAGCCAACACTACCAAACGTATGTACGTAATAGAGGTCGTGTTATTCGTTCTCTTCACGCTCTAGTTAGGCCCTTAGAAGTGTCTATCGATAAAGTTGTCTATGCTGTTTTATGCTCTTGCTTATGGACCCGAGGTGAACAGTTGTGCCTGAAGAGTAAGATGTGTAATGGAGGATTCCTGTCTTACTTATACTTTCTGTGCAAGCCCCAATAATAAGGGGTGCCTTAAGCCCATGATTAAGATCAGACTTTTCCCTAAGTCTGTCTTGATGTTAATATTTGAACACGTTAAGATTCTTCAAAAGCCTTCAGTCTATTCGGTTGCTAAATGGATAAACGGTGTGTTCATTGGTAATGGTGCTTGCAGTTCAGTCAAAATACGGTCTGATGGTTGTATAGAAATGAAATCTGTACATGACCTAACCAAAGGTTCTAGATGAGTTAAGTGGATCTAGCATTCGACACTCCCACCCCAGTTGATGCACAAAACACAGCCAAAGTTATATGGTTCTGATAAAACTGCATCGGATGACTAAACATACTTTTGGGATGCGGTTCGATTTTTAATAGGTGGGTTAAGATATATGCTTAATGGAGTACTTTACCCTTTTTATGATAGGTGTCAGTCTGGCCGGTGTCACAGAAATGACGAGGGTGTCAGTTGTTCATATTTTTAAGAGTGTAGTGCGGCCAACAGAATATTTTGCATCAGTATAATTTGAATGCACTCATTTTTAATTTGTTTTAAAAAATGTTTGTAAAAATAATCAACTCAAGACCGCCCTTCGTTTTTTGAAAATGCTATTAATAACGACATGCGGGGCCAGATTGGTTGCACTTCATGAATATATTTTACAATGCGTTTGGTTTAATATAACCGAATCCATGGGATGAATAAGGATTACAAAAGTTAATAATAGAGGCCAATTAGTTAGCCAGTTAAACCATACTGAGGGTTTATTACGGGTTTTGCTCACTAAAAGAAGCATGGAGTAACTTTAACATTACTCTCAACTTAACAATGCGAATTGAAAACAATGTTGGCACTTCAAACCTGATGAAGAAGAAGAAGTAGGTTACCATTTTGATGGAGACGCTAGCTTAAAATGTTATGGTTTTTACAAACTGCAATCAAGCCGTTCATAGTTTTGAAGTTACACAAACAAAACTTCTTATGAGGGAGATAAATCCGCTCGATCTTGATTACATTCATTACTCTATTTCATTTTGGTTGAGCTGATGCACGGATGAATGAAACTTTTATGATGGAAGGGCCTCAACTGTTTAAGAGCTCTTCCGCTCAGGGAAAGCTGCATATTGCGATTATGAAATTTTACAATTCCTAATTTACAGTTTAAAAGATTTAGTGTGTGGAGGGTCGGATCATTTAATTAAAAATCAAAGGACAATGCGGGAGGAAAGTTGTGAATTGTGATAACCTGCACATTGTTTTTGAAATAAATAATACGTTACTAAAAATAATGTCGCGTGGGCAGAGAATCAGGTGTTACATTTAGCGCCTGTAGGTGTATAACCTTAGAATTAAAAAGTCCTTGCCAGGACGTTGAGTCTTTGAACAAAATGGTGAGATTGGCGCTTTGTATGGTTTTGAGTTACACTAAAGATGGAGATTATACACGTTAAAAGAGTGTTGGGGACAGCAAAAAGTTTCCTAAACTAGAAACAAACTGCGCAATCTAGAGGGGCAATAATGTTGGCAGTATGAATTTAAAATAGTTCGAAACCTGACCCTCAAATGGCTACTTAGAAACCATATTTAGAATTGGAAATAAAATTTGAATTCACTAAGCCCATTTACATATTTTGCCGTCAAAAAAAGTTTTCAGTAAAGCATTCAACTCTGGCCCTATACATGTAAGTTCTTATGCGACGACAATATTCGGAAAGAAATGGAAATAACGCCGTATGGGAAAAAAATCAGTCACCTCCACAGAAAAGAATACAGTTGTAAAAAAAGCTTCTACAAAATTAACAAGTTCTTTCAAGCAGAAAATTAGGAGTCCACGTTCACAATAATATTTGAAATTTCGGTCTTTAAAGATGTGGAGAGATGGGGGTTTGTGGGCGTTAGTGACGTTCTTATAAAAGGTATTAATATTAGTGGCAAAAATTAGACGTTTAAACGCCTTAACGTTTACCATCGTCGTTCTTCACAATGGCGAGGATATTAAGTTCATAACAAAAAGCAAACAAAATCAATGTTGAATTATAATGAAACAATCTTACAGAATCTGAATTGGATTAATCTAACCTTTAGGCCCGTAGGGTTTTATTTTAATGAACAGTTTTGACGGAGAGTATGATAAAAATAATAACTGGATTAGATTAAAACTATGTTATAAAAACTATGGAGCGAGTTAAACTTTATGACCAAAAACTCCTCTTGTCAGTGAATTTGTGCGGGGCAAACTGGTTGTGGAAAACAATATTTATCCTCGACTGTTACAAAACAGTTTATCGTTTTAATTTTTAATCATATTGTGGTTTCTGTCCAACACTTTAATGGAACAAAGCATATCATAAAAGAAGGTTTATATGGGCAGATGATGAATATATTTTTGTTGATCCTAGCAATTTACTGAGTGAGTGTTTTAGAACAGTTTTTATTAGACTGTTTGATTGAACGCAGACACTATTTTTATAATGAATGTTCCAGCAGAAAGAGACATAGTTAAAAAAAGAAATCTTTGTCAAAACTAGCTTTCTGCGGAAGCATTGCTAGGATAAGTGTATGGATTTTTATGCCAAAAATATAAAACTCTGTTTTAAAAGAATTTAGAGAACAGTTAAAGACTGTAGTGTTATTTCACATGGAAAGACAGAGACTCATTGAGATTTGTTTGCGCGAAAATGATGTTATTGAATATGATCAGGAAAAAAACATAGGATTTTAAACAAAAAACTGAAATCTGAAAGTTTAGTAAATTAGTATTGATAAACGGATAACCCTTACAACGTTTGTTTGATTTGGTAGATAATCGTTATTTTTTTGGTTATTGAAGTCTTACTGTCAGAGAACTAATAAATGCGGCTTTTAGGATCACTTCGCCCAAAAATTGTTGGAGGAGCAAGTGGTGGTAGAAACAGAACATTTTCCCTGTTCTCTACGCGGTCTTTAGTTCCATTTCATGTGGAGTTCTGCATTGGGCAAGCAGTAGTTGAATGACGTGTGATGTGCTGCTGGAGGAGATACGTGGCCAACTTGTGTTCCACGTGAGGTTTGGGTGACATTCTTCTTCATGGACTCTAAATGTCTGAACTGCTCTTTCTGTGAGGCCATTGACGCTGGATGGTACCGTGAGACAAGACAATGTGATGCCTAGAAACTGAAGTAAAGGTTTGGAACTCTGTGCACGAGAAGTAGCTGTTTCAGTCACAAATGTATCTGGTATCCGTGTGTAGCAAACGAGTTCTCTTAGATGCAAATTGTCTTCTGCTGAATCTTGTCATCAGCTTTATCTCCATCCATTTAGAATGTGAATCAACCAGCACAAGAAACATATGTCCCCAAAAGGTCCGCAAAGTCCACATGCAGACTGGACCAAACTTTTTTCAGGCCACTCCCAAGATAAAGTGAGCGTTTTGAGGCATGTGACGAACATTTGACATGCTTCCCACTCTCTGACTGTAGCTCAATGTCACTATGAGTCCAAGCCACCACACATAAGACGAGCAAGGCACTTCATCTGCAGACACCTGGGATGACACGATGAAGCTCTTCCAGCAACTGCTTGTCCCCCTACAAGCCTGAGGTACGACAACTCTGTTTCATAAAGTAGGCAACCACTCTCTCAACACAACAGTTATCTGTTTCATGAGTCGTGTACATTTTCATTGTTCCTTGCCATTTTCTGGAAATTCCTGCAGGCCATCCTGTCACCTATATTTCTGACACGTGACAGTACAGGGGGTCACGATCATTCTTTGGATGTCACTGAAGTCACAGGTGTCCGTGGAAAGATGGTCCATCAGGAAGATGAACTCCTTCTGGTCTCACTCAGCACTGTGTTGGCGTGGGCATCTGCTTAGAAGCATCAGCATGTGTCATTTGTGGCTCCTGACTTGTATTGGGGTGTGTATGTTAACGGAACACCTGCATTGCCCATCTTGAATCCTGCAGACACCTCGTTGGTATCGGTTTCTGTTTCACGGAACAAATTCATCAAGGGCTTGTGATAAGTGTTAAAGCAAAAAGGCGACCACGAAATAAGTCACGTAATTTTTTTCACTCCGAAGGTGATTGCAAAGCTTCCTTTCAATGTTGGGTAAGTATCGACCAGCTTTGTTAAAGACCTTGAGGCATAGGCAATGGGGTCCAAACCATTCAGAAACTTGTTGGGCTAGAACTGGGAGAAGTAAAGCAGAGACCTCTTCTTGACATTGAACTGACATTCCAACTTCACATCCACATCAGCTTCCAGTAGTCACAACACATGGAAGGACATTGAACAACAGTTCCACACGTTCACATCCACATCAGCTCCAGTAGTTCGCAACACATGGAAGGACATTGAACAGACAGTTCCACGTTCACATCCACATCATCTCCAGTAGTTTCCACAACACATGATGGACATTGAACAGACATTTCCACGTTCACATCCAATCAGCTCCATAGTTTCACTAACACAAGAAGACATTGGAACAAACAGTTTCCACGTTCACATCCACATCAGCTCCAGTAGTTCACAACACATATGTACATGACAGACATTCCACTTCACATCCACATCAGCTCCATAGTTCACAACACATGGAAGGAAATTGAACAGACAGTTCCACGTTCACACCACATCAGCTCCAGTAGTTCACAACACATGGAAGACATTGAACAGACAGTTCCACGTTCACATCCCACCTCGCTCCAGTAGATTCACAACACATGGAAGGACCAATTGAAACAGAAAGTCCACGTCACTCCACATCACTCCAGTAAGTTCACAAAACATGGATGACAATGATAGCAACAAACTCCAACAGTTTTTAACACACTACACTGCAAGGAACACTTGTGGACGAGATACGAGTACATAGACACATTATTATCCACAACACACACACACACATGCTCGCACTAACGGCATGCAAACACACACCACACACACACACACAACACACACGTACACAGACACCGACAGACACACACACACACACACACACACACACACACACACACACACACACAACACACACACACATACACACACACTTCATGCAACTTACGTTTTCCCAGTTTCAACAGTCCGGGGGGGTTATGGGTAAAATCACTTTAAATGGACAGTAAAGCTGGAACGCACTCTAATTTTGGAAACCTAGTCCAACTCATGTGATCATAACAGTATCCAAAACAGGTATTCATATAACAATCCAACAGTGTGAACCATGTAACATTATCCAACAAGTATTCATGATAACTAATTCCAACGTGTGACTATTATCATTATCCATATACAGTGTATTCATACTAATCCAACGGGGGACCAGGCAAACATTATCCAACGTATATTGAGAAAACTAATCCAACATGTGACTATGTAAGTAATCCAACAACTGTGATCATGAAAACTAATCCAACACAGTTAATCATGGTAACAACAACCTAATCCAACAAGTGATCATAGAACGCAATACAACACAGTGGAGATCATGGTAACTAATTCACACAGTGTTTATCATAGTGTATAATTAAACCGGTGATATCATGTAACTAATTCCACACAGTGTGATAATGGTGCAATAATTCAAGCACTGTGATATTAGGTAACTAATTCAACACAGTGTAATAATATGAATCATTCTATGCATGTGATCAAGTTAACTGTCCAACAGTTGATCATGTTACCGTTTCCAACACATGGTGATCATGTAACTTGTCCAACCACAGTGTGACATGTTCTACTTTCAACAAGGTTGATCAATGTTAACTTGTCCAACACAGTGTGGATCATGTTAACTTTTCCATCACAGTGTGATCCAAGTTAACTTGTCCAACACAGTGCGATCATGTTACCTTTCCCAACACAGTGTGACACCGAAAGTAAATCTCAACAAGTACAATCACACCTAAACCAACCACAACAGCTTGAATACAGTGCTATACAGTAACCTAATATTAACACAGTGCTATCATGGTAACCTAATATTAACACAGTGCTATCATGGTAACCTAATATTAACACATGCCTATCATGGTAAACCTAATATTAACACAGTGCTATCAAGGTAACCTAATAACAACACAACAACAGCTCATAACCAATTCCAACCCCAGTATGAGCATCAAAACAAAGTTATGGTGACCTTATCACAAATATTATGGTCATGGTGCCTTATCCACCACAGTTTGATACATGTTACTTTAATCAAACACAGGGTGATCATGGTAACCTATTCCAACATGTCACTATGATCATGATAACAAATCAAAAACAATAGATTATGGAACCAATCCAACAAAGTATGATCACAATAACTTGATTCAACACAGCAACGATCATCGTAACTTAATTCAACACTAGCACAAACATAGTAACCTAATTCAACACATGTGGATCATAAGTAACCAATTCACACAGTGTGATCATGTAACCTGATTCAACACGATGTTATCATAGTAACCTATTCAACACAATGTGATCAGAATAACCTGATTATGTGATCACAGTAACCTGATTCAACACGATGTGATCATAGTAACCTGATCAACACGATGTGATCATAGTAACCTCATGATGAGATCATATAACCTGGATTCAGCCACACGATGTGATCATTAGTAACCTCATGAAGTGATCATAGTAACCTAATTCAACACGATGTGATCATAGTAACCTCAAGAGTGATGATCATAGTAACCTTGATTCACACGATGTGATCTATGTAACCACATATGTGAATCATAAGTAACCTGATTCAACACGATGTATCATAGTAACCTCATGAGTGATCATAGTAACCCTGATTCAACACGATGTGATCATAGTAAACCTCATGAGTATCATAGTAACCTGATACAACACATGTGATCATAATAACCTGATTCAACACGATGAGAACAAAGAAACCTGATTCAACACGATGTATCATATAACCAGATTCAACACGTTGTGGATCATAGTAACCTGATTCTACACATGTGATCAATAATAACCTGATTCAACCACGATTTGATCAAATAACCTGATTCAACACGATGTGATCATAGTAACCTTGATTCAACACGATGCGATAATAGTAACCTGATGATGTGACATAGTACCTGATCAACACGAATGTGAACATAGACCCTGATTCAACACATGTGATTCATAGTAACCTGATTCAACATGATGTGATCATAGTAACCTGATGATGTGGATCATAGTAACCTGATTTCAACATGAGTGATCATAGTACCCTGATTTCAGCACAGTCATTGTCGATCTTCTGTGCCTCCTGCTTCTTCATTAATCAGCTCCAATTCTGACAAATTTCATTTATATGAAGCACATGATATGGTCTTTGCGCACTTGAAAACAAGATGGTGGATTTCAGATAGGCCTACGAGTGCACGAAAACCTGAATCAAACATGGAACGCAATCAGAACATGAAGGCACACACGGGAAAAAAAAAAAGAGAAAATGGGCATTTGCGAATTCTGTATCAATACTAAGGTTCTCCCAACCCTTGTCAAAGTAACCTGATTCAACACAGTGTATCATAGTAACCTGATTCAACACAGAGTGATCAGTAACCTGATTCACACAGTGTGATCATAGTAACCAGATTTAAACACAGTGTGATTGTAGTAACCGATTCAACACAGTGTGATTGAAGGAAGTAACCTGAATCAACACAGTGTGATCCTGTTAACCTGATTCAACACAGTATGATTCCTGATAACCTGATTCAACACAGTGTGAATCCTGTTATCCTGATTCAACACAGTATGATCCTGTAACCTGATTCAACACAGTGTGATCCTGTTAACCTGATTCAACACAGTGTGATCCTGTTAACCTGGATACAACACAGTGTGATCAATAGTAACAACCTGATACAACTCAGAGTTGATCCTAGTAACCTGATTCAACTCAGGTCAGACTTGAACCTTGATTTACACAGTGTGATCATGTTTAACTGAACACAACACAGTGTGATCGTGTTAACATAATACAACACATAGTGACATAGTAACCTAATACAACACAGTGTGGATCATGCTAATCCTACTAATCACAGAGTGATCATGTTAACCTGAATTCAACACAGTGTGATCGTGTTTAAACATAATACAACACAGTGTGATCTAGTAACTAATCCCACCAGATGTTAGCTTGACAATTATCCCCAACATGTGTGCACATACTACTCCTATCCAATACAGTGGGATCATGGCAACCTCATCTGACACGTGGTGATCACAGTATACTGATTACCCATTATGATCATGGTTACCATAATCAAGCACAGATGTGATGTTGGTAACCTTATCCAAGAACACTGTGACCAAGACAACCTTATTCAACACATTGTGACAGAAACTCTAATACCCTTTGATCATCCTTATCCAACACAGTGTAATCATGGTAACATTATCCGACACTGTGTGATTATGGTAACCTTTTCCAACCACACTGTGATCAAGGTATCTTCCTCAATATAAACTGAGGTCATTGTAACTTTAATCCAACACAGCGTAATCATGTACAATCTTATCCGTCTACGCACTGTAGGTAATCATGGTAACCTAATCATCTAACACAGTGTGATCATGGTAACTACTCAATACATTGTGATCATGTAACCTTACCCAATTCAATTATAATCATGGTAACCAACCTCGCATAGTGCAAGTGATCATGTTACCTTATTCAAACATTGTGATCATAGTAACTAATCTACCTTATTCATCACAGTGTAATCATGGTAACCTTATCCACCTTAGTGTTAACATGTAACCTTATCCATCACAGTACAATGAAGGTAACCTTATCAAACCACAGTGTAAATGATGGTTACCTTATCCATCACAGTGAAATGATGGTAACCTTATTCAACAGTGTAATGATGGAAACCTTATCAACCACAGTGGTAATGATGGTTACCTTATCCAACACAGAGTAAGGATGTAACCTAATTCCAACACAGTTACATGATAGTAACTTATCCACCACAGTGTAATATGGAAACCTTATCAAAACAGTGTAATGATGGTAACCTTATCCATCACAGTGTAATGAAGGTAACCTTATCCATCACAGTGAAATGATTGTAACCTTATCCAACACATTGTAAATGGATGTAACCTGATCCACCACAGTGTAATGATGGTAACCTTATCCACCACAGTGAAAATGATGTAACCTAATATCCAATACAGTGGTAATTTGGTAACTCTTATTCAACACTGTGTAATGAGGTAACCTAAACCCCAATACAGGGTAAATGATGGGTAACCTTAATTCAACACAACGAAATGATGGTAACCTTATTCTCAACTCAGTGTAATGATGTAATTTTATTCCAACTCATGTAATGATGGTAACCTTATCCAACACCAGTGTCATGACCATAATCTATTTCAACAAAGTGGTAATTATGAAAAACCTTATCCCAACACAGAGTAAAGATGCTGACCTTCCAATACAACTTACTAAAAAAAAATAGGTAGTACGTATGAAAAACAAAAACATAAACGAGATACAAAAAAAACATAAACCAAGTGGAACGCTGTACTGCATCCAACACTGTAATGATGGTAACCTAATTCAATATGTAACCTAATTCAACAAAGTGCAATGTGGTAACCTTACCCAACAATTGTACTGAATGTAACCTTACTCCACCAGTGAAATGGATGGTAACCATACCCAACACAGTATTATCATGGTAATCGTTATGCAACAAGTGTAACGTGATAACCTCATCCAACAGTATAATCTTGACAACTCATTCCAACACAGTGTATTTATGTGCAGCCTAAGCCACAAAGTCCCATTGTATTTTAAAGAAAGCTGTATATCAAGTAGGCCAGACATCTCTAAAGTCTACTAATGTATTCACATAACATGGGAGGGTATTGAACAGTTCTCATCAATCATGGAAATTTAAAATGTGTATTCCTACCAAATGATTATGTAAAACAAAACGCTAAAATGTTACACTAACACACGCCATGGAACCTATTGTGTGATTAATACATTTTAAAAAACATACACATACAAGTACTTCAACACAGTCCTAGCTCTTTAAAAAAGCAATGAAGAAATGACAGGAAAAAGCATGAAAAAAATTGGACAGAAAAAAGCAATGAAATACAATTCACAGAAAAAAGCAATGACATAACTCACAGGGAAAAGTAATGAAATAAATCACAGGAAACAAGCAATACATAAATCACAGGAAAAAAGCAATGAAATAAAATCACAGAACAAAGCAATGACATAAATCACAAGGGAAAAAGTAATGAATAAATTCAACAGGAAAAAAGCAATGAAATAATTCACAGAAAAAAGCAACACAGATCAATAGAATGCCAATCATACCATGTATCTGTAACAAATGAGCAGCTGGTGTGAAACAAGTGAAACCAACATTATCCACCTTTTTGGACACTTGAAAATCTGAAGTATTGAAAAAAAGTGTTGATATCCAATATATTTCAATAAAACTAGCCATTGATGATTATGATCAGATAACAGACGAGAAAAAAAAGCTACAGCTTGTATAAAAACTAGCTTGGGTTGCCCCAATGAATGATACAAAATCTAACACACACATACTAATAAAGACACAACAACAGACCCTATCACTAAAGACGGTGTTTATTTCTTTGCAGGTCTCCTGCATGAGTCCCACGTAAATAGGAGTGGAAAGAAAGTTCCTGGAATTACACACCCAACAAATAAAACACACAATAAGATGTGTTAAATCAATGGAACAAGATGCCTGCCAAAACTGTGGATGTTTTCCAGGTATATAATAACAGGTCGGAACTCTTTTCTAACTTCTCCACAACTGTTTTTCACCTGTCTGTGGGAACAAGTGAGCTGCGGGATGCACACCAGCGGTTGCCTTGATGTCAAGGTGGACTCTGCAGTCATGAAATATAGGCTGGCACTCCCATGAATTTCTTCGTGCACATCCAGTGCCCACTACACAACTGCATCAGTCCAGGGAGCATTATGTCCCTTGATGTCTTAATTGAATGCCCTGTGTGTGCCTACGCCCTTTGTTGAACACAGCTCGGCTTCAAGGTGGTGCAGGATGATCCAGCTGGTTTGATTTTGGCAGGTTTGAGGACCAGTACTTCCGCTGAGTGCCACCCACACTGTGTGTATCTTTTATCTGTCTGCTTTGGCCGACTCTGGATAAAGATCCAGTGATGGTGAGAAAAGACCCCACTGACCGTAGGGAAAGTCCTGTTGAGAGAGGGAAAGACTGTTTACCCAGATTCTCTCAGAGGGCATTTAAGACCACATGGCAAAAGCTTGCTGTTCCTGGATTGTACAGTCTTCACCTTCAGTGGAACAGCAACAAGTGAGGCTGCAGGATGCACACCACAGTTGGCTTGATGTGGCATTTTTCACTGGCGGGCCTTGGCAGTCATGAAAATCTGGGCTGGTGTACACCCATGGAATGCTCCCATGAGGTTCTATCAGTGTCATATCCAGTGCACAATGGCAATCAGACAGAGAGCAAATATTCCCTTGATGTCTACATAATAATAATGAATACTTATAATAGTGCCTATTCCCCTCCCTTCTTGGCTAAAGACCAACTCTAAGCGGTTTACAATCACACTCGTTAACACAACGGGCTGCTACCTAGGTAGTGCTGACTGAAGAGCTGCCAGCGGCACTTCATTCAGTCTTTCCTCCCTTGATCATTCCAGTCAATATCGTTCAATATCGAACAACCGTCATTTTCCTTACTTCCTTCATTACTTTCCATTCGCACTGCGGTGCATGCTATGTGTAAACGTTTTCATCCATACAACGGCCCAAACTGTCCTACTCTTTCCCGAAATTTGGGTGATTGGATTTTAGCTTGAGTCAGGAGATGTTATGCGGAATGGAGTGCCCTGTGCAGCTGCAACCTTTGTTGAACACAGCTCGGGCTTCAAGGGTGGTGCAGACTGCTCCCATCTGGTTAAGTTGGCAGTTGAGGAACGGACTTCTCTGGGTCCCACCCAGCACCTTGAGTGTGGTCCTTTTTCCTTTCTTCATCCTTCCCATAACAATGAAGAAAGACTCACTGGAATGATTAAGTAAAGGTTAAAGTCACTTGTTTAGAGGATTAAGAACGATGAACGGTAAACGTGTTAGGCCACATTTTAAAAAACAACAGAAACTCATTTTCAGTGATAATTAATGGAGATATCAAAAAGGAACACTTTGTTTAGGGTGTTTAAAAAACATATAACAAGTACTCTTGTCAGAAATTTAAAAATAATAAAACAAGATTTATTAGAAGTCTCAATAAAGTAAACGGAAGACTTGTTATGAATGTATTAAGAAGCACAAAAAAGAAATTTGAATTTGAATTTTGATTAGATTTGTTAGGAATATTCAAGGATAGTCAAATGAACTACTTGTTGCCAGAGTATTTGGTAAACAGTCAAGGAACATTGATAGGTATACCTGAAAAAAGATAAAAGGAAAGTCGTTCCTCCTGAGTTCCAAATAAGGGAAAGAGCTTTGACACTTCTTTTGTCGACTTTTTCTTGCAGCATCTGACCCCACCTGATCTGTAGAACCCTGCACTGTAACATAAAGTAATGGAGGCTGACCAGTTTAAGGAATCCCATCCTCTTGCTCAGGCCTCAGAGATCAGCATCCTCTGTCAATGACTCCTGTGGACCTGGCATGGTCAACCACCTTGACATACAAGCAGCTTCTGGCCAATAATGAGTCCTATCTTCCACTTCACACTGCACTGATACAGACAGTGACTGGGTAGATTCAGAGCCAGGAGGGAGTATATTCCACCTCCTTTGGTGTTTCAACAGGAATCTCTTTCACTGGATGCTAGTGTTTTTCCACTTCCCTCATGGTCATCTCATTCCGGATGAACACATACTGGCAGATTATTTTCCTTGAACAAGCCTTGAGCATTTTCCTTGCACCAAGAATACCTCTGCCATATCTGTGAGACATTCCCCACACTCTTTAACCTCTTCATAATCAACAAGGTTACCATCCTCCTTTAACAATAAATCCCTATCCAAATGCTAGTGACCGAACATTGCCTAAGATTGAGTGCAGATCTGGCTATGCCTTCCTTCCTTTCCCCGCTGTTTCTAAAAGGCCCTCATCCATGTTTAGTATGCTGCCAAACAATCTGAATGTGGGAAAGAAACCTGAGGCACGCAACAGGGCAGAAGGGAAGTCAGAACAGTGAAGGTAGTCTTTAAGGACACTCTACCTTCCTCTTTGGGATATTCATTGCTCAAAAGTAATCAGGTATGTCACCAAGGAGATTTTGTGATATGCTCAGTATCACACAACAATCCTTTACGTCCTTTGACAGTTTGTGTTCAATTTTTCATAATGTCAGTTATTGTGGTTTCTTACTTTTTAGTTAACTTTTCTGAAAACATGACAGAGCAATCAGTGTTACCATTGGGTAAATTTACAAAAGAACAACTAATAACTATTTTCTTATCATTCTCAAAAACACAAGCATACTTTAAAATAAATTTGTGACACACACAGAATGTGATTGTATATGTGGACAAGTGTGTGTGTGTGTTTTGTGTGTGTGTTTTGTGTGTGTGTATTGTGTGTGTACATGTGTAGCGTGTCCCTCTCTGTCCCTCATCTACCGTCACCCACTCCCTGACCTCCCTGCTTCCCTCCCAACCTCATTCCTCTGACAGCAGTGCATCACTGACCACATTCAGAGGCCACGGAGGACCGGTCCCACCTGTATATCAACCATTTCCGCACAGCCAGCCAGAAATCAAAGGAAACACGCTGCCTCCATACAAGGACAGACTCACCAGTGGGGCAGTGCTTTCTGATCGAATCCGACAGCTTGAAATAATATAAAGTTTGCAATTCTCATTATCATCAAACCATTTTGACCAATTGAATATTGTTGTTATCAATAAATCTTTTCTTTGTAGCACTGTCTAAACCAACATTCTGATCACCACAACTTTTTTCCCCTGAAAAAGTCTGCTCTGTACAAGACGCAGGCAGCAACGCTCAAGTCATGGTTTAGGTATCATAGCCATTAACTAGCGTGTAAGCTCATGAATGGCACCAAGAAACCCAATGGAAAAAAGTCAGCAGAACAGTGCAGACTTCAAGGCTTGACTGTAAATTCAAGGAAGGTGTTTTCTTACAGGATGCCCAGTATCCAGACCACCTCAGTAGGGTATCTGGAACAAACCTTAGGAAAGATCATCAATTAATCCCCATTCAGGATCAGACAGGTAGGCCCTGTAGCAGAGCCCACCTCCAACTGATAGGGCATAACAATATGAAGCACAAAAAACAGTTAGAATTTAAACCAAAATTACTTTGTGTTTTTTAAGTTGTTAACAACCCCAAAATCTCAACAAAAGTATTAGAATTAGTATCATCCATCTCCCCTGCTGTTTTTTTACATACAAATCTTTAATGCTTTTCCTCAACAACAACAAAACGACTTCAAACAATTAATCAACAGAGCAAATATTTATCATCCTCATACAAAGAAAAAGAAAAAGAAAAAAAGAAGGAAATTTGACTTGCAGTCACTAAATGTATCCATTGAAAAAAAAAAAAAAAAAGGAAAAATTATACAGCTCTCAAAAAAGCCCTCCTCCCTCCTCTCCCCACAATCCCCTCTCACATTTACACATGCGGACATTTTTCAATTCACACACACACACACACAACACACACACACACACACATACACACACACACACACACACACACATTCAATCATGAAACTACATTATATCTGACTTGTACAGTCTGACATGTTAATAAGCAACTTGCTAACTCACTATTCACTACAAAATACATATAAATGACTTGTACAGTCTGACCTGTTAAGAAGCAACATGCTAACGGTACCGCATATCCAATACAAAATAACATATAAATGACTTGACAGTCTGACAAGTAATGAAGCACTGCTAACTCACATGACAATACAAAATACATATAAATGACTTGTACAGTCGGACATTTTAATGAAGCAACTTGCAACCTCACTATACAATACAAAATACATAAAAATGACTTGTACAGTCTGACAAGTTAATGAAAGCCACTGCTAACTCACGATTCAAACAAAATACATATAAATGACTTGTACAGTCTGAACAGTTAAAAGAAAGCAACTTGCAAACTCTCACTATTCAATACAAAATACAATATAAATGACTTTGTACAGTCTGACATGATAATGAAGCCAACTTGCTAACTCACAATTCAATACAAAATACAAATAAATGACTTGTACCAGTCCTGACATGTTAATGAAGCTAACTTGCTAAACTCACATTCAAACCATAAATACATATAAAAGACTTGTACAGTCTGACATGTTAATGAAGCAACTTGCAAACTCACTAATCAATACAAAATACATAGAAAAGACTTGAACAGTCTGTGACATGTTAAATGACATTGTTAAATGACATGATAATGACATTTAATGTACATGTTAATGAAGCAACCTTGCTAACTCACTATACCATACAAAAAAAGAAACAGATAAGAAATATTATAAGAATGGACAACAAAGATACATGTGAAATGTTTTCTCTACTGTCCCCTCCCTCATCCTGAAACACACACACACAACATAGAACACGATCACACACACACACACACACACACAGAGCATCATGGCATAAAACCATTCATCAAAACTAGTTATCAGCCCTGAAGTTGGCCCTTTGTGGTCCGGTGGGCTATAAGCAACATTATCTTCTCTATCAAAACTAAAATCGAAATGAAATGAGGTAGGGAACAGTAAACGATACAGTAAACAAGTGGGGTATGTTTTGCTTCCCATAAGGAAACCTAACACAGAGTAACTTTTATTTCAAGACAGCACAGCCTTTTAAACTTGAAAAAGTCATACAAATACATAGCCGAATCAAACTAAAAGTGGGGGAAAAATAAGCGCCAGGCCAACCAACTGAACTGTCCTGGCGAAGAAATGGACTTGAGGGGGAGGGGGAAGAGGGGGAGTATAGTTGAAGATGGAGAAACCTGGGAAACATGAAATTTAAAAAAAAATGTTTACAGATATGAAAACTCTTCTCTAGCTGCATAAAGGGAAACCATCGCATCCCTTATGAAGGCAGATATAAATTTGTATTGCCTGCTCCGAGGGCCTTTCGCCCACTGGATCGGGCTCATCAGGGAGAACGGCTGGTTGTGTCCCTGCCCGCACATCCCGCGTCCAAATAGAGACACACACAGTCCATAATACTGTGGTGTTCTCGACCACCATGGTTGCAAAAAAGAACCAACACACCCCCAGAGCACCAGTGAAGCGTAGCACATGCAGACCCAACGAAAGTGTGGGGAGGAAAAAAAGTTGCTGTAAAACTAAAGACATTATGCAAATAATATAAAATGTATGTGACAGTCCTTTGCGCCTACGCCTGAGGATCCACCCCAAAAGATGCCAGGGAGATCAAAAGACAAACACACAGACGGACAGAAACAAATACAAATACCCACCAATTAACAAAGCCAAAACGAAATGAACTGAGGGGTCGGGAACATACACGATAAACATAAACAAGTGGGTATGTTTTGCTCCCTAAGGAAACCCACACAGAGTCACTTTTATTCAATACTGGCCACAGCCTTAAACTAAGAATAACGTCACGACAACTAACATAGAACGAACACTCTAATTGTGGGGGAAAAATAAGCGCGGCAACAACTGAACAGTCTGGCGAAGAATTTGGACGTAGAGGGAGGGGAAGGGTAGAAGAGTTGAAGATGGAGAAACTGGGAACATGAAATTTTAAAAAAAAATGGTACAGATATGAAAACTCTTCTCTAGCTGCATAAGGGAATCCATCGCAATCCCTTTGAAGGCAGATATATTTGTAATTCCCTGCCCGAGGCTTTCGCCCGCTGGATCGGACTCATCAGGGTACAAACGGCTGGTGTGTCTGCGCTCCCTGCGTCAATATAGACACCCACAGTCCATAATACTGTGGTGTTCTCACCCACCATGGTGCAAAAAAAGAATACAATAGCATCCCCAGAAGCAGCCAGTTGAAGAGTACAAATGCAACCAAACGAAAGTGTGGGGAGGAAAAAAAGTTGCTGTAAAACTAAGACATAATGCAAAATAAGATAAAATGTGGGACAGTCTTTGAGCTACGCCTAAGGATCCAACCAAAGATGCCAAGGGAGAACAAAAGACAAACACACAGACGGACATAAACAAAGTACAAATAACCTCAATTTAATCAAAGCAAAATCGGCAATGAAATGAGGGGGTGGGCTATGGATCTTTTTTTGCAACCCATGTGGAGAACACCACAGTAATTATGGACTGTGGTGTGTCCTCTATTGAGCCGGAGCGCAGACACAACCATCCGTGTCTCCCTGATGAGTCCCCGATCCAGCGGGCGAAAAACAAACCCCCACTTGTTTACTGTTTATCGTTTACTGTTCCCTACCTCAGGTGCTGGAATGGGTAGGGATGAAAATTGAGGTTATTTGTATTGTTTCTGTCCGCGTTGTGTTTGTCTTTTTGATCTCCCTTGCATCTTTGGGTGATCCACAGGCGTAGCTCAAAGACTGTCCCCTACATTTTATATTATATGCATGAATGTCCTTTAGTTTTACAGCAACTTTTTCCTCCCCACACTTTCGTTTGGTTGCATTTGCTACTCTTCACTGCTTGCTCTGGGGTGCTTATTGGATTCTTTTTTTGCACCCATGGTGTGAGAACACCACAGTATCTTAGGACTTGGTGTGTCCTTCTAATTGACGCCGGGAGCGCAGACACAACCACCCCTTCTCCCTGATGAGTCCCGATCCAGCGGGCGAAAGGCCACGGAGTCAGGCAATACAAATATATCTGCCTTCAAAAAGGATTGCGATGGTTCCCTTATGCAGCTAGAGAAGGGTGGGGGGGGGGAGAGTTTTTCATATCTGTAACATTTTTTTTTTTTAATTCATGTCCCAGTTTCTCCATCTTCAAACTCTCCTCCCTCTCACTCCCCTCCCCCAAGTCCAAATCTTCGCCAGACAGTTCAGTGTTGCCTGCGCTATTTTTTTCCCCCCACTATTAGATTGTTTCGTCTATGTATTATGTCTGACTTTTATTTCAAGTTTAAAAGGCTGTGCCAGTCTTGATAAAATTATCTCGTGTTAGGTTTTTCCTTATGGGAGCAAAACATACCCACTTGTTACGTTTATCAAACTAGTTATTTGTTAAGGATCAACATTACAAATTTTCTAGGAATAATATTGTCAAGAATAACTGTGAGATCAGTCAAGCATTTTCCCAGATTAAAATTCATAAAGAACATGTCAAATCCACCCAAAGTAAATTTCCTTCGATGTACATTCATTCTTAGCCTCCCTCTACCACCCCCACCACCCTGAACTTGGTCTTTCCCCTCTTTCTCCTCCTCATCCTCTCCCTCACTCCATCCTTCCCTCTCTTGCCAATCTCTGTCACATCCCCCTCTCTCATCCCTCTTTTATCCCCTCTCTCCCTTGCTTCCCCCCCAGCCTCACCTCCAAAGTCCTCTCCTGTTCTTTCTCCACTCTCCCCATCCCTCCCCCCCCCCCCCCCCCACCCTCTCTCTCTCTCTGAGCAGATAAGATAAGATAAGATTCAGTTGCTTATAGCCCAGCCGACCGCAGAGGCCACATCAGCTGACACCACGTTAAAATCAACTCACCAGTCATTAAAAAAAAAAAAAAAAAAAAAACCAACTTTCACACATCTCGTTAAATGACATCGTATACAAACGAACCAGAAACTTTGTTAAAAATCCTTCTTCCCGTAAAATCTCAAATCAATGAAAAATGTTAAATTCTCTAAAAACCAAGGATCACGTCAGGCGGGACATCCCTGACAGGATCTCATGACTCCGCAGTACAAAGTATTGTCTCACAATCGAGCAAGTCCCCAACACTCTAAAAGAACATGTTCATTGTGATGGTGCATGACATGTAATGCACCACGGAGCTTCTTCACTCTTTAAAAGGTAAGAACGGTAAAATACGAATGCACGTGTGCACCGGCACAGAACGTTTCCTCTTACGACCTCTCCAGAACGTAGATGGAGAAGTCTTTAGGTTTATGGAGACGGATCTTGAAAGAGTTTGTTATACGTCTGTGTGTTCCAATCCTCCTGCCCAGTCTCTCACCTATAAACGTTAATTTGTGGGGGGGTGTTCACATCTGAGCAGGGGATATAAGTTGCTGGACAGTTTCTCCCTTGTGCGTTCTAGGCTAAACGATCAACCATTTCCGTTCCCCGCCGATGCCAACGCATGCCAGGAACCAACATGAGTAATGTTGAAACCGTCCTCCTTCAACTTGCTTAAAAGTTCAAAAAAACGTACAAAGTTCTGGATGCGAAGTTGCCGCAGCTATGGCCACCAAGCTGACAGCGAATCCCGACAGACCCAAACAGTCCACTCCCCTCGAAGAATGGGAGATTAACTCTTCAAAGCAGTACAGAGCATAAGTTCAGCAGAATAGACGAAGCATCTGAATGTATATGGTTCCAACAATATCTGAGAGGAGCCCCAGCAGAGGCTGCACAGGCCACTTCCATCCCTCAGACTTGGAACCGTCAGTGAAAACTGTTTGATAGGATGGGAATTTGGAACAGAGCACGGCATACAAAGCCTGTACGCCAGAGAGCTTGGTAGACTCCTTACGGGAAAGTGCGAGATCAAAACTAAACTCCTGGTGGAAAAAAGGTCCATGGAGGTAATCCGGAACTTGGAAAAACGGCAACTACCTCCCAGGTCTATACCTGCATTCCGCACGTTGAGCGCAACGAAGCCCCCAAACGGCGGAATACATTTCGGGATTGTTTCAAACGTACTTTGGAACGAGGGTCAAAAAACACAGTCATAGGCAAGATTCGCCGGTTCTAAACAGTCGGATGTATAATACAAAGACAGTTTTCAGCCTGCGGTTGCACAGTGAAGGTTCACCTGCCCTCTGCGTACAGCTGTTACACAGGGGTGGTGCGGAACGCTCCAAGACAAGACGAAGCCTTGATGGTGGATAAGGGTTCCAAGAGTGGGGGGAGGGACGATGATCTTGCGGAGCCGTACACAGCACAACCGTAGTCCAGTTTGGAACGGACCAGGCTCTGTAATGCAACAAAGTTTTCTTAATCAGCCCAGCGCCCATCCGGTGTGGTGCTACGACACCAGAATATTCAGTGCCTTTTGGCAAGCATTGATGGTTTTTTAATATGGCTGAGAAAGTTAAGTTTTTGTCAAAAAAGACTCCCAAAATTTGGCCGCGTGTTAACAGCTGAAAGGGAATTTCCCTAACTTGAAATCCGGATCTGGAAAAACTGACGGAAATTATGGAAGTGAATACACTGGGTTTTTTGTAGCAGAAAAGGTGAAACCGTTTTCATTCATCCCGCCCACCGATGATTTATCTACGCAAAGCTGGAGCCCTGTGCGCTGGACACTCGGTACAGGCTTCCAGTTGCGTAACAGCAAAAATCATCCACAAACAATGAGCAGTCCTGAACCCTGCTGACTGATTTCACAAAGATGTTGATCTTCATACTAAAGAGGGGCAGGAGATAGTATGCTCCCCTGTGAACACCCAACTCCTGGCTCGTGACATCAGAGAGAGTTGGTGCCAACCCGGACCTGAAACTTTCGTTCTGGCCAAAAAAATTTTTGAATAAGAAAGCGAAGAAGACCTCCACCCAGATCGTGAGATCATGATGAGTATCCCCGACTTCCAGGTGGTATCGTAGGCCGTCTCAAGTCAAAGAAAATTGCCGTTAGTATGTCGTGCATGCTGTCTGTTTAAAAAAAGCGTTTCCTAAGTGTTAGATTCCAGACGAATCCAATGGTCAACTGTACTAACGATGTTTTTGCCGGAACCCACACTGTTCTTTCGCCAAAAGGCCATCGTTTCGATTTCCACATGAGCCCTAGCAATGACCATTTTTTTCCATCAATTACAGACACAGCTGGTCAAAGCTTGGGAACGGTAGTTAGATGATTAGAAAGATCTTTTCCAGGTTGGGGATGGAATAATGAGGCCCTGTCCGCCAAGAGGGTGGAAAGCAACCCAGTAGTCCCACAACGTGGTTGAATACCTGTACAGGATGTTCAGACTCTTCTTGCGGAAGATGTTTCAATAGTTGATAATGTGTGTCATCTAATACCTGGAGAGGAACTCGGCTGCACGAAGTAAGGCAGATTTCAGCTCGTTTAATGTAAAAGAAGATTGTAGTCTCCATGTTGACGGATGAAAATTGCAGGAGATATTTTCTTTTAGGGCTTTGTGTTTGACAAAAGTGACTGATTTATTAAAGAGGAGAATTCTTTCATGGTTGAAGCAAGCAGATTAGCAACTGCTTTCTTTTCTGTATTAAAGAATCCGAAAACTTTAGATGTCAACAGTGGACAGGTTGTTCTTCCCTTAGATTTTCTTAATGATGCTTCCACACTTTTTTTTCTTAGAAGTTTTGAGATGTCAGCCTGAGCAGAAGCTTCTCCAGACCGACGTTTACTGATTGTTAAAAAAGTGTGTCTCGATTTTAGCACACACGGAGTTAATCTGAAGGCTCGAGCGATGGGACCCAAGGTCCTTGGTTATACCTGACTCTGAGCCCGTTATCTAACTTTGGAAATTTGTTGGCATCTGATCGAACCAGGCTGGTTTGGCATTTGAGAAGTTATCGGAAGACACTGGAATACAGGCTTTAAGCACAAGTTGGATCCATAGTGTTAGTCAAAGAATCTGCTGGTCTGGACTCTGAAAAAAAATCATGTCACTGAATTCTTTGAAATAGGTGGCTGCAAAATAATCCCAGTTGCTTTTTTATAATAGATGTTTGAGAGACAGAGACGTGTTCAGTTAATACAGGTTGTAGAAGGACAGGGAAATGGTCACTTCCGTGCAGATCGTCATGACAGGACCACTCAAAGTCCCAGGACCAGCGAGGGGTCAAAAACCGACAAATCTAAACACGAAAGTGAACCTGTGAAGAGTGGAGGTAAGTTGCCAGATCGTCCGTTCAGCACAACTACAAATCCAAATCCAAAGGACATCCTCATTAGCAGACCTCTGGATGACGTACAGACACTACCCCAAAGAGGATTGGACCGTTTAAGAGTACACCCAACAGCAAAAAAGGTTCGAGGAAAGTTCTTCTATCAGACTGACAAGGTCCTGACGACAAACGCGGGACAGAAGGAGGTAAATAAAGAGAAAGATTGTCACAGTCTTGTGAGAGTGACTCACGCACAACAGCCTTGAAGGGAGGTAGACAGAGCGACAGGACTATACAGTAGAGTTTTGTGTATGAGAAGGGCAACTATAACCGCCCGACCATCCCAACGTGGATGGTTTGTGCAGGATTTGAAAGAATATTAAAAGCCAGAAAGATAAAGGTCTTCTGGCCCTTTGGAATTTGAGTTTCCTGAACAGCCACGACGGAAGGTTTAAGATTGGCACAAAAGCTGCAGCTCCTCAAGTTAGGAATTTAGTCCACGGAAATTCAATGGAATATTGTATATCCATGGTGCAGAGGGCGAAAAGGAGAAGGTCATGTCATCTCCTCTTCATACTTCTGGTGCTAAAGGTGTAAATTTATTTAGGTTGTACTGGACTGTGTTGGTCTTCAGACCTGCTGGCAGACTTGCAACAGGTGAAGAAGGAGTCCTGGATGTTGGAGACGGTGGAGGTTTCTTCCTTATCCAGGTCCATCTCCACACTGGTTGAACTCCCTTGCCCGCTCGGGCACTGGACAGAGGATTTCGAGGGGGAAATTGCTGGTTTTTAATCTGCCCAGCAGCAGATGTTGTAGACTGCTGGGCAGTCTGAGGGGTGGCGATTTTTTGCTCTCCAGGGGCAGTCATTTTGGGTTGGAGGGTGGTGGACCTGCTTCCACCAGCGTTGACAGTTCGTACTGCAGTGTCCTTCGAAAACGTAAAGCATCAGTCTGACAGCATACTGATCGAGGTCTGGAAACTGTGGGAACTTTCCTTGACAACCGCCGAAGCATAGGAAAGATGCTGTCGGCGTCTGACTGCCCACAACCAGCTTGCGGGCCACAACAAAAGGAAATTTTCTTTTCAGTTTGGGAGTCTTTGAATAGCGGATTCCTGAATCCAAAGAGGGCAGTTTCGTGAAGAGGAGGATGGTTGCCACCGCTGTTTAGCACAATGTGCCGGATCTTGACACGGCCCATCATGGGTTGCCTTGCAGCAAACACACCGCATACCTCTTGCCCTGCACACGGTCCCTGACATGGCCAAACTTTTGGCACCTGAAGCACCTCAACGGGGACAGTGGGAACAATATAACTGAAACAGGGGAAAAAAAAAAACCCAGTTTATCCCCAAGTAACCAACTTTGATGACCGAGGCAGCACAGGTTGCAGAAGGTCAGAAAGAGGGTGTTGTTGCACTCTCTCCCGAACCTTTCTTTACTGTCACCCTGCGCACCTCCGTCACACCCTGGGATGCCCAGCACCGTCTTTAATTTCCGCCTCTGGATACAACTCAGAATAAATCCCTGCAGCGAATCAACGCCTTTTGATGAGTTCAACTGTTTTATTGGGGATTACCCCTGAACCCCCTCCCTGTTCCACAAGTTTTCTTTGCCTTCAGCAGCTGTTCAGATTGTTTTGGTGATTTACACTGAATAAGAAATGAACCAATCCTCAGCCTCTTGATGGACCAGGGTCACCTGCTAAAGCTTGAAAGCCCTTCTGTAATGGCGAAATGGGCTCAGAGCGGAAAGGGGTCTTTCCTGTCTCCGTCCCTTCCTCCACAGCAGGAAGCCCAGAATCCTGTCCTCTGTCGTACCTCCATATCAGAATCACTATCTTAATTAAAAACAAATCATAATTCCTATTCCCTGAAATAGGGGAGGCAGCCTCCTCTTTTTGGGGGGGAATGTTTTTGAAAAAGCCATGATGATTTTATTTTATTTCAGCTCCACCTTACCCACCCACCTTGGATGTCCAACTAAGGGGCCCGGGCCAAGAAGCCAATGTCTTGATCCCTTCCAGCTTCGGCGAGAGATACACAAACGAACTTCCACCCAATCCCCCTGATCATGCACAACTCACGGGGACAGAGACTTGAGCACAGCAGGGTTAACTTTGCCAGTAGGGAACTGTCCGTCTTGACCCAGCCCCAAGAAGGGATCCGAATAGTACACCCGGGCAAAGTGTACTCCCTGTCTAAGAGGTCCGAGCCAAAGTGATGTGTTGAGAGCGCTGGCCCTCTCATCACCAGGATCTCATACCCCACCGACACAAGGTCGCACCGCACGCAAACGCGGCGGATCTAAGGAGACCACAGAGAGAAAAGGAGTGTGGAAAAGAAGACATGAAGGGTAGAACGAAGATAGAAAAGGGGCCAAATAAGGAGCAGAAAAACCAAGAACAGAGAAGGTGGTTACTCTAAGATCATATCCGTCACCCTTAAGCTATCTGACATGGGAAGCCCTACCAGGGGCATCAACTCCTAACCACGTTACGCTTAAGCCAAACAGCATCTGCAACCTCACAGGCTAGAAGCAGTGAACAAAACAGCCTATCGCCAGTAATGGATGGCCCCCCGCCAGCAAACCTAATGGAACCCTGGACCACGCAAACCCTCCGACCACGACAAGGTCGACCAACCCCCCGGAGGGTCTCTAGCAGAAACTGCATTCTAAAGGTCCCGCCACAAAAGAAGAGTCCATTACAGGGGTAGTCTACAGGCACAACACATAACAAAGGGAAGAATCCAGGTCAGTTTCCAGGTTTGAAAGACTGAGGTATGGAATAAATACCTATGTCTCTGACATGCCTACCCAAATCCTTCTATCAGAGTATATGATTGACAATAACAAACATAAATTTTTGACATCATTGACAAATGTTGCTCCCAGGGGGGGGGGGGGGGGGGGGGGGGGGGGGGGGGGGGGGGGGGGGGGGGGGGGGTGGGGGGGGGGGGGGGGGGGGGGGGGGGGGGGGGGGGGGGGGGGGGGGGGGGGGGGGGGGGGGGGGGGGGGGGGGGGGGGAATAGGGGGGGGGGGGGGGGGTAGTAGTAGGGGGGGGTATTGATGGGGTGGAGAGTGGTTAGTGAATTGATTTTTTTTATTATTGATATATAGATATATTTATTATTAAGAGGAGAGAGAGAGAGAGGAGAGAGAGAGAGAGTAATAGGCGTGTGTGTGTGTTGAGTGTGGTGTGTGTGTGTGTGGCATGCGTGGTGCATGCATGCAAGTGTGGTGTGTGTGTGTGTGTGTGGTGTGTGTGTGTGTGTGTGTGTGTGTGTGTGTGTGTGTATATAGAGAAAGGGAAAAAAGTTAGGATTTGTGGACTATACAGATTGTAGATTTTTTTTTTTTCTTTTCTTTGTCTAAAAGAGGTGGATTCACTTGGCAATATCGTCATCGGTCTTACTCATTGACAGAAAATCACATTATGTTGCACTTTCATAAAGTTTGTTCCCTTTTTGTCTTTCTTATAACATACTCCTACTGTTCACATATATCTATCTGTCGTAATATAAATCAACCCATGTTTTGTTTGTTTTTCTCCATAAAGGGCAGGATCAGGTTCGTCATCAGTTTTACATCTTTCTGACTTGTTTGCAACAGCTGGCAATCTGCGTGGTCCTGTTCCCATAAACTACTTAGACTATAGGCATGTCCACAGTAACTGAGTACAACTTCCTGTCTGGTGTCTGCCTTCCCCCTGTATTTTCAGTCACTTTTGTTTTCGGTTTTGATTTTTGTTGTTTGAATTTTTCAACACGGCACCAGTATTTTTAATTTTTGTGTAACAAATGCGATTAGTCAGATCAGTAGCTGAGTTCAGAGTTGCTGTGCACCTTGACTGGCAGATGACAAGAAGGTGGAGGTGGTGTGGAGGATTTGGAACAGAACTTGTTCGCTTCCTGACTGCCACAGCCAGGGCAGGAAACAGTGAGAGTTTCAAGGTCATCATCAATGAGCAGTCTCACAGCATGATAACAACCTTCAACACAAAGATTCAGTCTCACATGCATGATAACAACCCTCCAACTCTGTTTTCTTACCAACTGCGAAGTAGAGTAGCATGTTGAACAGCATGAAACAACTATTGATGACTGGTAAAAGAGAGGTGGCAGGATCTTCTGCTGATTGAAATGACCTTTTCATAAAAAGAACAATCGCTGGCGCCTTCCTGGCTACAGCATTGTGAAAACCCTGTCCCACCTGGCATTAATGATGGCATTTGGGGTACTTGTATCATCACACAGTGCTGATTTGGTTTTTCGCTTTTGAAGACAGGGAGAGGAATAACTCTCACTGGCTGTCTTCCTGAGTCAAGCACAAGTTTTCCTGGGTGTTTAATGGCCTGAGGAAACAGAAGTTGCTGTCCAACCATGCTACAATGTCCCTACTGCCTTACAGGAAAGATTCATCCTTTTGGGTGATGCCCAACAGAGATTATGTCTTTTGCAAACTTGAATATATGATCACACTGGCCCAGCCCACACTGTTTCTATGCATCAACACTGCCGGAAGGTACGGAGCTGCAGACAAGCTTGGGGCAGCCATCAAGACCTTGAGAAGACTGTAGGATTCACGTAGTGACAGGAATGCAGATAGATGCTACCAGTAAAATCGATTGCAGAGGAAGAAGAAGAAAGAACAGATGGGCAGCTATTCCCTTTCAAGCAGTCCACGGCATCTGATAGGGAGTGCAGGAGACCGCTGACACCATTGGGCTCATGTTAGAGTCACAAAGACATTTGACAGCTAAAGTCCACTCAATACTTGGCCAAGTAACTGAAGACTAACAGATGAACACTGGACTGACCTCATAATGCAGCATTATTCATCCAAAAGATGGGGGGTAAGAAGCAGAATTGGTTGAAGGAGAAATCTTGGCCTACAAACCTAGGTAGTCTGCACATGCATACAGTATGTGCAGAAGAATCAGAAAAGCACTCTTCATCTTCCCTTTCCTGCATATTCAGAACTATATTAGGTGCTAATTTCCCTTCTGTTTCTGTCTTCAAACTTTCAATCTCTTCAGACGATCGTTCTTGATCGCTGATAACAGCATGAATGTCAATGTCACTGGCCTGTGTCCAATCAGCTCCTGCGAGATTGCTTCATACTTCCCGACAGGTGGAAGAGATCCTGGAAGAGATTAACAAAATATACATGCACAGAAGCGACACTTTCTGGGTAATCAGTAGTGGAGGGTTGTCTGACCTGCTGCATTGCGGAACCCTGCCCTTCTAAACGTTCACATTGTGAAATCCTGTTTAAGACCCTCTCCCCCTCCTCATTCTTTCTTTTTTCATCGAGAAATTCTCACTCTAACCCTGGCCTTGCAACACACTGGGATCACTGGTTTTTAGCTCTAAGGGTTCACCTCACTGACCTTCTGCTTCTACTGGTTTTAAGGGTCAGCCAAAAACCATCAATTGCGTATGCATGTGTAAATAGTTTGTGTCAACCACATCTATGGCTCACAATAGCCGGCTCTTTTAAGAGTCAGAATGGAATTGTAAATGCGTATAAAAAAATATTGATAAATGGCCCCGGTGATAGTATTAACCACTGTCACTAATGATAGTTCAATCTCTTCCGTCAAAATTTAAACAATTGACAAACATAGTGACAGAACTGTTGCAGTCTCTTCACTGAGAAGTGCAAGAAGCAGAGACTAAGTTGAACTCTTCAAACAAAATCAGAGGCTGACTCTGTGACTCCAGCAAGTATTGGATGGGAAATGGGCCCAGAATCCAACCCATAATAGCTTCTTACCCACAACCTACAACAGGAACACATTATTAATGTGCAGGGCTACAACTCCAGATTGATGTATTTTGACTGTTTGTCAACAAAACTAAGTACTGAATCTCTTTAAAGTTTCCCAACTTTCAACTTTGAACAGAGCGGCAGAAAAACAATTCATACGCACTACAGAAAAACAAGTGCACCCCTAGGACCCACGGGTATTTCTGGGTGGTAAAAATTCTCCCAGTTGTGCAGTTCAAGGACACAGACAAACAACTAAATGGGGATACAACATTTCACTATATTCAAAAAAAAACATCAGAAGGACTAATAAATACAATCTATTCATAATTTAAAATCTTACTTAAAAATAGCATAAAAGTTTTTCGTGAGAGCTCTACTAGTAAATTTCTCAGACTTTTAATTATACGGGAACTAAACTCCCAATACTTTGTGAAGTTCAAACAAACTCTCGTCTTCTTCAAGGCATCTCCTAAACAACCTTGTTCTCACAGCAGTTCTTTCTTCCTTATCCCATCAAATTGATTCTGAAGACTAGCGTGTGTGTGTGTGTGTGTGTGTGTGTGTGTATGTGTGTGTGCGTAACGTGCGTGGCGTGCGTGTGTGTGCGTGTGTGGTATGTGTCAATACAACGACTATGTTAATCTGACAGTAAATGTTACAGTCAGAATGTGTTCAATATACACCCTTGTCCTGCTTACAATTCTGTTTGTTTGTGTGCGTGTCTGCGATTATTTTTTTTTTTTTTTTTTTTTGGGGGGGGGGGGGGGGGGGGGGGGGGGACCTTGTGTGTTTGTTCTCTATTGTGTCTGACTTTCTTCCATGTTCTTGAACAAATTATTATGCTACATATGTCCTTTTTCTCGAGTGTGCTTTGTTTGTTTTAAAAACTGACTCTTCATGTGTTCTTAACATATTATGCTACATATTTCTTTTATCTTCATGTGTGCTTGTTTTGTTTTTAAAAACTGAAAAAATTTTAGAAAAAAAACCTCTTTGCCAATACTTTCACTACATGATTATATAAATTCCAGCATATACATATGTCAGTTGTGCCACTCAGTCTACACCGTTCATTCCCTTTAATACAAAGAACAATCAAGACAAAATGTCATAGGATATTTTGAATTTGAACTCTTCATTATAACAACTTATAAATTTGTACTACAGAATTTGTTATTAATTTGTTTAAGAATACTTTGTTTAGATTAGTTGAGGGATGGAATGTGCGAGAAAATGAAGGAACTGTTAGAGTGGAGGATGAGAGAGGTGACAATAAATATGTGGAAAAAAAAAGAAAAAAAAAATATGCACCCTTGTTTGTTGGTGTATGTACCATACTGCATATTGCAATTTCATCTTCTTATGGGTTTCATTCATGGTTTTTTTTTTTAACCTTTTCTGTATTTGTAAGTGCTCAGGGCTCATGATGCAAGGTCAAGCACCATAAATAATCATGATTATTATTGTTATTATCATTATTTCTTAGAATGAAAAAGTATGAAAGATATGTGTGCTTAGTTCAGAATGTTTCTCTTCTCCATCAGCAAGTGCACCAAGAAGAATTAGATGGTTACAGTACAGTTCCCTTCAATCTTATTTTCAATCTGTGATCCTGCATGTACCACAAATTCAGCTGCCTCTTAAAATAAAAACTCCCTTCATTCCACCATCTTGTTTGGGGGAAAGAACGACCTCTAACATGTCTCTTCACAATAGAGAATAGCCCAAATGTTGTATCTCCCTCTGACATGTCTCTTCACAATAGAGAATAGCCCAAATGTTGTATCTCCCTCTGACATGTCTCTTCACAACAGAGAATAGCCCAAATGTTGTATCTCCCTCTGACATGTCTCTTCACAACAGAGAATAGCCCAAATGTTGTATCTCCCTCTGACATGTCTCTTCACAACAGAGAATAGCCCAAATGTTGTATCTCCCTCTGACATGTCTCTTCACAACAGAGAATAGCCCAAATGTTGTATCTCCCTCTGACATGTCTCTTCACAACAGAGAATAGCCCAAATGTTGTATCTCCCTCTGACATGTCTCTTCACAACAGAGAATAGCCCAAATGTTGTATCTCCCTCTGACAGGTCTCTTCACAACAGAGAATAGCCCAAATGTTGTATCTCCCTCTGACAGGTCTCTTCACAACAGAGAATAGCCCAAATGTTGTATCTCCCCATTCAGTTGATTTAAGTGTTCCTTATAATGCACAACTGCGATTATTTTCATGCACAGATTTTGCAGTTTGATAAACAGATTTTCACACAGAGGGTCCTCGGGGCACATATTTTTTTCTGAAGTGAGTATGATTGTTTTTCTGCACCTCTGTTCTAAGTTGAAAATTGTGAACTCTTTAAGAGATGCAGTAATTGATGAACTGACTGATTATGGATTAGGGCTTACAGCATTGTCCAGGAGCAATCTTCTTAAATTTGAAAAAATTCAAAATAAAGCATTGAGATTGATCTTGGGAACCATGAAGGATACGCCAGTTGAAACCAAGCGATACCTGCTTGACCTTCCTTCAATGCAGGCAAGACACAAGCTAGAACAGGTGAAGGCATGTTTCAGAGCACTTGAAAATCCCCAAAACCCACTACAAGAAACAAAAGGCACTCGCCTGGGACAGGGAAAATCATGGATGGGACAGGCTGAAGACAATCTACAGCTTGTGTACAAGTTTGTAGAACTCAAAGTAATGAAGGAATGTAAAAAGTATCTGGACCACTTCAAACACCTCTGTCTAACTGCCATTGACCCAGAGCTTGGAAGACACTGTCAAAAATGGCCAGAAGGCAAAACCAACACAGAAATTCAGATGCAGGTAGAAAACCTTTGCACTAAAGAAGATGTTATAATATACTGACGATTCCATCACTAAAGGCAAGTTAGGCTGGGGATACACAGTGAAGCAAAATGGCCAAACTATTTAGGAAGACAACTGTGCATACAGTTTAACAACTTCAAGTCAATGGAGGTTGAACCAATGACACAAGCACTCTGGTGGCTTTCATCCACAGGCCAGTTTAAAACTCAATGAGCCATGATTCTGTCTGACTCCATGAATCAACTGCAAAAAGTGGACAGCAGAATGGGAAGCCCTGCTTGACATGAGATAATGCGCAACCTTCCACTGGAGAGACTCATACAGATGTACTGCCAAGAACATGCAGGTGTTTTAAGGAAACGAGAGAGCAGACACACTGGCAGGCAAGGCAACAATAAGAACTGGATCACAGCTTGGTCATCTGATGTGATAAGAAACCTAAACTATGCCATTGACCATCTTTCAGAGCTGAACATCCTGAGAGGAAGCGGCCGCACATCCAGAAAGAAAACCAAACAAATATTGGAATGATCTCAAGGCCAACACTGCGAAGACTCCAAGAGAATGGTGCAAACTCATACCAAGCCTTTCCAATAACAGACACACATGATCAAGCACATGTCTCTGAATCTCTCAGGGACCCCAGTGTACACTGTAGACATGCGTGGAATGGTGGGTGTGCATCAGTGGGGCGATGCAAGTGTATAAAGTGGCGATTCCATATATGTGATGTGCGTATGCATTGGGGTTTGTGTATACATGTGTGTGTGTGTGTGTGTGTGTGTGTTGTCATTGTTGTTCTTGTTATTATTGTTCTCGTTACTATGTCATCTTCTAAACATTCATTTCCTACAAATAATCAAAGGGGCGCTTGCATACATGCACACACACACAAACACGCACACATGCAGATGCAAGCACACATATGTGCAACAAGCACATGCACTCGCACTTATGTGTAAACATGCACACCTCTTGGACAGTTCACTGCCACCTCCCGTTCCTACGGTCTCAGGAGCCGGATGCAAGTGTTGCAGGGACTAGTCCATCCACCGCTGTTTACTATCTAGATAGTCTCCCTTTCTCTTCCCGCACCTGTGTCTGGCGTCCCGATCTCCTGTTCTAGAGGGCAGGGGAGAGGAGCCGTCAACCAGGTGGGTTTTTTTTTTGTCCCTTTAAGTGTTTTCCTGACCATTTGGCATCGATTGCTGATTGCGTTGTTTTTTTCTCCCACATCTCTGAATTCCTGTTTCACTGTTAATTCCTATTTTTTGTTGGTTGGGTTTCAACAATACATAGCATTTTAATGAGTGATTTTCGTAAGTGTTAGTTTAAAAAAAATCTTCTTTGGAATAATTATATATATAGTGTAGTGGACAGAGGTTTGAAACCTTTTTGCTTGTGATAGCAATTGTTTGTATTTGGCCCTCTAGTGTGTGTGTCGGGTTGGACAGTACATTATTTCATATTTTCATTATGGCACAGAAGGGTAAGGAAGACAGTCCTGTTGTGTCCTCCATGGATGAGGACAAAGTTTTCGCTAAATATTTACAACGAGGTAAGGTATTGGTTTGGAGGGAGAAGCTCTGATGACCTATGTTGATAAGTGTATTACCCAAGATATGGAAAGAGAGGAAAGAATAGCGGTTGAAACAATTTCAGTTGAAGGAAGAACAAATGCAAGAGGAAACTAAAAGAGAGCACGAGCAAATGCAAGAGGAAACTAAAGGAATACAGGAGGAAACTAAACGAATTGAGCTAAAAGAGATAGAGGAAACTAAAAGAGTGCAAGAGGAAACTGAAAGAATACAGTTTCATTATCAAAGATAGATAAGTCTTTTGAAGGTCTGGTGGATCTTATCTTGTGAGAACAGCTCGTCCCTCGAAGATCGAGGCAGGTTTTCATTCACTTGAATTTCTTGGTCATGTTGTTGGAGGCGGCACAATGCGTCGTGAAGGTAAGAAGGTTGATAAAGTTTTGAAGATATCCAGTCCTACTACCAGGAAGCAGGTCTGGTCTTTGTTGGGGTTGCTCAGTTTTTACAGGAGATATGTTTCTGAGTTTGCTACTTTGAGTGCTCCACTGTCTGATTTAATCAAGATGCTGGTCGTGCTGGAAGGTCTATTTCTTGGACTCCTGAGTGTGCTAAAGCTTTGAAGAAGATTCAGGGTATCTTGTCTTCTGCACCTGTGTTGTTGTTACCTAGGTTGGGAGACTGGAGGTGTGTCCTCGCTGGCAGTCTGGTATGTGTTGATAATTGAACTGAACTTAGGGTTTGAATTAATGAAGTTGTTCTTTTCCACAGGTGATTGGAAACTTTACAGCTCTTGGTAAAGGCCTAAAAATACTTGATTGTTCCCTTATGATTTGACGAAACATAGGGTGACCGTAGGAAATTGCATTTAGTGAATGTGAGTTGAGAGGAGGATGAGGAGAATGGAGTAAGAAGAAAGAAGAAAGAATATGAATACTGATACGTCATCAGAAAAAAAGTAATCAAGTTAAATCACTGTATTATTAAAAAGAAAGTGTTGTTTATATTTTTCCCTAAAGATTATAATGATGTGAGTGTTGGTGAGCTTTCGAAGTGAGCAATGGAAATTATTGTGCATAAATTATCGGAAAATGTATTCTGATTCTTGTTGTGGAAAGATAAAAAGGGACGAACGGAAATCGTTCCTTGATATGTATTTAGACACGTCTAGTGATGATGATGAACATTCTTTTCTTGATAAAAAGGGACTTCTTCTTCTGCGTACACAGGCTGATACTCCTGCGGGCACCCCCTGTATAGGGAGTGGGGTTTTGTGTGTATGACCGTTTTTTTATCCCGCCATTAAGGCAGCCATACTCCAACTTCGGGGAAGGTGCATGTATGTGTAACATGTCATCCATACCAACAGCCAAACTGACCTCTTCCGAAAGGTGGTGATGAGATTTTACGTGTGTGCAAAATGTTATGCGTGCGTTCACACACAGAACCTCGGTTTATAGTCTCATTCGAAGGACGGGATGAAAAGGGACAAGCAGAAATCGTTCCTTGAAATGTAATTTGACATATCTAGTGATGATGTGATATGATAAAGACATTCATTTCTTGATAAAATGGGACAAACAGAATTCGTTCCTTTCTATGCAATAATTGTATTCTTGATACTTTGAAAAGAGTTCTAGGTGGAAATCCTTTCCTTCAATGTAAACAATCATGGTGTTTATCAAAGAAAATGTTCTATTGCAATGCACCCAATGTATTGAAACTTTGTAGATTCTGTTATGAGTATTTTCCCCCATGTTCCAGTGAAATGCATCATTTGAAGAGTGACTGTTAGTTATAAACAATTCCAGTGAAATATATTATACGAAGAGTGACTGTTAGTTACAAACAAGAACGATAAATGTGTTGGAAGTAGGCTAGATAATCAATGTAGCTATCAGTTACCCCCAGATGCCAGTGAAGCCCTTTGTCCGACCTGGAACTGACTGTCATCCGGGTGTGCACCCATTATCTCCATCCTGAGGGATGATTTCCTCTATGCACCCATGCCTTTAGTGATGCTCTGTCTGGGTCAACAGTACTGGCAAATTCATGGGAACTGTTGTTGGACAGATGTGAAAGTCCCCTCCAGAGAGAGAGCCCACTCAAGTTGGCTCTTCAATTAAGGAATTATTATCAACAGTAGTGGGCTTAGTCGCTTAGTCGGTGGTGTCCTACGTATGTTGGATCAGAACAAGCAACACCAACACCACCACAGTGACTCAGCAGCAGTGCGGTGTCCTCTGGTGGGTTGCTTCATGATGACACAGATTGCTCCCTGTGGACTGTTGGGGCTGGGGCTGTTGTGGGACAAACCAGGGATGGCTGTGGATGGGGAGCTTGAAGGAGTGGTGCGGGTGCAGTGCCCCTGTGGTGGCATGGAAGATAGGACAACAAAGAAAAAAACAAGAAAAGAAAAAAAAAGTAACAAAGAAAAAAGGAAGAAGTACAAAGAATTTATTAACATATATGACCTGTCTCTGAAGGGCAGAGTGTCCTTAAAGAATTCGCGGTGGTCACAGATGGAGAAGAACTGGGGACAATTGTCAGGTTCTTGATGGTGATAGTTTGGCGGGAAGCATTTTTCACTGAAACATTCAAATCAATAATACAAAGGGCATTAATACAAATACATATAATTGTCTACATTTGCATATGCATAATTGTAGTTACTGTAGACTTTCATTTCAAAGTGTTGAAGTAATTGCGTGCAGAAACAGTGTGTGACAAGGGATGAGTCTGTACAGTCAAATGTGGAAGACAACAGCAGGTTTGCACTCAAAATGTATGGTACACGTATCAAGACTGCACACAAAAATGCGTGAATCGCTGAACTACTTGCTGAACCAGTTTGCTTCAACAAACGTATTCAAGTTGGGAAAAGACACATTGTCTCTAAAATGCTTCAAAACAAAAGTGTCTATTATCTCGCACATTTTTTTGATGATAATGGTCAGTTTCTTTCCCACGGACAATTTAAGGAAAAATATGATGTCAACATTGATTTTCTAACTTATACAGGGTATAAGTTAGCAATAATTGAATTTATAAAAAGATTCGACATTACCATCGAAAACAACAAATGTATTACTTCTCCATTCTGTTATAAGATATTGTTTGCCACTTATAAAGGTTCAATGACTTATTACGATATACTGATTGATAATCAGTTGAGAGCTCCGTGCTGTGACAAATGGGACATCAAACTTTCACAAGCTTATGACTGGATTCATGCTTTTTTTAGCACATAAGATTACAGATGTAAAACTTAAGTGGTTTCAGCTAAGAATAATTCACAGTGTTTAGGCACAAATGTTATTTTGAAAGAAATCGGTGTTACGACAATGATAAATGTAGTTTTTGCGGATTATTTAAAGATTCTATTGACCATATGTTTTGGAAATGTACTCATGTCAAATGTTTTTGGAGTAGGTTAATTGATTTGGTAAAAGAGAAATGCACTTATGCACAAAATATACGCCTAACAGAGGCTCTCATACTTTTAGGTTTCGACAAACAATCGCAATTGATTACATTTTTTACTTCATTATTCTTCTATGCAAAATATTACCTATATAAGTGTAAGTTAGAAGGCAGTCTTCCACATGTAGCAGTTTTCTTGAAAATGTTGACCTATAGATATAAAATTGAAAAATATAACTCATACCTAACCATGAACCACATGATTTTCATGCCAGATGGCTTGCTTATGAAGCTTTGGTTTCTAATACCTAGCTGCTTTAGCTACTGTCTCAGGAACATATCTTTTCTGTATTAATATATAAATGCGTATGATGTATAATATAACAACAATTACTAGGCTAATCATGTCATCTTTTTCCTTCTTTTTTTGTTTTTGTTTTGTTTTGATCCTTTGCTGAGGATATCCTGTGTGGCCCTTGTCTGCTGCTGAAATATTTATGTTATTGGCACTCAAGAAATAATGTACCTTATGATAATAACATGTACTATCTTCACTTGCTGTGACCCAACCCATTCTGTTACCTTGTGTATCTGTCTGTCTGTCCGTCTGTTTTTGTTTTTTTTCCCCCTTATTTTTGTGTGTACATATGTATGTTTATGTATATATATACTGCGGAACTAAAGTTAAGGGCCGGCCTCTGATTTCAGCAGCTTTCCGTATGTATTTTTCATGCCAACACCGCGTGACGAAAAAATGGTCAACTTGGGTTTTCCCAAAGCCTTTCCCACTGCTGCACGTGCCTGACCATGTTTTGCAAGAATTGCAGTTCAGCAACACCGTTTTTAGGGGCAGTGAAAAGGTTGTCAAAACACGAGACTTTTCTTGAAACTTTGCTCGAATTTAGCTGAAGAAGCAGTATTGCAGTAGGTTTTTGGCATTTTGCACGAGCAAACCATGGCTATACTGAACACTTCTCAATGCAATGAAAGTTGCACAGGAATGGGTATTTAGGGGCGCGCACCAGAGCTCTGATTAAGCATGCCTCCAAGAACGAAACTGACAACAGTGGATCGAGGACGGGCACTGGGATGGCTGCAGGACGGGATTTCCGGCAGAGAAGTTTCCAGACGGCTAGGAGTTAGCCACTCTGTTATTCAGCGGCTCCACCAACGCTTCCAGACTACCGGAAGTACTGATGAGCGACCTCGGTCTGGGCGCCAAGATGTACAGATCAAGAGACGATCGCTACCTCCAGGTCTTGGCTCTACGTCACCGAACCATCACCCGCAGGACGTTGATAGGCAACCTCAGGGCCGCTACCAACGTCACCATAAGTCGCATGACGGTGACCCGTCGTCTGCGTGAGGTGCGCCTGCACTCAAGGAGAACTGTCGTCCGTGTGCCCCTCACACCACGTCATCGCCGGGCCAGGATGGCGTTCTGCCAAAACCATCGACGTTGGAACAGACAGCAGTGGGGCAGGGTACTCTTTACAGACGAGTCCCGGTTTACTCGGTCTTCCTGTGATGCCCGCATACGCGCTTGGAGACGTCCAGGTGAACGTTTCATCGACGCCTGTGTCCAGGAACATGACAGGTACGGAGGCGGTTCAGTTATGGTGTGGGCTGGCTTCCATCTGCACGGGAGGACCCCACTGTACCGTATTAGAGGCAATCTTACCGGCGTACGGTACAGGGATGAAATCGTGATGCCTCTGATCCTCCCTACACTGCAAGCCATGGGTGCCGGCGCTATACTCCAAGACGATAACGCGACCCCTCATCGCGCTAGGGTGGTCCAAGATGTTCTGCAGCGTCAGCAGATTGTGAGGATGAACTGGCCAGCCCGATCACCCGACTTGGCGCCCATAGAACACCTCTGCGATATCCTTGGGCGCCGAGTGAGGGACAATCACCCCCCACCTGCTGATGTCGACCAGCTCTTCCGGTTCCTGCAGCAGGAGTGGATGGCAATCTCTCAACAGATGCTCCAGAACCATGTGAACTCAATGCGCTCACGGATCGGTGAATGCCTTGCAGCCCAGGGTGGGCACACCCGTTACTGAACTTGACCAAACTGAAAGAACTTTCTTGCAACTTTTCAAAAGGGGGGTGGGGTAATTCCGACGTTTGCTGCGCGAATGAAATTTCTTTGTTGGTGATTTTGTTTACATGAATCGAAAGGTTACATGTCGTATTAATACATTTCAAGAGTTGAAGGTGTTGCTTTGATTTTTGGGGTTATGAGAGATGATTCTTCTTCTGGCCCTTAACTTTAGTTCGGCAGTGTATATATATATATATATATTTTTTTTTTTCTTTTTTTTGTCAAACGCATGTATACATCTGTTTTGGGTAGTAGTATTAGAATAATATGATGCATACAAGTCTATGTATATTTCTTATAGCATTGTCAATAAGTAACCATGTTTTTTAAAATTTTTTATACATAGACAATGTTATGCTGAAATTATCTCTCCTCTCTCTCTCTCTCTCTCTCTCTCTCTCTCTCTCTCTCTCTCTCTTTTCTTTTTTCATGTGTGTGTGTGTTTTTTTTTCTGTTTGTCTGTTTCTTGCTTTATACCTGATTTTTAGTTATGAGTGTCTGTCTTCTTTATATGTGTATGGGTGTGAGTCTGTCTTTTTTTTTCCTTTTTCTCTTTGTATGAGGAATAACAATAAAAACAAATAAAATGTTTAAAAAAAAAATGCGTGTAATTAGGATGGAGTTTACACAGAGAGTTGGTCAATGTTTGGCAACTACAATGAACACAGCAGTTACAGGTTAGCATTTCTTTGGTTTCAAAGGGAGATGACTGCAGGCAGAAAGTAAAGCAAAATTAAAAGAATAACTGTGCTGCCACATGAAAGAACAAACAAATTGAAAAATAAACACTATGCATGTCAACCTCTCCTTCAGGCAAGGTCAACAACATTCAAGACAATGAAAACGATGGACAAACTGATCTCTTCAAACTGGGCACAAATTGGTCATGGAATGCAAAACAAGGCTGCTGGGAGGGGAGACAATACAGGTTAAAATGATAACAATAGTAATGATAATAAAATAAAGAGAATCTTACATTACTCCTACTATTATTATTGATAATGATGGTAGTATAATCATCCTGTAATAATACTAACAAAGATGTAAATAGTAATTGTAGTGATAATAGTACTGATACTGACAGAAGGAGAGAAAGGAGAAGGGTTGGAGGATAGTTAAATAATACGGCAATAGTAGCAATAGTAATATTGAATATGATAACAATGATGATAACAATAATAACAATAACAATGAAATTAATGATAATAATAATGATGATGATGATGACCATAAAATAGAAGAAGAAGAAGACAACGAAGATAGGAGGAGAGGGAGGAGGAGGAGAGGAAGAAGAAAGAGGAGGATATAGATCATGATCAGGGAAAGATAGAAAGACAGACTCTAAGAAATACACAGATGGTTATAATGATAATCATTGTAATGATAATGACAGTAATGATAAAGGAAATGGGAAAGAGAGTAAGTTGAAAATTAAAAAGTACACTCAAGTATACCAATAGTTATAATAGTAGTAGTAATAGTATGATGATAATGACAACAGTGATAATGATAATAATAGTAATATTATTGATACAAGGTATAATAGTAATAACAGAAATCATAATGATAATGCTGAAATAATGATAATGATATCAACAGTGATAATAATGTTAATAGGAATGATGACGGAAATTTTTACTACTACTACTTCTACTTTTGATGATGATAGGATTAATGATGACAACTGTGATTATAATCATAACGGTAGTAATAATGATGACAATAGCAGAAATCAACAATAACAATGATAATAACAATGATGATGATTATGATGAGATGATAGCAATGATAATAATCATGACAATGAAAAGGATAGTAATAATGACAGTAATAGTATCAGTAACAATAACAGTAGGTGGAAAGGAATAGAAATGAATAATGAATAAAAAGCTAACATTACTGGTGGAACAGGGAGAAAAAAAAATGGGCAGGCATACACACACATACATGCATGCACACACACGCACGCGCACGCGCACGCACACACACAGGAAAGAAAGAAGGGAAATATTTGTAGAAGAGGGAGTATATGTGATGAACCCTTTCACCACCAGATGTTCTATTTTGCATAAATCCCTATTGCCAGCCATTTTAAAAAAATCTCTCATTTCATATCAGCATGTGTGAAATGCGAATATCTCTGGAACTGAGCAACCAATTCTCATGCTGTTTTTTGGGAAATGGAGAAAATAAACTGTATTTTTTGTGAAATTATAGAATGTTAGTAACAGTTTGTCAAGTACTGGGGGTCCCGACGGTCCGAACCACAGGGAGAGTGGAGTCAGGCACCCATACCACACTCACCACAAAGCACAAGGACCCAGGACATACACTCAAAGACAATATTTATTGCACATTACCACACACTCACACTGCACACACTAAGTGGGGTGGGAACACTGGTAGAAGAGAGAGGACAGAGAGAACACAGGAGAAAGGAGGGAAAGAAGAGCGAGATACAGAGAGATTAACTACTAGATAGGGGTCAAAAATAAAATAATAAAGGAAAACAAAGTTAAGTCCACCCGTCCCGGGATGCCCCAAATTACACCTCTATTTTCCCTTAGAAAGAAAAGAAGAAATAGAGACAATCTAAATATGGTCACATCACAGGGCCTGAATTTTCAGGAAAGAAAAAAAAAATAAAGGAAAAAAAAAACAAAACGCAGAGGAGACAGAGGGGCCTGGACCACTACCACTCCACTCAGACACTTCCGACCAGTACACTCATCTTGTGTCAACCAAGTCCCAGTCAATGATGTCTTGATGGAAGTCGGGACTTCCAGCCGTCAGTGGGAGGTCACAGCACCCCTCCTGCCGTCGCCTCAGCAGCTCTCCCCAGCACCGCAGCCAAGGAGGAGGAAGGCCCGGGAGTTCAGAGGAATCAGCCAGACCGCGAACCACCAGAAAAACCCCCCAAACAAGCAAACAAACAACAAGCCCTAAGGCTGGGGTCAGTACCATGCTGGGAATACGATTCCAGTTTGGTCAGTGTCAGAGGGTAGTGGTCAGTTGGTCGGGGCCAAAGAAAAGAAGAGTGCACGAGGGAGATAAGAGGGAGGAAAGCAGCAGATAGAAGAATGAAAAGCAGAAAAATGAGGTCCGTCCAATAAGAAAGAGTAGGCGTCCATCGAAAATAAAATACTGAAGTAAGGAAAAGAGGGCTTGTATTGGTCAAGTCATGTCACACATGATACAGGCCCTAATCTCAATTAATTAAATGTTAATGCAAACCTGTTAAATTTGCCACGAGTCAACCTTCCTTAACATTTATCCATTGATTTCAATCCAAAACTAACATAGGTAGTAGGAACATTTTAGAAAGAATTATGAATTGAATCGACAGGTGATTGAGAAACCACTGGCAGACTTCTCTTTAAATAAAAAAAACCTAAATATTTCAAACTATCACCCGTAGGCATTTTGCTATTTTAAATATAAAATGGATTATGCTATAATGAACACTCACCCGCAAACACGCACACAAATATTTATGCATTAAACGAAGAACGAAAACATGGGGAGGAGAAAACGATGACTGGAAGAGAGGGTGGACGAGTGTCCCACACCCACCCCGGTAAATTTTGCCCTCAACCAAACACACCGCGGTTCACCTCACGAGTCAAAATTTACTCTCCAACAAAATAAAACTTAGGCTCTTAGCCCCCACCAAAAAGCAAATAGTATTGGAAAATTACGAAAGTACGACGGCCATTAAATTTCATTGAAAACTTATTCTTTTGCTCTATGCGTGAGCCATACTCGACGGCAATATCTCGCACTCACGAGATTTTTAACAGGACAACTAAAACAACCCTGCACAAGAAGCAGAGGGAAAACCAGCAAAACCACAAACTTTTAGAGAGAAACTAACGATAGAAAGAATTATGACCTCCACCTTAGAATTTGAATAAGTGATTTACTTTACAGTAACCGTGGGAAAAGTACGCAAAGAAGTCTATCTCAAGGAACAAAACGTCACTTACCAACAGGCTTGTGAAAAGCTAGCCGTGTGCTACGCTCTGCTCACTGAAGAACCAGCGTCTCCAACACCGGCCTCCCAACTCTCCCGACGAGGAAAAGAATGGTCGTGAGACCACAGCCCCAGCCTGGTTAGCAGGAAGAGAGCTCCCAAGTCGCCAACCACCAAAACCCTATCCCCAATCCAATGAAGGATAGCACTCCAGGGTGAGGTTTGAAGATTTCAACGAAGAAATCAAAACAGCAATGAAGCTGAACCCGAAAACGCTACCAGGGAGAAGGTATGACTTCGACTCGAGGCTGGACTTTCGCAAAGTGCCAAGAGACGACACCGCGCAAAAACGTCAGCCTCGATTCTAGGGTGAGTAGACACGAGAATCTCGAGAAAAACTGAGGCATGCGTGTCAGACCTGACACAGCGAGGCCTCGCGGAAACCCGTGGACAGTTACAGGTAGGAGGGAGGATGATGAAAACAGATTATATAGAGGGGGAAGGATGGAGGAAGGCTACACTGGAACACGAAATAACGAAACCAGGATCCAAAACATATTGCTAGGGTTTCTGTCGTCGGATGGGAAATAAAAACGAACAGGAAAGATCTCCCCACCTGAATATTACCCCTGGACAAAAACCTGTTCGTGACAACACCCCCCGACGAAAAAGTCTAGTGCCACTGAGGCATAGACTATCCCAGCCTATGACAGAAACAGTGAACACTACAATAATGTGAACAGCGAACCGAGAGGCAACAGGATGCGACACCAAGTCGCGAACAACTATTGGTTACACCTTCAACCATAGCACATGAAAGCAGCTATCAAGAACTGGACTCAAGAATTGATCACTCTATCCGACTCAAGTAATCTGCCTCTACATTGTCCCTTCCTGGAATGTGACGGAACTGAAAAGCTAACTCTGAAGCTCCATGGCCCAACCCATGAGCCTCTTGCTAACAGGGCAGATTCTGTGGAGATACTGGAGGGGATGGGGAGTTCTCAGTGCAAACCAGAGAGAGGATGGCATGAACAGCTCGGGTACTGCTAGGAGGGCCTGATGTTCCGTGTAGTGCAGAACCTTAGGCAGCGGCCTTCACCGAAGAAGGGCGATCCATAAAACGGGGGACCCGTCCCCGCCACCCGTTGAAGGATGTCGCATGTGCCTCCAGCACCGAAGCTTGACCCTCGGCTCAACGATGACGTCGAGGGCGGAGGACACGGAGGTGACGAGCCTCCTGGATGGCTGCCTGAAAGGTGGACAACAGTCGAGCCGTGGGGAAGAATACAGGTTCCACTGTATGTGAAGCAATACAACACCCAGCTTGGAGAACTGTCACTACTAAGTGACCACCAAACTAAGAAAACCAATGGGGAAATATCCTGCAGTGCTCCCACACAGGCAAACACAAGGCTGTGAAAGATCACACGTACTGTGATCAAGAAACACAACAGCTATGGGACGGCGCAATGTGGGGATATCAATCCAACAATAGTTCTCTTACGACTCCAAGAATTCCCACTAAGTCTCAGAAGACTAGTCACGGGTGGTATTTCCAACAATAAAAGTTAGAGATATCAACCCAAGTACCCCAAAATCACCGAAGTATGTTTTCCTCAAAAGGCAAAATATACTGAAGTTCAATGACGAGCCAAACAGTTTGGAAAATTTTTTTCCCAAAACAAAGTAGCAAATCCGTCCAAGTCAGACTTATCTAACAAAGCGTTGTCTTTCTTCAAGGAACCAAATAACCTGACACAGGCTTCTCGCAAATCCTGTCTATTATCCAATTAACGTCGATCAGCCAAGGCCTATCTTGCTTAGGCGACTGACTCAACAACCAACAAAAGCTGGTTAACACACACCGTTTTCCACGAACTGGGAAAAAGTTTCCAACGACGTTACAGAAAGTCGCCACAAATAGCAACTCCCCCGGAAAGAACAATGAGTATTCACGCGTACCACTTATAAACAAGGAACAACAAAAAAAAATCAAACACGAAAGGTCATGTAAATTCTTCCACCTAAACGAGGAACAGGGTGTAACAGATTTTAAACACCCAAGGGGAAAAATAACAATCGCAAAAATCCTGCAAAACACACAAAACAACGCAAGTATTTCCTGCAGAAAATCAATGGTTATTTATTTTTTTTTTTTAAATTGACACAACACGGCGAGGAGAGCAGCGGTATGCAATAAGGCAGTAAGAGGGGTGAGGGACACTCGACTCCACTCCTCTCCCCCCACTACTCCTCCCCAAAAGGGCTTCCTACACTCTAAAGCCCTACCCAGCCAACCTCCCACTTAAACACAATCACAAAACGAGACAAAGGGATCCTGCACCCGTAGCAAGGTGGCAGACTACCCAACTAAACCACTCTCCCCGGCATCTCCACAGAATTGTCAAGTACTGGGGGTCCCGACGGTCCGAACCACAGGGAGAGTGGAGTCAGGCACCCATACCACACTCACCACAAAGCACAAGGACCCAGGACATACACTCAAAGACAATATTTATTGCACATTAACCACACATCACACTGCACACACTAAGTGGGGTGGGAACACTGGCAGAAGAGAGAGGACAGAGAGAACACAGGAGAAAGGAGGGAAAGAAGAGCGAGATACAGAGAGATTAACTACTAGATAGGGGTCAAAAATAAAATAATAAAGGAAAACAAAGTTAAGTCCACCCGTCCCGGGATGCCCCAAATTACACCTCTATTTTCCCTTAGAAAGAAAAGAAGAAATAGAGACAATTTAAATATGGTCACATCACAGGGCCTGAATTTTCAGGAAAGAAAAAAAAAAATAAAGGAAAAAAAAACAAAACGCAGAGGAGACAGAGGGGCCTGGACCACTACCACTCCACTCAGACACTTCCGACCCGTACACTCATCTTGTGTCAACCAAGTCCCAGTCCAATGATGTCTTGATGGAAGTCGGGACTTCCAGCCGTCAGTGGGAGGTCACAGCACCCCTCTGCCGTCGCCTCAGCAGCTCTCCCCAGCACCGCAGCCAAGGAGGAGGAAGGCCCGGGAGTTCAGAGGAATCAGCCAGACCGCGAACCACCAGAGAAACCCCCAAACAAGCAAACAAACAAACAAGCCCTAAGGCTGGGGTCAGTACCATGCTGGGAATACGATTCCAGTTTGGTCAGTGTCAGAGGGTAGTGGTCAGTTGGTCGGGGCCAAAGAAAAGAAGAGTGCACGAGGGAGATAAGAGGGAGGAAAGCAGCAGATAGAAGAATGAAAAGCAGAAAAATGAGGTCCGTCCAATAAGAAAGAGTAGGCGTCCATCGAAAATAAAATACTGAAGTAAGGAAAAGAGGGCTTGTATTGGTCAAGTCATGTCACACATGATACAGGCCCTAATCTCAATTAATTAAATGTTAATGCAAACCTGTTAAATTTGCCACGAGTCAACCTTCCTTAACATTTATCCATTGATTTCAATCCAAAACTAACATAGGTAGTAGGAACATTTTAGAAAGAATTATGAATTGAATCGACAGGTGATTGAGAAACCACTGGCAGACTTCTCTTTAAATAAAAAAAACCCAAATATTTCAAACTATCACCGTAGGCATTTTGCTATTTTAAATATAAAATGGATTATGCTATAATGAACACTCACCCGCAAACACGCACACAAATATTTATGCATTAAACGAAGAACGAAAACATGGGGAGGAGAAAACGATGACTGGAAGAGAGGGTGGACGAGTGTCCCACACCCACCCCCGGTAAATTTTGCCCTCAACCAAACACACGCGGTTCACCTCACGAGTCAAAATTTACTCTCCAACAAAATAAAACTTAGGCTCTTAGCCCCCACCAAAAAGCAAATAGTATTGGAAAATTACGAAAGTACGACGGCCATTAAATTCATTGAAAACTTATTCTTTTGCTCTATGCGTGAGCCATACTCGACCGGCAATATCTCGCACTCACGAGATTTTTAACAGGACAACTAAAAACAACCCTGCACAAGAAGCAGACGAAAACCAGCAAAACCACAAAACTTTTAGAGAGAAACTAACGATAGAAAGAATTATGACCTCCACCTTAGAATTTGAATAAGTGATTTACTTTACAGTAACCGTGGGAAAAGTACGCAAAGAAGCCTATCTCAAGGAACAAAACGTCACTTTATTACCAACAGGCTTGTGAAAAGCTAGCCGTGTGCTACGCTCTGCTCACTGAAGAACCAGCGTCTCCAACACCGGCCTCCCAACTCTCCCGACGAGGAAAAGAATGGTCGTGAGACCACAGCCCCAGCCCTGGTTAGCAGGAAGAGAGCTCCCAAGTCGCCAACCACCAAAACCCCTATGCCCAATCCAATGAAGGATAGCACTCCAGGGTGAGGTGAAGATTTCAACGAAGAAATCAAAACAGCAATGAAGCTGAACCCGAAAACGCTACCAGGGAGAAGGTATGACTTCGACTCGAGGCTGGACTTTCGCAAAGTGCCAAGAGACGACACCGCGACAAAAACGTCAGCCTCGATTTAGGGTGAGTAGACACGAGAATCTCGAGAAAAACTGAGGCATGCGTGTCAGACCTGACACAGCGAGGCCTCGCGGAAACCCGTGGACAGTTACAGGTAGGAGGGAGGATGATGAAAACAGATTATATAGAGGGGAAGGATGGAGGAAAGGCTACACTGGAACACGAAATAACGAAACCAGGATCCAAAACATATTGCTAGGGTTTCTGTCGTCGGATGGGAAATAAAAACGAACAGGAAAGATCTCCCCACCTGAATATTACCCCTGGACAAAAAACCTGTTCGTGACACAGTTAATGGTTAGTCAACAACAATTTCAATTTTTTGGTAACTTCAAGTGCAAAAATAATGCAAAACAAAAAAATTGAATATTATCTTTTGTCTCAACATAAAAAAGAAGAAAGCATGCCATCAAAAAACCCGAACAAAGACGGAAAAGCACTCCACTCAACAAATGAAGACCAGAAAAGTATATGTAATATCCAACAGAAAAATTTAAAAAAAACAGCCATAAATCCAATAACAGAAGAGCTGGAAGCAGCTTGTTCACCAGCACTTTTCCATCTCTTGGACAAATAAAATTGTTATCCGTTATCCGTTATCCGTCAAGTCATTGTCTCTTAGCTATTCGTGGAGCTTGCCCCTCACAATACACTTTCAACTGTCGGTCACTGCTGGTAGGCTCAAAGCCAGCACACTGGGTCACACATGCTAGCCTGCATCTTGTCTTGTCTTGTCTTCTCTGCCTTCCACTTGGCACGAGTCAACACCTTGCTTTGCAGTAATTCGGTCAAGCTCTCACTATCCCATAATGTTTCCTGGTCACCATCTGAGTGTTCTTCATCTCAATCAGGATCAACTGGCTGTCTATTCAATATTTCCAGCACCTGATTTGTGGTAAATGTACAGTGAGGCCGAGTATGTGAAGTGCATGGTTGTGACGTCATAGTGAAAGGAAAAACAATCAGTATAAATCGATAAAAACATTTAACTGAACAACGCTCTGACAAAGCAAATGGCTGTGAGCACAGGTCAGGAATCCCCAACTATGACGTTTATTGCTGGCTTTCTGTCTCATCAGCTTGGAGAGTGACAGTATCAGGAGTTAGGTAACCCTACTTGGTCACATTTTGGCGACATCAGCAGTCAGCCACATGGTCACAAAAATGCAACATCGGCAGCGTAAGGGTTAAAAGAAAATCAGAGTAAGAACAGGGGGTGGGTAGATATATGAGTAAAGAATTTACTGTGAAGGAAATGGAGACAGTAAAGATAGGGCAGAAAGGATGACAGCTGTAACTCATACATGAGGTAAATAATGAGCAGTATGGTAGCGTGTTTGTGGAGTGTAGCGCGGGTTGGTTTTGTGGGGGTGGACAGGCACATGTTATTTTCTTATGTCGATGCCAAGCGGGCAGAGGGTCCCAAGTCAGGCAATAAGATGGGATTCCCATATAAAGCGCTCAGAGTTGTTACTCTGTGATTGCCAAAGCACAAGGTCTTTGATGAATGGTTGATGTTGTGTTTGGAGTGGTCAAAATGCAGAGTGACTGGTTTGAATGGATAATGACCTATGTCGGCCAGATGTTCAGAGATGCAAGTGTCAAGTGTGTAGGATGTCACACCTGCTTGGGTCTTACTACACAGATGGCAGTGGATAGCATACACGATGTTGCCTTTGATGCCTAAAGTACGTAGTGACTACTATGTGCAGATTTTGTTCAGTTTGGATCAGGAGTGCACAAGTAGGTCTATGTAGTTTTCATTGCATCTAAAAGTAATCAAGGGCTTGGTCTCAACTGCAGGTTTGTGATTTTCTACTATGTGTCATAAGGACTTGAGGATCCTGCAGATGGTAAGAGTGCGTGGGTGGAAGAAGTAGCAGGTGGGTAGGTCTGTCTGTTTCTTATGGAGACTGGAGTTCCAATGCAGAAGTTCTGTCGTATACCTGTCATGTGGCTGAGAGCATCATTAATGATGGAACTGGGATATTCACATATGATGCAAAACTCAAACATTTTGGCTGCTTGTAGAGTAAGTTTGATGGTTCTTTTCCTGTTTCACAATTTTTCTTTGAGATGCTGAGTCCATCGTTTTCTTTTTCTCAGAATGACTGGTATTCATGTCATACTCTGTCCATTCATTGAGGCAAACAAAGTGTTAATCAAACCCAAAACTGTCAATAATCTGTCAACGGACAAATGTTCATTGAATTGCCTCTCATCTCATCATCATTTACACAATTATGAAATGTATGTAACTAAATGCCAATGCAGAGCAGTGCTAGCTGCATCTTTGACAGCACTTCAGAGAATTTTTTTTCAGGGCTTCTGCTGGGGTGAAAATCTTTCCGGTCCCAGGGACCCCTTCATCAGATTTTTAAGGGGTCCCAGGCTAACATTAAGGGGTCCCTACACCACAATAAAAACCAAATATACATTAAAAAAATTGCATCCCTGCACGCGCACTGCAATTGTCACAGACACATCGTCACAATAAAAACAAAATAAACATCAAAAACTGTATCCGTTCTCGATCTTGCTCCTCTGCTGCGCTTTTTCGCTTTTGCGACGATAATTTCGTTAACCATGCTTCGAGAGACATGTTGGAAACAAAGGCTTTGCGGAAATGCTTCTCTCCTGCCGGGAAAATGAAAAGCGTCATCGTGACATCACATGGCTCAAAGTAAGAAAATTCGGTCAACTGAAAACGAGGCTGCTGAGGCAGCAGACGACAAAAGTGACCGACGTATGTTGTTAGGAGGCTGCCTACCCGCTTTGTTACTGTTCAAACTTGAAAAGGGATGGGTTCGGTCCGAAGTGTAGCAGACCTACGATGTTACGGCACCCAACTTACGATGTTAAAGGCAGTCTTTTCGCACTTTATGTCTGACTTCACCAAAATTTGAAGGGGTCCCTGGGGACCCCTTACACGGACACCCAGTGCGTCCCGTAGAGTTTTAATGCGTACTGTACGCAATTTTTTGCGTTTTCAGAAGCCCTGTTTTTTTTGGTTTTTTTTTTTGCTGTCCCAACTTCTGTGCCACCTCAGTGACAGTGCACCCACGCCGCTCATTCCAACACCCCATCCACAGCCACAGCCTGGTCAGTCCCACCACAGCCTCGGCACTGGCAATCCATAGGGAGCAGTCAATGTCAAGTTGTCAAGAGGCAACCCACTGGAGGAGACACTGCACTGCTGCTGAGTCACTTCGGTGGTGTTCAGTGGTGCTTGTTCTGATCCAACATACGCAGGACACCACCTACTAGCCCCCACTGACAACAATCATTGATTAGTCGCGGAGCCGGCTGAGTAAGCTCTCCCTCCGGAGGGCGCCACCCTGTCCGTCCAACGACAGCCCCATGGACTTGCCAATACTGGTGACCCCAACGGAACCAAACCAAGGCCACAGACGTAGGGCGGACATCGAAATTGAGGTCACCATGAGAGCAGGGCATGAAGGGCCACAGAATTTGAGACTTCTTTATTATGCTGAATTTTAACTTCCCCAGATATTTTATGGTTACCTGGGCCTGAATCTGGCCATTGCTTTTAACTTCTTGAATATCGAGTGCGACCCTTGTTGCCAAATTTGCTCCAGGGGCCAACAGACTGAGTCGCACTATTTTATGTTATTTTATTTTACTTTTTAACATGCACGCTGGTGACCTACTCATTTTTGAGTGAACCAGTATTTTAGGAAGAAGAAGAAGAAGAAGAAGAAGCTGATCTATGAGAATGAGGATGATAAAGGTGATGCTACGGGTTTCCATTTCAGTCTGACACTGCATGACAGGGCTGTACTCTACGCTTCCTTTCATAATATATCCCAGCGTTAACCAGGCCCGAGAGATACAGACACCTGCAGTGTTGGTCAGGAAATTTGAGCAACACTCTCAGAGACGCATCCAGTAAGTGGATGAAACTCGACTGTATGGTCCAGTCTTCCCAATGAGCCTGTTGCAAACTCAACTCTGGGTAGGAGCCGGTCAGAGCAGAAATATCCCACATGACTCTGATGGGAATCGAACCTGCGACCTCTCAGCCGGGAACACTTCAGTGATTTACTGCATCATCATAAAACATTAGTACAGATGACTCCCGTTGATCATCAGAGCAGAAAAAGCAAGGTTCATTTTCATTGTCTCTTTCCACATCAGCCCCACCCCCATCATCAAGCTCATTTTCATTGTCTCTTTCCACATCAGCCTCCACCCTCCCATCATCAAGCTCATTTTCATTGTCTCTTTCCACATCAGCCTCCACCCTCCCATCATCAAGCTCATTTTCATTGTCTCTTTCCACATCAGCCTCCACCCTCCCATCATCAAGCTCATTTCATTGTCTCTTTCCCACGGCTGTTCAGAGCAAGCCACTTAGTTTGAGAGTAAGGGGAGTTTAAAGCTCGCCCACAGCTGCAGAGGCCAAGCCGTGAATGCAGGTCAGGGAAAGGGGTGTTTTCTGCAGGCCGCTCCCCAGCCAGCTAACTGTGCTGTACTCGGCGAACTGAATGTCATCTGTGTAAAGCCGGTCTGGCAACAATCTGTTCGGCATTGCTGAGCGGCCATTACAAGTGGGGCTGTTAGTTTGATAATTAGTAGTTGTCATGAAAATGTATATATCTGTGCTTTTGAGATGACTGAATAGGCAAAATCCCGACAATTCTTTTAATACCAAACTCGACTAGGTTGATTTTCCTGTAGATAATGTAGATACGGCATGAAAGCTTGTACACAAGTGGTCAGGCGATATTCAAACTATGACAACACACACACACACAATTGTGCAAAAATGACGTCATCACTTTCTGGGAACTTAATTTTCCCTAGTTAACTAGTACACAAGTTTGATATATGCCTCTGCTTGAACTACAACAACAAACTGTTGGATTAGAAATGTGTAAGCCTTGTTTGTTCGGCCCTTTAACTAAGTGTCTCGAATGGGACGGAAAAATAAAGCTGTGTTCCACATCAGCCTCACCTCCCATCATCAAGCTCATTTTCATTGTCTCTTTCCACATCAGCCTCCACCCTCCCATCATCAAGCTCATTTTCATTGTCTCTTTCCACATCAGCCTCCACCCTCCCATCATCAAGCTCATTTTCATTGTCTCTTTCCACATCAGCCTCCACCCTCCCATCATCAAGCTCATTTTCATTGTCTCTTTCCACATCAGCCTCCACCCTCCCATCATCAAGCTCATTTTCATTGTCTCTTTCCACATCAGCCTCCACCCTCCCATCATCAAGCTCATTTTCATTGTCTCTTTCCACATCAGCCTCCACCCTCCCATCATCAAGCTCATTTTCATTGTCTCTTTCCACATCAGCCTCCACCCTCCCATCATCAAGCTCATTTTCATTGTCTCTTTCCACATCAGCCTCCACCCTCCCATCATCAAGCTCATTTTCATTGTCCTCTCCTGTCTTGAACAAGTTGAAGCAGTCATTACTGGAAGCACAAATGCAGCAGACAGTGCATGAGATACTGCACTGGTAAAAACATCAACTTCAGATCTGCATGCCTTCTCTCCCATCTTACAACTGTGCTGCACTATGTACATGAGAAGAATCCCAGATGCTGGTGACTGGTCGGCACTTGGTGATGTCCAGTTCAGCTGGAGCAAGCTGGTCACCTGGTGATGTCCAGTTCAGCTGGAGCAAGCTGGTCACCTGGTTTTGTGAGCATGGTCTGCAGATGGCCCACAAGACAGGAAAGATTTGGCTTGTTGGTCGTAACAACATCAACTTGAGCAGTTTGCCATATTTCCTCACATACACATGTACCCACTCTTACTCCCCTGCTGAGTACAGGCAATGGAAGTCACCAGTTCTCAAGTTCTCGAGGGCCAGCTTGCCATTTCCATACAGGTGTGAAGACTGCCAGTCAGATACTGCATTCCCGGGTTCTGCAGGCAGATGAGGCCAAGTTAAGCTCATGTAGGGCTGATGTCCCAAAATGCTCCAGCTCAGCACTCCCTTTGTGGCCTGGATCTAGCATCGAACACTAAGTATACAACAAGCATGTATACGTTGGTGGAATCTGAGAGAATATGGATTGCTTGCGAGCCAAACTGAACAGCCATGAGGAGGAACAAAATCATTATGTCTGCTTAATCACATTTGAAAACACTATTGCTGCTGCTTCCACAGTGAATTCTTCACCATAGTCATAGATACTCAGAACTTTCAACTGTTCCAGCTTGTTCTGCTTGTTCCTCATGATGGTGTTACAAATGGGCAGTGTCGTGTTGTGCTGATGGTGAGACTGTAGTAAAGGAGCAAAGCCCAGTGCCTCACATATGATCATGGCCTTTTGCAGATAATGGTGGTATTTGTTGAAGACTGAAATCTTCTTGCCAGGGACGTATCTCTTCTGAAAAGCAAAACAAAATGGTAGAGAAGTTGGCAAACATCAACAAAGGTGGCATCAGGTGATCGTCATCATGCTATCTGCACACAGAGTTTGTGAGCCAGCTTCCTTTCTCTAGCAGATGCACTTGTCAATGTGTGGCCATGGTACTGGGCACAGCTTCTACAAAAAGTAAGGTGCAGTTCCATCTGCTGCTGATGTCCAGTGACTGGTAACTTGTGGAAGATAGTTTCCACCTCAAAGATCACTTTCACTCACTTTCACATCTTTCTCTATGTGCTCCATGGTCTTCACAGGACTAAGTGCTGTTGCATGGAATCTGATGGGGAGAGAGATTCGAAACTCTGCAGCCATTCTTTAGCCTTTGTTATTGACTGCAACATTTACGCTGACTTCAGCGAGCAATTCTAACACTGGCAATATTGCAGAGATGTGGTGAGATTCCAAAACAGGCGGGATACTTACTGTGAACAACTAAAGCGATATCTGACATTGGTCATCTGCACCCAGCTCCATCCTCTTCTTCCCCTCCTGCTTATGGTGCAGTCCAGCGTATATGTTTCACACTCCAGCTTGGTCTATGCTCTCCGCCACTGAGGACTTGGGGCAGATGTGATTCATGATTTGTGAGATGTAAGCAGTAATGGGGAAAGAACCGATCCATTCCACAGCCGTCTCTGGAGAAAGGATCATACAACGGATGCCACCTGTGTCTATTTCAATGGCTGTGTATTCACTGAACTGCTTAGAGCTCACACCATTTCAGCTCCCCTCTTGGTATCAGCACACAAAGGCACCTGACATGGACTATGTCCTACCATGGGTGGCAGCTGAACAAGTAGCAAATAGGTACGGTGTAAGGTAGTAGGCATAATGGTAATGGCCAGCAACAAAGAAGCAAGGGAGTATTCACTGAAGCGCGAGTCCCCACAGCAGGAAAGCCACTTCCCTCTCAGAGCAGTTGATGGATGAACAGAAGAGACTACCGGTAAGTTATGGACCTGGTGCCTGCCAGATGGACTTGCACTGCCAATGCAACTCAAGGCAATCACCTAATTCCTGGAATGTCTTGGGAACTGTTCCAAGGAAGAACCTCAGAAGAAAAGCCAAAACCATCTGTAATGCTCTCATGGCCCAAATCCAACATCTGCCGCTCATGATTCCTGCAAACACTAATTGATAAGAAGTTCAACACCTGACCTGTTTATACGTTCAACACCTGACCTGTTTATAAGTTCAACACCTGACCTGTTATAAGTTCAACACCTGACCTGTTTGTAAGTTCAACACCTGACCTGTTTATTAGTTCAACACCTGACCTGTTTATTAGTTCAACACCTGACCTGTTTATAAGTTCAACACCTGACCTGTTTATAAGTTCAACACCTGACCTGTTTATAAGTTCAACACCTGACCCATTTATAAGTTTGCCAATGCAGGCACAGAACTGCATGGTGTGCATGATCCCAGACCTCAGAATGACATTTTTGAAGTGCTTTACATCACTGTAAATGATTTGGCTGGCCACCTTGAATGGCTACAGGTCCACTGAGGTAGGAACAATAGAACATACCTATGTCATCAGATGATTTCATGATGTACTACAGCAAAGTGAGAACCATGTCTGGATGTGAAGCTTTGGCATCTATATGTGCAACATGTACACGCTGGTCTCTTCTCAGCCAGACTGTTGCCGTTGTCCAGCTCCTAGTTGCTGTATTCATCCCATTCCATTTTGCTCTCCAGTGTAATGTGTGTCTTTAGCCAATTCATGTCCTATTCCTCACTTGCTGGGCATGCCAAATGACCTGAAAACTAACCTTCAACCCTAATTTGATAACAAGTCCAAAATGGACTTTGTAAATTGATTTTTCAGATCAAAATCATGCAGTCAACATGTATCACATCTTCAGCTGATTGAGGTAAGAGGTATATAACATCACTAGTATGTGGTGGCCATCTTCAATTTAAGCAAATTAACAGAATTTCCCAAAGTCACTCTGGCAACAAAGCTAAATGTTTGTCTTTAAGCCCATGTCAGTATGAAATCATGAAAAAAAAAATCAATACACTTTTCTTGGCAACAAGGTGACCCTTTGAACAAATATGGTGGCAAATCGACTGTTGGATAAGTGACAGTTAACAACATTCACATCAATTTTTCTTCTTTATGTAGATGAAAAATTCTGACAACAAGTGTTTACTGGAAAGATTCCATGTGATGCTATGAGATACCTGTGACATTGTTACTGGCAGCGCAGAAAGGCTGCAACCACATGTGGTTTCCTTTCCATGTCATGTCACATCAATCATCATGACACGCCACTCACTTGCCTTACTCTCTTCAATGCTTTGTGATCTGGAAGGCTTTCATTTTCTTCTAAGAAGCAGCGTTGCTTATAGCTCAGTCGACTGCAAAGGGCCATATCAGGGCTGTCACCACGTTGAAGTCACCTCACAAGCCATCATTTTCTTCTAGTGTATTTGCAGAAAATACTGATATGCATGACATGCATGAAGTTTAAGAGACTACTCTGATATCTTTATTGATGTGAAGTAAAAGAGTGCATTTGTTGCAAATATTAATCAGATTCATGAAACTTACAAGACTATTCTGATATTTTCTTTATAAAGTGATGGAAAATTGTGCATTTGCTGGAAATGTTAATGCAAATAGAAATAAAAGGTAGAACTGCTGACCCACTAAATGAAGGAACAAATAAATTACAAAACAGACACAACAAACTTTGACTTACTGGATGTTTTTCAGCAGGACAAACAACACTGGAGACAAGGGAAACACAGGATGAACAATAGCAGGACAAACAACACTGGAGATAAGGGAACACAGGATGAACAATAGCAGGACAAACAACACTGGAGATAAGGGAAACCACAGGATGAACAATAGCAGGACAAACAACACTGGAGACAAGGGAACCACAGGATGAACAATAGCAGGACAAACAACACTGGAGACAAGGGAACCACAGGATGAACAATAGCAGGACAAACACTGGAGACAAGGGAACCACAGGATGAACAATAGCAGGACACACAACACTGGAGACAAGGAAACACAGGATGAACAATAGCAAGACAAACAACACTGGAGATAAGGGAACCACAGGATGAACAATAGCAGGACAAACAACACTGGAGACAAGGAACCACAGGATGAACAATAGCAGGACACACAACACTGGAGACAAGGGAACCACAGGATGAACAATAGCAGGACAAACAACACTGGAGACAAGGGAAACCACAGGATGAACAATAGCAGGACACACAACACTGGAGACAAGGGAACCACAGGATGAACAATAGCAGGACAAACAACACTGGAGACAAGGGAACCACAGGATGAACAATAGCAGGACACACAACACTGGAGACAAGGGAACCACAGGATGAACAATAGCAGGACAAACAACACTGGAGAAAGGGAAACACAGGATGAACAATAGCAGGACAAACAACACTGGAGACAAGGGAAACACAGGATGAACAGTCACTTATGTCTGTGTCTGGGAGCAAAACAGGACTGTGAATAAAAACTAGCACTGCAGACTAAAGAGAAGTTGGAGCTAGGACGATACAGATAATTAAAACAGAATAACAAGAAATAGAAATTGAAGAAAAATAAAGATACTCACAATAATAACAATAAGCATAAATGTTAATAAATGATAAAAAAGAAAAGAGGAAGAAATGGGAGTCACAATTATCAGTATGATAGTAACGTAAACCAGTCAAAAACAGGCACAAGTACAAGACTAATCTGATATATTTCTTTGATATGAGTAAAATAGTGCATTGTAGCAAATGTATAATAAAGATGGTAAAATGTAAGAGACAATTAAAAAACAGACAGACAGATAATAGACAGATAGGTAGACAGACAGACTGACTGATAGATAGACAGCATATGGACAGACGGATAATTTTTTGTTGGATATGATTTGAATAGGTAGATAGATAGACAGACAGACAGACAGACTGACAGATGGATATTTTTCTGTTGGATGTGATTTAAAAGATGAAGAATGATTGTGATTATGCATGATGGTTAATATCATTTGCAAAAGAAGTAAGACACTGTAAACTTACTTGCGGTAGTGTTGTCTTTAACACTGTCGGACTATTTTGGCTTATTTGCATCAAGATATTAAGACTTCTCTATTTTAAACTGCTGGTATAACAAAGGCGTCACCTGCTTGCTGGTTACTAAGCAGTCAACCATCTGTGTATTGTCTAAGGTGATTAGGATTGGTATTCCAGATATGTGATCTCATGATAGTGGTGACAATGTCTGGACTGTCTCTTTTTATCATCTGTAGGTTTACAAAACCAGCCCTACAGTGTTCCCAGTAACAAGTCATTGTTACACATCACTGTTTCTGAATTAATACCTGCTTGCTCTATGTATAGTTCTTTTTTTTTTCTTTTTTAACAGATGGCTTTTTCAGGAAAATGAAGATCAGATTTTCACTTCAATTATTCTGAAGCAAAATTCTCACCAGCCGAACTCCTTACACTACATTTTGCACATGGTCATTTTCACTGTTCATCCACTGGTAATTCACCCATATTTTTTTGTTCCAATAGAAGATGCATAGAATAGAACACCAAGAGCAAGTTTGTATGCCTTGCAATTTATTCTGTAACTTCTGTAACAGATTTCTGGGTGCACTAAAAAAAATCTTCTTGGCCATAGCACAATTTAGAACAAACGTGAGATGTCAACAGATTCCTAGCTTTGGTAGTGGTGTAATCACAATATCTATTCCCAGTCAGTTTGAAAGTAGGAAAGATGCAAAGAAATTTCATCATATCATGATACTTTATGACAGTATTCTCTAACCAGAACTGGCATTTCATCTGGATTCGTGCCATTTGCTGGATAGAATCAAGTGAGTCTTTTCTGGTGAAAAATTAAGACCATTTTCTTTCAACGCCTACCTTGCGCTGAAGAGATCTAAGCTAAGTGACAAACAGGTTCATTTTCATTGTCCTATTTGTTTGTGTCTTGCCTGAAAAAGACATAAGAGTCGAACGCATCGTGTTTTGTCTTGTGACTCATTTGTCCACGTTTCTCTTGGCGGTTCGCTAACATTTATTTCAGATTTGTTTACAACTTACTTTGTCAAGCTCTGTTTAATATGTCCTTAGAATAAAATCCAATTTTTATTTTGGTGTTTTTCTTTTCATTGTTACTTTTGTGTGTGTGTGTGTGTGTGTGTGTGTGTGTGTGGTGTGTGTGTGTGTGTGTGTCTGTGTGTGATTGAGTAAGTGTTTGAAAATGGCATCATATGCTCCTTCTTGTACTGGATAACACAGATGTTTGCTGTAAAAAGATATTGTTCTGGTCCACCAAAAATACATGTGGACTTGTGCTCTAGTTTTCCTGATATCAGTGATAATATGAAGACTCTATCATCTTAGGCAGACATTCATGAATAATCCTGGACCCCAAGATCCATGAACAGTAAATAAACATACTTTACATAACAAATTATTGGAGATTCAAATCTCTATACTTACCTTGTACCAAAAGCAGATGCTGCTGACCACACGACACAAATCGCACTTTGAGATGTGGTGGGTCTCGGACATGAACAGTCTTGGTAACTGAAATTTACATTGATGGATCAATAAATGTGACAGAATTATTCAATGAATAACTGATTTAATGATAATAACAGTGTAATGAAAACAGTAAAACTAATAATCAGGTTGCAAATGACATAGACTGAAATTCCATAGTAGGTGGTAGTTAAAACATGAAAACAACTGTTGAAATACTGATCTGCCAAATGAGCATAACTACCACTAAAGTTAAAAGCTCAATCTGTTGGCTTCTTCGGGCAAGACAGGACAAACCAAACCAAACCAAACCAAACACACAAAAACAAGGAAATAAACCAATAGTAGGATTAAGAACAAGTGCAGGTAAACGAGTCCTCAGTCATTATGAGAATGATCAGCGAGAATGGAGTTGGGAGGGGACAGGTGGCCAGATCAGAAGAAAAGAAGGATGTTAGAGTGGGGAGGATTTTGCGTTTCCTCTTCCTCTCCCGCCTTCTCCTAACCGACCCCTACGATCATTCTTAAAGTGCAAAAGATCTGTTCATCTGCACCTTTTGTTTTTTCTCACTACATGTTTACTTCAATTGTTTGTTTGGTCTTGTCCTAAAGAGACCAAGAGATCGAGACCTGTTATTTCAGTGTTTGTTACGTTTGTTTGGCAACCCAGCACATCTGTTATAGAATGAAGAGTAAACATCACCTTATTCTGACAAATGTTGACACCACTGTGCCATCTCACCCACTTCTGAAATGGTCCATTTCACAACCCAAGCCATTATTGTCACCAATCATGGAGACAGAGCAGTCATCCATGAACAGTTTTCAAAGCATCCAAAATCATGGGAGGACAGACGGGGGGGGAGAAGGATGTGGAAGGTAGTGTTTGAAGAGGAGGATGGGCGAGGTGGTTTGGGAAAGTGAAACAAGTGCTTCACAGTTTCAGCTGATCAAGCATGGTACAAACTGAACGGACCCCCAGCTTCTCTAAAAAGGAGTTGGAGTGGCAAGTTCTGGGCTGAAGCTCAGTGCTCTTTAATATTATTTCAAGTCGGCCCATATTTCACAGACCTTTTGATGCAGGCACTGTCCTAGGTCTACATTTAAGATATGAACTCAAACTATTTTCTTTAACTCTTGATGCAGGCAATATCCCAGATATGTATTCAAAACAATAATTCAAACTATTCTCCTGTAACTCTTGCTGGAGGCTGAAATAGCCTAGTGGTAGAGTGCTGAATTCGTAATCTTGGGGTTGCCAGTTCGAAGCTCTGCTGGGCCGTTTCGGTACAGGGGGATTTTTCCCTCGGAGTTAACATTGGTCCTGACTCCATTTCCCATACAGTCCTTCGAATGGGACTATAAACCGAGGTTCGTGTGTGAACGCATGCATAACTCTTGCACATACGTAGAATCCCATCACCAACTTTCGGAAGAGAAGGCCAGTTTGGTTGTTGGTATGGATGACACGTTACACATAGCATGCACCTTACCCGAAGCTGGAGTATGGCTGCCTTAAGACACACAAAACTCCACTCCCTTTGTTGGGTAGATGGGATTTATCCTTGCCTGCCTATACAGGGAGTGTCCGCAGGAGTATCAGCCAGCGTATGCACACACACACACACACACACACACACACACACACACACACACACACACACACACACACACAAACCTCTTGCTGCTGGCATTATCCATAATGTGCACGTAAAATACCAACTCCGCCTATTTTCTTTACCTCTTGATGATGCATTATTTGAGATTTTTTTGTTTGTATTCCAAATTTGTATTCAAAATACCAACCCACACTATTTTCAACTCCTGTTGCTGGCATTATCCCAGATGTGTATTTTGAAATACCAACTCAAAACTCTTGATGCTCAACCTGCATTCAACGTCTGGCATCCTTGTGCTGAAGAGTGAAGAGATCGAAGCTGAGTACCAAATTCGTTCATTTTCATTGTATTATTTGTTTGTGTCTTGCCTGAAGAAGACCTATGAGGTCGAAACGCATCGTGTTTCATCTTGTGACTCGCTTGTCCATGTTTTTCTTGGCGGTTCGCTAACATTTATTTAAGCTTTGTTCAGATTTCCGCCTGCAGTCGTCTCACTTTGCAACTAGATCTGAAAAGATCTTGTCTATGTGTGATAACAAAATATGGTTATCACAGATGTTTACATTATGTATAAACAATATCAAAGTCATAGAATCTTAGATTTGTACACTTACAAATTCAGAACAAAAATGAAAAGATCACCAGCCGCCGTGGCGAAGTGGTTAGCGTCGCGACTCCCGGCTGGGAGGTCGTGGGTTCGAATCCCATCAGAGTCATGTGGGTTTTTCTGCCCCGACCGGCTCCTACCCAGAGTTGAGTTTGCTGCAGACTCAGTTGGGAAGACTGGGACCACACAGTCGAGTTTCATCCACTTAATGGATGGTTTCTGAGAGTGTTGCTCAAATTTCCTGACCAACACTGCAGGTGCCTGTATCTCTTGGCCTGGTTGACGCCGGGATATATTATGAAAGGAAGCGTAGAGTACAGCCCTGTCATGTAGTCTCAGACCGAAATGGAAATCCGTAATCATCTTAATCATCCTCATTCTCATCGATTAGCATAAAAAAAATGTCTCAAATTCTGTGGCCCTTCGTGCCCTGCTCTCATGGTGACCTCAGTTTCGATGTCATCTCCACGTCTGTGGCCTTGGTTTGGTTCTGTCGGGGTCACCGGTATTGGCGAGTCCATGGGGGCTGTCGTTGGACGGACGTGGTGGCGCCCTCCGGAGGGAGAGCTCGCTCACGCCGGCTCCGCGACTAAGCAATTATTGTCGTCAGTAGGGGGCTTAGTAGGTGGTGTCCTGCGTATGTTAGATCAGAACAGGCGCCACTGAACACCACCGAAGTGACTCGGCAGCAGTTGCAGTGTCTCTTCCGGTGGGTTGCCTCTTTGACGACTTGACACTGACTGCTCCTGTGGATTGTCGGTGCCTGGGCTGCGGCGGGGCTGACCGGGCTGTGGCTGTGGACGGGGTGTCGGAATGAGCGGCGTGTGTGCACTGCCTCTGAGGTGGCGCAGAGATTTGGACAGCAAAAAAAAAAAAGAAACAAAAAAGAAAAGATCATCTCTAAAACTGATCAATGTACCTGTGCTCTCCCGAGCTTCCAATTCTTTTTAGGTAGGTATTGTTTTAAATGTTGTTTTATTATTGTTTATACCTGAAAGTATGACATGTTGTGTCTCATCATAAGTTGTCGGACAGTCATTTCCAACATTTCTTTACATGATACATTATTTTTCATTATCACCAAGAGCATGGGGTAGAAGAGGCATGGGGGGGGGGGGGGGGGGGGGGGTGGGTGTTCATTGAGCAGAAAGTACACAAATACTTTAATTTTGTAATATTTCAACCTGTTCAAACAAGATAAGATAAGATAATGTTGCTTATAGCCCAGCCGACCGCAGAGGGCCAAATCAGGGCTGTCACCACGTTAAAATCAACTCACCAGTCAGTAAAAAAAAAAAAAAAAAAAAAAAAAAAAAAATCTCGTTAAATGACATCATCTACAAACGCACCAGAAACTTTGTTAAAAATCTTTCTGCTGTAAAATCTTAAATCAGATGAAAAATGTTAATCTCTCTCAAAAACTCAAGGATCACGTCAGGCGGGACATCCCTGAACAGGATCTTCATGGACTCCGCTGTAAAATGTTTGTGTCTCACATCATGCAAGTCCCAACACTCCAAAAGAACATGTTTCATTGTGAGTGGCGCATGACATGGAATGCACCACGGAGCTTCTTCACTCTTTAAAAGGTAAGAATGGGTAAAATACGAATGGCCGGTGTGCAGCCGGCACAGAACCGTTTCCTCTTTACGACCACCCGACGTAGATGGGAGGTAGTCCTTAAGGTTTGGACGGATCTGAAAGAGTTTGTTATTCGTCTGTGTGTTCCAATCCTCCTGCCCGAGGTCTCTCACATAATCGTTAATTTTGGGTTTCACATCTGAGCAGGGATATAAGCGTTGGACAGTTTCTCTCTTGTGGCGTTCTTGGCTAAACGATCAACCATTTCGTTCCCGCCGATGCCAACATGACCAGGAACCCAAGCAAGAGTAATGTTGTAACCGTCCGCCTTCAACTTGCTAAAAAGTTAAAAAAAAAGTAAAAGTTCTGGATGCTGAAGGTTGCGGCCAGCTATGGCCTCCAAAGCTGACAGCGAATCCGACAGAACCAGAAAGTCCCTCTTCGAAGAATGGGAGATTATCTTCAAAGCCAGAACCAGAGCAGTAAGTTCAGCAGAATAGACAGAAGCATCTGAATGGATATGTTCCAACAGTATCTGAGGAGCCCCAGGGCAGTAGGCTGCACAGGCCACTCCATCTTCAGACTTGGAACCGTCAGTGAAAAACTCTTTGACAGGATGGGAATTTGGAACAGAGCTCAGCATACAATGCCTTGTATGCCAGAGAGCTGGTAGACTCTTTGTGAAAAGCTGCGAGGTCGAAACCAAATCTCTGGTGTGAAAAAGGTCCACGGAGGTTGATCCGGAAACTTGGAAAAATCGGACACAACTCCTAGGTCTAGACCTGCATTCCGCACGTGAGGCCGCATACGAAGACCAAACGGCGGGAATACATTTCGGGTTGTTTTCAAACTTACTTTGGAACGGAGGGTCAAAGACACAGTCATAGGCAGGATTCTGCGGTTCTGAGAACAGTCGGATGTAATAATTCAAGACAGTTTCAGCCTGCGGTTGGACAGTGAAGGTTCACCCGCCTCTGCGTACAGGCTGTACACAGGGGTGGTGCGGAACGCTCCAAGACAGAGACGAAGCCCTTGATGGTGGATAGGGTCCAAGAGTTTGAGGTAAGATGATCTTGCGGAGCCGTACACAGCACAACCGTAGTCCAGTTTGGAACGGACCAGGGCTCTGTAGAGGTGCAACAAAGTTTTCTTATCAGCGCCCCAGTCGGTGTGCGCTACGACCCGCAGAATATTCAGTGCCTTTTGGCAAGCAGTTTTGAGGTTTTTAATATGGCTGAGAAAGTTAAGTTTTTGGTCAAAAATGACTCCCAGAAATTTGGCCTCTTTAACAGCTGGAATGGGAGATTTCCCTACTTGAAGTTCAGGATCTGGAAAAAACTGACGGAAATTATGGAAGTGAAGACACTGCGTCTTTGTTGGAGAAAAGGTGAAACCGTTTTCATCTGCCCACCGATGGATTTTATCTACGCAAAGCTGGAGCCTGCGCTGGACACTCGGGTACAGGCTTCCAGTTGCGTAGACAGCGAAATCATCCACAAACAATGAGCAGTCTGAACCCTGCTGAACTGATTTCAACAATGTTGTTGATTTTAATACTAAAGAGGGCAGGAGACAGTATGCTCCCCTGTGGAACACCCAACTCCTGCTCGTGGACATCAGAGAGAGTGGTGCCAACCCGGACCTGAAACTGTCGTTCTGCCAAAAAATTTTGAACGAAAAGCGGAAGATGAACCTCGAAAACCCAGATCGTGGAGATCATGAAGTATCCCCGACTTCCAGGTGGTATCGTAGGCCTTCTCCAAGTCAAAGAAAATTGCCACTGCATGCTGTTGTTCAAAAAAGCGTTCCGAAGAGTAGATTCCAGACGAATCAAATGGTCAACTGGTGGTCCGATGTTTGCGGAAACCACACTGTTCTTTCGCCAAAAGGCCATCGGTTTCGAGTTTCCACATGAGCCTAGCATTGACCATTTTCTCCATCATTTGCAGACACAGCTGGTCAAAGCTATGGGACGGTAGTTTGATGGATTAGAAAGATCTTTCCAGGTTTGGGGATGGGAATAATAAGGGCTTTCCGCCAAGAGGGTGGAAAGAAACCTGTAGTCCACACATGGTTGTATACCTGTAGCAGTATGTTCAGACCTTCTTGCGGAAGATGTTTCAACAGTTGATAATGAATTTCATCCATACTGGAGAAGAATCGCTGCAAGAAAGTAAGGCAGATTTCAGCTCGTTTAACGTGAAAGGAAGATTGTAGTCTTCCATGTTGTCGGACGAAAGTGCAGGGTGATTTTTCTTTTAGGGCTTTGTTTTTGACAAAAGTGGCTGATTTGTTAGAAGAGGAGGAATTCTTTTCAATGGTTGAAGCAAGCAGATTAGCAACTGCTTTTTTGTCTGTTATTAAAGAGTCAGAAAACTTGAGATGGTTCACAGTGGGACAGGTGTTTCTTCCCTTTGATTTTCTTAATGATGTTCCACACTTTTTTCTTGGAAGTTTTCGATGTCAGCCTGGAGCAGAAACTTCTCCAGGACCGACGTTTACTGATTTTAAAAGTGTGTCTCGATTTGGCACGGAGTTTTTGATGGGCTCGAGCGTTGGGACCCGAAGGTCGTTGGTATACCTGACGCTGAGCCCGTTTTCGAACTTTGGAAATTTGTTGGCAGTCTGAATCAAACCAGGGTGTTTTTGGCATTTGAAGTTTATCGGAAGACACTGGAATACAAGCTTTAGCACACTTGATTACAGTGTTAGTCAGTGATTCTGCTGGGTCCGGACTCTGAAGAAAATCAGCGTCCTGGAATGCCTTAGAAATAGTGGCTGCAAATAGATCCAGTTTGCTTTCTATAATTTTAAATGTTGAAGACAGAGACGTGTTCAGTTATTACAGGTTGTAGAAGGACAGGGAAATGGTCACTTCCGTGCAGATCGTCATGGACAGACCACTCATAGTCCAGGACCAGCGAGGGGTCACAAACCGACAAATCTAAACACGAAAGTGAACCTGTGGAAGAGTGGAGGTAAGTTGCGGATCCGTCGTTCAGACAACACAAATCCAAATCCGAAAGGACATCCTCAATTAGCAGACCTCTGGATGACGAACTGACACTACCCCAAAGAGGATTGTGACCGTTAAAGTCACCCAACAGCAAAAAAGGTGAGGAAGTTCTCCTATCAGACTGACAAGGTCCTGACGACAAACCGGGACTGAAGGAGGTAGATAAATGGAACAGATTAGTGACAGTCTTGTGGAGAGTGACTCTCGCAGCTACAGCCTGAAGGGAGGTAGACAGAGCGACAGGACTATACAACAAAGTTTTGTGTAGGAGAAGGGCAACACCGCCCGACAGTCCCAACGTGGATGGTTGTGCAGGTTTTGAAAGAATATTAAAGCCAGAAAGAGTAAAGGTCTTCTGGCTTTGAATTTGAGTTTCCTGAAGAGCTACGACGGAAGGTTTTATAGATTGACACAGAAGCTGCAGCTTCTCGAAGTTGGAATTTAGTCCACGGATATTCCAATGGAATATTGTACTATCCATGGTGCAGAGGGTGAAAAGGAGAGAGATCAGGTCATCTCCTCCTCAACATCTGCGTCCAATGGAGTGAATTTGTTGGTAAGTTTCACTGGACTGTTATGGTCTTCAGACCTGCTGGCAGACTTGCCAACAGGTGAAGGTGGTCTGGGTTTGGGAGACGGTGGAGGCTTCTTCCTCATCTCCACCATCTCCACACTGGGTGGAACTCCCTTGCCCGCACGGGCACTGGACAGAGGAGTTCGAGGGGGAATTGCTGGTTTTTTAATCTGCCAGCAGCAGATGTTGTAGACTGCTGGGCAGTCTGAGGGGTGGCGGATTTTTTGCCTACACCAGGGGCAGTGACTTTGGGTTGGAAGGTGGTGGACCTGCTTCCACCAGAGTTGACAGTTCTTCCTTGCAGTGTCTTCGAAAACGTAAAGTCATCAGTCTGACAGCAGACTGATCGAGTGGGAACTGTCGGAACTTTCTTTACAGCCGAAGCATAGGAAGAGGCTGTCGGCGTCTGACTGCCCACAACCTGCTTGCGGGCCTCAAAAAGGAAATTTTCTTTTCTGTTTTGATACGTTGTATAGCAGATTCTTGAATCCAAAGAGGACAGTTTCGTGAAGAGGGGATGGTCGCCACCGCAGTTAGCACAATGTGCCGGATCATGACACGGCCCATCATGGATTGCCTTGCAGCAAACACCACACACCTCCTGCCCAGAACAGCGGTCCCTGACATGGCCAAACCTCTGGCACCTGAAGCACCTCAATGGGGACGGCACATATAGCTGAACACGAACATTCAGATAACCAACTTTGATGACGGAGGCAGCACAGGGTTGCAGAAGGTCAGAAAGAGGGTGTTGGTGGCCACTCTCTCTGAACCTTTCTTTACCGTCACCCTGCGCACCTCCGTCACACCCTGGGACGCCAGCTCCGTCTTAATTTCTGCCTCTGATACACCAGATAAATCCCGGCAGCGAATCACGCCTTTCGATGAATTCAATTGTTTGGGGGAGTTACCTTGATCTCCCTGTCCACTAGTTTTGTTGCCTTTATCAGCTGTTCAGATTGTTTTTGAGATTTACATTGAATAAGAAACGATCCATTCCTTAACCTCTTGATGGACCGAGGGTCACCTGCTATACCTTGAAAGCCCTTTTGTATGGCAAAAGGGCTCAGAGCTGAAAGGGGTCTTTCCTGCTCCGTCCCCTCCATCACGAGCCAGGAAGCCCAGAATCCTGTCTCTGTCTAACCTCCATATCGGAATCACTGTCACTATCAAAATCCCCTGAAATAGGGGATGCTGCCTTCCTTCTTTTTGGGGGGGGATGATTTTTGAAAAAAGCCATATTGAGTTAATTTGTGTTTCATCCCTCCCTTACCCACCACCTTGGAGTCCAACTAAGGGGCCAGGGCCAAGAAACCAATGTCTTGACCCTTCCAGGCTTCGGGAGAGACATACGACAAACAGAAGCCACCAACCCTATCCCCCTGATCATGCTCAACTCCCAGGAACAGAGAGCTGAGCACTGCAGGGGTTTACTTGGCCAGTAGGGGGACTGTCTGTCTTGACCCAGCCCAAGAAAGGGGAGCCGATTAGTACACCCGGGCCAAAGTGTACTCCCTGTCTAGGAGAGGTCCGAGCCAAAGTGATGTGTTGAGAACGCTGGCCCTCTCAATCACCAGGATCTCATTCCCCTCCGACACAGGTCGCACCGCACGGCAAAACCGGTGGATCTTAAAGGAGACCACAGAGAAAAAAGGAGTGTGGAAAGAGACTTGAAGGGGAGACGAAGATAGAAAAGGGCCAAACAAGAAAGGCAAAAAACAAGAAAAGGAGAAAGGGGGTTACTCTTAGTCAGATCCTCACCCTTAGCCTATCTGACATGGGAAGCCCTACCAGGGGCATCAACTCCTTACCACGTATGCTTAGGCCAGACAGCATCTTGCTTTTCGGACCAAAGAAGCAGTTTAAAAAAAAACCAGCCTATCTTAAAGTATTGATGCCCCCCCAGCAAAGCCTAAGGGATCACTGGACCACGCAAGCCCCCCGACCACGACAAGGTCGAAACCCCCGGAGGGACCTGTTCAAACAAAAAAATGTAATAACTTATAGTAACTTATTCTGAGGGACATTAAGTTGCTTAACCTCTTGATGCTACGGGTGAGTATGCTAGTCAGTGGGACACTGTGGCGTCCATGTGACGGGATTAGGCACACAGATCAGTTTTACCAAGTTACACTTTCAGTGTTACACTTTCAGTGTTTGCTTTGTTTTACACAATATAACCTTTCTAAGATGGTGAATAAAATCATTTATAAGCCAACACAAAAGAATTATTACTATCTTTCCAGTGTGTATATATTTTGCCAGCATTTTAGAAAAGTTCAGCAGTCAAGAGGGGTAATGATAAGAGATGGTTGTTAGAACACCTATGATGTGAAAGGACGAGTCTAGTCCCTTCATAAGCACCAATGGAACACCATCATTTGAATGGTTTTATACGGTGTCATTATTGATTCTAAAATGCAGCCCCCACAGAACCCAACACTTAAAGAGCACATCATAACACACTGATCTAATATAGAAAAATCACAAGAATGCGTGTAACATGTCTCTACTATCTGGCCTGAATTATAGGCTCCACCCCCGTTTGTGACAGGGTGTCACTCTGACTTCATTCATGATTCTGCAGGGAAAAACTTTTGAAAATCCCTATATACCAACAAGTACTATTTGATTTATTCATTATCTAAAAAGAGGTCTCTCTCTTTTCCCTTTCTCTTTTCCACTGTCATCTCCAATGCCCTTGAGGAGGCACTGCATCACGATACTCATTCTATCCTCATCAAAAACCACCCCAGCTTGTCTGCCACAGCCCGGGCATCAGCAATCCATAGGGGGCAGTCTGTCACGCTGTCTAAGGAAACCCACCAGAAGAGCCACTGCACTACAACCGAGTCACTTCAGTGGTGTTCTGTGGTACCTATCCTGATCTAGCAGGATACCACCTACTAAGCCCCCTACTGACAACATTAATTGCTTAGTTGCAGAACCAGCATGAATGAGCTCTCCCTCTGAAGGGCACCATCATGTCTGTCCAGTGACACTCCTCATGAACTTGCTAATACAGCTGACCTTAACAAGAACCTCACAATGGACACTTATGTTGAGAGGAAATCAAGACTGGGATCACCATGAGGGTACAGCATGAAAGGTCACAGAATTTGAGACTTTTTTTATATGCTGATCGATGAGGATGAAGATGATGCAGATGATTAGTTCCATTCCTGTCTAAGACTGCATGACAAAGTTGTACTCTACACTTATTTGAATCGTATAATCCTGGCATCAACCAGGCCCAAAAGATACAGCACTTGAAGTGTTGGTCACAACATTTTAAGCAATTCTCTCAAAGATACAGCCGTGTGGTCCTCATTCTCCCAGTTGAGCACATAGTAAACTCAGCTGTGGGTGGGAGCCAGTCAGTGAAGAAAAATCCCATAGATAGATGAATCTAATGGGATTCCAACCCACAACATCCAAGCCAGGCATCCACGATGCTAACAACTGAGCTGCAGAGCTGATGTGTTCTCTTGTGTATGTTAGACCATTGGCCTGCAGAGCTGACAGTCATAATTTCAAACCACTCATGGGGTTGGAATTCTTGAGGCTGAAAACCTCTTTGTCCAGTCAGCAGTAAATGCATGTTTCATTCAGGTCCAGGAAGGTTAAGTCTGGAGTATAAATGGGATTTACCTTCCATGATATCATGCCCCAGACACAATAAACTTCAATATTGCACTGAAACTAATGCCATTAAATTTGAAAAAATTATTGACAAGGCTCCGCCGAAAAATGTCGACAAACGAATCACAAGACAAAACACGACAATTTCGATGTCACAGGTCTTCTTCAGGCAGGATACACAGCACTCAGGACAATGAAAATAAACGAGCAGTCACTAATCTTTATCCAATTTGGTGCAAGATGGGCGCTGAATTCAACTCCCACCTTGCGCTGAATTGGATGAAGATTAGTGACTGCTCGTTCATTTTCGTTGTCCCGAGTGTTGTGCATCTTGCCTGAAGAAGACCTGAGAGGTTGAAAGGTGTCATGTTTTGTCTTGTGATTTGTTTGTCTACGTTTTTCCCCGTAGCCTTATCAATAATCCGGAATGGGTTAAACAGAAAAGTACTACCTGATTTCTGTTGTACACATTTTCTGTTAGTAGCAGCAGCAGCAGTCAAAGAGTTACCAGAAGTCAACTGGAAGTCCCGTTTGGCATCGAGGTCACGGTTGATTTTCTGTGGGGAGGCTGACAGCCACAAGGACACAGTTAGCTCAGCACGTTGGCACTGTCCCGGAGTGTTCCACACACATGTTGACATTGGAATGATGCAAGTGTTGCCATCTTTGAAATGCTTTTCGCTCTGAGATACAAAATATAGCAAGGTTTTACAACATACCATTGCCAAAGTAAATTATTATGCAATGCTGAGAGAGAGACAGAGAGAGAGAGAGACAGAAATATTTCTTAAGGCTTTCCTTTAACACCTCACACTAATCTTTTTTCCCAACTTATTTTGATGTGGTAATGAGAGAAACAATAAAGCTATTGCTGTGTGGTTGGGGGACGAAACAGAAATACAGGAGGTGAGGATAAAGGAGAAATGGAAGGGGGACAGAACAGAGGGGGAGGTGGTGGGTGAAGCATATATCAAATGTTAGCTAGATCTTAAAAGCATTAGAAACCATGCAGTTCTGAAAAGTTGCACTCAATCTGTTTGATGCTGACTCCAGACTATTACTAACACTAATCTATAGATAAAGATAAATCAGGAACTATCACAATACAATTAAAAAAATACTTGATGTGCTTAAACACCTTGAGAAAAAAAACTATCTGGACGGCTTGTTTTAATTGAATTCAAATAGGCTTTTGGGAAAGTTCACTTAAATATGAAGTGGAAAAAACAATTTAAGTGTGCAACTGAATGATGATTTCACACAATTTCAGAATGATCTGAATCTATTGTCAAGATAAATATGGAAAAGTATCACAAAAGTTTTAGAAACAAAACAAAACAAAAAGCAAACACAAAACAAAAGAGGATATTGTTGTAGCCGGGTACTAATAGTGTACATATCTCTTTGTTACCCTTTGTTGACGAAAATATGTTATGTTTGAGAGTTATCTTCCCCTTACCTCCCTTGATTGATGAATCTCGATTTTTGTGTGTGTATGCAAACTCTTTAAAATACGAATACATCAGAACCTACATAGTTGCATATATGTCACCAAAGTCACAAACTTAATGCATTTTATTCGTTACAACCGTACTGGGCCGAGAAGCCCAAAATTCTCTAAACAGGCATTTTGTACAATTAATTTTGGCACCATTTTCAATTGTCCGATGAACAAACCTTGACTAATTCTTGATTTCACAAAAAGTATGAGAAAAACTGAAGAAGCTGAAAATGCACATTAGAAGTAAAGTCCATAAGCTCTCATGTTATAATCACATACCTAGGATCCTTTTCGCACAGGCTTGCGACTATACGGAATGACTGACGGCGCCGGTTTGCTTGAGCAATTCGCCTCCTTCATTCATTGTCAGAGTTTTTGATCCAAATAATCATTCTACAAAATTCAGACTTCCCGATCGAAATCTTGCTAATGACTCCAATTCTGTTTTGAATATAACTGAAAATGCATAGAACTTATTATCAATAGTCCATTTCAACAAAGTATTTTTCAGTTGAAAATAGTATCAAAGCACGTGCTGATGGCCTGGCGAAGAGAAAAGTCAGTTGTGCTTTCTACTAATTTTAAAAAACAAAGTTCTCTGCTTAGACACCGTCTTGGATAGGCTAATGAAGTTTATATGTATGAAAAGAGCGAAATGCCAGCTATTCATTCATTGTAAAATTATTTCACGCTCTTTAGTATTTTTTATCGAAATAGTGGAAAATATGACGCAAACACGTTAAAAGTGAGTTCACTCCGGGACATTAATCAGCAATGATTTAGTACTGGAACAAAATTGTCAAATGATTTGACTTACTGCATTTATTCCTTAGGTTCTGAGGTTTTCATTGATAGTAAATATGTGTGAATGGTTTGAATGGACAGCGAGCCAGACAACATGGATTGGAAGCTGGGACAGATAGCACAAATTTCTGTTGGTTCCGGCGTCACATGGCCCGTTTTGTCCGCAGCAGTGTGTCGCTGGCTTTGCGGTCCAGTTCGCCCATATATATTTAGAGGCGCTATCTGAGAGTGATCAGTGTTCCCTGGTGTGAGCGACTGGCATGGAAGGAGAATAAAAGGGAGAAACTCCACTTTGTCCTCTGTGTCTTTGACTGGCTGCTGTCCCTTGGTGTCCTATACTATCTGCCTGTCTTCACCTGCACACCCCTTACCCCTCTATACCATCACATTGTCAATACCATCCCCCCTCCCAACGTGGTGACAGCCCTGATGTGGCCCTTTGCGGTCGGCTGGGCTATAAGCAACATTATCTTATCTTATCTTATCCCCCCTCCCCATTCATTCCCTTTCTCCCTCCTTTGTTGTGCACACTAATATCTGTTGCAAAGAACTCAAGAAGATGACAATTTTATGGTACTATAAGAATCGATATATCTATAAACAGAATTTCAAATCAGAGTTTGTTGATGATGTTCACTTTAGAACTAAAAGGAGATGAGGGAAGTGGAGTTCACATGAATTGTTAAAACTTTTTTTGAGACACTTAATAAATTGGGGGAAACATTATTGTGAGGTGTAAAGGGAAAGCCTTAAAAGGTTTTTGAGAGTGTGGTAAGAAGAAAAACTAATCAGTGAGATACTTTGCACGCAAAGAAATGTAGGGAACAGAATTACTTGTGTTTTTGTTTTTGTTTTTTCAAAACATCAGGATCTGGTTTTCAAGTAATTTATGCACAATTACTCTGGGTAGATTATATGAACAACTGAAATCTGAAAACTGTAATAGAATATCCTAAAATGTGACACCATTTAAGGTCATTCTGTTACAGTTTTCACACTTCAACTGTTTTAACCGGGTTGATGACATAAAAAAGCAGATTCAAATGTGACACCATTTAAGGGTATTCTGTTACAGTTTTCACACTTCAACTGTTTTAACCGGGTTGATGACATAAAAAAGCAGATTCAAATGTGACACCATTTTAGGGTATTCTGTTACAGTTTTCACACTTCAGTTGTTTTCACTGGATCGATGACATCTAAAAGCAGATTCACTTTTCAATTTTTCTTTTACAGTAGAAATGGTTTATCTATACATATTTACCTTTAACCTTTTAATATGATAGAATGCACAGCAAATAAAGTTAAACCAATCAATATAAGGAAAAAACCCACAAATATTATGTCGCTGTAAAACACATATGAATCCCTACTGTCTGGAGACATGTGAATGCATATGAGTTTGACAGGAAAATTTACCTTCAGAACAATAATCATTTAATAAATACTTGAAAAAGAAATATACAATTAACAAAAGGTAGATTTTTCCCTGCAAAAGATTTTCAACAAAGCTTTAAGCAAGTTGCATCTTCTACATCTCATTATCAAGCCTTTATAAAGGACAGAAGATGTTTTTTTTACACATGTACAAATCCAGATACTCAAACAAATCATGTATTTTGCAATTATGAGCGAAGTCAAAACTGAAGTTTGAACCTTTACAATGACTCATGTTTCCCATTTCTTCATTCCAATATACACTACTGCTATAAACACAAACCAATGCTATCAATTTTAACATGCATTGTTTGGGATTTTGTTTTGGTTTGGATTGGGTCTTTTTGGTGTTCAGTGCTTTTCTTGCTTGCTCTATTATACATTGTATGTCTTGTCTATGATGATTTATATGTGCATATTAGAACATGTTGTGATGAAATTGCATATCAATAATAATTTGATTCATTTGAAAGAAAGTATCGAGATTCTTTGCACGAGTGAGAAAACGTTGCACCTGTTAATTTAATGCCCTGTACTATGCTTGTGATATTTCATCTGTTAAGAGCAGCCGACATGCGCACTATGTGATCCACCACACTCAGGTGGTGTAGCATGACTCTGCATATATATAACTGCAGTATCGTGTTAATTTCATAGGTTAGTATTTTTCACCTAAGGATTGGCAAATCAAGTTCAACTGTCTAAAATGCAAGGTAGATCAGATTGATAAAAATAACCCCAATTACATTTACCATGGTAAAATGTGATCTAGAACCCAATGAGGTAAAAAAGATTTAGGGGTCTTGTGTTCATTATAAATCTCCTTTTTGATCAAAATATTACGACTCTTAAAACGGCGACCACAATTTGGGACTGTATTACATTTATTAAGTTCAAATCCATAGACATGTTGGTACAACATTTCAAAACTTTAGCTAAGCCAAGTTCAGAGCGATGAAAACCTTTGGTCTTTAATTTTGAAGACGAACATCAAATCCATAGAAAATGTGCAAGGAAGATTCACCAAACAAATTATTAAACTGAGTCACATTTGATCTAGTTGCAAAGATAGACGACTGTAGGTGGAAATCTAAACAAATCTTAAATAAATTAATGTTAGCGAACCGACAGATAAAAAAAATCTTAATTGTTTGGGAACCGCCAAGAGAAACGTGGACAAACGAGTCACAAGACAAAACACGACATGTTTCGACCTCTTAGGTCTTCTTCAGGCAAGACACAAACAAATAGGACAATGAAAATGAACAAATGTTTCACTTAGCTTAGATCTCTTCAGTGCAAGGTAGGCAGGCATTGGTTAAACGCCTATCTTGCACTGAAGTGGTTAAAGATAAGTGATTGCTCATTCATTTTCACTGCCCTAATTGTTTTGTATCTTGCCTGAAGAAGACCTAAGAGGTCAAAACACGTCGTGTTTTGTCTTGTGATTGTTTGTCCATGTCTTTTTGGCGGTTCGCCAACATTATTTATTTAAGATTTGAGCCGCATTAGTTAAGAAGAAAGGTTGAAACTCCTTTAATACCAAATTTGGAATATCAAAGAGCCAGGGGTAATATGACAGAGTTTTATAGCTAAGTACCATGATGCCTAAACTTCAAGTAATTCATATTCATTAAATAACTACAATAACTGAGGTCATCCATAAAATAAAATAAACCATTGATTTTTGTCAAAAGTAATCTCTACTAACACACTTTCACTGACAGGATTAAAACTACTTAGAACTCGTGTTTACAATTACATTGGAACACTCAATTTTTCAAACATGATATTGATAAGCCTTAGGAAGAATACTGCTTCAAAACAAATGTCAGCATTGCATAATGAGCGAAGTTAGCAATTCCATGTTGCAGTGCACCCTCCTGTTATGGAATTTGCTTTTCACTAATAACCAGGAGTCATACCACTGTGTCCCCAGGTTCATATGTTCCCCAGGTCTATATGTCTTCAAGGTCCATGTCATCCCCAGATTTAAATCACCCCCAGGTCTATATGTTTCTCAGATCTCTGTTCCACCCAGATCTAAATTTGTCCCCTACATGTATTCCCCCCCGCTTTATTTGTCACCCAGATCATTGTTCCCCCTCGTTTCTCTCCCTTTCCCTATCCTAGTTCTGATATATTCTACCATCCCTCACGCAACTACCAATATACACCCCCCCCCCCCCTCCCACCCACCCGCTATCTTTTTGTACTCCCAGTTCTTATAAAACAGGGAGTACTTTACAATGGGAACGAAGAAATGCTCTGTGTGTGTGTCCGTCCATGGTCAAAATGTGTTCCACTCGCTCCAGACAAAACTACTGGGCTAATCTTTCTGAAAATTTGTAGGTATGTTCATTATGGGCCAAGGATGATGGCCAATGTGTTATTTTACTGTTATAGCCATTACTAATGGCTATAACAGCCATAACGGTTTTCCTTCTTTATGGAATATCTTAGAAAGTACTTGGCTGATCTTTCTGAAAATTTGTAGGTATGTTCATTATCGGTCACCGAATCGATGACGCCCGATGTGTTATTTTACCGTTACATCCGTTACTAACAGCTATAATGGCCCATAATGGTTTTCCTTCTTTATGGAATATCTTAGACAGTACTTGGCCGATCTTTCTGAAAATTTGTAGGTATGTTCATTATGGGTCACCGATGATGCCCGATGTGTTATTTTACCGTTATATCCATTACTAACGGCTATAATGGCCCATAACAGTTTTCTTCTTTATGGAAAATCTCAGAAAGTACATGGATGATCTTTCTGAAAAGTTGTAGGTATGTTCATTCTGGGTCACAGATGATGGCCGATGTTTACCAGAATAGCCGTTACTAACAGGCCAAAACGTTTTTTCCTCTTTATGGAATATCTCATGCATATTCAAGACAAATTGGAGTACGTTTATATGCTTTGCATCATGTCTTTCTCTCTCTCTGAGTTCCATAGAGTTCAGTTGTCTAGTCAGTGTCCTGAAGAAGGAATGAACGAAAGAATGAATGACAAGTTTACGACTTCAGGAAAGGAATAAGCACAAAGTTAGTGGCTTTTTTTTTCATCAGCCCTCAGATAAGGGAAAGATATCTAAATATTTAAACAGAAATAAGTAGGGTAGGGTAACTCTTGCTCCCACAAGAAAACAAATAAACGCCCTTTACTCCAAAGGAATATTGCTTACGACACCAAACTGCCTAGCAGATATGACAACACAGAGCACACAGAACAAACAAGGAAACATCCCCATAATATCTAAATACAAGAAAGAAACATTGTACAGAACTGCCTATATCAACACATATACAACAATGAATACATAAGAGTTTAGAATGAATAATGCAATATTTAGAGGAACAGATTGTGAGAGGGTAGGAGCAGGAAGGGATGGAGAACAACCAAGAGTGAGGGAGAGAGGGTGGGAGTCAGGGAAATGGAGAAACAGAATCAAGAGACAGAGTCTCTGACAGAGAGAGAGAGAGAGAGAGGAGGAGAGAGAGAGAGAGAGAGAGAGAGAGAGAGAGAGAGAGAGAGAGAGAAGAGAGAAGAGAGCAAGCAATCACAGTTCTCCAACCAAAAGGGAAAGCACATATCTCCCAACATCTGGTGTCCCTTGAAAAAGGACAAAAAAAAGTAGTCACACTAGTTAGTCATATGAGCACGCACGCACATACACAAACACAAGAACACACACACACACACACACACACACACACACACACACACACAAAACATATAAAAAACACACACACACACATGATTTCTAGGTTTCTGATGGCCACTTCCTTTTCACAATGACCCAAAGCTTTTGCCATGAGAAACAGTACCTGTTGAGGTGCTAGCCATCAATGGACATTACAGTCATGCTCCGTCAGTGTGTATTGATAATACACGGCCAAGTTCCCCTTTTCCATCAAAAACTACACAGGGCTCTTACTGTGTTAAGTTTACAGTTTCCTGGATTCACAAGGCTTTTCCCCTTATTTACTAACTGCAAAATAACATCATATAGTATGGAGTTTCCTGATGACTCTGTGTGTGGTGTGTGTGTGTGTGTGTGTGTGTGTGTGTGTGTGTGTGTGTGTGTGTGTGTGACATGCGAGGACTCATGCATAATGCAGTCTGAAATATTTCCTCTATCTCAAGGCCAGATGATGTACAGGAGTAAAAGACATTAACAGCCTCAATCATTCAATACATGAAATAAAAATAAGATAATGTTGCTATCCCAACAGCAAGGCCAATAGGCTTGAATAAGGAACATTTACTGGTTTAATACAATTAAACATAAAGTCTATTAAAGTATACACCAAAAAATCTTAAATGATGACTAGATTCAGGGGTGGACATGAATTTTCAAGCTACCGACAATTTATACTGATTTTTATAACATTCTTTCAGACATCTGTGGTGTGGTGTGTGTGGTGTGTGTGTGTGTGTGTGTGTGTGTGGTTCTGAGAGTCTCTCATACATCTACTCACAAATGCACAAGCTCACATATGCACAACCACAATGAGTGTCCAACATCAAGTTCATAAACAATTGTCCACATTCACGTTCATTTACTTTTAAATACACTTTCAGTTTCACTGGGGGGGGGGGGGGGGGGGGGGGGGGGTCATACAGATTCGGGAATATTAAACTAGGGGTGAACATAGACCTGGAGGACACAGACACCAAACAGATTTACAGATCTGGGAGGAAGGAGGGGGGTACGGGGGGTGTGGGTGTATATAGACCTGCGGTACATTGGGAGCTTGGTGGCATATATACCTGGGGGACATATTGACCCGGGGGGGGGGGGGGGTATAGACTGTGGGGGCATTGACACTGACCTGGGCTGCATACAGATTTGGAATGGGAAGTGGGGGAGGGGTGAGACATGGGGACACATAGACCCTATAATTATGCAATATGTTAATTTTTACGTACTGTTCCTTTGAGTGACCCAGACTCCACATGCGCTTTCTTTTCCACCGAGTCAATGTATGTTGCAATCACTGCACAAACCACAGTTTCTGTCTTAGGTACACTCTTCTCTTTTTCGCTGCATTCGACGTTCCCTTCGCTATCAACATTAGGTTGTTTGTCAACGATGACAATTTCCACTTCTGCTTTCTCTCGGAATGACACAAGCATGCGCAGACAACTGCGCTACTCGTCGCTTCCAACCCTTGAATGCGATTTCTTTGGGCTTGGTTATCAGAATTTCATATCTTAAAATTTCTCCGAGATACACGCTACAATCAGCAGGATTGTTGACGTCGTGCTGCTCGTTGCTGTTATGGAACTGAATGGACACATCTGTGAGATCGCTGCTGGAGTCAGCCATAATGACGAATTCTGCGGTGACAGCGTTTGTTGCCTGATGAGCTTTGACCCCCGGTATTTTGTTATTGACTGAGGAGTGGCGCTTACCTGTACGAACCAATACGTCCTTTGACCCATACATTTCGGGTTAAACCCAATACATGGGTTACGTATTGGTCCAGTCCAACTATTCGACCCCGCAATAAAGCAACCACAAACTTAGCAAGGGTGATTATTATAAGTTTAGAAAGATTGTAAATGATCATGATTGGTCTGTGATGTCAGAAATGAATAGCGAAGAGAGTTGGAACTACATAAAAAGATTACTGCATAATGGTATGGAGAAATGTATCCCTAAAGTTAAAGTTAGGGATACTAAAAAAGTACAACCTGCATGGATGAATAAGACAGCGTTCAGATGTATCAAAAAGAAATATAAACTATTCAAAAGATACCTTACCACTAAATCAGGTTATGCTTACCTTAAATACATAAAGGAAAGAAACAAATGTAAAAAGTTGCTAAAAAGAATAAGAAGAGATTATGAGAAGCAGATCGCCAATGAAGGTAAACTAAATCCAAAAAAGGTTTGGAGGTATGTGCAACAGCAAATGAAAATGAGTACAGGTATAAGTGCATTAAAGAGACCTGATGGTACATTTGCGGTGGATGACATGGATAAGGCTCAAATGTTAAATACATTTTTTTCAAGTGTATTTACCCAAGAAAATTTATGCGACATTCCGGACTTGAGAGAAGGATGTTATTCAAATGGGGTAATGTTAACAGAAATTCGAATCACTCCCAAAGCTGTGGAGAGTAAATTAAAACACAACTTAACCCAAATAAGGCACAGGGTCCTGATTTATTGCCACCAAGGGTACTAAAAGAGCTATGTGAGGAACTATCTGTTCCACTGTGTTCATTTTTTAATAAGACACTTGAAACTGGTGTATTACCTGAAGACTGGAAAACGGCAGAGGTGACAGCGATTTTTAAGAAAGGTACAAATGTGAACCGAGCAACTACAGACCTGTAAGTCTTACTTGTATCTTATGCAAGGTTTTAGAAAGCATTGTCAGAGACTCAATGGTCTCCTATTTTACAGATAATAATTTATATTCTAAATGTCAGCATGGTTTTCGAAAAAAAACGATCATGTGTCACACAGCTGTTAGAGGTTATGGAGGATATAACAACAATGCTAGATGGCAGACAAGGAATTGACACATCTGTGAGATCGCTGCTGGAGTCAGCCATAATGACGAATTCTGCGGTGACAGCGTTTGTTGTCTGATGAGCTTTGACCCCCGGTATTTTGTTATTGACTGAGGAGTGGCGCTTACCTGTACGAACCAATACGTCCTTTGACCCAATACATTTCGGGTTTAAACCCAATACATGGGTTACGTATTGGTCCAGTCCAACTATTCGACCCCGCAATAAAGCAACCACAAACTTAGCAAGGGTGATTATTATAAGTTTAGAAAGATTGTAAATGATCATGATTGGTCTGTGATGTCAGAAATGAATAGCGAAGAGAGTTGGAACTACATAAAAAGATTACTGCATAATGGTATGGAGAAATGTATCCCTAAAGTTAAAGTTAGGGATACTAAAAAAGTACAACCTGCATGGATGAATAAGACAGCGTTCAGATGTATCAAAAAGAAATATAAACTATTCAAAAGATACCTTACCACTAAATCAGGTTATGCTTACCTTAAATACATAAAGGAAAGAAACAAATGTAAAAAGTTGCTAAAAAGAATAAGAAGAGATTATGAGAAGCAGATCGCCAATGAAGGTAAACTAAATCCAAAAAGGTTTGGAGGTATGTGCAACAGCAAATGAAATGAGTACAGGTATAAGTGCATTAAAGAGACCTGATGGTACATTTGCGGTGGATGACATGGATAAGGCTCAAATGTTAAATACATTTTTTTCAAGTGTATTTACCCAAGAAAATTTATGCGACATTCCGGACTTGAGAGAAGGATGTTATTCAAATGGGGTAATGTTAACAGAAATTCGAATCACTCCCAAAGCTGTGGAGAGTAAATTAAAACAACTTAACCCAAATAAGGCACAGGGTCCTGATTTATTGCCACCAAGGGTACTAAAAGAGCTATGTGAGGAACTATCTGTTCCACTGTGTTCATTTTTTAATAAGACACTTGAAACTGGTGTATTACCTGAAGACTGGAAAACGGCAGAGGTGACAGCGATTTTTAAGAAAGGTACAAAATGTGAACCGAGCAACTACAGACCTGTAAGTCTTACTTGTATCTTATGCAAGGTTTTAGAAAGCATTGTCAGAGACTCAATGGTCTCCTATTTTACAGATAATAATTTATATTCTAAATGTCAGCATGGTTTTCGAAAAAAACGATCATGTGTCACACAGCTGTTAGAGGTTATGGAGGATATAACAACAATGCTAGATGGCAGACAAGGAATTGATATCATATACATGGATTTTAGAAAAGCTTTTGATACGGTTCCGCATAAGAGACTCCTTATAAAGCTAGCAGCATACGGTATTGGTGGCACCTTATTAAAATGGATCAAAAACTTTCTGAGTGATAGAACTCAACAAGTCAGAGTAGGGGCAGCCAAATCAAAGAAATGTAATGTACTTAGTGGTATCCCTCAAGGAAGTATACTGGGACCGGTTCTTTTCACTATTTTTATAAATGATCTACCAGATAACCTTGTCAGTCCATGTAAAATATTCGCAGATGATACTAAGATTTACAATTGTACATCAAAGAGTACTTGTATTCAAAACGATATCTACAAACTGCAAGAGTGGTCTGAGTCGTGGAATCTGTATTTCAACATGACCAAGTGTGGTGTATTGCACGTCAGGAATAATAATCAAAATAATGAATATAAAATGATGGAGAATGATGTTTATCACCAAGTAGTGGCTCTTACTGAAGAAAAAGACTTGGGTGTTACCTTCGATAGCAGGTTGTCATTTGACCCTCACTTACAGAGAGTGGTAAATAAAGCTAACCAGATGTTAGGTATCATAAAAAGGAGTTTTACTTATTTAGATAAAGATACTTTTTTGAAATTATACAAAGCTTTTGTCAGGCCACATTTGGAGTATGCTAATGTGATTTGGAGCCCTTTTTTAAAGCGTCAATCAATAATGTTAGAAAAGGTTCAAAGACGAGCTACCAAATTGCTGAAGCATTGCAAAAACTTATCGTATAATGAAAGATTGAAATATTTGAATCTGCACTCGCTGAGGGGAAGAAGGATCAGAGGTGACCTAATTCAAGTTTATAAGATCTTTAATGGCTATGATGATATTGACATTGAGACATTCTTTTCTGTTGCACAAACTTCGAGTACTAGAACTCTGAAGGAAAGATTTTTATAAAGCACTGTAACACTAATCAACGTAAATTTTCATTTTCTTATAGAGTTGCTAACCACTGGAATGAAATACCTACTACCATTAAATTTGCACCTGATATTAATACTTTCAAGAATTTTCTAGATAATGATTCAAAATTTAGAGAATTGTTTCATGACTATGATGGATTGCAATGAAGATATTAATTGTAGCATGCCATATGACCCAAAAAGTGAAGAAATTTAGAGGGGACACATGATAGACCGCGAGGTCTAGGCTAATGAAGCCAGTCCCTACTACTACTACTACTACTACTAACTACTACTACTACTACTACTACGGGGGTCGACCCAACTGACTGTCAGGAACATCTGTGGTAAGATTGTTGGTGAGAGACAGGAGAGTATGAGTGAGTTGTATGAAAGGCGCGCGGTGACCAAGGCTCGTGCAATTGTTGGTGACAGTGGGCACACGCTTGCGCGACAGTATGAGCTCCTTCCATCAGACAGACGATTTCGTGTCCCCAGAGCTAAGCTGATGCGCACAAAAAGAGCTTCATGTTCAAATCCATTGCGTTTTTAAATAAACGCAGCATGTAAGAAGCAGAGATGGTGGATCACCTGTGATATAATAAGCATGTGCGCGTGTGTGTCTGTGAGCAAGCGGGAAAGTATAGATGCTGGAGTGTGTGTGTGTGTGTGTGTGTGTGTGTGTGTGTGTGTGTGTGTGTGTGTGTGTGTGTGTGTGTGTGTGTGTGTGTGTGTGCGTGTGTGCGTGTGTGTGTGCATATCCTGGAGCAGTGAGGAATAGAAATGTCTGGAATATGTCTTATCTTAATGATTGTTAATGATAAATCACCTCTCTCTTTCTCTCCCTTTCTCTCTCCCACCCTCTCCCTCCTCTCTCTCTCTCTCTCTCTCTCTCTCTCTCTCTCTCTCTCTCTCTCTCTCTCTCTCTCTCTCTTATCGCTTATTCCATATCTGTGTGTGCCGATTCTTTTCTTCTTTGTAATCAATTTCTTTATTCTTGTTTGTTGTTTAAATCGTTTCCTTTTTCCTTATAAAGTCATCTACGTCTTAACTGTTAATGGATGAACTTTTTAATGTTATGAAGATATGTGTGTTTGTTAAAAGTTGTGTAAGTCTTAGTCGCTAGTCATACTTAGTCCCTTAGGCAAGGGCCGGATGAAAAAAAGCATGTGTTTGCTTATCTGTTACCCTTGGAAATAAAGATTATCACCATCATCATCATCATCACTCTCTCTCCTCTCTCTCTCTCTCTCTCTCTCTCTCTCTCTCTCTTCTCTCTCTCTCTCTCTCATGCATGAGGGCACGCATGTATCTATATATAATTATGTGTGGCTGAGTGCATGTTTTATTTGCACTACCAATAAAGGAGAAAGACTGAAATTCCCATTTTTGTGATATATGAATGTTTTATTGTTTGAAAGTAATTTTAATTTTAGTGTCATGTTTGTAACTATAAATTTATATGTCTTAACTTTTAGGGCAGCGGTCACGAATGTAATTTCTCTTTTAACAAGAGATAATAAAGTTTTCTGAAGTCTGAAGTCTGAAGGAAGTTCTGGGCCTATCTTAAAAACTTCGTTCAAGATTCAACTTGAGTAGTAGCGCTGAAGAAAGCCGATGGTTTCCTGCAAAGTAACAGTGCCAAGAAAACAGATCCTTTGTGAGCAGTTTTGCCTTCACCGCAGAGGACACATGTCGAGCTATTGGCAAGAAGGACAGCCTTTTCCAAGCGATGGATGACATCAAATTGTTAAAAGAGGGGGTGTACGAACTGCTCACAGACGAAGAAGGGGATGGGGCCAGACGCAATGCCTGCCTCCTTTTTAAAGACAGCAGTTGATGAACTGGCACCCATCCTCACCACGCTGCTCCAGTTCTCACTGGTTATCTATAAGAGATATTCTGACAAAAAGGTGGCATGTCTGAGTTGTGCCTATATACAAGAAGAGTGAACGACTTCTTGCGGCCAATTATCGACCAGTTTCGCTCATATTACACGCAAAATCTTCAAAGACATCAGTCACAGTTCCATTATGAAGTATATTGACCAACATTGGATCCAAACCGACTCACAGCGTGGCTTCGAGAAGAAACGATACTGTGAAACGTAGCTGATCTAGTCCCATTAGTACATCAGATTGCTTAACAACTGGCTCAAGGTGCCAAGATCGATATCATTATGCCGGACTAAGCATTCACGCGATTCCTCATGTTTAGGATCGTAGTTATGTAATTTTATTTGGTTTGCAACTTAAGAAAAAAAACTATGACGTATTTTAGATTTCAAGGTCGTGGTTAACGACGCTCCCAGAACACAAAACGGAGCCGACAGTTCGTCTGAGCTTGCGTGTTATTACAAAACACCTCATGCCCGCCTTCTCTTGAAAGTGGACTACCATGGAGTGCGGAACAGCTTTCACGCATCTCTTAGCCACCGCCGACAGCAGGTCACACTGGAAGGCAACCTTTCATCTCTGATCAATGTAGTCATGCAGGGTATGGTCCATGAACTATTTCTCTTCCTCACCGTCATAAACGATCAGGTATAGCACCACTGTGACCAAACTCTTTGCATATGACTGTCTCATGTTTAAAAACATTGCTCCCAGAACAACCGCCTGCAACTTCAGAAAGATTTCACAACCCTGTGGGGAGAACAGTGACGGATGGATTTTAATCCCACATCATCCCCAACAAGAACAAGAAGACTATTCCGAACGTACAGAGCATCCATGGACAGACACTGGAAATGACATCTTGCAGCAAGTGCTTTGGAGTGAGCATCACTGAGGACCTGTTCAAGAATAAGCATATCTAAGCTATAACCAATAAAACCTACAAAGCTGTGGGTTTCTTTCAGCAGAGCTTCCAAGAGCACTGACGACAATGCTGGCACATACTGCATCAATTAACTATTGAACTTCCATATATATTCTGCGTTCGGAGCTGTCAGAAAGACGTCTCAGCATTGAAGAAAGCACAAGGCAGAGCAGCATAATGGGTCTTCGGTAAGAACGGTGATCTGACCCCATGCGGCGTGAAAACTTTGCTGAAGGCATTCAAGTGGGTACCTTTCACAGGTAAAAGACTTCAAACCATCACACCACGGCATTAAAGATCAAAGGCGACATGGGGTGATGTTGACCAATCTCTTCTCTAAACCCAAGGGGACAGCAGAATAAGAGGTTGCCACAGACTGTTCCATGAAGGAAGCCACCAAGCCCTCACAACATCTGCCGACAGTCACTGTGCCAGTGGAACACTGCATCAGCCAGGCTTACTGATTCTCCTCCACTGCAGTCTTTCCAAGCCGGGTCAGGACACTGGCTCACTTCTCTGTTGCTGAGGTACGATCTAACCAATGGACACAGTTTTAAACTTTTCTCTGGGCGAAAGGACTGCCCACTGTCCAAACCCAGAGAACTAACTTATCTGACTGCTGGAATTGACTTGCAACAGGAATTCCACCCATTGCCGGGAAGGAGAAGTTGGCATGCTTGATCGGTCCGCCACTTCCCCTTTCCTCCACCCGTATCCTCCTCAGCACCAAATAGCTTTTCCCGGTCCGTAGACCTACTATCGTGAATTTTTTTTTTTTTTGTCTAACCTAATAAATCTGTCTGTCCATAACTTTAACGGAAAAAGGTTAGATTAGAACACCAGATCAAAAACAGTGAAGATTGTCTCTATGAATGGACCAAGCATAGTGAAAGCCCCAGTAAGCCTACTCGGATTAAATTTCGATGGTGTTACAGATATCAAAACCTGTTGTTAAAATTAGCACTAGGCCATTGCCATTGACAATCTCTTGTACTCTAACCAGTCAGCCTACCGGGCTGGCCATAGCACCGAGACAGCGCTCCTCAAGATAGCAAACGATCTCCTCACAGCTGTTGATGGAAACAAAGTTTCTCTTCTCTCTCTCTTAGATTTGTCTGCTGTTTTTGATACAATAGATCACTCCATTCTTCTCTCAAGACTCAACACTTCTTTTGGTCTTTCTGGTTCTGTCCTTTCTCCTGGTTCTCTTCATATCTCTCTGATCGCACGCAAACTGTTTCAGTGAAAGGTGTTAAGTCTCCAGCAAGAGCACTTCAGTTTGGTGTTCCTCAGGGATCTGTCCTGGGACGGTTTTGTTTGTGCTGTACACCCAGCCTCTCTCGGCCATTATCATCCAACACTCTCTCCTTCACCATAGCTTTTCAGATGACAACCAACTGTATATCTCTGCCCATATCAGTCAGCTTCATGAAATAATCTCCTCTTCTCAAGCATGCATTACCGATGTGAAATCATGGATGCACAATAACAAGCTACAACTTAACGCAGACAAAACCGACCAGCCGCCGTGGCGAAGTGGTTAGCGTCGCGGACTCCCGGCTGGGAGGTCGTGGGTTCGAATCCCATCAGAGTCATATGGGTTTTTCTGCCCCGACCGGCTCCTACCCAGAGTTGAGTTTGCTGCGGACTCAGTTGGGAAGACTGGGACCACACAGTCGAGTTTCATCCATTTAATGGATGCGTTTCTGAGAGTGTTGCTCAAATTTCCGACCAACACTGCAGGTGCCTGTATCTCTCGGGCCTGGTTGACGCCGGGATATATTATGAAAGGAAGCATAGAGTACAGCCCTGTCATGTAGTCTCAGACTGAAATGGAAATCCGTAGCATCATCTTAATCATCTCATTCTCATCGATCAGCATAAAAAAATGTCTCAAATTCTGTGGCCCTTCATGCCCTGCACTCATGGTGACCTCAATTTCGATGTCTTCTCCACGTCTGTGGTCTTGGTTTGGTTCCGTAGGGGTCACCGTATCGGCGGGTCCATGGGGGCTGTCGTTGGACAGAGTGGTGGCGCCCTCCGGGGGGAGAGCTCACTCACGTCGGCTCCGCGACTAAGCAATTATTGTCGTCAGCAGGGGGCTTAGTAGGTGGTGTCCTGCGTATGTTAGATCAGAACAGGCGCCACTGAACACCACCGAAGTGACTCGGCAGCAGTGCAGTGTCTCCTCCGGTGGGTTGCCTCTTGACGACTTGACATTGACTGCTCCCTGTGGATTGCCGGTGCCTGGGCTGCGGCGGGGCCGACCAGACTGTGGCTGTGGACGGGGTGTCGGAATGAGCGGCGTGTGTGCAATGCCTCTGAGGTGGCGCAGAGGTTGGGACAGCAAAAAAAAAAAAAAAAAAAAAAAAAAAAACCCTGAAATAATCCTCATTGCTTCGAAACACACTATTAGAACTCATTCTCTCCCTAGTTCTATAAATGTTGATGGAAACGAAATAAATCTATCAGTGTCTGTTCGTAACCTCGGCGTTACACTCGACCAAACTCTCTCTTTCAAACAACATATCTCTAATGTATGCAAGTCCTGCTACCTTGAACTTCGTAGAATCAGCTCAGTTCGCCGCTTCCTTACTCAAAATGCTCTGAAGACTCTAATCTGTGCTTTGGTCCTGTCTCGGCTCGACTATTGTAACTCCCTCCTTGCCGGTTGTCCCTTAACGCTCATCTCTAAACTTCAAAAAGTTCAGAACAATGCCGCCCGTCTGATCTCCCGCTCCTCTAGATCTGATCACATATCACCAGTTCTGTCTTCCTTACACTGGCTCCCAATTCAGTCTCGCATTGACTTTAAAGTCCTCCTCCTGGTTTTCAAATCACTGAATAATCTGGCTCCCTCCTACCTCTCTGACCTCCTCCATCTCTATGTTCCGTCTCGCAACTTACGCTCATCCACGATTCTCGTCTGCTTCGGCTTCCCTCCGCTCGCCTGAAAACTTCAGGCCAACGATCTTTCTCTTACCAGGCACCTGCTCTGTGGAATAGTCTCCCTTCTTCTTCGCGTAACACGGACTCTTTAGAGACTTTTAAAACCTCCCTAAAGACACATCTTTTCCCTCGGACTGATTAACGATATCCAGTTACCACTGTGCGCGTGTTTGCTGGTGTTGAACGCGCTCCTGTGTCTGTCTGCGTGTGAGAGGCCCCCCCCCCCCCCCCCCCCCCCGGCGGTGTGTGTGTGTGTGTGTGTGTGTGTGTGTGTGTGTGTGTGTGTGTGTGTGTATGCGCGCGCTTTGAATTAGAGTTATAATTTTTATCATGTTTTTCTGTAATATGCGCTTTGGGCTCTTGCGAGGTAAAGCGCTCTATAAATATCCTTTTACATTACATTACATTACATTACATTACATTGCTATAACACCGCAGACATTTGGGCTGCTACACTGCAGACATGCAAACTCAAACACTGTGGACATTTGAACTGCTTCACTGCAGTCATGTGAACAGTCTTACAGTTTTACTAATGCAGTTGTCAGAACTACCAACACAAATAGTCACTGCATGTCAAGAAATTTGGCTGTATCAACAAACTGTACAATATAATTATACCTTCTGTATTTGTAAGGATATGGCGATGAGCGTCATCCACTGTCTGCTGTGAGAAGCCTCGAAGAAATGCAGGTCATTGAGTGAGTCCATGGCATGAGATGACGGCAGCCGTCCTTCGAAAAGGAGGACCCCCCCCCCCCCCCCCGCCAAATGTGGTGCGAGTGAAAGTAGACACCATCTTTGTTTACAACACCATAGCAACTGAGTCTGGTATATGTTTTCTCGCTTATGCTTTATCTTGAAGTCAGTATTATACATTCATATGCAACATACCAGCCAGTTCAAATTTGATTGCTTCTTGTTTGTTTTTATAAAGAGCTGACAAAAATACAACTTGGAAACCGATGAAATTATCAGCGAAGTTAAAGGCCTAACTTCGCGATATTCAAGGCCCCTAGGAAGGTCGACTGTTTACAGACAGACACAATTGCATTGTTCTGAGACGTTGATTGGGTCTGAAAGTTGATTCTCCTTTTCTTTCATGTCTATTACAATCATGCTAGGTGGTTCCAAGCAGACAGATTAAAATGAAAGGGATGGAACTTTTTCTTGTGAATGCTAACTGATAGTCACTGGTTGGCGAGTTCTAAGGCCTGAAATGCGACGTGAGTAGTTCAGGTGCGTGTCCAGAATTAAATATTAGGCACAAACGCTGTACATTCTCTATTACACTCATTTTTTTCACAGAAGCAGGGAACGAGGAGGAAAGACAGAACGAAGAGAAAGATGTTAACCTACAAATATTCAATTTTTCACTGACGGCTGTGGGTATTAAAAAAATAACATTTTGCTCATGCCGTCCAGACATCGCTGCGTATGTCGAAGGGCTTGGAGAGGTTGCCATTAAACTGCACAGTCCCTTGCATGTTGGAGTGGAAGAACTAAATCAAGCTGTGCAGTTGATGGGGGGGGGGGGGGGGGGGGGGGGGGGGGGGGGGGGGGCAGCCGATCTGTCGGAGAGCCCTGAAAAGACCATCTCTGCTGACTACGTCGAAGGCCTTGGTGAGGTCGATGAATGCGACACACAGGGGCATCTGCTGCTCTCTGCACTTCTCCTGGAGTTGGCGAAGGGAGAAGACCATGTCTACCATGGGTCTCTGCTCGAAAGCCACTCTGTGATTCTGGGTAGACACGTTTAGCCAGCTTCTGCAGGCGGATCAGGAGGACCCGAGCGTAGACTTTGCCAACGATGCTAAGAAGAGAGATGCCTCTGTAGTTTTTGCAGTCGCTCTTCTCGCCCTTGTTTATGTACAGGGTGACCATCTTGGCATCTCTCATGTCCTGCGGTACAGCTCCCTCATTCCAGCACTGACAGAGGACTGCGTGCAAAGGGTGCAGAAGGGTAGTCTTGCAGTGTTTGATGAGGTCTGGAGGAATGCCGTCATTGCCAGCTGCCTTGCCTGATGCCAGGCTGTCAATGGCCTTGCTGAGTTCGTCCACGGTCGGCTCTACGTCAAGCTCTTCCATGATTGGCATGCACTTAATGGCATCAAGGGCTGAGGAGGTCACTGTGTTCTCTCTGGAGTAGAGGTCGGAGTAGTGCTCCACCCGACTCTCCATCTGCTGAATGGGGTCATTGATTACTTCCCCAGTGGAGGATTTGAGGGAAGCCGTCTTGCTCTGCGTTGGTCCCAGTGCCTTCTTGATGCCGTCATACATCCCTCTGATGTTGCCTCTTGCAGCGGCTGTCTGTATTTCCTTGCTGAGCTCTGTACAGTACTCATTGGCGCAGCGCCTGGCATTTAGCGTGACCTGGCTCCTGGCAACCCTGAGGACCGCTTGTACTCAGTGAGTGCGGTGCGTTTGGCCTCAATAACGGGAATCATGTCTAACGATCTGGCCTCAAACCAGTCGTGAGACTTCGAAGTTTTCTTCTCAAAGGTAGCCAGGGCAGTGCGGTCATGGTGTCTCATAAAGTTTCCCATCTCTCTGTGGCAGCGTCTCCGGGCAGCAAAGCATCATGTTATCTCTCGAAATCCTCGGCGAACTGTTCCACAAGATCTGGCTGAGAAATCTTACTGACGTCGATGCGGAAGCTCCCTTGTTTCTTTGAGCAGTGGAACTTCTTTGGTTGCAGCCTGATCCTGCAGCATACCAGGGAGTGGTCTGTGTCGCAGTCCACGCTGTGGCAAGAGCGAGCGTGGAGAAGGTTTTTGACAGCGGAGCGTCTTTCCAGGATCAGATCCAGTTGGTGCCAATGCTTTGAGCGCGGGTGTTTCCAGGAGACTTTGTGTTGAGGCTTCGTCTTGAAGAAGGAGTTAGCGATGCACAGTTTGTGATAGGCGCAAAGCTCGAGCTGTCGTTGTCCGTTCTCATTCATTTTCCCCACTCCAAAGAAACCAAGGCAAGAGGGCCACGAGTCGTGTCTGCACCAACTCTGGCATTGAAGTCACCCAGGAGAACAAGTTGTTCTGTGCTTGGGATGTTCCTTATGGTAGATGCAAGATTTTCATAGAACTCATCCTTGGCATCCGGAGTGGCAGACAGGGTCGGAGCATATACGCTGACAAGGGTGACAAGACCTTCGGTGGTGCTGAGGCGGAGAGTCAGGAGTCGCTCTGAGCTGCCACTGCCTGGTTCTATCATACTCAGCAGGCTGCTGTTTATTGCAAAACCTACTCCATACTCTCTTGGGGCATCCGAGCTCTTTCCTTGCCAGAAGAAGGTGTAGTCCCTCTCCTTCAGTGTGCCTGTGTCAGCCTGCCGTGTTTCCTGCAGGGTGACGATGTCCACATTCAATCCCCCGAATTCATTGTTTGACTGCTGTTTTTCTAGCGTCGGTATCTTGACGGTCTTGAGAAAGCCAAGGCATCACATTGTCGGAACATTCCAACATCCCAGTTTTAGCACTGATCCCTTTCTTGAAGTTTTCTTGTCGCCTGGTGCAGTAGATTACGACATGCTTGTCGGATGTTCTCCTAATCTCCATGCACCCAGTGAAGAAGGCAGGTCGTGGCGGGACAGCACCTTATTGACTGGGGGCTGCCCAGCTTAGGCGGGCGGTAGATCTCTCCCACCGTCGGAAGCAACCCCTAGCGTCACGCTCTACGCCAACTGAGCGCTGGCTTATAACCGGTATCTGCTGCTTCCCGTGTTGTGTCGACGCAAGTAGCGAAGCTGGAGTATCCTCTCCAGGTCGTAGGTGTAAGTGAGTGAGTGTGGATGGATGGACGGATATAAACCTGGGCATTGTGTGGAGGACAGACTGTTGCCCATGCAGCTTGTCCCCCCTCTCCATGCAGCTTGTCCTCCCTCTCCACCTCACTGACGGATCCCAAGGAACAACAGGGCTGTTACAGTTTGGTGCCATTGCGGTCGCAGGAGCTGCCGGAGGGTGACAAAGTTTGCCATCCAACCGCCTTAGGGGCTCTACCCCGGATTTTTTGTCAGGGTTTACTCCCTTAGCTAGATAGCCGTGAATGGCTCTCCAGAGCTGGTGCTCTTTGATGGATCTTTGATTTATTTCCATCAGGGTGTCTAGCCACCCTCCTCCTCCTCCTCCTGAGAGCTGGTGGGCGTGCCGGTTTAGTCGCAGACAATCCGACCCTGTGACAGATAATACTGGGATCCAGGTTACTTGCAGCAGATCTATCTATCTGACCTCACTTCACAGAATATTGATGTCAGTATATAAAACAAACATGAAAGTCTCTTCCGGAAGAAACGTTCTGCAAGGGCACAATGCTATTCTTCGAGAACATTAAAAATTAGGGAGGACAAAACATTGAAAGGGGAAGCGCTCCAGACAGACAGCGAGTGAGAGAGAGAGAGAGAGAGAGAGAGAGAGAGAGAGAGAGAGAGAGAGAGAGAGAGAGAGAGAGCAGACAGACAGACAGACAGACAGACAGACAGACAGACAGACAAAGAAAGAGACAGAAAGACAAACACATAAACAGACCGACAGATAGACAGACATGCAGACAACAGAGAGAGAGAGACAGAGACAGACCAACAGACAGAAACAGACAGTCGAACACACACTTAGACAGAGAGACAGACAGACAGGCAGATACTTCGACAGGCAGACAGACGGACGGGAGAGAGAGAGAGAGAGGAGAGAGAGAGAGAGAGAGAGAGAGAGAGAGAGAGAGAGAGAGAGAGAAAATCTCTTTTCTTGAGGGAAAAGAATAAGGACATAAGGACTTCTTTACATCTTGCCCTCAGAAAAGTAAGACTAACACATCAGTGGAAGAACAAAGTATAACAGGATGTTCACAATGTCAAACTTCAAAATGATGTACAAAACACGTGAAATATTAGAGCATGCGTAGGGTCAACAGAACAGTTCGTGGAGAAAGAAAAGACGCGGAGGCGGTAGTGAGAGGGGAAGCGATGGGAGAAGAGGGGAGGGAGTGAAGGGAGGATGGGTCTTGAGGGGGAGGGAAGAAAAGGGGTGGGGTGGGTGGAGAAGAAGGGGGAGGTGATATGTAGAAGATAACAAAGCGAGGCACAAAATTACTCATCACTGAAGGAATTGAAAATCATAGAATAAATGTACATCACTGTGAATAATGGAACTATACATATACCGTAAAATAAATGCAAAATATATCGGAGAGAAAGAGATCGACGGAAGAGGGAGAGACAAGACAAGACAAGACAAGACAAGACAAAATTCTTTATTTACGAGGATAATAGATAAGCACTGACATGCTTTTTTACGAGAGAGAGAGCGAACGAGCGAGCGGAGAGAAGAGGGGGGGGGGGGGGGGGGGGGGAGGGAGAGGAGAGAGACATAGACACACACACACACACACACAACACACACACACACACACACACACCACACACACACACACACACACACACACACTTCAGACTTCAGATTTTTTTAAAATTCAGTAGCCATTGGCCCATTTGAAGGGGAATGAGCAAATCATTCACATTGCAGATTTAAAAAAATCCTTTATCAGAAAAAAAACAAACCCAACGATCAACCAAACAAACAAGAAGAACAGCATTCTCTTTCATACCAGGTCTTCTTTGAACCCACCACATTAGCCCTTTGCTGTGACTTGTGATGGAAAGGAATGAGACCAAGGAGATTTACAGAGAAACGGTTCTATGCCGACTGCTATAGGGGGCATACTAAGATCGGTAGAAATTTCTTGGATGAACCAAAATTACGTAAATAAGTAAAGTTATTGTGTACACATCCATCAGAATGATAACTGCGTTTACAATTTCAGAGACATGGAGTTTAAGCTTTTCTTGGGACAGATCTCTAATTGATGTATTTTTAACAAGCATTTTCGTTAGTCAACTGGTTTGTAGCTTTCCATATCAATTTACTATCAGATTTTGAGAAGACAAGATCTTGACATTTTTTCTTTTTGGATGCCCTCTTTATATAGCTTACATGATTTCTTTTAAAAGAGCATTCCTGTAACAAGAAGTGAATATCTCATATCCATTGTATCTTAAAGTATCTTGAGTTAACTGGAACAATGCAGGACTACTCTCAAAGCGTTTTGTTTTAAACGGTGCATGCTTATTGTAACCAGTGAGGAAGCTGTGATACCACACTTCAAAAGCTTCATCAGAATTAGTAACTTGGTCTACAGAAGAGAGATACGAGCTGTTTTGATCAAACAGGAAAGTGTCCCGGTCAAAAAAAAAGAGAAGTTTCTATACCTTACAAAAGAATGATAATTCTTAGGAACTTTATGCCTTTTTAAAAGAAATTTATATATTATATATAAAATATATATATTATATATATATATATATATATATATATATATATATATATATATATTATATATATTCAGATCAAGCGAAACAAACAGGAAAATGATAACTGCAACTGGAAACTGGTAAGCGTATTTCCACCAATCTATTTGTTTCAGATGTAGAGTAGAGATGTCGTCCATAAGCGTTTCAGAAGTTGTTGATATTCTTATTGGTGTGTCGATGAACTGAGTAAGAAGAAATGATTCCAACAAGCGTGTCCAGGTTCTATAGGGTTAAAGTAGATCAATACTGACATCATCGAACAAACACATTTCGCTGGAGACTTAGGAAATATCTTCAATTGAAAGTGAGAAGTTATCCACTAGTATACATGTTCAGCAGGGTTCTATAAACAAAACGACTTTTAAAACGTATTTTGTCAATAAATGTTTTCGATTAGTGCGCGCGCACTCACACCCATGCGGACAAATGCACGCACACATGCACGCATGGACGCACGTGCACACACACAACACACACACACACACACACACACACACACACACACACACACACACACACACACACACACACACACACACCACACACACGCACACACACAGATACCACACACACACACACACACATCATGCACACGCACACCACATACACATAATAATATGTCATACGCAGCTCTCAACCGTTCTTGCACGTGCATGTGTTCTCATGTGGAAATGTAATCGCCATACACTGATAACTCAAATAGTGATAAAACGTAATATCAAATAGGATATTAAAGACATAGGGGTATGTGGGCATGGATAATGAAATGCAAACTGTTGACTGAATAACAAATTGAAGCGGCCCGTAGCAACCGTTCCGCATAGGGAAGAAAGCTGTCCTTCCCACTCCTTCGTGTGTATATGTGCGTGTGTGTGTGTGGGGGGGGGGGGGGGGGGGGGGGAGCAAGGTAGAGAGAAGTTATGATTTCCATGAAACATAGCATTTTATTGTATGTTGGACGAGGCTGGGAAGGTAAGAGTATTATTTTTGGAGGTTGATAGCCCAGGAGAGAGAGAGAGAGAGAGAGAGAGAGAGAGAGAGAGAGAGAGAGAGAGGAGAGAGAGAGGAGAAGAGAGAGAGAGAGAGAGAGAGAGAGAGAGAGAGAGAGAGAGAGAGAGAGAGAGAGAGAGAGGAGAGAGAGAAACAGACAGACAGAGAGAGAGAAATTTTATGTAAAATGCACCACACACACACACACACACACACACACAACACACACACACACACACACACACACACACACACGCACGAACGCACGCACGCACGCACGTACACACCACACACACCACACACACACACACCACACACACACACACACACACACACATACGCACACGCACACGCACATGCACACACACGAAAGAGAGAGAGAGAGAGACAAGACAAGACAAAATTCTTTATTTACGAGGATAATAGATAAGGATTGATGTGCTTTTTTTTGCATCCAGTCCTCGCCCTGAGTAGGGTCAACAATGCAAAAAAAGATAAGGCAACAAAGAAGCATGAAAAAGTGATTAGAACTACAATACGATACGGAAAAGAGAAAAGAGAGAGAGAGAGAGAGAGAGAGAGGAGAGAGAGGAGAGAGAGAGAGAGAGAGAGAGAGAGAGAGCAATTTTATGTAAAAATGCACCACACACACACATACACACACGCACGCACGCACGCACACACACATACACACACGTACAAACACACACATGAAAGAGAGAGAGAGAGACAGACAGACAGACAGAGACAGAGATAGAGACAAAGACAGACAGACATAGACAGACAGACAGACATAGAGGGAAAATGTATATGTAAAGATGTTCTGCACAGACACAGAAACAGACACAAACGCATGTGCGAACACATAGACAGACTGACAGACAGATACATAAAAGATAGATAGACAGACAGATAGATAGATAAAAAGATATGTACATAGACAGACAGATAGATAGACACCTGGGTAGATAGACACCTGGGTAGATAGATAGATAGATCGATAGATAGATAGATAGATAAAATGGATGGATGGATGGATGGATGGATGTGGATGCATGCATGCATGCATGCATACATGCATACATACATACATACATACATACATACATACATTTATACATACATTCATTCATACACACACACTCATGCAAACACACATACATACATGCATGCATACAAGTATACATGCATGCATACTTACATACTATACATACTACATACATACATACATACATACATACAACATACATACATACATCATACATAATACATACATACGTTCCATAAAAAACGCGAAAAATTGAAAGGCTATTTTTCGGGTGAAAAGGAGTGAATATACAATATTGAACCATTGTGGCAAGTTGTTTGGGTCCAAGACTCACGTGCAGTGAAAAAATTGTGTGAGCAACACATCATTCCGGCATTGGAGGGTCAACAAAAATGGCAAACTGGTTGCTGCATGCGAGGCACGTGCACACTATGCAGAGCAAAGTTAACCAGCTACAAGTACACGGGCATGCAGCCCTTATAAAGCCGCGCTACAAGGTTCAGGTAACGACTTGCCGTCTGAGCGCTACAGAGATGCCAAGACTACGAGCAGAGGAACGCAATCGTGCCCTAGGCCATCTGGAGGCTGGTGTGGATGCCAGGCAGGTAGCCAACATCTTTAACGTCCACATCTCAACCATCTATCGTCTGCAGCACTGCATGCGAGTCACTGGTACCACTGATGATCGTCCCCGGCCAGGCCGTCCTCGGGTCACCACACCAAGAGAGGATCGCCATCTTGTTCGAAACCATCTGCGGGACAGGCGGCAAACAGCCGCTAACACTGCTCAACAGGTGCCTGGGAATCTCCAGCAACGAATCAGCCTCGACACTGTGTGGCGGCGTCTTCAGGAGAACGGGCTGGCATGTAGGCGTCCTCACAGAGGTCCGGTACTGACACCAAGACACCGGCAGGACAGGCTGCAGTGGGCACAAGCCCGAATCAACTGGTGCAGGCAGCAGTGGGGACGCATACTCTTCTCAGATGAGAGCCGTTTTTGTATTGACATGGCTGACAGTCGTGCCAGAATATGGCGTCGACCTGGTGAACGCTATGCTGACTCCCATTTGGTAGAGCGGAACCCCTGGGGAGGCCCGAACGTTATGATATGGGGTGCAATTGGCATTAACCACGCCATAGGACCAGTCATCTTTCAGAACATTGGCCCTGGTCGCGGACAGGGTGTCAATGCACAGCGCTACATCAACCAGGTGCTCAGACCCCATGTCGTTCCTTTTTTTGCGCTACACCCAAACTGGACATTCCAACAGGACAATGCAAGACCACCCACCGCCAGGGCCACCCAGCAATTTCTTCAGCATAACAACGTCAATGTGCTGCCCTGGCCAGCCCTCAGTCCCGATTTAAACCCAATAGAACATTTTTGGGATGAACTTGGCAGACGGTTGGACCTCCTGCCTACACGACCAGCAACAGCGGCTCAACTTCACCAGGCCATCGTCCATGTGTGGGCTGGTGTGCCAAGGGGACGCATCAACCACCTGGTCCACTCAATGAGCCGCAGGTGTCAAGCAGTTGTCAACGCAAATGGTGGCCACACACGGTATTAGGACTTCAAGCTGGTTTGTCACGTGACCTTGGATTTTCCACACAAAAGACATATTGCTGATGACATTTTCACACATTACCGGTGTAATGAATCAATCACGTTGAATTCTCGCTTCCACTCTGTACAATTGTGACCAATAAAATTCACCCCCAACCTTCAGCTTGTTTTGTTTTTTTTATGGAAGTCAGTATACATACATACATACATACGTACACACATACATACATGCTGTGGAAGGTTTTGCTCTAAATGGGTTGTGCAATCTGAGGAGAGATACTTCTTTGCTCACGAAGACATACACAAACATCTCTGAAACAGACTATGCATGACAGCTTGCTGTCACAGCGTGCCTTCACTTTCCCTTTATATCCATGCTCAAACAAGGAGAACCTGAGTTATACTGGTTCAACCAATGGAATGACTGGCACACACACACACACACACACCACAACGATTTGCACCAATAACTCCCCGAGTTATTTTTATTCCACCAATGGAATCACTAGTTACCTACACATACACACACACCACAGCTACTAGCGCCAACAAAGAGTTGGGTACCAAGTGGTTAATGCATAACCTCCAATTCAAACTCGTGTTCGATTCCCCAGAGCAACCCATTGTACTAACAGCCTGGACTCCTCCACAAGCCAGGACTGATGTTTCAAGTAGTTACTACACTCTATAGCCAACAAGGTGCAAAGCACTCAACAGGTCAAAACTTCCTCAAATGTCTTTCTCCTTCAGGACAAGAACAGCTGAATGGTCACCGTGCCCTGCCTGCAGGCCGACGGTCACCAAACCGTGAAGGTCGCCTGCTACGATCGCTCCCCTCAGGCCCACCGGAGAAGCCAGTGAATAGCCGGTGGTGGAGGTGGACACTCTCCCCCGCCCAGGACCTACAGATCGACGTGTACTTGTTACTATCCCCTGGACATGCGATCCACTTCCCAGTAACTCTCCCACCTTCAGTATACGACTAGGGGTATTCCCCTCAGGTGATGCTTGAGTTCACACACTTGAAGAACCCAAGAAAGTTGATCTCAACATCCCTTAATTTACCTAAAGGACGGTAGAACATTCGGCTGATCGTGACAGAGACAAGAGGCATAAAGTTTGATGTCATCAACAAAACGCTCTCAAGTGAGTGAGCCATGAGCCTGAGAGAGTGTTTTTTGTGTATATAATTAAAAGGGTTGGTCCAGTAACGGGGCTCTGTGGGATGCCACAGGTCAGTGTGGATTTCACATGCACCGAATATGACAGAGAAAGCAGACCTACACACACAGTCTCACATCCCACTGCATGACAGTACATAGTCAATTAATCGAATAAAATACAAAAGCTTGCAATAGACAATCCGATGGACAATGAACTTGCTTTCCCTTTTCATAAATATTTCACCTTCACAGAAAGCTGTTCTGTCAGTGTATATGATTTGGCACAAAAAAATATTTTTCCAGGGTGAGGGAAGTGGGAAGGGGGGGGGGGGGGGGTGAATGGCAGTTAGCGTGGAGGTGGAGAAGGGGGCGGGAGTGTAAAGAAACGGTCTAAGAGAGCGTAAAAAAGGTAAACCCTGAGGAAGAAGATGTTTTTTCTTTCTTCATTTAAAAGAAAGAAATGTTTCCCGCTCAGACCGCGGTTTCACCATATTGCATTCACTTAACTTTGTGTGTGTGTGTGTGTGTGTGTATGTGTGTGTGTGTGTGTGTGTGTGTGTGTGTGTGTGTGTGTGTGTGTGTGTGTGTGTGTGTGTGTGTGCGTGTGTGTGTGGTGCGTGCGTACATGTGTGTGTGTGGTGCGTGCGTGCGTGTGTGTGTGTGTGTGTGTGTGTGTGTGTGTGTGTGTGTGTGTGTGTGTGTGTGTGTGTGTGATAATAATAATAATGATACTAACAACAATAATGATAATGATAATAATGTATTAAGTTTTGCTGAAGAAGTAAACTAACAAACAAGCAAACAAGGAGTACACGTCAAAAATTCATATGCACCGCGGGTAAACGTTTACCTTAGGAATCAGTTATAGACAGAGGTTTGGTTGCCTTGATTTTAAGGATTGAATTACATACACTGCAATGTAAAACAATAATTCACTTGACATATGTCTATCTAATAACTGTATCTCAACTTCTGACGGAAAACGATATTAGCATAAGGGTATGCTTTTTTGCGAAGTGTGGAGTATTTAGGACAGATAAAAGTGACGTGACATACATAGCATGCACCCTGCGTGAGAAATGGAAAGAATGAAGGGAGTAATGAAAATGAGTGATCGATATTGAACGATACTGACTGGATGACGCGGGAAACGACTGAATGAAGCGCCAGCTGGCAGCTCTTCAGTCGGCACTACCCAGGTAGGCAGCCCGTTGTGTAAACGAGTGTTGATTGTAAAGCGCTTAGAGCTTGGCCTCTAGCCGAGAATAGGCGCTATATAAGTATTCATTATTATTATTATTATTATTATTATTATTATTATTATTATTATTATATACCTTTAATACAATGTCCGTCACTCTGTACACAAAATGGATCAATGATTTGTTGAGTCGAGTGACATATATTAATCAAAGGTAACTTACAGCATCTGAACAGACACAAGGCACGACGATGTTCGCGAGTACTCAACTGACTCACATAACTGGCCATCACTATCTCTGGATGAGACTTATAATAGTCAGGGTATGATGAAAGCGAAGAATGCCAGTCTTGATGACACGAATCTTTCAGATGTTGTTTGAACAGATATACAACAAAAAAAAATTAAAAAAAAATCAAGAAGCATTCCCCACATTCTGCATATGCATTCATACGTATCCAAAGCCGTGAGTGCACAACAGCAGAAAACCATTTTTGTACCTACCAGAAAAAACATGCATTTGTAGCATTTTGTAGCATTGTTTCGGATATCTGTTGTCAGGCATACACAAAAGTCTGCACCAGTATTTTATAAGTCGAATATCTGTTTCAATTTAAATAGGACATTTACTACGCTCCCAAGAACAATATTGTTTTCGACATCCCTTCAAACTCCAAAAACCATCTTGCAGAATTTAATCTGGACTTTTTCAATAGCATTATATTTTTTACCCCCCCCCCCCCCCCCCCCAAATCTTAGAACCATACACCAGAATTGGCAGTACTTTTGTGTCAAAATTGTTGAATAACCAAACAGCTGGAATTCCTTGAAGTTTAAGACGCAGTCTTTTGATTTCTGCCACTGCTCTATGAGCATAACCCGACAGATTTTCTATACACCTGGACCAGTTTAAATGGCTGAAAATATGACGCCAAGATAATTGTAGTAGATTCAGCCCGAATCTGCTTACCATCATACCACCACTGATTTGATGAACCACCAGTTCTAAACGCTACCACTTTGGTTTTGTCCATATTCATAGTCAGACCCCACTTATGACAGTAATTTTCTAGACAGCCTATCTTCTCTTGTAAGTCTGCCACAGAGTCAAACACTAAAACAATATCATCTGTGTACATCAACAGAAAAGCACCAAGTGGATCTGCAAAAATGTCGATACTTCTTGCATCACATTCAAATAAATAAGATAAGATAAGATAATGTTGCTTATAGCCCAGTCGACCGCAAAGGGCCACATCAGGGCTGTCACCACGTTAAAATCAACTCACCAGTCATTTGGAAAAAAAACACAAAAAAAAACAACTTTCACACATCTCAGTAAATGACATCGTCTAGAAACGCACCAGAAACTTCGTTAAAAATCTTTCTCCCGTAAAATCTTAAATAAGATGAAAAATGTTAATCTCTCTCAAAAACTCAAGGATCACATCAGGTGGGACATCCCTGAACAGGATCTTCATGGACTCCGCTGTAAAATGTTTGTGTCTCACATCGTGCAAGTCCCAACACTCCAAAAGAACATGTTTCATTGTGAGTGGCGCATGACATGGAATGCACCACGGAGCTTCTTCACTCTTTAAAAGGTAAGAATGGGTAAAATACGAATGGCCGGTGTGCAGCTGGCACAGAACCGTTTCCTCTTTACGACCTCCGACGTAGATGGGAGGAAGTCCTTAAGGTTTGGACGGATCTGAAAGAGTTTGTTATTCGTCTGTGTGTTCCAATCCTCCTGCCAGAGGTCTCTCACATAATCGTTAATTTTGGGTTTCACATCTGAGCAGGGGATATAAATGTTGGACAGTTTCTCTCTTGTGGCGTTCTTGGCTAAACGATCAACCATTTCGTTCCCGCCGATGCCAACATGACCAGGAACCCAAGAGTGATGTTGTAACCTCCGCTTTCAACGTGCTAAAAAGTTCAAAAAAAAGTAAAAGTTCTGGATGCTGAAGGTTGCGGCCAGCTATGGCCTCCAAAGCTGACAGCGAATCCGACAGAACCAGAAAGTCGCTCTTCGAAGATTGTGAGATTATCTTCAAAGCCAGAACCAGAGCGGTAAGTTCAGCGGAATAGACAGAAGCATCTGAATGTATATGTTCCAACAGTATCTGAGAAGGAGCCCCAGGGCAGTAGGCTGCACAGGCCACTCCATCTTCAGACTTGGAACCGTCAGTGAAAACTTTTTGACAGGATGGGAATTTCGAACAGAGGTCAGCATATAATACCTTGTACGCCAGAGAGCTGGTAGACTCTTTGCGAAAAGCTGCAAGATCGAAACGAATCTCTGGTGTGAAAAAGGTCCACAGAGGTTGATCCGGAAACTTGGAAAAATCGGACACAACTCCTAGGTCTAGACCTGCATTCCGCACGTGAGGCTGCATACGAAGACCAAACGGCGGAATACATTTCGGGTTGTTTTCAAACTTACTTTGGAACGGAGGGTCAAAGACACAGTCATAGGCAGGATTCTGCGGTTCTGAGAACAGTCGGATATAATAATTCAAAGACAGTTTCAGCCTGCGGTTGGACAGTGAAGGTTCACCTGCCTCTGCGTACAGGCTGTACACAGGGGTGGTGCGGAACGCTCCAAGACAGAGACGAAGCCCTTGATGGTGGATAGGGTCCAAGAGTTTGAGGTAAGACGATCTTGCAGAGCCGTACACAGCACAGCCGTAGTCCAGTTTGGAACGGACCAAGGCTCTGTAGAGGTGCAGCAAAGTTTTCTTATCAGCGCCCCAGTCGGTGTGTGCTACGACCCGCTAGAATATTCAGTGCTTTCTGGCAAGCACTTTTGAGGTTTTTGATGTGGCTGAGAAAGTTAAGTTTCTGGTAAAAAATAACCCTAGAAATTTGGCCTCTTTGACAGCTGGAATGGGAGATTTCCCTACTTGAAGTTCAGGATCTGGAAAAAACTGACGGAAATTATGGAAGTGAATACACTGTGTCTTTGTAGCAGACAAGGTGAAACCGTTTTCATCCGCCCACTGATGGATTTTATCCACGCAAAGCTGGAGCCTGCGCTGGACACTTGGGTACAGGCTTCCAGTTGCGTAGACAGCGAAATCATCCACAAACATGAGCAGTCGGAACCCTGCTGAACTGATTTCACAATGTTGTTAATCTTGATGCTAAAGAGAGCAGGAGACAGTATGCTCCCCTGCGGAACACCCAACTCCTGCTCGTGGACATCAGAGAGAGTGGTGCCAACCCGGACCTGAAACTGTCGTTCTGCCAAAAAATTTTGAATGAAAAGCGGAAGATGACCTCGAAAACCCAGATCATGGAGATCATGAAGTATCTCCGACTTCCAGGTGGTATCGTAGGCCTTCTCCAAGTCAAAGAAAATTGCCACTGCATGCTGTCTGTTCAAAAAGGCGTTCTGAAGTGTAGATTCCAGACGAATCAAATGGTCAACTGTAGTCCGATGTTTGCGGAAACCACACTGTTCTTTCGCCAAAAGCCATCGGTTTCGAGTTTCCACATGAGCCTAGCATTGACCATTTTCTCCATCAATTTACAGACACAGCTGGTCAAAGCTATGGGACGGTAGTTTGATGGATTAGAAAGATCTTTTCCAGGTTTGGGGATGGGAATAATGAGGGCTTTTCGCCAAGAGGGTGGAAAGAAACCTGTAGTCCACACATGGTTGTATACCTGTAGCAGGATGTTCAGACCTATTTGCGGAAGATGTTTCAACAGTTGATAATGGATTTTATCTATACCTGGAGAGGAATCGCTGCAAGAGAGTAAGGCAGATTTCAGTTCATTTAACGTGAAAGGAAGATTGTAGTCTTCCATGCTGTCGGACGAAAAGTTGCAGGGTGATTTTTCTTTAAAGGTCTACTTTAGAGATTTTCGATAATTTGTTAAAAACAGGTCTACATGTCATATAACTACAGTATGGTATTCATTTTTCAAAAAAGTCGCCGGAAGAATTTAATAGATAAAAAACGAGTTTTGCACACCTGTTCAAACCCCGCGCGGTAGACCGAAAACCGTGACGTCACTTGATGGACTGGCCGTCAGCCGCGACCTTCACAACAAGCCAACGCCAAGTGAAATCAACACGAGTTGCGATCCCCCACAGCCTAAAAAGTCACGAGGGGGTGGCAGATATTGTGCTGTAGGCGTGTGCAGCAGCTCAGCAGGAGACGGATATTCTTTGCACACATTTCCATCCGATCCAGATACTTGAAAGAAGTGGATTCGGTTGGTGCAACCATGCCGGGCCACTAAGTTATTTTTACCACGTCAGTTCCAGCTGGACCACGGAAACGAGCTGTTCCGACAATTGCCGAGCCCGTTCGAGTGGATCAAAAACTTCGTCTGCATTGTGCGCGTATACTTTGAAGGCGGAGTGGTAAGTCAGATCGTACAGATGCCGATAGTCGCACGTTTATTCTGTTCTTATCTATGGACAGATCACACTTGTTAAATTGAATGAACACGTTAAGGCTTGAGGAAGGAGAATCTCCGCTTGCCGTCCACGCGTGATCGCATCAAGATGTCAGTCGGTCGGGAGGCCCTCGAGACTTCGGTCAAGTCCGTACGCCTTCGGAATGATGTGTTCGGGCGTCCAGCTGAAACTGAATAGCTCGTTTCCGTGGTCCAGCTGGAACTGACGTGGTAAAAAGAACTTAGCGTTCAAACTGATAAGGTAAAGGCCTTGCGGAAACATCCCCAGAGTTACATTGGCTGTCGCAATCATAGTCACTGCTTTTACATGATAAATTAAATACCGATCGAGATGTGCAAGAACCATCAGAATCGCTTTCTGTCGCCGTTGGCTTATTATGTAGGTCGGGCTGACGGCCAGTCCATCATGTGACGTCACATCCAAGAGTAGTTAAGCCATGCCAAGATTTAGTTCATTACCTCCCGTTTTCTTGATTACAGGTGAAAATGCCCACTTTCGTGGATCGATTTCGTGTGATGGGAGCGAATCGGATGTTTATTTTACCAATTTATCAAACATTTCATATTTCTGCATAAGCTGACCAATTATCGAAAACCTCTAAAGTAGACCTTTAAGGGCTTTGTTTTTGACAAAACTGGCTGATTTGTTAGAAGAAGAGGAATTCTTTTCAATGGTTGAAGCAAGCAGATTAGCAACTGCTTTTTTGTCTGTTATTAAAGAGTCAGCAAACTTGAGATGGTTCACAGTGGGACAGGTGTTCTTCCCTTTGATTTTTTTTAATGATGTTCCACACTTTTTTCTTGGAAGTTTTCGATGTCAGCCTGGAGCAGAAGCTTCTCCAGGACAGACGTTTACTGATTTTAAAAGTGTGTCTTGATTTAGCACGGAGTTTCTGATGGGCTCGAGGTTGGGACCCGAAGGTCGTTGGTATACCCGACGCTGAGCCCGTTTTCGAACTTTGGAAATTTGTTGGCAGTCTGAATCGAACCAGGGTGTTTTTGGCATTTGAAGTTTATCGGAAGACACTGGAATACAGGCTTTAGCACATTTGATCACAGTGTTAGTCAGAGATTCTGCTGGGTCCGGACTCTGAAGAAAATCAGTGTCCTGGAATTCCTTAGAAATAGTGGCTGCAAATAGATCCCAGTTTGCTTTCTTATAATTTAGATGTTGAGAGACAGAGACGTGTTCAGTTATGACGGGTTGTAGGACAGGGAAATGGTCACTTCCGTGCAGATCGTCATGGACAGACCACTCATAGTCCAGGACCAGCGAGGGGTCACAAACCGACAAATCTAAACACGAAAGTGAACCTGTGGAAGAGTGGAGGTAAGTTGCAGATCCGTCGTTCAGACAACACAAATCCAAATCCGAAAGGACATCCTCAATTAGCAGACCTCTGGATGACGTACGGACACTACCCCAAAGAGGATTGTGGCCGTTAAAGTCACCCAACAGCAAAAAAGGTCGAGGAAGTTCTCCTATCAGACTGACAAGGTCCTGACGACAAACCGGGACAGAAGGAGGTAAATAAAGAGAACAGATTGTCACAGTCTTATGGAGAGTGAATTCATCAGTCTGGCAGCAGACTGACCGAGTGGGAACTCTGGGAACTGTCTTTACGGCCGAAGCATAAGAAGAAGCTGTTGGCGTCTGACTTCCAATAAATCAGCTTGTAACTCAGACAAAAATGTGGAGAATAACAATGGGCTTAAAACACAGACTTGTCTAACACCCGACACAGAGTCAAAATACCCAGTTATTTTGATCCCCACTTTGACAGGTGCCTTCACATTTCTATATGTAGCCTTCAGAGTTTTAAACAGTTTTCCGTGAATGCCTGTTTTCTGTAATAAGAGGTACAGCAGTTTTTGTTTGTGTATACTATCAGATATATTTTTGTTTGCGTATAATCAACTATGTAAGTAAGTCATGTTGTTTATAGTCCAGCCGACCACAGATGGCCATATCAGGGCTGTCACCGCGTCCAAGCCTACTCACAAGTCATTAAAAAAGATTTTTTTAAGTTCACACAACAAAATACCCTTCAAAACATACTGGAACCTTCGTTTAAAAATCTTTCTTCTGTAAAATCTGAGATCAAATGAAAAATGTTGACCTCGTTCAGAAATTCAAAGATTTCATCAGGTGAGAACAAGGTTTTCATGGAGTCTGCTGTAAAATGTTTATGTGTCACATCATGCAAATCCCAACACTCTAAAAGAACATGTTTTACTGTGAATAGTACTTGACATGGAATGCACCACAGAGCTTCTTCACCTTTTAAAAGACAAGACTGGGTGTAAAACGAGTGGCCTGTGTGCAAACGGCACAAAACTGTTTCTTCTTTACGGCCGCCACGGGAACATGGTAAAAACTCTTCCAGGTTTGGATGGATTTTGTACAATTTGTTATCCGTCTGCGAGTTCCATTCCTCTTGCCATGCTTTAGAGAAGTCTACAAAGAGTGTGTAAAAGCGACCACCATGTTTTGTAAGGTATTTATGAATCAGTCACTGAAGCGAGAAAATGTTGTCTGTGTCTTTAAAGTTACGAACATCTTCAAGTGGTTGTGCCTGTCTATTTTCAACGACATTCTCCACATCAGAGAGTGCAGATATGCGGACATTAAAATTGCTACACATTAACCAAGGTAAGTCAGGATATTAGTCCATTAATTCAGACATACAGTTTTCTAACAGATTAATACCAATATCACGGTCTTTTCCATAAATCACCGAACGTTCAGGTAAAACAAAACCAGCAAGAATGTCAAACGGAGAATTCAAAACGGACTTACTACCTTCAGAAAGGCACAGCCCTCTGTTGACTGAAGCAATTGTTCCACATGGTAGGTAACAGATTTGTCTACACAACCAGCTACACCACCTTTTAGTTTTGTCGTGCATGGACAGTGAAACACATGAAAATCAGGGAAAGCATTTTCTTTATTACTTTAAAAAAAATTTTTTTTAAGATAGCTACACTTCCGAGGAGAAAGATATTTTAAACTTTTCACAGAAACGCTGGAGCGAATTTTTAGCTTCCAAAATAAACCCTGTACACTCCACGCTATTATTTCAAACACAGAAAACACTTTACCGGGTGAAAGTGTGGGTGTATGGGTGGATGAACTGGGTTGGTGTGTGAATGTGCTGACAACCGATGACTAAGGGTTAGAGACAGAATCGCCGACAGATTGTCTCGTTCGTAGTCCGTATCCTGATGACGTCGGCCTGGGGAAGCACTCACTAAGTCACAAGGCCGCCAAGTCACAGGGCCGCTAAGTCATAGGGCCGCCAAGTCACAGGGCCGCTAAGTCACATAAATTACAGCAAATTGCCAGAGGGTCCAGTAAGTCACTGGGCCGCCAAGTCACAGGGAACTAAGTCTGCTTGTCTGTTTCTGCTTGTGTGTCTGTCATCGACTATCAAACATATCACTGGGGTGTTTTGACCCTCGAAGGTCAAGCCTTGTTTCTTTTATGGTCTGTTTATCCTTTTAAGCATTGCAACTGCCTTCAGAAGGGCAGAATTGTAGATGTAAAAGCAGTATGAAGCCCTGTGACTTAGCGGCCCCGTGACTTAGCGGTCCTGCAGAATAAGGAATTGTGACTTAGCGGCCCCGTGACTTGGCGGCCCTGTGACTTGGCGGCCCCATGACTTAGTGACCTGTTTCCGTCGGCCTGCCCCTCGTCCCCGCATCAGTCACTGCACCAGATCACTGGTTGCAGAGTTGCATGAATAGGGTGTCGAAGCGGAGGAAGGCTTTCTTGTTGGCTTTCTTCGCTTCCTTCAGGAAAGGTAGCAGCTTACGACGCTGGTCCCTCATCCGAGTTTAATGTCCTCGGAAAAAAAACCCAACAACAGTAGATCGTTTATTCCTCAGTGCCCGACACCTAGCCAGAACTCTTGGCTTTGAGACTGTTGAAGCAGATAATCATGAGATGTGATCCCTTTCCAGACCGTAGACAGTGACCTCGCTCACTCTCGACTTCGTCCTCAATACCTATATCATATCTCACTACAGTCTTAATAGTCATTTCTGTCCGTGGGGGTGGGGAATGCAGTAACAAGAGATCATTTGGTCTACTTCTGCCTTCCAAATCGTCAACTTTCTTCCCTAGCTTGTCGATTTTTTTTCTTTCAGTTCTTTATTTTCTTTCACCACACTAGCAAAGTTATTCTGTAGCCTAGCCATTTGTTCCTGCAATGCGGAATGTGTACTGTCCGCAGTATATCCATTTGTTCCAGCAATGTGGAATGTGTACTGTCCGCAGTCTATCCATTTGTTTCCAGCAATGTGGAATGTGTACTGTCCGCAGTCTATCCATTTGTTCCTGCAATGCGGAATGTGTACTGTCCGCAGTCTATCCATTTGTTCCTGCAATGCGGAATGTATTGTGTCCGCAGTCTAGCCATTCCTTCCTGTAATGTGGAATGTATACTGTCCGCAGTCTATCCATTTCTTCCTGCACTCTGGAATGTTTACTGTCCGCAGTCTATCCATTTCTTCCTTCAATGTGGAATGTATACTGTCCGCAGTCTATCCATTCCTTCCTGCAGTGTGGAATGTATACTGTCCGCAGTCTATCCATTTCTTCCTTCAATGTGGAATGTATACTGTCCGCAATCTATCCATTCCTTCCTGCAATGTGGAATGTATACTGTCCGCAGTCTATCCTTTTCTTCCTGCAATGTGGAATGTATAGAGTCCATCTTGTTGACCATCGTAGTCATTTTCTGGTGCAGTGAACTGAACATTCTGACAACATCAGCAATGGCTGGTTGATCAACAGTAGCAGCACTGTTTTCCCCTCCCTGCGCCTGGCCCTGTCTTTGCGGAGTCAATGTGGATTTGATTGTTGTTTTTTGTTTTGTTTTGATTTGTTTTGTTGGGGCCGAGGTTCGTTTCGTTATCTCCACTGTGAAGTAAGAACGAACTACCACTGGAGCACGGACTGACACTGAGCGGACACTCAGGGCGGACACTCATGGCTGCTTTCTCACGAGCACGTTTTCTCGTGACAAGTCCATTAAAAAGAGCCCCACAGAGCTCGAAAACACACTGAAATAACCGGCATGTTGACATAAATTGATTTGTACAAACTAAAACACTCATTGGTGGAAACTTTTACAGTTTATTAACGAAAAACAAAAAACAAGACGGAGCTCTGAAAAAATGCGTCGAAAACCGACCGTAACAACTCACCCTCCTCGTCAAGTCAAGTCAAAATTATCTTTATCGAGGGTTAAAGAATATGCTTTCCAACTTTTTTACATCCTGCCCTCATAAACAAGAAAGAAACTAATTCAACATATAACCACAAGCTCAAAAACCATTTTTAAAAGCACACAATTTCTATCATGCAAATGCATAACTCTCATATGAAATATGAAACAATGATCAAACCATTGTTGGAACTTCAAGTTCAAGCACAGAGAGGAGAGAGAGAGAGAGAGAGAGAGAGAGAGAGAAGAGAGAGAGAGAGAGAGAGAAGAGAGAGATGGGGATAAGGGGATCGTATTGATGGAAATGGCTTCAACTGATGCGCAGAGTTTCTATCAGATGCATTTTTAGTGCTCTTTTAAATGTAGGTTTTGAGGGACATGATTTTACGGAGGAAGGCAAATTATTCCATGCAGTCCCTCCAGAGTACAGAAAACTTGATTTATAAAGATTACATCGAGGTCTGGGAAGAGACAGTTTATGAGTATATCTGTAACTATTGAAGACAAAACTTCCAAAGATTATCTTCGGGGCTGATCCATTCATTACATTGTACATGCACAAGCATTTGTTGAAGTAGAGTCTGTCTTTAAATGGAAGAATGTGTGTGTGTGTGTGTGTGTGTGTGTGTGTGTGTGTGTGTGTGTGTGTGTGTGTGTGTGTGTGTTGGGGGGAGGGGGGAGGTGTCACCCATGTAATGATGCTCGCTCATGCTTTCATTGCATGTAGAACTAGTTCTGATACTGGTGTAAATGTGCATGACTTTTTAAACTTTCACTATCGGTAGTGTTGTATTGTCAGTGTTGACCGCCAGCGTATTTAGGTTTTCACTTGGCTTTCTGCATAAAAGAATCGTTGCAAGTGAAGTTACCATTAGACACCCTACCCAGCGAAGCAATACAGCTATCGCTACAAATGATCAAGGATGAGATGACGGCAACGACAACAAAAACATTATGAACAATAAAAAAAATCATCAGTTTGTTCTCTTACCCCTCCCCGTCTCTCTCTCTCTCTCTCTCTCTCTCTCTCTCTCTCTCTCTCTCTCTCTCTCTCTCTCTCTCTCTCTCTCTCTCTCTTATTAGACATTCACCTTTTTCCCTGTTGTTGCCAGAGTGACTTGCATGTTTTCCTTTTTTTTTCTATTTTCTCTTCTTCTTTTCTTTTTTGTTTTCCCAGGGCTGGGTGGAAAAAGCATGTACAATTTGCTTATCTCATTACCCTGGTAAAGTAAAATTTCGTTCGTTTGTTAGTTCGTTCTGTCTCTGTCTCTGTCTGTCTGCTGTCTGTCTAGCTGTCTCTCTAACTTTCTCTCTCTCCCTCCCACCCCCCCCCCCCCCCCTCGTCCTTCACTGAGTCACGAGGGTGTGAAATAAGACACCATGCACACGTACACGAACATAACGGTGTCAGTCGGTGGTAGACAGGCAACACTGTGCGCTAGAGCACTGTGGGGGAAGTCACCAGGGGTGAGAGTGGTGTCTGTAACTGTAGCCAACAGACAGCAGGTAGCTGAAACTGAACACCCGTGTTGTTTCAACGTCTGTCTGGGTGTACACAACTCTAGACGTGTTCCTTTCCAGCTGAGAGGCACACCAAGAGCAAAACTTGTTACCTCGTGCGATCAACTAGGAGACACTGGAGACACAAAGGTAGGTGTGACCTCAAGATTTCTGTGAACTTGATCACTTTTGTCGTATTAGTTAAGCTTGGTGTTTGTCTATTTGCTTTAGATTCTGTTGGTGAGAATAGCCTGTTGACTGTAGTTGTACTCGCGTGTTTCTAGAAGACGTACTATTACGGTTGTGCAGAAAGGAAATGTTTTGGTTGGGATCAAAATTATTCGTCTTTACGACAGAAGACTAACAAAATCTGACAGTGAAAACAATGCCAGTTTAGCTGAACTTAGCCTATTTTAGTGACTAAAGTCAAACTGATGTAGAAACTGGAAGCAAAGAACTTTACTGCTTACGGCCCTACACACTATTTGCCTGTCTGTCTGTAACCTTATCTCGTATGTATCAACGAGTCTATCAACGAGTCTTTGCTTGACCATCCCAGCCCGATACATTCGGACTAGTATTCGGGGTAAAATCCGCGTCCACCAGAGTTTTTTTTTTTAAGACTCCGGATTGCAGTGTTTAGGCTACTGAAAGAGATAAAGTATAAATAAACATAAAAAAATAACGTGTGCGGTAACGCAGATTTTACCTACCGTGTAAAGCAGACCAGTACATCATACGTTAACGAGCAGTAGACAAAATGCACAAAACAATACAGACATAAAAGAAGCAAGTAATCTTGTAAGAAGTACGTCTTCTTCAGACGTTACCAGCAGCAGGCAAAATGCAGGAAACGATAGGACCCTGAAAGTCAGCATAGGACCCTGAAAGTCATCATAGGACCCTGAAAGTCATCATAGGACCCTGAAAGTCATCATAGGACCCTGAAAGTCATCATAGGACCCTGAAAGTCATCATAGGACCCTGAAAGTCATCATAGGACCCTGAAAGTCATCATAGGACCCTGAAAGTCATCATAGGGACCCTGAAAGTCATCATAGGACCCTGAAAGTCATCATAGGACCCTGAAAGTCATCATAAGACCCTGAAAGTAATCATAGGACCCTGAAAGTCATCATAGGACCCTGAAAGTAATCAGCATGAGAATGACAAGATCAGAAAGTGTGAGAAGAAGTGAGCACGATTAAAAACAAATATAGAGAGCAGGGAAGAAAAGGTAAGAGAGAGACAGAATGAGAAGTAAACAAGCAGAAAGGAGAAGGGTAAGAAGTGAAACAGATCACAAAAAGGAACGCCCGCGCGCGCGCGCCTGTGTGAGTGCGTGTGCGTGCGTGCGTGCGTGCGTGTGTGTATGTGTGTGTGTGTGTGTGTGTGTGTGTGTGGTGAGAGAGAGAGAGAGAGAGAGAGAGAGAGAGAGAGAGAGAGAGAGAGAGAGAGAGAGACAGACAGACAGACAGACAGACAGACAGAGGGGGAAGAAAAACACGGATAGACGATGGAATGGGGTGCGTGGGTGCTGTGGCACTAACTCACCCAGCCTGCCTTAACCGGAACAGGTTTCAGAGTATTTTCAGAGTTATTACCCCTGATTTTATGTACGATATGCAATGTTTTGTTTGAATAAAAAGAAGAAAATAAGCGCTACTTTAAAACTTAAAATACGAGTCGAGTACACGCTTGCACACACTAAAAAAAAAAAAAAGACAGATCGCTGTTATCATCACCATCCGTCTTATCAGTTTCCCCTTCTGCTTTAATTTGTGTTCGTGTTCCTGAGCATGGATTGCAACGTGCACGTGCACAGGGGCGCAGGAACAAAAGCCGGTGAGTCATTTGGTCAAGGTCGTCGGGGAATAGCCATTATTTTTATTTCTCTTGTCCAGATGATGTCATAAAACTGGGGTGAGGGAACCAGTGATCACTTGTGCCATCTATGAGGTATGAGCACACCAAGAAATAACAGGCATAAAGTACAAAGGTGCCTGGTTGAATCAGCTGCAGAGCAGGCTACTATGTTCGCAGTCTGATATTACGATGGGGCTTCAAATGCCGATTGCAAAGTCATCATGTTTGCTGCCTGTCTGAACGCATTGTCTTCTTCTGGTACTAGAGTAGTGTTATTTTAATTTGGTATATCCATCGTCTTTGGTGCATGCGAACGTCAAACTTGCACACAGAAAGGAGGAGAAGGAGGAGGAATAGAAGAAGAAGAAGAAAGAAGAAGAAGAAAGAAGAAGAAGAAAAAGAAGAAGAAGCAAGAGCAGCAGCAGCAGCAGCAGCAGCAGAAGAAGAAGAAGAAAAAGAAGAAGAAAGAAGAAGAAGAAGAAGAAGAAGAAGAACAACAACAACAACACAACAACAACAACAGACGATTATGATGAGGAGGAATAGAAAGAAGAAGAAGAAGAAGAAGAGAAGAAGAAGAAGAAAAAAAAAGAAAACAACAACAACAACAACAACAACAAAGACGATTATGATGATGATGAGATGGATATACTCAGCTTGTTTTCTTTCTATCTCGCATGAAAAAGGAGCGTGTTCCAAATGATAGAAACATTAATCATGAGTAATGACCCCTCTTCCCTCCTTTCACGTACGAAAAGCAGCCGCAGCACCTAAAATGGGTACCCTTCAAAATTAAGCCAGAAGGGACAGTGTATCCCAAGATGTTTGACGTTAACATGATTTGTCGTGATCTATTCACTCTAAAGCACCAAAAAATACATATGAAAAATGTATTGGGTGGGGGAGGGGGGGGGGGGGGGGGGGGGAGGGACCGTTTCTCGTGACCGAGTACAACATATGGTCCAAGCATACAATGTAACCATGTTAACCACCATATGCAAATCCATCATTAATTTTCATTAATACACATATAAACAGACAGATGTACATACATAGATACCACATACATGACCCCTCCACCCAAACATAAAGACATATGCATACATAAATACATACATGTATACATACATATGTCAATGAATTTTAGGCTACATGTAAACTTTTCTTTTAAGTGTCTTTTTTCAGTTGAAAAAAAAAGCGATCTATTTTTCTTATATATCAGTATTTACATTGAACATTTGGCCATTTGTCCCACTTGAAGCATATTCACAGTATGTTCAGTTTCAGCAAAGATGGCTCGGTACGGGCACCAACATTTTCTAAATTCTGTGGTTTTTTTTTTGTTTTTTGTTTTTGTTTTGTTTTGCCCTGTACTAAAATGAATGCTTCTTCAATTCTATATCTGTATCTTAAATAATATTAGAATGTCTGAGCAGAGGGCAGAATACTCTGCATGTTACATTTATAATTATGTATAAATTTGGCCAAAAGTAAAATCAAATCAATAACTTTGTCTGTAACAATGCTCCAAGCCTCCCTGAACAAAATTAATTTCTCCTCAAAAACAGGATTTTCCCACTTAGCACTTTTTATCTTGATTAGCACCGATAGCTCTTTCCAAAAATGAACTATAGGTCAATGCCAAAAGAGATGCGTAATGGTTTCCATCTCCTGTGTGCAAAAAAGACATAAGGGAGAGTCTGTTAGATTGCACATTGCAATATTGACAGATATTTTCCAGTTGGAAGAATCCGGTGCAGCAATCTTATCTGGAACCATCTAAGCTGAACATTGGTGGTAAATATACCAGAGGGATTTTACCGTTCTTTTCACCTGTGGACTGAAGTAATCAAACTAGGTCCGTTCTCTTCACCTGTGGACTGAGGTCATCAAACTAGGTCCATTCTTTTCACCTGTGGACTGAGGTCATCAAACTTGATCCGTTCTCTTCACCTGTGGACTGAGGTCATCAAACTAGGTCCGTTCTTTTCACCTGTGGACTGAGGTCATCAAACTAGGTCCGTTCTTTTCACCTGTGGACTGAGGTCATCAAACTTGATCCGTTCTCTTCACCTGTGGACTGAGGTCATCAAACTTGATCCGTTCTCTTCACCTGTGGACTGAGGTCATCAAACTAGGTCCGTTCTTTTCACCTGTGGACTGAGGTCATCACACTTGATCCGTTCTTTTCACCTGTGGACTGAGGTCATCAAACTAGGTCCGTTCTCTTCACCTGTGGACTGAGGTCATCACACTTGATCCGTTCTTTTCACTTGTGGACTGAGGTCATCAAACTCGATCCGTTCTTTTCACCTGTGGACTGAGGTCATCACACTTGATCCGTTCTTTTCACCTGTGGACTGAGGTAATCAAACTAGGTCCGTTCTCTTCACCTGTGGACTGAGGTCATCAAACTTGATCCGTTCTCTTCACCTGTGGACTGAGGTAATCAAACTTGATCCGTTCTCTTCACCTGTGGACTGAGGTCATCAAACTAGGTCCGTTCTTTTCACCTGTGGACTGAGGTCATCAAACTTGATCCGTTCTCTTCACCTGTGGACTGAGGTCATCAAACTCGATCCGTTCTTTTCACCTGTGGACTGAGGTCATCACACTTGATCCGTTCTTTTCACCTGTGGACTGAGGTAATCAAACTAGGTCCGTTCTCTTCACCTGTGGACTGAGGTCATCAAACTTGATCCGTTCTCTTCACCTGTGGACTGAGGTCATCAAACTTGATCCGTTCTCTTCACCTGTGGACTGAGGTCATCAAACTAGGTCCGTTCTTTTCACCTGTGGACTGAGGTCATCAAACTTGATCCGTTCTCTTCACCTGTGGACTGAGGTCATCAAACTAGGTCCGTTCTTTTCACCTGTGGACTGAGGTAATCAAACTCGATCCGTTCTTTTCACCTGTGGACTGAGGTAATCAAACTTGATCCGTTCTCTTCACCTGTGGACTGAGGTCATCAAACTAGGTCCGTTCTTTTCACCTGTGGACTGAGGTCATCACACTTGATCCGTTCTCTTCACCTGTGGACTGAGGTCATCAAACTAGGTCCGTTCTTTTCACCTGTGGACTGAGGTCATCAAACTAGGTCCGTTCTCTTCACCTGTGGACTGAGGTCATCACACTTGATCCGTTCTTTTCACCTGTGGACTGAGGTCATCAAACTTGATCCGTTCTCTTCACCTGTGGACTGAGGTCATCAAACTAGGTCCGTTCTTTTCACCTGTGGACTGAGGTCATCAAACTTGGTCCGTTCTTTTCACCTGTGGACTGAGGTCATCAAACTAGGTCCGTTCTTTTCACCTGTGGACTGGAGTCATCAAACTAGGTCCGTTCTTTTCAGTAGTGGCCAGATGACACATCTCAGACTGTCAAAAGATGTAATAATTTAAAGGACTCTTCCTAGATGGAATAGATTTGAAGGACTGTCCAATAGATGGAATAGATTTGAAGGACTTGAAGGACTGTCCTAGATGGAATAGATTTGAAGGACTGTCCTAGGTGGAAAAGATTTGAAGGACTGTCCTAGGTATAAATAGATTTGATGAACTGTCCTGAATGGAATAGATTTGAAGGACTATCCTGGTGGAATAGATTTGATGGACTGTCCTAGGTGGAATAGATTTCAAGGACTGTCCCTGGTGGAATAGATTTGAAGTACTATTCTAGGTGGAATAGATTTGAAGGACTGTCCTGAGCGGAATAGATTTGAAGGACTTTCCAAGGAGGAAGGTAGAATAGGTTTGACATCGTAGGTGGAATAGATTTGAAGGACTGTCCCTGGTGGAATAGATTTGAAGGACTGTCCTAGGTGGAATAGATTTGAAGGACTATTCTAGGTGGAATAGATTTGAAGGACTGTCCTGAGCGGAATAGATTTGAAGGACTTTCCAAGGAGGTAGGTAGAATAGGTTTGACATCGTAGGTGGAATAGATTTGAAGGACTGTCCCAGGAGGAATAGATTTGAAGGACTGTCCCAGGAAGAATAGATTTGAAGGACTGTCCCTGAAGGACTGTCCCAGGTGGAATAGATTTGACGGACTGTCCTAGGTGGAATAGATTTGAAGGACTGTCCTAGGTGGAATAGATTTGAAGGACTGTCCTAGGTGGAATAGATTTGAAGGACAATCCTAGGTGGAATAGATTTGAAGGACTGTCGTAATTGGAATAGATTTCAAGGACTGTCCCAAGTGGAATAGATTTGAAGGACTGTCCCAGGTGGAATAGATTTGAAGGACTCTCCCAGGTGGAATAGATTTGAAGGACTGTCCCAGGTGGAATAGATTTGAAGGACTCTCCCAGGTGGAATAGATTTCAAGGACTGTCTCAGGTGGAATAGATTTGAAGGACTGTCCCAGGTGGAATAGATTTGAAGGACTGTCTCAGGTGGAATAGATTTCAAGGACTGTCCAGGTGGAATAGATTTGAAGGACTGTCCCAGGTGGAATAGATTTCAAGGACTGTCTCAGGTGGAATAGATTTGAAGGGCTGGCGTAATTGGAATAGATTTGAAGGACTGTCCTAGGTGGAATAGATTTGAAGGACTGTCCTAGGTGGAATAGATTTGAAGGGCTGTCGTAATTGGAATAGATTTGAAGGACTGTCCCAGGTGGAATAGATTTGAAGGACTGTCCTAGGTGGAGTAGATTTGAAGGACTGTCCTAGGTGGAATAGATTTGAAGGGCTGTCGTAATTGGAATAGATTGAAGACTGTCCCAGGTGAATAGATTGAGGACTGTCCTAGGTGGATAGATTTGAAGGACTGTCCTAGGTGGAATAGATTTGAAGGGCTGTCGTAATTGGAATAGATTTGAAGGACTGTCCCAGGTGGAATAGATTTGAAGGACTGTCCCAGGTGGAATAGATTTGAAGGGCTGTCGTAATTGGAATAGGTTTGAAGGACTGTCCCAGGTGGAATAGATTTGAAGGACTGTCCCAGGTGGAATAGATTTGAAGGACTGTCCCAGGTGGAATAGATTTGAAGGGCTGTCGTAATTGGAATAGATTTGAAGGACTGTCCAGGTGGAATAGATTTGAAGGACTGTCCCAGGTGGAATAGATTTGAAGGACTGTCCCAGGTGGAATAGATTTGAAGGACGAAGGTTTGAGTCTGACCAGCCGGCGAGGAACAGTTGTGTTATGGCAGAGTTCAGAGGAGCAGGGTGAAGGGGAAAGGGGTGGTGTTATGGCAGAGTTCAGAGAAGCAGGGTGAAGGGGAAAGGGGTGGTGTTATGGCAGAGTTCAGAGGAGCAGGGTGAAGGGGAAAGGGGTGGTGTTATGGCAGAGTTCAGAGGAGCAGGGTGAAGGGGAAAGGGGTGGTGTTACGGCAGAGTTCAGAGGAGCAGGGTGAAGGGGAAAGGGGTGGTGTTATGGCAGAGTTCAGAGGAGCAGGGTAAAAGGGAAAGGGGTGGTGCCGTGGTGGTATTAACCTGCAGAGATGAGGAGTCTGCAGTGACCTATCATCAGTGTGACAGTGAAGGTGCTGCTGGGCAGTACTGCTCCTGACCATCTCTCCGCCAGTGTCACACTCTGGACTAAACGGACTTGTCCGTTGTAACTCAAACGCATGATCGTGACAGGAGTCCTCCAACCTTTGTTTGAAACCTTTGTTTAAAACCTTTGTTTAAAACCTTTTTTTTCGGAAGGGGGGGGGGGGGGGGGGGGGGGGGGAGGGGGAGGACGGAAGAATGGGCTTCCACCCTGCTATCTTTCAACCACTTTTTTTTTGACTCACGTGCAGTCTGTGTGTTAACTACTGTTAGATATGAGCATACTGTTTTTATTCTTTTCTTCTTTTTTTAAAAATTCTAACTGATTGACATTTGTATGCTGATGCTGATCTTTTTGCCTTAAATACAAAGTATAATGGGATAATCATGTACTAATGGTTGATGTGCTGACGCCGTCATTATGTAGTAACTGATACTTATAACAAATGCAAACAATCAAACCGATGAATAGATATTACAGTACTAATACGATTAAACTTAAAGTGTGTGTGTGTGTGTGTGTGTGTGTGTGTGTGTGTGTGTGTGTGTGTGTGCGTGCGTGCGTGCGTGCGTGCGTGCGTGCGTGCGTGCGTGCGTGCGTGCGCGTGCGTGCGTACGTGCGTGCGTGCGTGCGTGCGTGTATGTGTGTGTGTGTGTGTGTGTGTGTGTGTGTGTGTGTGTGTGTGTGTGTGTGTGTGGTGTGTGCGCGCGCGCGCGCGTGTATGTGTGTGTGCGTTTTTTTTGTTTAAATGATTTCAACATCGCTCACTGTCCAACCCACACTAGTTATCTGTCGTTCAAAAAACTACAATAACAATGACATCATGCTGGTCCTCATAATAACACGGGCCATAGTAAACAACCTAAACACGTTTCAATAATAAACGTGAACCTTGATGACTCGTTCTCACAATATTCACCTTCCAGATCTCTGTCATTGTTTTCTCTTGCCTCATTTTTGTACTCCCAGTTCTTAAAGAACAGGGAGTACTTTAGAATGGGAACGAAGAAATGCTGTGTGTGTGTGTGTGTGTGTTGTGTGTGGTGTGTGTGTGTGTGTGTGTGTGTGTGTGTGTGTGTGTGTCTGTGTGTCCGTGGTCAAAATGTGTTCCACTCGCTCCAGACAAAACTACTGGGTCGACCTTTCTGAAAATTTGTAGGTATGTTCATTATGGGTCAAAGATGATGCCCGACGTTTTAGTTTACCGTTACAGCCGTTACTAACGGCTGTAACGGCCTGTAACGCTTTTTCTTCTTTATGGAATATCTCCGAAAGTACCTGGCCGATCTGAGTGAAAATTAGCAGGTATGTTCATTATGGGTCACGGATAATGCCCGATGTTTTAGTTTACCCGTTACAGTCGTTACTAACGGCTGTAACAGCCTGTAACGGTTTTTCCTTCTTTTTAGAATATATTTAAAAAGTACTTGACCGATCTTCCTGAAAATTTGCAGGTATGTTCATTATGAGTCACAGATGATGCCCGATGTTTTAGTTTAGTAACGGCTGTAACGGCCTGTAACGCTTTTTCTTCTTTATGGAATATCTCCGAAAGTACTTGGCCGATCTTTGTGAAATTTAGTAGGTATGTTCATTATGGGTCTCGGATGATGCCCGATGTTTTAGTTTACCCCGTTATAGCCGTTACTAACGGCTGTAACAGCCTGTAACGGTTTTCCGTCTTTATAGAATATCTCAAAAAGTACTAGGCGATCCTTCAGAAAAATTGTAGGTATGTTCATTATGGGTCAAGAATAATGCCTGATGTTTTAGTTTACCGTTATAGCCGTTACTAACGGCTGTAACGGCCTGTAACGCTTTTTCTTCTTTATAGAATATCTCAGAAAGCACTTGGCCGATCTTTCTGAAAATGTGTAGGTATGTTCATCATAGGTCACGGATGATGCGCGATGTTTTAGTTTACCGTTACAGCCGTTACTTACGGATGTAACGGCCTGTAACGCTTTTTCTTCTTTATGGAATATCTCAGAAAGTACTTGGCCGATCTTTGTGAAAATTTACAGGTATGTTCATTATGGGTCACGGATGATGCCCGATGTTTTAGTTTAGTAACGGCTGTAACGGCCTGTAACGCTTTTTCTTCTTTATGGAATATCTCCGAAAGTACTTGGCGATCTTTGTGAAATTTAGTAGGTATGTTCATTATGGGTCTCGGATGATGCCCGATGTTTTAGTTTACCCCGTTATAGCCGTTACTAACGGCTGTAACAGCTGTAACGGTTTTCCGTCTTTATAGAATATCTCAAAAAGTACTAGGCGATCCTTCAGAAAAATTGTAGGTATGTTCATTATGGGTCAAGAATAATGCCTGATGTTTTAGTTTACCGTTATAGCCGTTACTAACGGCTGTAACGGCCTGTAACGCTTTTTCTTCTTTATAGAATATCTCAGAAAGCACTTGGCCGATCTTTCTGAAAATGTGTAGGTATGTTCATCATAGGTCACGGATGATGCGCGATGTTTTAGTTTACCGTTACAGCCGTTACTTACGGATGTAACGGCCTGTAACGCTTTTTCTTCTTTATGGAATATCTCAGAAAGTACTTGGCCGATCTTTGTGAAAATTTACAGGTATGTTCATTATGGGTCACGGATGATGCCGATGTTTTAGTTTACCCGTTATAGCCGTTACTAACGGCTGTAACAGCCTGTAACGGTTTTTCGTCTTTATAGAATATCTCAGAAAGCACTTTGCCGATCTTACTGAAAATTTGTAGGTAAGTTCATTTTGGGTCACAAATAATGTCCGATGTTTTAGTTTACCGTTATTCTGTTACTAACGGCTGTAACGGCCTGTAAGCCTTTTCTTCTTCATGGAATATCTCAGAAAGTACTTGGCCGATCTTTGTGAAAATTAGCAGGTATGTTCATTATGGATCAAGGATGATGCCTGATGTTTTAGTTTACCGTTATAGCATTACTAACGGCTGTAACGGCCTGTAACGGTTTTTTTTCTTTTCTTTATGGAATATCTCAGAAAGTATTGGCCGATCTTTGTGAACATTAGCAGGTATGTTCACTATGGGTCACGGATGATGCCCAATGTTTTACTTTACCGTTATAGCCGTTGCTAACGGCTGTAACGGCCCGTAACGCTTTTCTTCTTTATGGAATATCTCAAAAAGTGCTTGGCCGATCTTTGTGAAAATTAGCAGGTATGAACATTATGGGTTACGGATGATGCCCGATGTTTTAGTTTACCGTTATAGCCGTTACTAACGGCTGTAACGGCCTGTAACGGTTTTTCTTCTTTAAGGAATATCTCAGAAAGAACGTGGCCGATATTTCTGAAAATGTTTGTAGATATGTTCATTATGGGTCACGGATGATGCCCGATGTTTAAGTTTACCGTTAGAGCCGTTACTAATGGCCCATATGGAAAATCTCAGAAAGTTCTTGGCCGATCTTTCTGAAAATTTGTAAGTATGTTCATTTTAGGTCACAGACGATAGCCGATGTTTACCAGAATAGCCGTTACTAACGGTTACACGAGCCCAAGACGATTTTTCCTCTTTATGGAATATCTCACGCGTATTCAGGATAAACTGGGAGTACGTTTATATGCTTTGCATCTTGTTTTTCCTTCTTTCTATCTTTCCCATACAACCTCTGCCTCTGTTGTCGTTTTCTCTTTTCCCGTACTCTCTCTTCTCTCTCTCTCTCTCTCTCTCTCTCTCCTCGCTCGCTCGCTCGCTCTCTCTCTCTCTCTCTCTCTCTCTCTCTCTCTCTCTCTCTCTCTCTCTCTCTCTCTCTCTCTCTCTCTCTCTCTCTCTCTCGGGGGGCGGCGCGAACGGTAGTTTGGCGTGTCAAGACGCACTTTATAGCTCTCTGTAAATTTCATTGTCTACGTTGAAGTAAGCGCAGTATTTCTACCCAGATTTGATCACGCAGTGCATGAAGTGTCATGCCATCCGGAACGTTAGACTTCAGGGCCTCTTGTGGCTCTTTTCTGCCCATTTTTCTGGGTTACATGTCAAAACGGGCTAGGCAGAAATTCAAATTCCAAGTCGCCATACTGCAGCTGAAAAGGAGAGTGGACGGTGCTGTGGCAGGTTTGCTCCTGTCGTACTTGTTCTGGGGGAGTCTTCTCTCCGTTGCGGTGACATCGAAAGCAACCCTGGTCCCAACCCTTCGCAAGGCCGTGAGAGCTCCAGGCAGACCCGATTCTCCAGCACTGGGACGAGCGGTGGCAGAGTGAGCCTGGAGAAGCCTGTCAACCCTCAGGGAGGCGCCTCTACCCAGCCGACGAAGGAACCGTCCTTGTCCGACCTCATGACCATGTTCCAGTCGATGGACAGGAAATTCGACGAGGTCAAGCAGGACATACGTGTCCTGCGTGGGGGGTATGCTGCCATGCAGGAGGAGCTGAGAGGGCTGAGACGGGAGGTGGACGAACTTCGGCAGCAGAACAACGACCTGCAGAGAAGGAATGACGACCTGGCATCGAGGATGGACAAACTGGAAAGGAAGACGGACGACCTGGAGGGGATGTCCACACGAAACAACGTTCTGTTCTACGGCTTGCCTAGGAGGGAAAAACGAGACAAGTGTTGAATGTGAAGACCTGCTTAGGGATCTCATCACTGACAAGTTGGGGCTGTCCCGTGACGTAGAGTTTGATAGGGCCCATCGCGTGAACTCTAAACAGGATTCCCCGATCATCGCTAGGTGTGTTTTCTACAAACAGAAGACGGACATCTGAGAGCGAAACGAAAACTTAAGGGCACCAGCGTCTTTGTGGGCGAGGACTTCTCCACCAGAGTGAGAGAAATGCGAAGGAAAACTGACACCTCATCTGAAAAAGGCGCGAAGTGATGGGAAACGGGCCACCATGATCCATGATCATCTGTTGGTGGACAGTATCCGGTATATGTTGGACTCAGGTGACCATCTCGTGCCAATGAAATAGGGTTCCGGCCGGTCCCTTTCTCATCCCGGATCTTTGTCCGCGGCTGTGGAGGGAACGTCTACTGAGGCGACACCGGTTACCTGCTCACCGCACGACAGTGGCAGTGAGCTGGCGACGCCACGTGAAAACTGTGCACCCGTGTTCTGTGACGATGTTTTTGTGTCACCTGAACACGTGGACAGTGATGCCGTGGGTGTGTTGAATGAAAATGTAAATAGTTCGAACTTGTCCGAGTTGAGAAATGAGTTTAATGATGCCAGTGTGTGTAATACATCAAAACCGTTTTCTTTCCAACATTGGAACATTAATGGATTGCTTACAAAATTTTATGATCATGATTTTGTTTCGTATGTCTGTTCTTTGATTTTGTCTGTTTAGTTGAGACGTTCTTAGAAGATTTTCAATTGTCTATTTTTAAAGGGTACACGGTGTTTTGTAGACCGGCTATTAAACTGTCAGTACACGGAAGACGCTCAGGCGGAGTTGTCTGCCTTGTAAGGAATGAGCTGTGTCCTTATGTCAAACCTGTATGTGTGAAATCTTCTCTTTTCTACGCTTTTCTTTTGAATAAATGTCTTTTCGGTATAGATAGAGACATTATGTATGTTTGTGCTTACATACCACCTGAAAGCTCACCCTATTATGTGCATTTTGACTGTGGAAATGGTGTCGCTTTATTGGAAGATTTTTATGTGACTGCTGTGTAATGAAGAACATGATGCTTATGTAGTAATAAATGGAGACTTAAATAGTAGAACCTCAAACATTTCTAGTGATTTTGTAACTAATGATTGTGATTATGAAAATCAACATTTGAGTGGTCCTTTGAACTTGAACAGAAATTCTGAAGACATGTGCTTAAAAACTATGGCAAAATGTTACTCAACATGTGCACTGTTTTAAACCTGTGTATTTTGAATGGTATGTGTCAGGGTGACCTTCAAGGTCATTACACGTACATATCGGATAATGGTAGCAGTGTAAATGATTATTTTTTACTGTCGAATGATCTGTTCTCAATAATTTCTGATAGCAGTAGAATGTCTGACAGGATCGAATCTGATCATTTGCCTTTGGAGTTATATGTTCATTTCCCAAAGAATATAAGATATGTCCAAAAAGATAATGGTAATGTTCAGGTTTTGGAAAAGTTTATATGGGACGAAGCCCACCGCAGTATATTAATAGACAACATCTGTTCAAATGAAATGCAAATTCAGTTTGAAATGACGATCACTTTGATTGATGAAAATATTAACGAGGCACTTGAGCTTTTTAATCATTGTATAAAAAGTGCAGCAGACTTTATGAAGAGACAGGTACACATTGGTAAGGGCGTGAAAGAGGACGACTGGTATGATGATGACTGTCGTGTGGCCAAAAGAGCTGTACGCAATTTGTTGAACAAATTTAAGCGTACATTGTGTGCACTGATCGCACTTCTTTATGTATAGCAAGGCGCGAATATAAACATTTGTTGAAGAGAAAAGAGAAGCAGTTCAATGACACTTTGCTCAATAATTTATTAACTTCGGTAAATAGTCAACAGGAATTCTGGAAATCTGTGCGTAAAATTTCCAAGACAAGAAGGCAGCCTTTGAATGATATTAGCATAAACGATTGGTATGTACATTTTAAAGAATTGTTAGAAAGAAAAGACAAATTTCATAATGATCTGATTCAGGGAGTAGATATTAGTAACCAACGTGCTTTTGGAAATCGTTATAGTGCTATAAATAATGACGATTGTTGTGATGACGATGGTGATGAATCCGACAGTAGTGATAGCGAAAGTGATTTGAATCAGCCTATCTCAGCAGGAGAAATTTTGAGCGCTTTAAAGACACTGAAAAATCGCAAGGCGGCTGGACCTGATAAAACTATAGGGGAATTTATCAAAAATGCTTCCAAATCAAACTTAGTAATGGAATTTTTTGTTAATTTTTTTTCAATTCCCTATTTAATAGAGGCATATACCCTGAAAGCTGGTGTGAATCAATTGTTTTACCATTATATAAAAAGGGTGATGTTATGAATCCAAATAACTACAGAGGAATTTCGCTGTGTAATGTATGCAGTAAAACTGCACAGAACAGTTATTGATAAAAGACTTCAAGTTTGGGTTGAGGATAATAACATTACAGGTGAATTTCAGCTGGATTTAAACAAAATCATTCCACAACAGACCATATGTTCACGTTATTAGCTTTCGTTCAAAAACAGTTTTGTCTGAATCGTAAATTGTATGTTGCTTTCGTCGATTTGAGAAAGCCTTTGATTCTATTAATAGAAACTATGCTTTGGCCTATTTTGTTGAAAAACGGAATTCATGGAAAGTATGTATAAATGTATTTTTGAGTATGTATGACCATGTAAAGGCAAGGGTGCGTTGTGGTGCTGCTTTAACAAATTATATCAACTGTACATCTGGTGTTAAGCAGGGTGATGTTTGCAGCCCAGTTTTGTTTTCTCTTATTTATTAATGAGTTGACTTCCAAAGTCATAAGCTCTGGAAAGCATGGTGCCCATTTTGTAAATGATGTTTTTGAAATATTTATATTACTTCTTGCTGATGACGTTGCATTAATATCAGAGACTGTAATAGGCCTCCAAACTCAGTTGAATAGTTTTGCAAAGGGCCGCTGATTCACTCCACTTGAAAGTAAATATGAGTATAAGTAACATAATTGTTTCAGAAAAGGCGGTTATCTCGCTGTAGAGAAAAATGGACATACAATGCAATATATATGCCTGTTGTAATGTATATAAGTACTTAGGGATATATTTCTCTACGAGATTAAGTTTCACTTTTGCATGTAAAGATATTGCTTGTAGAGCCAAAAACGCATTGTTATGTATTATGAAGAAATTGACGATGCTTAACAATGAATCTCTTGCCTTGTTTTTGAAATTGTTTGATGCTAAAATCCTGCCTATGTTACAAATACGGGGCTGAACTGTGGGGTCTTGATGCTGGAGCTGCACAATGCGAAAAGGTTCATTTATTTGCTTTAAAAAGTTTTTGGGTGTCTCACCACAAACACCAAATGATTTGTGTATGGTTAGACTGACAGATACCCATATCTTTGCACTCCACTGTTAATGTGTCAAGTACTGGTTAAAACTAACTCAGATGGCTGAACATAGATTGCCTCATAAAGCGTATAAAATGCTGTTAGAACTAGATAATAGAGGCAAGATGAACTGGGTGTCGCATGTTAGAATGAAATTATACGAATATGGTTTTGGGTATGTGTGGCTTAACCAAGGTGTCGGAGATATGAACAACTTTGTCCGTACGTTTTAAAGAAAGACTTATCGTTTGTAGATGGCAAGAGTGGAATTTCCATGTTCAAATAGTAACAGGTTTAGTTTTTATACAACATTTAATGATCTTCATATTCTCCCCAATGTACATGTCAATGCGTATGGACAGGCACCTAAAGTTTATAATGACTAAGTTTAGAACTGGAGTGTTGATATTTTTGTTCATCATTATCGTTATAAACAAATTAATAACTCTGATCTGCTATGTCCATTATGTCGACGTCAAGAGAAGATGAAGTGCATTTTGCATTAACTTGTCCAGAATTACAAGATTTAAGAGGAAAATTCAATCCACGGAAATTTTATACAAGACCTTGTCTGTTCAGGCTTGTCTTGTTAATGACATCTAAGAATGAAAGCATTGTAAAACAGTTTGCTGTTTATCTGTATAAAGCTTTCAAAAGGCGAAGCGTTTATGTAATGTAATTATCATATTGAATCTGGTGATGCTGCTTTATTGTGTCTCATGTACATCCCCTTCTGAGGGGCCAAGGCCTATAAGAATAAAACATCTGAATCTGAATCTGAATTCTCTCTCTCTCTCTCTCTCTCTCTCTCTCTAATAATAGTTTCTGTCTGTATTACTCTTATCTCATCTTTCGTGATCTCTTTTTTTTCTCTCGTATCTTTCCCATACATGCTCTATTATCGTCTCCATACATGATGTGACAGCCGAAAGCTGATAGCCTAGGTCTACTTATTTTCACGGAAGTGGGGAAGTCTGTGTGTTTTATGTAGGCCCACTTCTGTGTCTGATGTAGATCTGCCCGTATGTATCTCGTTCTGCTTGCGTGTAATGTAGTTCTGCCGGTGTCTGATGTAGATCTGCCCGTATTTGATCTAGTTCTGCTTGTGTGTAATGTAGTTTGCCGATGTGTGATGCAGATCTGTCCGTTCTGATGTGGGCCTACTAATGCTTGTGTTTGAAAAGCACAGCTTGCGATTGATGTAGTTCTGTTTGTGACTGATGATACACCACCCGTGTTTGATGCAGTCCTGCAGGACCGTGTCTGCTGTGGCTCTGTCTGTGATGTGTATAGTTCTGCCTGTGTTTCTACATTTTCTTTGCGCGCGCACCACGTCGTTAGTTAGGACCACGGCAACCGCGTGGGAGCTCAGTCTGACACAAGTCGATCTACAGTACGTCAGGACCATGGCCACAGTGTGAACACAGACTGACACAGCTCTGCCTCTGGATAGAAACCACGGTAACGATGTGAACACAGACTGACACAGCTCTGCCTCTGGATAGAACCACGGTAACGATGTGAACACAGACTGACACAGCTCTGCCTCTGGTTAGAACCACGGTAACGATGTGAACACAGACTGACACAGCTCTGCCTCTGGTTAGAACCACGGTAACGATGTGAACACAGACTGACACAGCTCTGCCTCTGGTTAAACAGCCACAGCAACGGTGTACAAATCTACCGTTATTTAGGGCCACAGTAACGGTATACAATTCTACGGTTATTTAAGGCCACAGTAACATTGTACAACTCTACCGTTGGAATGTAACGTAATGGCGGATTGCTGAACAACTGCAAGTTTGGGCTCCCTTGAATATTGCTGTGTTGAAGCGAACACAGGGGGTATTGGACTATGTGGTGAAGTGTGCTTACTTCGGACGGACTATTGCGATAATGTGCTGTGTTTGGAGTTTATTGACCCACCAGGTGACTTTATTTAGTCGCATTTAATTGTTGTTATTATTTTAATAGAAATAGGCGTCTGAAGAAAACATGTTTTGATGTAGAGAACGTCAAGCCTGTCATTTAAAATATATACGGGAAAGTGAGGTCGGAGAGTGTGAGGGAGATAGAGAGAAAAGCAGGCGCCTGTGCTTGCGCGTGTCTTTCGTGTCTCTGAAAACACCAGCGTGTGAAACGTGAACCGACGTGGCCAATACATTTGATTGTACTCCCAGTTCTTAAAGAACAGGGAGTACTTTAGAATGGGGAACGAAGAAATGCGGTCTGTGTGTCTGTCCGTCCGTCCGTCTGTCCGTTGTCAAAATGTGTTCCACTCGCTCCAGACAAAACTACTGGGCCGATCTTTCTGAAAATTTGCAGGTATGTTTATTATGGGTCAAGGATGATGCCCGATGTTTTACTTTACCGCTATAGCCGTTACTAACGGCTGTAACGGCATGTAACGGTTTTTCTTCTTTATGGAATATCTCCGAAAGTAAGCTTACTTGGCCGATCTTTGTGAAAATTAGCAGGTATGAACATTATGGGTCACGGATGATGCCCGATGTTTTAGTTTACCCCGTTATAACCGTTAATAACGGCTATAACGGCCTGTAACAGTTTTTCTTCTTTATGGAATGTCTCAAAAAGAACGTGGCCGATCTTTCTGAAAATGTGTAGGTATGTTCATTATGGGTCACGGATGATGCCCGATGTTATAGTTTATCCCGTTATAGCCGTTACTAACGGCTGTAACGGCCTGTTACGTTTTTTCTTCTTTATGGAATATCTCAGAAAGTACTTGGCAGATCTTTGTGAAAATTAGCAGGTATGTTCATTATGGGTCACCGATGATGCCCGATGTTTTAGTTTACCCCGTTATAACCGTTACTAACGGCTGTAACGGCCTGTAATGGTTTTCTTTTTTTTTTAATGGAATATCTCAGAAAGTACTTGGCCGATCTTACTTAGAATTTGTAGGTATGTTCATTATGGGTCAGAATACTGCCGGATGTTTTAGTTTACCGTTATAGCCGTTACTAATGGCCTGTAACGGTTTTTCTTCTTTATAAAATATCTCAGAAAGTTCTTGGCCGATCTTTGTGAAAATTAGCATGTATGTTAATTATGGGTCACAAATAATGCCCAATGTTTTTGTTCACCGTTATAGCCGTTACTAACGGCCTGTAACGTTTTTTCTTCTTCATTGAATATCTCAGAAAGTACTTGGCCGAACTTTGTGAAAATTTGCAGGTATGTTCATTATGGGTCACGGATGATGCCCGATGTTTTAGTTTGCCGTTATAGCCGTTACTAACGGCTATTACGGCCCATAACGGTTTTTCTTCTTTATGGAATATCTCAGAAAGTACTTGGCCGAGCTTTCTGAAAATTTGTAGGTATGTTCATTAGACGCGACGGATGATGCCCGACGTTTTAGTTTACCGTTATACCTGTTACTAACGGCTGTCATGGCCCATAACGGTTTTCTTCTTTTTTTTTAAATGAAATATCTCAGAAAGTACTTGGCCGATCTTTGTGAAAATTTGCAGGTATGTTCATTATGGGTCACGGATCATGCCCGACGTTTTAGTTTATCGTTATGGCCGTTACTAACGGCTGTAACAACACATAACGGTTTTTCTTTTTAATGGCATATCTCAGAAAGTACTTGGCCGATCTTTCTGAACATTTGTATATATTATGGGTCACGGATGATGCCCGATGTTTTATTTTACCGTTATAGCGTTACTAACGGCTATAACGGCCCCTAACGGTTTTCCTTCTTCATGGAATATCTCAGAAAGTACGTCGCCGATATTTCTGAAAATTTATAGGTATGTTCAGTTCAAGTTTACTGTTATACCCGTTACTAACGGCCCATAATGGTTTTCTTCTTTATGGAAATCTCAGAAAGGTCTTGGTGGATCTTTCTGAAAAGTTGTAAGTATGTTCATTATTGGCCACAGATGATGGCCGATGTTTACCAGAATAGCCATTACTAACAGTTAGACCAGCCCAAGTCGGGTTTTCCTCTTTATGGAATATATCATGCATATTCAGGATATACTGGGAGTACGTTTATATGCTTTGCATCTTGTGTCTCTTGTGTAGCTGTTACTCGTCCAGCCAGTTGAAAACGGTTTGGGGAAGTTATTTCTTTAGCACGATCTATCCGTCCGGTTATGTGTGTTCGCACATATTATGTCAAATGACAAGGCAAAGCATCCTGCTAACCCCCCCCCCCCCCCCCCCTCCCCGGTTGTTGACAGTGAAGGCAAGAGACTGTGTTCTGACGTCAGACTCACGGGATCGGACTGTAACGACACAATAGTCAATCCAGATTTCTTGTCCAGCACGCTGTTGGAAACAACTCATCAGGGTCCCCTTTCCAGCCCGCCATGTCGTCTGCTGGGACAGTGAGGGAGGAGGTGAAGGCGCCATGACCGATCCAGTTGTACTGGAAATTTGCTGTCGAAAAATGTGGCCGCCCAGGTGACCAACGAATCGAGGAAGGAGATAGTGAGGCTTAGAGAGCAGCTGGAGACCAAGGACAAGGAGATCCGAGCGCTGCAAGAGCAGGTCGACGATCTGGAGCAATACGGGAGGCGTAATAATCTCCGTATCAGTTCCGTGCCTGAGTCGGCCGGAGAGAACACTGACGTCATCGTGCAGACTGTGGCCAGGGCTGTCGGCGTAGATAACCCTGACCACACCATCGACCGCACAGGGTGGGGGTCAGGCGACTCAGGGGTCTCAGTCCACCCGACCAGTGCTGGTGAAATTCACCTCTTATAAATTTAAGCAGGCCCTCGTTAAAGCTCGAAGTGGACTCAGCAAGGTGGATGGCAGGAAGCTGTTTTCCTCCCTGCAGTGGCCGTCTCCGCAGCTCACAGCTCGTCTTAGGTCTCCTTTGGTCCGTCGGCACCAAGGATTGACATTAATGAAGACCAGGGTGCGTGCTGACGTGGCCAGAAGGGCCAGACTGTTAAAGAAAAAAACAATACAATCACTGGCACTTGGTGTAGGGACGGTATTATTTTCATAAAAAAGGGAAATCATGTTATAAGAGTAAGATGTCCACGTGAGATTGAATCCATTGACTGAATTACTTTGCATGTTTTTTTCTCTCTGTGCTTCCTCCATGCTTCCTTTTATTCTTAAGAATCAAGGAATAATTATTAGTTCTGTTTATATTTTATGTGTGCTTCTGCATAAAAACAGGAAAAGTACCCCCACATGTAACAAGTGTGTAAACAGACGTGCAGGTAACATTTGAGCAAGTTCTGTTATGATTGGACATGGAACCTGGTTTGACATTGAACTAGTTGGTAGCTGTGCTACAGACGAGACACCAAACGCGTATCTTGGGGTTTTCAGTGGTGGGCGTGAGTGGAAACAAAAAAAGACAACATCCACCTGCCGAAGTTCATTGATCTGATGTCACAGGTCTGGTCCTTTTGTCTTGTGGTCTGCCTTGTGCGCTGTGATGTGCGCTGTCAGGAGGTGGACAATCAAACGATGCATACCCTAAGAACTTGATCATTGTTCACCTACTTCATTGTACCTGATCTCATTGTCTTATGCTTTATTGTGTAGTTGTGTGTCTTGCAACTGACTAATTTGTGACATGTTTGACACTCTATCTTGCGTCAATAAGATTTTTATTTTTTGATTATTTATTTTCTATCATCATTATTATTATTATTATTATACTTGATTTGAGTCGACAGTTCTCTTATTTGCCAACTCTGCCGATTCTGCCCGACCACCGTCTAATAATCTGCCCTTACTTCTCCCCCTTCCCATCCTACCTTTTTCTGCCCAATATCATATCAGAACTGTAAGGTGCCTGTGGGTTTTCATATCAGAACTGTAAGGTGCCTGTGGGTTTTCATGTCAGAACTGAAAGGTGCCTGTGGGTTTTCATATCAGAACTGTAAGGTGCCTGTGGGTTTTCATATCAGAACTGTAAGGTGCCTGTGGATTTCACGGCCAAACGGTTGCAGTTGCATGCTGGGGCAGAGGAGCATGTGTGGGGAGCAACTTAGAGCGAGCGTGTCAGTTATCCCACTTTCACTGCTCTATTCTACCCTCCCTCCGCCCCCCCCCCCTTTTTTTTTAAACGGGAAATACAGGTCGCCCACAGTTACTTGTACACGTACTTGAAGATGAAGAGTTATTAAAAGTGTGTGTGTGTGTGTGTGTGTGTGTGTGTGTGTGTGTGTGCGTGCGTGCGTGTGTGTTGAGCGCGCGCGCGCGTGCTTGACTGTGTTTCCAGTCGTCCGCGAGAGAAGTGTGCGTGTATGTTGTGTACGTGTGTGTACGTGTTCATATGTGTGTATATATACATTCAAAAAACTAAAATACTACGTCGCTGTGCTTACGAATGACCGATTTTTCACTTTTCAACGTTCGGTTAGATATATTTGACACGGTCAGATTCTATGCCAGTGTGACTGAAATATTTAAGATCTGGATATAATGATGTCTGAAAAAGCGCTCGCAAGAGTTTATGTTCCCACGAGAATGTGTATTTATCTTCTTGTATGTTAGTTATGTGCTTGTGTGTGTGTACGCTCCCCGTTGTACACGAGGATCTATACACGCGCCCGTGTGTACGCACGTTTACATGATTATGTCTGTTTGTGCACATCTCTCTCTCTCTCTCTCTCTCTCTCTCTCTCTCTCTCTCTCTGTCTGTCTCCTCACTCTCTCTCTCTACTCTCTCTCTCTCTCTCTCTCTCTCTCTCTCTCTCTCTCTCTCTGTGTGTTCTGAGTTCTGTGTGTGTGTGTGTGTGTGTGTGTGTGTGTTGTGTGTGTGTGTGTGTGTGTGTGTGCGCGCGCGTGTGTATGTGTGTGTGTGTGTGTGTACGGTAGTTTTGTACTTTTGCGTACGAGTAAGCTTACTACCCTGTGTGTGTGTGTGTTAGTTCTTTCTGTTTGTTTTTGTTGTAGTTTTTTTTTTCCGTACGAGTGCTACCCAGTGTGTGTGTGTGTGTGTGTGTGTGTGTGTGTGTGTGTGTGTGTGTGTGTGTGTGTGTGTGTGTGTGTGTGTGTGTGAGCACGCGTGCATTACATGGAATGGTGGGAGTGTGTGGGTGGAGTGGGCGATATAGTGGTGGTTTGTTGACTCGTGTTTATTATCTGTATTTGGGGTTGTGCAGAAGTTGCCGTGGTCGAATGGATTAGTCGGCTAGCTTATATCCCGAAGATTGCGGATCGTATCCTGTTGGACTCAATGATGTATTCCTGGGAAAGAGACTTTACCGTTGTACCTTACTCCACCCAGGTGTAAATGGGCGCCTGACTTGGGTTGGGGGCGGGTGGAGGTGGTGGAGGGAGAGGGATGGGCTCCAACTCCCGATACTCTGCCATTGATTCGGTGAATTATCAGCCCACTGCCCCTGCCGCCAGAATTGCTATGGGACCTCTAGCCTTTATCTTTAGCTTTAAAGCTGAGCATGAAAGTGTTGGCATGAGTGGGTACAGAGGCTGACAACAGTCCGTTGAACTGCTTCGATTGCTCCAGTCCACTGATGTGGTATTGACTTCTTCTTCTTTTCTTCTTATTTTCAATATTTTATTTATCACTATTTTTTGCTCACCTTACGTAGACTACTGTCATTTTGTGTTTTATGTGAACTGAGTCATTGTTAGCTTTCAATTGATTCATGTACAGATTTGCTTACTTATGATGTCCTCAGCTTTGCTGTAGTTTCTTTCGGTCTATGTTGGAAGCACTTCCACTTTTCTTTTTTGTCTCTTCTGCATCTCATTCTCCATGGTAATATTTTTACTATGGTCTTGTTCTGTTCAGATATGATTTAACGTTTCTCCTTGGAGTGTGTACATAGATTTATGAATGCATCTACCTGAATGATCATTTGTTATGTACTTGTAGTTCAGTCACCTGATGATGTTTCACTATTATGGGAAGCCCAGTCAGCCTATATGAGTTGTTCTCTTCCCTTTGTATACATATTGGGGCTCCGAATGAGCTTGTCGGTTTCTCCTTCACTTATTTTAGTTTCTGTACTCTTTTTGTGTTGTTTGTTGCATCCCCTTTGTATTCTTCTCCCATGTATTCCGACCTATCATAAGTGTCTAAACAAGAGAGAGAACGTCCACCTTATATGAACAATCCTGGCTGAATTTACGTACTTTGTGCTTTGAACACAATTACCTGATGTCTGTTGACATCAGTCTTTATATAGATCGGTGGGTTTCATGATAGGCTCTAGCCTTGTGTCGTAAATTATCATATCTCAGTAAATCCAACATCGTAACCGTTTTCATCCTTCATCTTTAGACTGCAAATACCGTGTCCAGCTGGCACTGCTTGTGCACATGATTATTTCACCTTCAAACCAAACTCATTTCACCGAACGTCTGTTAAACGAAGACTTCGTCCCTGATTGAGTCGACAGTAAACGCTTTAAAACCTCACAACGTAAACGACATGTTTCCACACTGACGGAGTTATTTCATATCTTATCTAATGACATTGGGTCCACATCCTGGGCCCACAAACAAAACAAATCTTTGTGTAATTCATAGTAATGTTGAAATTTAAGAAATAAACTTACTCTTTTGGAAGCCGAATCTAAAGGATTCGACGTAATTACTTTGTCTGAAACATGGCTTTCTGAGTCTGTATCAACTGATTCAATATGCCTACCCAATTTTCATCCCCCCCCCCCCCCCCCCCCCCCCGTGTCCGGTGTGACCGTGCTAATGATCCCACGGAGGAGTAGCCATTTACGTTCGAAACTCGTTATATTGTAAACCTCGCCCGGATCTTCAAGTCCATGAATTAGTAGCCGTTTGGATTGAAACCAAACTAAACCAGAGAAGTATTCTAATAGGTTCCTTTTATCGTCCACCCAATGCGCTGATACGCTATTGGGATCTTGTGAGAGACAGTTTTAGGAAAGTAAACATACAGCTCTACCATTCTTGTACTAGGTGACTTTAACACAGACTACCTGAACAACCCCTCTCGACACCTAACAGAAATCATTCAGTTACACAGTCTTCACCAGTTAGTTACTGAACCAACCCGGATCAACGACACCTCATGAACTTGTCTAGACCTCATCACCACCCAACCCCCCGATTTAGTTAAATCAACTCAAGTCTTACCTGCAGTCCTTAGCGATCACAGTATTCCATGTTTGCACCTTAAAAACACAATTAAAAACAATAGCAATTCAAAAGAATTACATTTAAGTACAATAAACTAAACAGAGACGAATATTGTCAATTGTTACAACTTGTTGACTGGCAATACATTTTAGATATGAGAACTGTTGACGAAACTGTTGAACATTTCACGAATGTTTTCATGAGTCTAGGTAAACAGTGTATGCCAACCAAAGTTATTACAGTTTACCTAAATGATGTACCTGGGATGAAAAGCGTAAAAATATTCATGCAAGACCTAAACAAACGGATTTGCCTGAACACTGGCATAGTTTTAGACAATTTCGGAATTATGTCATGGCAAAAGAAAGAGAACGACAGGCTGAGTTTTAAAAAGAGATTGATGACAAGGCATCAGATCCACTAAACTTTGTCCAAAAGGACTTGTGGAAACTAGTTCGTTCTTTTTTCAATGAAAAGGGCATTAACACTGATGACATTCCGCCTTTACTGTCAAACGGCACAATGTATTATTCTAATAAAGACAAAGCCAGAATCTTCAGCTTGTTGAAGGCGGGCAGATACCTAAGAAGAAGAAAGCCGACATACTAAATTTTTTCATTGAACAATCTACTCTCGACAACGACGATGACATACTACCAGAGATGTTGTTTGCCAACTATGAAATCAACGAAATTGTACTTACTGAAGACGATATCATATCAGTTGTTAGCAATCTCGACAAGACAAAATCATCTGGTCCAGACCTCATCCACAACAAACTACTTATGTGTGCAGCAAATGTTATAGCTCTTACCAAGTTGCATGATAAATGCTTGAACGAACGTAAATTTCCGTCCCTGTGGAAGAGAGCACATGTTTCACCCATTCACGAAAAAGGACCAAGAGAATTGTATAATAATTACCGCCCGATTTTGCTCCTTAGCTGTGTTGGTAAAATTCTTGAGAGATGTGTCCATAAACATGTATACGCATTCTTAAAAACAAATGAAATCATCACTCCTTTGCAATCAGGTTTTACACCAGGCGATTCCACAGTCAACCAGCTTCTGGACACATATAATGATCTCTATTCCTCTTTTGATCGTGGGATCACAACACAATCTACTTTGATATATCAAAAGCTTTTGATCGTGTCTGGCATAGACGACTTTTACTAAAGCTAGCAGCGGTGGGGATCAGAGGGAAACTAATGAACTTTTTTTTTCGTGATTACCTACATAACAGACAACAATCAGTAGTTATGAAAGGCGAAAAGTCCGAGTTGAAAAGAATTCCAGCAGGTGTTCCCCAAGGATCTGTCCTTGGTCCTTTACTGTTTTTGTTATACATTTACGACATTGTAAATGAAATCCAGGCAACGATTAAATTGCTTGCCGACGATACTAGTTTATCACTCGCCTTAAATGATCCACACATCAGGGCAGAAATCCTAAATTCTGACCTTAAGAAAGTTGCCCGTTGGGCCAAACTTTGGACAATTAACTTTAACCAGAAGAAAACCGAACTTGTCAATATTACCCGTGATCAGTGCCAAATTTTACCACTAACATTTGGAAGGAAAACCTTATAACCGTCAAAATCCCACAAACATCCAGGGGTAACTTTTCAAGACAACTGCAAATGGGACGAACACATCCAATTCATAGCCAACAAAGTGAATATGTTAATTGCGTGTCTTAAAAAATACAAATACAGACTAACCAGAAATACTTGGATACGATGTAAAAATCCTTTATTTTACCCCATTTTGACTACGCAGACATTTGTGGGACAACTGCACAGACACCCAGTCAATTATGATAAAAAACTACACCTAGAAGCAATTCGTATCACCATTGGTGGAGTTAAGGGAACAAGTGACCAGAAATTATACGAAGAGTCTGTTTTTTTCTTCATTACAAGAATAACGGAAAAGACACAAGCTGATACAATTTCATAAAATGGTTAATGGCGTCTGTCCAAACTATTTAGCTGATTTTCTCCCTTCTCTAGTCTCTGACCAAAATCGTTACCATAGGCGTCGACCACTAGAAAGAACAGTGCCACGATTTAGAACTGAAATATATATATATATATTTTTAAAAAAATCATTTTTACCTCGTACAGTCGTTTTGTGGAACAACCTTTCAGACAACATCAAGTCAACAAACTCTATCAGCCAATTTAAACGTTTTCTGACTACTTCAGACACCACTGTTCCCTTCTACTATTATATTGGATCGAGGCAGGATCAAATAAACCATTGTAGATTACGCTTAGGAATGAGTAACATTAATCACGACTTACACAACAGACATCTGGCTGATCCAAAATGTGCGTGTGGCCATCACACAGAAAACGCAGAGCACTACCTGTTAGATTGTTCAAACTACATACAGATAAGAATGAATACGATATTCACTCTCAATCCTAACTGTATTGATATTCACACACTTTTTTTTTTTTTTTTTTTTTTGGTGACCAAACATTAATCAGGGAAGAAAACAAAAGAATTTTCAAAATTGCATCAGTTTATCGCTCAAAGTAAGCGCTATTAATATTATATCGAATTAGTTGTTCTTCCTCATCTTCCTGTTCTTGTTCAGGTACTTGTTCTTCCTGATCTTGTTCATCTCCTTATTGCTTGTTCATCTTCTTGTTTCTCTTCTTCTTCTTCTCCTCGACGTTGCTGTCAGGTTGGCCCTCGGATGGCTGTGTATGGTTGTTTAGTACTCCCTCAGTTTTCGTCTTTGCATTAGACCCACTGCGACACGGGGCTGGGCTCTTTGGTGTTTTGGGAGACGGGACGCATCTCTCTCTCCTCTCTCTCTCTCTCTCTCTCTCTCTCCTCTGTGTTCAAATTTGTGTAAGTTCGGTGCATGGGGAATCATGTTATTTGTTGCGTAGATTGCCTAGTTGCATCGCTGTTAGATTCTTCTTGTCTGTTCTATCTTCTTTCCTCTCTTTTAATTTAAATTAGGTCTCTACAAATTTTCACATATGATATTCAGCATTTTTCTTTCTCTCTTACGTATCAATGTTGATTATGCAATCCGCCGATGTGTTTTTTGTTATTAAATTTTACGTCACTGAGCACATTATAAGTATTTGCTTGTTGTTGCTTCAGTTCAATAATTTGTTTATGTACACGTCTGTTCAATAAAGAAATGCTTAAAAAAACAAAAACAAAAACAAAAAACAAACAAAAACAAAAACTCTACCGCTATTTAGGAACACAGTAACGGTGTACAACTCTACCGTTGCTTCGGGCCACAGTAATGGTGAACAATCCTACCACAATTTAGGGCTTCAGTAACTCTGTACAACTCAGCTGTCATTTTGGCCATAGTAACCGTGTACAACTCTACTGTTACCTAAGGTCACGGCAACGGTGTACAGCTCAGCCGTTATTTTGAGTCACAGTAACGGTGCGAAAGTACAGTTTGACGCACCTTTGCCGTTGGTTGTCAACAGACAACAGTGCGGAATCACACACAGCCCGTCCCAGCAGATCTTCGGAGGTGAGGGAGGAGATGAAAGGGAGGAGTGGGGAGGGGCTGAATATGGAGGCGTATTTTCTTAAGGTGGCAGCCAGCTGTGAAAGGCAAAAACTGGGCTGAAAAAAGGAAGGCAGGGCAAGAGGAAGGCAACGCCATGGGACACGGATGGCTAGGTCCTCAGCTGTACGGTACGGTGAGTGAGAGGAGTGGAGAAAAAAGATCGCGTTTCATTACCTTTCATTACCGTCGTTGGTCTCACCCGGCCCCCCACTCTCTCTCTCTCTCTCTCTCTCTCTCTCTGTGGTAGGGTTTAAGAAAAAAAGATTATATTCTCATAACTATGTACTCATTCTTTCGTCCGATCTTCCACCCTGCCTGGTAGTTGGGAATAGCTCCATGAATGGGTACGTGGGAGTTGGGGGTGTCAAAGTATTTTTCATTATTAAAATACGTTTTTAATAGATCAAGCCATTTGAGCATGCCACAAATAATTTTTTGAAGAAGCATACCAAAAAGCACGCCGTCAAATTACACAGTACGTTTTTTGTTCTTCGCTACCCTAGCGAACCATACCAAATAAGGCCTACGGCTAAATGATAACCAAACGACTTTACACTCTTTGTCTTCCTCCTCTTTACACACTCTCTCCTCTTCCCTACCAGTCTCTTTCCCCTCTGTCCCTACCCCTGTCTGGCTACTCATACCCCTCTCTTTATCCCCTCTGTCCCTACCCCTGTCTGGCTACTCATACCCCTCTCTTTATCCCCTCTGTCCCTACCCCTGTCTGGCTACTCATACCCCTCTCTTTATCCCCTCTGTCCCTACCCCTGTCTGGCTACTCACACCCCTCTCTTTATCTCCTCTGTCCCTACCCCTGTCTGGCTACTCATACCCCTCTCTTTATCTCCTCTGATCTTAAAGCGCGTTGCCAAGGACAGAAATGATGATTACCAACCTCGCTTACTCTATTTATGATCTTTTTAAAGAAACAAAGAAACAAAAAGGACAGGTCGCTGTACTGCACTGTGTCCGTTGTTACAAACGAAAGAAGACCTCTGTGTACACTACGCACTGCAAGTCAGTCAGTCACCTGACATACAGTACAGACGTAGCCCCTAAAAACCGCTTTGGTTTTTAGTTCCAAAACATTCAGTCCGTGTTCAGATTCATATGTTTAGTTCTCATCTCGCGCCAAAACTTTATCAAAGATTTACACGCATGTGCACGCTCACACGCGCTCATGTGTACACGCACGCACGCACACACACACACACACACACACACACACACACACACACACACACCACACACACACACACTACACAAACACCACAACACACACACACCACACACACACACACACACACACACACACACACACACACACACGCATACACATGTATAGATGCTGTGAGATATATTCACTTGGGGCTGGATAAGTTAGCACTAGATAAATCGACATTCGATTGATAGTCGATGTTTTTTCTTTTTTAAATTTCCCGTCCAAAGAAAAAGACACAACAGAAGGTGCAGGTGAGGCCTAGGGAAGTGCTGTGTTCAACCGCTGAACCAGCCAGCCGTGAAAATCCTGCACCACCCTTGGAAGCCTGCGATGTGTTGCCATAGGATGCAGGTACGCACAGGACATTCTATTAGGACGTGAAAGGAGATAGCTACTCCCTGGCAGATGCCATCGTGCAATGGCCACTGGATGCAACACAACAGAACCTCCATGGCTGTATCAACCCGTAGTTCAGGACTGCAGAAGCCTCAGGCCAAAGACGTCACCACTGAGCGAACAGCTGTCTTGCAGTCCTACTCGTTGCTGTTCCGCTGGCTGGTGAGAGCGGCACAACTTCAGACACAACCAAATTTTGCCACATGGTATTAGGTGCCCTCTGAAGAGGGGGTTACAGTCTTTCCGCCGCCAACAGCCTTTCCCTGTGCTCAGTACTCTTTCTTCCCACACTCGCAGGGCCTTTTTCCGAGAGTCGACCAAAAGGTAGACAAGAAAAAGATACACCCGAGGATGCCAGTGTGACCCAGTGAAGTACTGTCCTCAACCGCCGCGAACCAACCAGCCATGAACAATTTGAACCGCCATTGGAAGCATACGCTGTATTGACTAGGATGCAGGCACGAACAGGGCAGTCCATTAAGACGTCGAGTGACATGACTGCTCCCTATCAAATGCTACTGAATGTAGCAATATACACATGTCTTATATGCTATCAGATATGTGCACTCGGGGTCAGATAAGTGGAGACTAGGATAAGCCGAACTTGCAATGAAGTTAAAAACAAAAATGAAAGAAAAAAGAAAACAAAAAATGGAAAAAAAGAAGAAAAAAGGCAAAATAAAAGTGGGAAAAATTGGAGGTTGGAGGACACACACAAAACACACACACACACACACACACACACACACACAACTTGCAATGGAGGACAATCTTTTATGTAGAATTCAGGCAAACGACGTTCTGCATGCTGTTCTCTTTGAGACCATTCGATAGCGTCGTTTATCCGAGTGTGAAAGGGGAAAATGACGTCGATTAACACGAATGTCGAAATCCAGATGTGTGTTAAGAAGGGGACTTACATATATTCGAACAGCTTTTGTTCGGATTTAAACATCGTGCACGAGAAAAAGAACATACAGGGTGCTATTGGAGAGTGGTTCCATACTTCAGTTAGAGTTCGTCAGGGGCTGGCTTCTTTCTCCCACACTTTTTTTTTTAACTTATTCCTGGAACGCATCATGACTTCGCATTTTAAGATCATGTTAGCATAGTCATCACGGCAAGGAGAATCATTACATACCTTCGATTTGCAGATGACATCGACGGCCTGGCAGGCAGTGAAGAAGAAATCGCCAAGCTCGTTGAAACATGGGCAAAATATTAACAAGATATAGCATTAAAATCAGCGCCGGGAAGATGAAATCGATGGCCAACAACAACACGACCATCTCTGCTGATTGTACTGTCCGTGGACAGAAGCTAGAAACAGTTCAATAGTTTACTTACCGAAGATCCATTTTTCGCCATGAGGGATTCATAGCAGATCCTCACAAGGGCTACAAGACAAAATTGGCACTGTCCAGACAACAACCTGTATGGAATGACAATTCCATCCCCATGAAACACAAGACCAGGCTCCTGATCTTCCCTAGGCATGCAAACCTGAACCCTCACAGCGGACCTGGACAGAAGAATCCAAGCCATGGGAATGATGCTACCGCAAGATACTTCACGTCAGATATCTTGATCGTGTAATCGATGAACAAGAACGTCAAAGCATCAAGCAACACACTGGACCATATGATCTATTGACAACTGCGTTAGTATTGCCATGTAACAAGACCTAATGGCTTTGTTAGAACAGTCTCCCAAGAAACAGTTGAAAGAGGGAGATAGAGGGGAAGACAGAAAAAAAATGATTGCAATATTTCGTTCCAGGGAAAACAATTACAGAGACGTTTGCCCTCGATACACCAACGACAGAACTAGAGGAACCTGATGCATTGCTCTTCAGTGCGGTACCCCAATGACTCCCTGCGGGCTCAAGGCGGCCTGAAGACCTAGGAGAAATTTACAGTGTTGAGCTAGTATTGGGCCAGTGTTGTGATGCCATACCTGCAGACGTTTTCAGCCACAGGAAAGATGTAAGTTCACATGGCTACCTGACCTTTCACATCGCTTCATTCGCGCGCGCTCTGCCATAAAGGCACAAATGCCTACTACTTGAACAAAGAAACTGAAGACAGGAGAGTTACAGAATAAAACTTTGGCAGCGGTCAGACGTAAAACTAAAGACAAGAGCGCTGTAATACTGACATAAATTACCTGCCCTACAGTTTGGTATTCAGCTCTGCGTTCACACATGTGCCGTTTATCGGTCATCGCTGTTCGGCTTTGTCGTCCACGTCACACATGGTCACACTTTACAAAACCGGTTTTTCCACATTTTCCATATTCAGCTCGGGTTGTGTACACAAAGGCCGCCCACGAAGGACGGTGTTGAATTTAATGTTCACGATGTGCAAACCATCAAACGCTGGATTGACTCACAGGATCCCTGACGAGCATGGATTCTCTGTGCACTTAGGCCTATTCACAACTGAGGTGGGGAGGAGAAGAGAGGTGGGGGGGGGGGGGTGGGGGGGGGGGGGGGGGGGGGGGGGGGGGACTGATGGACCTATACCGGTAGTTAGAAAAAAGAAAAGAAAGAACGAAAATAGAAATCGGAAAAGCGAGAGGGATTGGGGGTGGAGGAGGAAGGGGGGATAGGTCTGGACCCTATGCTTTTTAAACACAACTCGCTGACCGCCGTCAAACACCGATGAAAGGTCGGGAGTTGACTGGAAGGAAAGCGACAGGAGTGGCTGAGCCCCAAAGCCAGCTCAGTCTCCCATTGACATGACAGTGGGCCACACCGCATGCCTGTCTTAATATCTCCTGCCATTGTGTGCAGGGCTTGACAACCACTTCAGCATTAAGGTCAAGACGCCATATTTATTTGCCGTTTAGAAATGAAACGAACGCATGTTGAATATATACTGTTCGTCTGAATTTTTGCTAGGATGTTTTCTCCCTGAAAGATGAGCAGAATTCAGTTATTTCACCATCTTTCCTATTTATTTGTTTATTTGTTCATTTAGAAGACATACAAAACTATCAGAACATGGCTATTATTTGGTTACTGATTCCCGGTAAGTGTTTTTGCATTCCGGCGTGCGCATGCTCTTACGTATGCAGATTTGCTGGTGAGAAACGCAAAGACCATTTTCTTTACTGATCATAGATCAGCATGAGTGTGCTTCCAACCATCGAGGGAAAAACCAACATAACTTCATTTAGATGGTGTCATAGCGCAGCCAGAGGAAATGAGAGAGCGAATAGGGAGACGAGTTAATACAATAGACAGTCGGAGAATAACAGCAGTGGATGGACAGATCGAATTGGGCTGGAGGCCGTTATATTAAAACATTTGAACACGAGGATAATATGAGTATCACAAATCAAGTCACGTTATCTGGACCAAAAGATCGCGGAAAGCATTATGAGAGAGGAGAGAGAGAGGAGAGAGAGAGAGAGAGAGAGGAGAGAGAATTAAGCAGGCACGCATATGAGTGCTTTCGAATGCTTTAGCAGTTTATAGTGTGGCCACACGCCACAAATAGTAATATGCGCCAAAATACTGTGAAATCATGCGAGCATTTTGCGGCATCAGAGCCACAAATTAAACTGACTGTTGATCAAATGACACCCTCTACTCCGCCCCCCCCCCCCCCTTTTTTATTTTTAAAAAAAAAAAAAAGATTTCCTCTAATGACATCACTCACATCTAAATACATGAGTCCACGCGCAACGTTAATGTCACCCGTGACCCTACCTTCGTTTCACTGAGCGGATTCCCCTCATCCTCCCCCATTTGCCCCCCCC